>JAVJGI010000050.1:51744649-51799145 GCA_035590275.1 Ibycter americanus
GTGAGCGAGTGGCTGCGTGGTGCTTGGTTGCCGGCCGGGGTTAAACCAGCACATCTTTCCGGGGTTAAACCAGCACACCAAGAAGGGTTGGAATAAGGGGAAGCTACTTCATTTAACACCTCCACCTTTCCATCCAGCTCCCCGTGATGTGCTGCCCCAGGTGGCTGGAGCACACACCCCCAGGGGCACAGTGCAGCTCTGACAGCGGTGCAGACCCACAGTGACAATATCGAAATCCAACCTTCCGCGAGAGGCAACAGACTGACTCAATGTTTCCTCAGACACCACAGAGGTCTTAATTTGTAGCTGTACTTACAAAATGCTCTCCTGAACACACGATTTGTTCCTCATTTCTTTTGGCAGCACGATTCTAATTACCTTCTTCTCAGCCACTAATTTGAGGCTATCATTAGTGCAATGATCTCCAAGTTTGCTTTGAGGCAGGGAAGCTGATGAGTAATTACACACTTCAGCTCATCTTTAGAGGGGAAAGAAATGATTGCTTGAGGAAAGTGTCTGTGTGATGGCTTGGTTTGTTAAGCACATGCTTCAGCTGGCCTGGTGAGGATACAGTTCTGGGGGAACAATCATCTCAGCAGCATCCCAGCGAACCAGCAGCATGGGTATTTCACTCCAGTTAGCTGTGGTCTGAGCCTTGAGTTTCATTTCTTCGTTATGAGTTTTATGTACATCTCCAAGATTGGTAGTGTAGGAACAGCAATGGATAACACAGGGCCAGAGAAATAGTCCTCTGGTCTATTATCCTCGTGTGAAACAGCTGATACCAGCTACGTTAAAGAATGATGCTAGACATTCTTTAGCTTAACAGCATCCTGCAGTTTAGTGAATTGCCTGTTTTAGAGAAGGGCTCTTTCCTATTCCCACTCCTCTGACAGAGGAAAGCTTATATGTCTTGAGGAATAGAGATTTACTTGGCCTTCAAAGCCAGTTTGGTTTTAATTTACTATTTTAACACCAGACATCTGTCGTCTGTCAACTCAGTCATCTGCATCATACTGTAGTAACAACCTGTGGTTTAATTTAAGATGAAACGACATTGTCCCAGTGAATTCCACAGGTTAACTATTCACTGCGGGCATGTTTTTGTTTCCAGGAGTTCTCATTTTTCTCCTTATTCCTCACTTGTTTTCCTTTTCTGCTCCCTGCACCCCCCAACCTGTGTATCGCTTGGCTTAAACAAAAGGGAAAATAAATACATTAGTTGAGTGAGAAAGGAAGTTTTTGTGATGATAATCTTCTAATGATCAGCATAGCGTGATGCCAGGTGTAAGTCGTAGCAGTGATATTTAAAATAAAAGTTTGCTTATGGATCAAGAGTGAAGTTTGGTGTCTATGCATGTGCTGGCTGTCCCTGCTTCCACTGCAATAAATGCAGAGCTAGTCAACACAGCCAACCGAATGCAGACAGCGATGCAGTTCTTCCTAAAGAAGACAATCATAGGGGTAGTCAGTTGACCATATCTAGGCATCTAATGTCCATATGAGACGCCCTAGGAAATTTAATTTGTTTTCCAACTGACACTGCAGGAAGGCGTGGGTCTCACTAAGCTCGCATATGAAGCTTGGCAGCCCTGTGTGCGTATCTCACATGTCCTGAGATGTTTCTACTACTTCTAGATTTCTAAGTGTAGAAATGTCACTCACACTGCTGTGTCTGTCGCATCACCCTTTAAACCCTGTTAGCTCAGCTTTCCACTGATGATAATGTGAATTTGTGCTCCTAACTCACACGCAGACACCTCCACATCGCTGCCTCGATTCCGGAATCTTCCTTTGCAAGCTGTCTGCTACTGCCTAAGCCAGAAGGCAAACATTCCTACTATCCTGAAGTAGTGGCTCCCAAGTTTAAAACATTGCAAAATAGGAATGGATAAACTCCATTGGAGCTAGAAGTTTCCCCTCTTTTTGGTAAAAAAACCTGGACACCCATTGATGCAAAGCCCAGGCTGGGTATTGGGTCTGACCTCTGCTCTGAAAAAGGCTGCGTCTGTGTGGGACCTGTCACCTTGGCCATATATGTAGAGGAGGTGTAACTTTGATATTCCTACCATAAATGGCTATTCTGTAGTTGTTTCAGGGCTGTCTTCGGGCCAAGAAGTTTTGGGATCCCAGATCTGTCTGCATTCCTGCAAGTAGATATGACCTTGGTTCTGCTTCTTCCAGCCAAATCATTTTGCTCTTTGGAATAAGGGTTGTCTCTAATGTTTTATTTGTGAAGGACCCAGCATATCGGGCTCTGAACTTGGCTGGGGAGTTTACTTGTGGTTTCATTGAAGTCATTACTGTTATTTCATAAACTAAAATATCTGTAGAGGAAAACAGGGGAATTACGATGCACCATTTCTAGCTCTTATTCTCATGGCTCTGTGTCCAGGGCTAGAATCTGTAAATAAATAAACAATTATCTGTGTTCTTCCACCTACTGCATCTGTTCCTTTTCAATATGAGCACTAAACCAGAGAAAATTTGGAATACAGGCAATTAGACTCCTTTTAACAGAAACAGAGAAGGATATTTTGGAATTACCCCATTTTGTAGTGGAAAAGTAAAGAAGGGTGTTTCAATTACAACCCCAAATGGCATCATTATATATATAAAAATAAAAAATAAAAAATGGGGGGCACACAACCATGACTGAGACTATTTGTTAAAGTCTGTGGCTCTATGCCTTCTGCCTTAATTGTTTATTGAGTGTTAAACTTTAGAGACATGCAAACTCTGAACCTGCTGCATGAGATTTCAGTGACTGTATTTTATTTTTTTGTATTAAATTAAAGATTAGCTATTAGCTCCACTCTTCATTATGCAGGATTAGTACAGTATTTCGATAGCAACAAGCATGTCATAGATTAAACAGTATTGGGCGTAATTGCTTCCAAATAAATTGCTTGGGAGCATGCCAAAAAAAAAAAAAAAAAAAAAAGTGCAAGAAGAGCCAGGCAAAAGAACACAGATTAACTATCCCTTATGCATGTTTCTACTTCCCAGATGATTAATTAATTATTCAAGAAATTTTGCACGCAAACTGCAGGAGCAGGCCAGAGAGAGGAATGTAGGAATTAGGATATTCCTGCTGAGAGTCCTCATCTCTTGGATACTGTCCTGCTCCTCCTTCCTTGCTTTCCTAGACCTAGGAAAACCATGCGTGCCTTTACAGTCAGAGACAGCTTCAGCAAGGGGAGATGATATGTGAAACCCTCTCAGAGCACCTGGAGAATGTTAAGCAGCAATGGAGGGGGTTAAGTACTCACTAGTGACCTGAATCCTCTTTTGGGTTTTTCTTTGGGCATTTTCCTAATGCATTCCTTGATGGCTTCCCAGGAGAAGGAGGTAGGTGTCCACAAACACTAGATCTTTTTGCAAATCGCACCTTTCCTCTCCCAGTTGAACCCCCAGGTTAGTTTTGGGCAGCACCCAGCTGGGAGGCAGAGCCACGTATTCACGCCCTGTTAGACAGTTAATATGATCAGTGATGACCCACAGACCCTTCAGAAGCCAGGCTCGCTCTCTGATGCATACAGCTCTGAAGAGATCTGAGAAATGAACCTTAACCAGTTAGCTCAGGACCGAAACCGCAAGACTGCCTTTTCTTTCTCTCAACTGAGTGGGTAGAAATGCTGTTTTACTTTTCACCCTGGCCTTTTGTGCACTTTTTTAGAATGGAAGATGTTGCTCCAGATAAATGAAGCAAAATACCTCACCACTTGCAATTCCCTCTGATGAAAAGCAGAAATCCAGCGCACCCGCTGACAGCTACTATCCAGGTCTATTTCTTACTTTATTTTCTGTGAGAATTCTCCAAAACAAAAATGACCACTGCAGGTTGGATTTATTATCAAAACAGAAGAGCAAAGGATAAGTGAAAGTTTTCTTCATCATTTACTGCTGCCATGAAAACCCACATAAGGACCAGAGAACTTTAGCATGTCACGGGCACCCACCTCTTTGCAGTGGAAATGTGGACCTCTCATAGTGTGTCTATTGTCAAGTATCTAAGATATTGACACCTTTAAAAACAAACAAAAAAAACCAAAACAAAAAAAAACCCAACCCCAAAACCCCAAAACCAAAGCCCAACAATTGTGCATCAAGTCTCTTAAGGAATCTTGCAGCTGCTTCCTTTGTCGCTCCCAGGTCAATTTATACCAGAATTCATACCAGAATAAAACCTCCATTTTTCAGCATGCTGGAACCAGTGGAGAACTACATGGTCCTCAAGGGGAGAGAAAATAAGAAAATGAGCCTTCAGTTCTGTTTCAGGTTAGTTGTAGCCAGAAATCATTGCCTGTTGAGGACATCTTCCATGGCACAGGTAGACACGTGTTTCTGGTCCTTAGGTGATGGCTATATATAATTGACCATGAGGCTAGGTCAGGCCACCTCGCAGACCAGGTCAGTGAGGACCACTGAGCAGCTGAAGCTGACCTGTTCTTGAAATTAACCCATGGCACCATTCACTCCCTTTGTATGGGAAGCTTTCCTTTCTGGGCTTTCCAAAAATGTGCTCTCCGTGCGTAATTTATTCTCTGCTTGTGCAGTGAGGAAGACAGGCTAATGCGTCAGCAATAATGCTAGCATGTGGGAGAGCTGCACAGCTCTTCCCAGTTTCTTCTCAGACATGTCATGTGACTCTGCCAGCTCACTTTGGGTGGGATTCATCTCACCCAACTTCATCTGTCTGCGATGCAGACGTCTACAGCTTCACTAGTCGCACTTGGCTGCTTTCACAGTCGATGGAGACAAATCACATTTTTAAAGTATGGTTCATCTGACTTGTTTTTGCCATCTACTTTAGGATGATGCCTACATTTGGTCAGATAAATTCCACTGCTGAGCCTCTATGCTCTCAAAAATAGGGGCAATGCTGTGGCTCTGCTCTTCATCTGAGTGTTAAGGGACTCTATGAAAGCTTGGATACTGTGTAAGGTGCCATGTATAGACAGGACCATATCCCAAAATCCATTGCTTTAGTTCCTAAACTTGCAATGATATGCTCTGTAGTAATACGTTATGTACACCCTGGGATAATTGTCCCATTGAACTCTGGCAATTATGAAGTTCCTAGACAGAGGCACTGAAATTTCGAAAAATCAGAGCACTGGTGGCCAGCTGGCAGCTCTTGAGCTTCACCGGTAGCATACGAAGTTCGAATCTGGTACTAGCTAGAGCCCAGCTGGCACAGGGTACACAAATCCCTGGTTGCAGGGGAAATAAGCCAGCAAAGGCTGTCATCACTGGGCCATCCTGAAGCTTAGTTTCACAGCTCACCCTGCTCTGCCCCACAAAATACTGATGGTGACCTGGAGAAGCATGGCCATCTCCTACCTGTGAACAGCCGTGAGCTGTTCCCCTCATCACTGTTCCCCAAGGTCTGTGGCACAGATTGAGTGGTTCTTGGCACATACAGCCTTTAGGCTTATACTTTAAGGTTGGCTTTGTACCCAGACCAGCCAGGAGCAAGGGTAAGTCATAAAGGACACCTACACCCCTTCCACCCTGATCCGTTCGGAGCACTTCTGGAAAGCCCTGAAGATAGTCCAACACGTACATTTTCAAAAGAAAGTTGCCAAGCCAAACAAAACACTTGTACCCACATAAATGAATTCCACATGCTCTTTGGAGTGTTACTTTCAGATGGATCCACAGATGGTGTAAATCAGAAGAATACTGCTGAATTTGAAGGAAAATCATCAGCTGACCTCTGTGCAGGAAATGCCAGATCTACTTGTTGCAGCATAGTTGGCAAAACACATTTTGCACCAAAATTTTCTCCTCCCCCCCCTCCCCCCCAAGAGGGAAGAGTAAAAAAGATCTATATAAATACCCATACTGTACTGCTCTGTCTAAAAGGTCAGGGAACATTTTACAAGCTGGACTCCTAGCCAGAATTTGTGACCTGTGTTTTTCAAATGCATCTGCAGATGGGAGCCCTTTATGCAGTAGTTAAAAAATGTGGGAAAATAATAAAATGAGGAATGTCTCAGCTTAAAATAAAAAAAATTAAAAAAGGCAATCCAGGACCTCTAGTTTGTATTCCTGTTTTTTAATGAATTAAGTACAGGGGAAGCATTATTTAATTTGTGTGTGCTTGGAAGGGAGGAGAAAGGTTCTAAAGCTACCGGAAGGATTTGAGCATTTAATTAAAAGCAGCTGAAAATAATAAAATTTAAAATAAGAGTAAAAAAAGAAAAGATAGGTCCAAATACTACAATTGTTACTACATTTTACACCAATCTTCTTCTGCTTGGGATGCAGGACAACTTATAAACTCCTTTGTGGCCATGACCCAGTTCAGAGTGAACTTAACAGAAAGACACCCTGAGAACCTGGTGCATCTCTGGATTGAACATTGTATGAAAAATTGGTCCTTGGAGCCTGACTTTGTTCTTTTTGGAGATGGGAGAAGCTCACCTGTTCGGATGGGTCAGGTCACTCAGTGTGAGCTTGCGGAAGATGGCTTGCATCACCTGAGACTGATTTTGGAGCAGCTGTCTTCCCAGAAACTTCATCTAAATAATTTGGTTCATGTCAGGAAGACCAAGAGCAGAAACTGGTGCACAGGACCAATCAAAACCATTTCATGGGAACAAGGTTTATCTTTCTCACTAGATTTCTGATATTTCTTGTTTCTGGCAGAGGCAGAAGTAATACAGGAATGGTGTCCCCTGTGGTATTTTTGTCCAACCACAGCTGGCTTTTGCAGATGCCACCGTAACAGAGGAAAGCTACCTGGAATATTTTAAAATTCCCACTCCTTCATTTTCTGCAAATGACATATTTCTTCCTGACAAAATTAAATAATCTGCTTTTCTAATGTGTATTTGTAATCAAATGGTAAATTCTCCTTCAGCTGTGCTCGTAGTAGTTTCAGCTTTAATTACCAGGGATAAACACTTGAACCTCCTACGCAGACTTCAGCATTTGAACTGCGGTACTAGTTACACCATCTGGAAACAGGCGTTTTCTTAGCCAAGGTTCCCTTTATCTTTAGATCTTTCCCTCCTCTACCAGTGGTCTGGAGCAGGTGTATAGACAGTCTCGGTAGATACAGAGTCTGCATAGTGTGACTCTTATTGTGGCCAAGGGCTTCCAACCATCAAGGGCTTGGAGACTTCCACAGATGCAGGTCATGGCTATCCTGTCTAACAGCCACCAAACACTATTTTGCCCATGATTATTTCCAATTCCCTTTTTTATATATTATTATTATTATATTTTATTATATTATATTATTATTATATAATAATAAAAACCATATTATATTGTATTCCCCGATATCCTATGCTAACAAGAGCTACCAGTGAATTGTTATTTATATGAAAAGAATTCTGTTTCACTTGTTTTGTTCACAATATCAGATGATTTCACAGATGTAATGTCTCCTCACCCTATTTTTTTTAACGTAAGGAGGAAGCAATATGTGTCTTATCCAGCTTCTCAGTACAATTTATGATCTTTCAAATCTCTATTACATCCCGTTTCAATTATATTTTCCCAGGTTAAAGTGCTGTTGTCAGTTCACTTTCTGGAATAAAATCATCCCACCTACCTTGTCACCTTTTTCTTCCTGAATGCTTCACAAAATCAGATGACATTTAGAAGTCTTCCAGAAAAAGGGGAGTCACTAACACTCTGGAAATGCACTCATCTACCCCAGCTAAGAAAGATACCTCTTTTCTTCATTGGAATATTTCTGATTTATGAAAGCCAAACATGTGTTGTCACATGCAAAAATGACGGTGGTGTTCAGGCTTTGGAGGTATGGTGCTAACCTGAATGTTTTCTCCTTGTGACCCTCTCCCTCCCTCTGTTATTTTCCAAGGCTACAACTGATCTATGTCACTCCAATATTTTGTCCTTGGGGACTTCAGTATTATTATTTTTCCTACTACCAGCTGGGTATCAGGCGTTCCTAGGCCATAACAAATGCTTCCAATAGCCATGATTTCTGGATAGGATGAGCTTCGCTGATCTGTCTGATCCAGTGATACCACGGCCACCGGTCAGTGTAATGTTTTTAGGTGAGTTTCTATTGACTAGATTGAAATACATTATTTATTTTATTTTGAGGAGGCAGGATGCTTGTTTCACAATTTTCATTTTTAGAATTAGGCAGGAAATGGCTTTTTGGTTTAGTCCTGCAAAAAATTTTTTTGACATTTGAAAAAATAATTCTTTGCTGTGAAGTGGGATGAAACAAAAACTGTGCAAGTATTTTACTGGAAAGAAAACAGAACTCAGAATAAAACGCTGAGACTTCCCTGGCTTCCATGGTGGCTTGAATACCTACTTAGAAGGTTTCAAAATTTTGCAATGTGTAAGCTTTTTCTTAGTTATAGACCCAAACACATTTTGCAGTGGAGCTGCAATCCCTGACATAAGCTCATTGAGAATGGGATTGCTTTTTATGGCCTCATAGAAGTAGCCCCTATACCTCAAGAGCTGCATAGAAAAGCCTCCAAGCTAGGTCTAGTTCTTGCTAAGCTGCTTTCCTCAGTCTGAGAAAATAATGAATCTACTTTCAGTCTCTTCTACTGAAAGCATTCTGTCTTATTGAAAGGGCAAAATTATTTGAGTGAGGATTTACAAGTGGCTCTCCTACAAACTTGAGGAATGTTCTTGCCACCAACTTACAATCGTTTCCCTAAGGCTTTGATCTCATCACGCAACCTAGAAGTAAGCTATCATTAACCATGGAAGGTTTATCCTTTGAAAGTCTTAAATAATTAAATTATTTTCAACAGAAGCCCCTGCCAAGGAAAACCAAACAATCAAAAAAGAAAAAGCTTTTGTCCAAAAGTTCCCTCGATCTGGAAATGTTCTTGCTGAAGGCAGAGCTTGTAATGAAATGAAGACGTGGAGTGAGCCATACACTCATATCTCTCTTGATAGTGTTATTGTTATATTGTGTCAAACCCAGAATCCAGAGGCCTGAAACTAATGTGTATAGAAAGCAAAGTCAACGATGAAGGACTACTTGGTATTCTTTAAGACTCACTGGAGCAATTTCATGTCCTGCGATTGCTTCTGGGCACAAATCAAAATTTAACGAGGTGCAAGGCTGAGAAAAAGGAGTAAATTGAGGTGACATGTACAATACTTGGATTTTTTACTGCTGTTTGGAAAATTAGTTGGGTAGTAAAACGCTGAGTTACTTAATGAATGTGTCATGGCAAGATAGCATCCTTAGAGCAACAATCAATCTGCAAGCACATTAAAGTACAATTTTCAAAAAGGAGTCCTTTTCCCTTCCAGGCTAAGCGCAAAGAGCCAGGATTTCCACTCAGGCCAGCAACAAAACAGGCAGTTGACTACTCACTTTGGCCTGAACTTCATAGTCCTGTTGAGCTGTTCAGTGTCTATGGAGGAAATAGGGTGGGAGCTGTCTTAAAGGCAGGGTAAAACTTGCCCTAAAGGCTTGAAAACTCTGGATTTCATTCATGGTTTCCCTTGATTGAGTCACTTCTGTTTTGGTTTGTGGGGTTTTTTTTCAACTTCCCTGTCTTTGAAATACTATGATACCCAGTTCCTGGTAAAATTTCCCATTCTCATTAAAAATGCTGATTTAGAGCTTAAATACAGCTTGACTCCAGTTTCATTAGGTTGATCTTTTGGACTCTCTTAAAGTTAATCAAAACCTGGGAGACCATGTCCTGGTTTCTTTCTTCCTGAATCCTGGAAGGACGTAATCTCTAAGCTCTCGAATTAGTGGTCCTACTTTCCTCAATATGCACTTGAGATCAAAAGACCTTTGCAGTCGATACCATGAAAATTGTCAGAGAAACCTAGTTTCCAATATAGAATGCATAAATAAATAAATAAATAAATAAATAAGAAAGATCACAGAGTGGCAACAGTAAAAGAAGATGAAACTCGTGGCCAGAATTGTAGAGGAAATCTGCAGTAGGATTCAAGTCATCTCCATCTCTATATTCTTGGGCATCTCTATGTTATTCTCTAAGGGAGCTGCGAATAATTTTTTTGAATAGTTTTAAATGCCTGTTACCTACAAGGGTGTACAAAGGAAGAAAGAATTAATCTGCATACAAGTGCCTGAGATGAGGCAACTGCTCTGATTTCTGGAGATCTAGATTCAAGTATCAACTGTGCTATATGTTGACTATTTGATTTCCTGTATCTCTCTTTCTAATTCTTGGACACTGGTGATGGCAGTTTCTTGATTTCTGTCAGGTGTTTAGGTCTGTAAATCTGTGCATCCCAGATGCAGCGAAACAAAAGGGTACCATCAGGGTATCATCAGGAGACACACACACGCACACGCACACGTACCTGAACGCAGGCACAAACATACCCATCAGCCTTGGATGTTCCTTTGGATGCCCTGTTGGCTTTGGATGTTTCTTCGCTTTAATGCTCATGTACTTTGTTTCATCAGAATACCGATGGGCTGCACAAATTTTTATCCCCATAGCATACCCATGTAGCACAGGAATAGTTTCTGGCCCTGCTTCATGGATGAAGAACTCTTCCGTTTTTCTCTGCTTGCACCTCCCCCAAAAGCGCTGGGGTGGAGCACTGGACCCACCTTCACCAGCATCCCTCCAGCAGCCTGTCAACTCATATCCTTGCCCAAAAATGTTCTATTCCCCAAAAGATTAACCTTAGTTTTTCTCTTGAGGTGAAGCCTGTTGGATATGTAACAGGTAGGAACTATTTTGCTCATTATGGTATTCTGGAGCTCAAGGAGTCAGCACTTTGGATGAACACCACGAGGAATTTCTCAGGAAAATTCTCTGTGGAAGATCCCAGAGTCCGTTGCTTATTGATAGGATAAAGCTCTTAGTCATATGGGTTAGTTTTAGGTAGTCCTGTGAGGAGCTGGCAGTTGGACTTGATGACTGTGGGTCCCTTCCAACCTGAGATAGTCTATGATTCTATGATTCTATACATTTGCATAGACTTTGATGGATTGATGCCATCATATAGCTTTGCCCTTCAGCACTGTACTGTCATGGAAATTGAATTCCAAAAATTCACCCTGAGATGTCATTCTCCAGCACACAGTTCCACCGGTCTCTTGAGACTGCTGAAGGACTTGGTTAAACCCGGTGAGAACACCTCACCAACAGAACATCTTGGAGCAGACAAGTCCTTTCCTTCTGTTGTAAACAAAACACAAGTAGCGCCGATGTTTTGTGGGCAATAGATCTGCTTGTCATTGCAGTCAGCTCCATTTAGACACACAGGTAATTACAGCCCAGGGCGCAATTATCAGAGAGACGGCACAGGTGTGCTTGTGGTCTCTTTACTGCTGGGGAATGGTCAGATAAATCAGGTATTTCATGTGTGTGAGTTATTTACTGGGAAGATTTGGGCCTGTGATCAGTCTTCATTTGTAGTCGTAAAGCATCTCAGGGAAAGGGAGCTATTAAAGAGCATCGCTGGCAGCTATGAGTTTGCTAATGAAGGAATCTTTATGGAGCTCCCCGCTGAGTGAAAGGGAAAAGACTGGGTTTTATTTCTTTGTGTAGCCTGTGTTTGGCAGCTAGAGATGAAATTATGACAGTGAGGCAGAAAGATCAGGCATCAGCAGCAAATTGGATGCTGCAAAGCATAGGCAGCCAGGAATTTAATGGGAGAGGGAGGGACAGTGGGGGGAAACAGGGGTTCTGGGGAGAGGTGAGCCTCAGTTGTCTCCAAAAGTTGTCAGCAAATCCACGTTTCGCTTTTTTAGCCTGCCACGGAGATTTCAGCCTGAAGACCTAAATGCAGTGAGGAAGAAGTTACAATAGCCAAAATAAGTGTTACTTAGGAAAAGGTTAGAAGATGGATAGAAGGGATTTAAACAGAGCTGGATTATTTTAACTCATAGTCAATTGGCTGAGGGCAAGAAGAGCATTTTGGCTGGAGCTTTCAATTTTGACATTATTTGAAATGGTACATTTTGAGATTTCTGTTCAAAATAGATTCTTATATAGATTTTATTCTAAAAAGCTAAAAGGATAGCAAATTGTGTCTTGTAAACACCTACTATCAGTTTGGTCCAAATGAGCTTTTTGAACTTCTGCTTTTGCTTTGCCAAAGTCTCTCCATAAGGCTCTGTTTTGTTTCAACACAGAACACAGTTCCCTGTTAAGATTTTGGTTCATGTTTCAAGCCAAAAAACCCGAACCATTATTTATCTATGTCTAATTTGGAAGAAGATTTTATAAAGATGACAAAAATGAGTAACGGGTTAGAATCAGGATAATGAAAAAACGAAGCAGAATTTCAGTACTAGACCCCTAAAGCTGAGGTTGATTGCTATGAATTTCACAAAAGGAGATAATATGAAAGGACTAATAAAACAGACTGTGAGAAACATCACTGATACGAACATAATATGGTGAACAATCTAAGCCCATCAGTCATGTTTGTTTCTGCAGATAATATCAAACAAGCTGTGTCACTCTGAGTGTCAGCGAGGTATTATTCAGTGATTTATGGAATAGGTGCACTGATAAGAAACAATAGGATTGAAGGGCATGATGCAACAGTCCCTTATATTGGATAGGTTTACTCATGCATGTCTCCTCAAATGCTCTGATCAAATGACGGCTTCATAGAAAAGCTGATTGTATCTTCTCCATATTCAGACAGAAACCTCCTTTTGGGAGCTTCTATTTATGTTGTGGTTTTTCTTTGGTATCCACGGAAAGGTTTCCACGCGGAGTACTCAGTCTGACAGACGCAAGGAGTTCAGTGCAACTGTTCTTTGACTGCAGTGACATTCAGAAATTATGATAGCTTCAAGAAAGCATCCTCGCACTGATGCGGGGTGGCAGTCAGCCTCTTCTGCACCAGGGACTCAGCTATTGCTAACTGCCATGTCAAGTCATTCATGTTGCACAAAACAGACTGCCAGTGGGTTTGTGTCACTCTATAGACTTTAAATACCTAAAACATCTTCACAGTGATAGCGCAGAGATGCCAAAATAGTCCTTACAGACAGACTTTTGTCAAGAGCAAACTGCAAAGTATACCATAGCTGAATTTAATCTACAGTAAAGGATTATCAAGCAGTTTACGGAAACCTTGCCTTTGGTGGTTTTAGACAATTTTATATGGGATACAGACAAATTTGCTCTATCTCAAAACTTTGGTCTCTTTATATATTACCATCAGTGTTTATTTGGTGCAATAAAAAGAGATCAGTTCATCAAAGAAGGTGATGGCCTGGTCCCTCTAAATCCGTTACATGTGGCTTGAGGATTTTGTTTCAGACTGAGTTTAGTTTGGTCTGGACTGGACATAACCACCACACATGTGGCATGAAGCTGGTTTAAGGATTAATTTGTTCAGACCCTTGCCATTGAATGTTCTCAGTTGGAGGAGATGTCTTGAAGTTGTCAGGTCTAATTCCCCACTCAGAGAAGAATCAGTTTCCATCAGAGTCCTGAACTTAGTCTAGCTAAGTTTTTAATATGTCCAGGGATGAAGACTCCCTAACCTCTCTTGGCCTGTCTTCCACTATCTGACTAACTTAACAGTGTACAATAAATTTTTTATTTCCCAATATCTAAAGGGCACTTTCCTTCTTTCAACTGGTGCCTGTTGCCTTTACTTTTATCACTGTGCACACCCAAGAGGAGTCTGTCTACATCTTCCCCTTCCTCCTATCAGGTAGCTGAAGACAGCAATCAGATCTCCCTTTAGGCTTTTCTGCTGAAGACTGAAAACCTCTTGCCGTGAGAGTCTTAGGGGCCGTATGTCGGGTGCTTGCAGTAGAGCTGCCCTTTTGATGTCTTCCCCAAGGATGCAGTTTGCACGTTCCCAGCCATCCTACTACATGACCCAACGGGCAATGGCTGAGGTGGCTGTGGGGTTCAGTACCCAGCTGCACTTCCACTGCAAAACAAAACACTGTTGAGGTTTCCTCCTATAACCTCTACTTTAGTTTTGGAAACAGAATGGTGGTTGGGTATCAAACTATTAGTGCTGTCCTGACCAGACTCAGTTTTGGCTCTTCTGAAAGAGTATTTCGCTGCTGAAGACCAGCCACCAGAACTGCTCTGACTGCTCAAAAGGCACTACAGGCTTTCGCAATGTCTGGGACCCCAGTGATGAGGATGTGGAACTACCCTGTGTTGAGGAAACTGTGATGTAAGTACACAGATATTTACACTTTTGGGGTTTTTAGCAAATCCTTGGCTCAAGTTAGTGCAGTCTGCTAATCCTGCAACTCCTGCTGCGGCAGGAAGGTCTCTTATGATTAAGAGGAATAGATGAAGGACATGTTTTCTTCTTACCCTCAGCACACTCCTGATCTCCAGACAGGAGCTGGGTACATGCAAGTGGCAATGGGCCATACCAGGGAGATCCTATGCTGGACGCAGAAATGTTTTCCAACACTTTGTGTTTTCTGAGCAGTACTAAAGTGGGATTCTTTGGCTTGATTTGAGACATCTGCATGTCATCAGATGAATGACACGCAAAGAGACCACAACGTGGAAGGAAATACAGTCCTCTCAGTATCATTGCAAATGTTCGCAGTGTTTTATCAATTCATAGATGTTAGTGCCAAAAAGGATTATTAGACCATTCATTTGGACTTATTGTATTACACAAGAGCTATAATTTCACTCAGTTTCCCTCATGATGAGCCACAGACCGATTTTGCAATGCACAAGAAAATACAGTGTTAAGCCCTGGTCGCAAGCAGAGCTCTCCAGTCCCAGATGTGTCCTGATGCTCTCATGAAATCAAAGTATGGTAGCCAGAAATGAAGCTTTTGCTGTTTTTTTAAACTAAACATTTTGTGGTTGTAAACCGAAACATTTTACCCTAAGCCGTTTTTGAAGAGAAAAAGGTATATTTTGAGAAATAGATTTTCCATTGGCTACAATCTGAAAATATAAACTGTTGGCCGCCAGAAGCCAGAGAGGGTTTTTTTTAAAATCCTTTTTCTTTTTCTGCATTTTTGCATTCTTTTTTTTTAATGAAAGCCAGAAACTTATTTCAGGGGGGACAGCAGGGAGAACTTTTCTATCCATTCCATTTATTATTTCTATGAACACAACTTTTTGCTTTCTAATGACAGAAGGTGTATCTTCCAAAGTCTCTAGCACTGCTAGGAAAGGGTGTTTAATTAGTGCAGAAGGATTTAGTGAGGGTAGAGTACTCAGACATCTTGAGAAGGAGGTAGTAAGAGGAAGGAATGGTGGTGTTTTCACACTGAAAGAGAGGAAAAATTAAC
This sequence comes from Ibycter americanus, assembly GCA_035590275.1. Classification (NCBI taxonomy): domain Eukaryota; kingdom Metazoa; phylum Chordata; class Aves; order Falconiformes; family Falconidae; genus Ibycter; species Ibycter americanus. Next base: position 51,759,867 of record JAVJGI010000050.1, read on the forward strand.
TTGCATCATTTTTTGTTATTTAAAGTATCACCATCTGGCTTGTAAATCTTCCTCTTGGCTGTTAGGGAATGTAGCCTTCCTTTCTAAAGTTATGCTTTTTCTGGAGATTTAAAAGCGGCGGGAGGAGAAATACAGCTAAGAATGTAATTTGAATCCAAATACAGATGTCTATTGAATCTAAATACGCTCTCAGTTCTCCAGAGGAGTTGTCTAGAGGTTTTAGCAGACCTTTTGCTCTAATGAAACTTGTGAATCATGTGTGCTGAGGGCCTGGGTTAACATTAGGGTTAGCATAACAGTGGTGGCCTAGATGCAGCTTGACATCAATAGGTAACTTTGCCTAGCATGAGCAAGAGACCAAGAACACATTCCTTGTAAATGGCTTCCAGCACAAATCTGATTCATTCATAAATTAACAGACATCTTTTCCACTGGCCTGGGATCAGAAAATGAAGCTTTTTTTTTTTTTTCACACTTGCTGGTTCTTATTTGATTTCCATTCTTAAATACTATCCCCTTGAAGTTTAGTTGGCAAAAGATGTGATGAAATGAAGGATGGAGAACTGCATCCAGCTGATCATCCCATCGCTGTTTGGTTTGGGGGAAGAAGCAGTCACATACGAGGGAGGTGGAGGTGCCAGTTTTCCTGGAATGTCTTTGCTGAATGGCATTTTATTTTGAGGGATAATGTTACCTTTGTATATATATAACAAGAAAAACCTTGTAGACTTCATTGATAGCAGAGATCTTAGGCTTTTGCTCAAAACCCCAAAGTTTTTAAAATAGCTTTAAAAAATAGAAGAAATTTCAGGATAACTCCAGAGATGTTGCTGTCATCACTGAAGCATGGAAATAATAAAGTGCAACTTCATAAAAGCAGCAGGTGCCTCACCAACTTCAGACACTGACACAGTGAGCAGGCAGCTGGGCACTTAGAAGAAGTATGGACACACAAGCAAGAAATGGTTTCCCTTTAAAAAATAAAGAAATCTCGTTGTGCTAGCCTGGTAAGAAACTCTTCATGTTTCATGTTCACTGGGAGGAGCAGCTGGTACCCCAGAAGCTGCACTGCTGTTCAGCCAGACCTGGGCAGGCTGGAGAGCTGGGCAGAGGGGGACCTGATGAAGTTCAACCAAGGCAAGTGTAAGGTCCCGCACCTGGGGAGGGACAGCCCCAGGCACCAGCATGGGCTGGGGGTCATTGCTGGGGGGCAGCTCTCCAGAGAAGGACCTGGGAGTGCTGGTGGGCAGCAAGTTGCCCAAGGGCCAGCAGTGTGTCTGTGTGGCCAAGGGGCCAGTGGGATCTTGGGGGGCATTGGGAGGAGCGTGGCCAGCAGGGCAAGGGAGGGGATCCTCCCCCTCTGCTCTGCCCGGGTGATGCTGCATCTGCAGCACTGTGTCCAGTGCTGGGCTCCCAGTTCCAGAGGCAGGGAGCTACGGGAAAGGGGCCAGCGGAGGCTGCGAGGATGATAAAGGCACAGGAGCATCTCCCTTACAAGGAAAGACTGAGAGGGGCCCTCAGCAATGCCCACAGGCGTCTTCAGGGCGGTGTCAGGATGGGGCCAGGCTCCTTCCAGTGGTGCCCAGCGGCAGGACAAGGGGCAGCGGGCACAGGCTGCACCACAGGCAGCTCCTGCGGAACCTGGGGAAAAACTTTTAGGGTGACAGAGCACTGGAAGAGGCTGCCCAGAGAGGTTGTGGAGTGTCCTTTTCTGGACACATCCAAAACCTGCCTGGATGCAACTCTGTGCAGCCTGCTGTCGGACAACCTGCCTGAGCAGGGGGGTGGACCAGATGATCTACAGAGGTCCCTTCCAACCCCGACCATGCTGTGATTCTCTCTTGCCTACACCACCCGTGCTTTCTGCTATTTGCTGATCTTTCTTTTTCATTCTCTCCACTTACAAAGATACACTTGGACTGAGTTTAGTCCTATTTTGAGAATCATATTGTATTTACTGGGGAAGAGTTTAAAAAAGGGTTTACTTGACTAATTTATCTTAATCAGGTGCAGAGCCCCTGCTGTACCATATGATGGAAAGGCAACCCCCTTTCCACACAGAACCCTGCCCTAGCTGCTAAGGCAACCTTGAGCTATGATATTAATAAAAGTCTCAGTTTCCTATTCTTTGCAACGAGAAGTGGGGGGGATCTACTGTTTTGAGTTAGTTGTGCTTTCCATTGAGTTTGCGTGAGTATAAATGGATAGATTAAGTTCAGATTCACGTGGATTCGAATTTTTTTGTTGTTATAATAGAATAACAAGATTAAAATTATTACAGTAGATACAAAATATCTGGTCTGTACCAAAGCATGTGAGACGATGTCTCATGAAGTTGTTCTTGCCACATAAATTAAAACCAGCCCCTCTGTGAGCAGCTGCATAACCCAATCATTAACTGAAACGCTGAAAACAAAGAACAGAGGATAATGAATCATGCATAATATTACATGGCATTGCGGGAAAGCAGTTTAGTAGAATATCCACATGGATCAGTGTTAGTTAACATCCTCATTCATGATCTGGCAGAGAAATGAACACAAACATGAATGAAATTCACAGATCTTACTCAAGTGGGAAGTGCCAAGAATATCCATGAGGACAGAGGATTTGTGGCAAGGGGCCAAAAGAGGTAAGCGGTACAGGCAGCCAACAGCAATCCAAAATGATAATCGGTGAAAAAGAGAGCTGGGAATTGCCCATGCCAAGAGAGATGTGAGGGAGATCAAATTAAACAAAGCTGCAAATCTGAAAAAGCCTGTGTAGATGTACAGTGGAAAAGAGAAGCAACAGCACTTCTGCGATTCTATTTCTGCATAAAATGTGAAAAGAATAATAAGAATTAAAATAAATGTGGAAGACACAAAGATGGCTTTAGTGTCTATTCAGCCATTGAGCAACTGTGTGTAGAAGGGATTCCCAGCATCTGCTATCCCAAAGGATCGTTAAAACACTGAGAAGTATTTCATAAAAATATGAAAAGTAGCAACATCGCAAGTTACATGTTTGGAGGGAGAAAAAAAGGCAGGTGCTGCCTGATGAGACGAGTCTGAAAGATCTTTGCCAGCTATTGCGATGGGTCAGTATGGGTCTGAACGCCACCGGGGTCGTGCTCTCCTTGTCTGCAGGCAGAAGCTCTCCTGCGAGTCTGTTCAATGATACACAGGCTCCCGAATTTATTGCTCTTGGGAAGCTGTCATCAAAGTAAGAGGAAGGTAAGAAAGAGGAAGCTGTATGCTGGAAGGTTTAACAGAGAAACAGGAGGATGATTAATTACAATTTCCATGATATCCCCTTGGGACTTGACGATGGCTCCTCAGTGGAAGCTACTCTGTAGCTGGCAAGAAAACAACAAAATTAGATGAGGTTTTGTCAACCAAAGGGCCACTTTCCACCCTCCTGTTTCCTGGCAACTCACCAGGTGTTAATATCTTGTAGAGATGTGCCAAAAAAGGTGCACTGTTCAGTTCATAGTCTTCCAGACTTACCAACTCATGAATTACAGTTGGCAATCAATGAGTCTGACAAATATACAGAGGGTAACAGGAATAGACCAAGGAGAAGAGAAAGGGCTGGAAAGAAAAGACTGAAGAAGTGGGATAAAAGGGGCGGACTGAGAGAGGCAGTGAGGCATTGCTCATGTTGGTGTTTTCTTAGACTAACTTTTAAAAGCAGTGTTCTCATTAATGAGTTTAGACAAGCACAATAAACAGTCAATCATGCTGGGCAACCGTAAAGGTTAGCTTTCAATACTGTAATGCCGGAAAACTAAAAAGAAAACATATTTATCCCTTGGTATGGTGCATTCTGTGGAGACTAGTTCTTCATGCTTCGATCCCTTGGATCTGAAAAAACAAACGAGCACAGAAATGTATTAACAAAAAGTGACCGAGACAGACAGAAAGTTTCCCGTCCATGACAGATCAACAAGAGTTTAACTGCATTGAGATGTGTGGCATAAATCTGGCTTTAAACTTCAAGATTATAAATGCTTGAAGTAAGATCAGAGCCAGGCCTGGCTCCTGTAGAGATTTTGATTTGGGGCAGGGGAGGGAAGGCATTTCCAAGGGAATGGGTGATTTGGGGGGAAATCAGGTTTTAGAGCCCAATCTTAAATGGCTTTTAGTCATGCAGAGCTCTAGCCTTTTCAGAATCAGACTTCTTTTAATATAATTCAAGCAGAGCTAATGCAGAGTCACCCCAAATCACTACCATTAATGCCAGCTCTCCACACTCAGAAATCAGGAATGTGGGTCTCTCTTCATAAGACATGGTTCCGTTTCAGGACTCTCTCTGAAGTAACCACATCTGGAAGAGAGGGGCATTACACCTAAATTATATGGCATTAGGAAAGAGATGCACAATCTCAAAATCCCTCCTGAATACACATGTATAAAATTATTTTTTCCCTGGATGCTTGGATAGCCTTCCTAGAGGTAAGCAGCCACTTTGTCTCACTTCATCTCCCATCTCCATCTCAGCTCTCTGCCTGCTCCTCTGCTTACCAGCGCTTCAGCGCTTAGTCTTTCTCCTACAGCCCTGCACTGGGCAGATTACTCTTTATCAGCTTCATAGGAGCTATACGTTGAATCTAAACTGTGGCAGTTTCCTGATGGCTGCGATTTCACCTCCTCTTCCACAGCAGCAGCACAAGTGAGTCAATACGGCATTGAGCTCTGGTTCTGAAAACAAGGACATCCACCAAAAAACATTATCAAAGCTCTTGTTTGGCTGAAATTTTCCAACATTACTCTTCTTCAATGAAAAATTTAATTTTTACTTGCATTTTCTGTTTTGTGGAAAAGTGCATTTTCCATGTGTATGTGTGTGTATTTCTGTGTACATGGATTTCAGCATTCATCTTGTCAAGAGTTTATATAGGGAAATAGATACAGGTAGAGATCTATAAGTGAGCATAGTATTGTTGTCACTGCTTGTGGGGAGAGAAAGTAGAAAAAGTTTTTTCACACAGTGTAATCTAAATCTTGTTCTATTAGTTAAAGACTGCCTTACCCATGCTAAGCCGTGCTTAGTGTAGCCACTCTATTCCCCTGGCAGACTGTCACATTGACTTTACCTCAGATCCCGAGTCTCCTGCTCTGAATTTTCTCATTACGAAAATTACAGGGTACATCTTGGCCTTGTTTGCCCAGCCTGAACGGCTGTTATTCCCTCCCTCAAACACCCAGTTATGAAAATCCCCTCCTCCTCTAACACATACACTCGCACGCTCACACACACACATTACTTGACAAGACTCTATTTTAAATACTAATAAACGTCTACGGCTGATTTTGTTTGCTTTTCTGGTTAACCATCTTTACTACTCCACCTCATCATCTCTTTTTCCAGGAAGAATGTTTCATGTTGACCCCACAATTAAATTCCAGACAGCCAGTGAATTCAGCACTAGGGGAGTTCTTGGGAGATTTCAAATATTATGAAAGATAGACAAAAAAATAACAACCTTGGTCGCTTCCAAGGTGCAGAAACTATATTTGACCACCCAAACACAAGGCAATGTTCCTTCCAGTTATAGAAAAAAAAAAAAAAAAAATAAAAAGCTCAGCTCAGACACTGTGGGAGCCTCTTTTTTTGGAAAGGCAAAGGCTTTTAGTACAAACCAAAACCAGAGGATTTCAACCCAAACTATGAATGCAAGGAAAGAGGCTTATGTGGTTTGCTACTTTTAATAAGTTCCCACCTGATCCCAAGAGACTTGTTTATATTTTAACTACCTATGGGACATAGGATCTCTATCACAGAACAGTAATTTGCAAATTAGGACATCTACTTTGAGGAAAGTAAAACTGAATTTAGCCAAAGCATAATCACGCCACTATCTTTTCTCAAGGTCTTCTTTGTTCTCCATTGGACTCACCTTCGCAGTCCACTGCTAAGCCAAGGCATCATTTTGAAACTCCAGATGGGGGTAGGACAGCAAAGCCGACATTACCTTCCACCTAAATGTACTTCCATTTGGAGATGCCGTGCCCAGAATTTCCTGAAAGCATTGGGAAGACAGACTTCCAGCACTGGGAAAAGGAGACCAAAGCTGGGATGGTCCTGCCATGTAAAGAAGCCCCACCAGGATTGAGAGCTACGAGGAAAGAAGACAGGAGAAGGCAAGAGCAGATACTTTCAGGACAAGCTACCCCAGCTGCCCGAGCAGATTCCCCACTTTGACTCGGCACAGACACAGTCCTAGCCTTGGTCCATGAGGCTTCATTAGGAAAAAAAGGGGATGATAGCTTCTCTGTATGTTCTAGCCAGCTGACAGGCTGACATGCTTCGGTCTTGAATTTCTTGTTCATTTAGTCCAACACTCCTGCTCACAGCAGGCTCATTTGCAGTAGTGTCTCCAGGATCACATCCAGCTGGGTTTTTAATATCTCCACAGATGGATACTCCATAACTTCTCTGGACAACCATTTCCAGCACTCATCTGCCTCTTAATAAAGAATTTTTTTCTTCTTTTGAAGCAGAATTTCCAGTATTTCAATTTTTGTTCATATTGTCCCTTGCCCTGTCACTGGGCACCACTGAGAAGAGTCTATCTCCATCTTCTTCACTCCTTCCATCAGGTATTTCTGTAAATGGACAATATCCCCCTGAGCCTTCTCTTCTCAAGGCTGAACAGTCACACCTCTCTCAGCTTTTCCTCATAAAAAAACATATTTTGGTCCCTTAAAAAAACTTTATGGCCCTTCACTGGATTTGCTCTAGTAAATCCATGTTTCTCTTGTACTGAGAAGCCCAGCACGGGGCCATCTGGTGAGATGTGTCTCACCAGCGCTGAGCAAGGGGAAGAATCAACTCCCTTGACCATCTGGTAGTGCTCTGCCTACTGCAGCCCATGATGCTCTTGGCCTTCTCTGCCACAATGGCACATTGCTGGTTCATAGAATCATAAAATCATGGAATGGGTTAGGTTGGAAGGGACCTTAAAGACCACCCAGTCCCACCCCCTGCCACAGGCAGGGAGACCTTCCCCTAGCCCAGGTGGCTCCAAGCCCCGTCCAGCCTGGCCTTGGGCACTGCCAGGGATGGGGCACCCACAGCTGCTCTGGGCAGCCTGTGCTGGCACCTCGCCACCCTCATCATAAACAATTCCTTCCTAGTACCTAATCTACTCCCTTTCAGTTTAAAACCGTGAGCTCTCATCCTATCACTACACTCTCTGATAAAGCATCCCTCCCCATCTTTCTTGTCAGCCCCTTTAGGTACTAGAAGGTGCTCTAGGGTCTCCCTGGAAACTTCCCTTCTCCAGGCTGAACAGCCCCAGCTCTCTCAGACTGTCCTTACAGGAGAGGTGCTCCAGACCTCTGATTATCTTTGTGGCCTCTTCTGGACTTGCTCAAGCATGTCCATGTCCTTCTTGTGTTGGGCGCCCCAGAGCTGAATGCAGTACCTCAGGTGGGGTCTCACTAGAGCAGAGCAGAGGAGGAGGATCACATCCCTTGACCTCTTAGCCACACTTCTTTTGATGCAGTCCAACTTGGTCAACTTGGTGCCCACTAGAGGAGCCAAGTGCTTTCCTGCAAAACATTCTTTTGCAGCCAGTTGGCTGCCAGCCTGTACTGGTACAAAGAACTGAATGAGGTGGAAGTCCTAAACCTACTCAGGATGTTCCATATGTGCAAACAAGCCAAATTTACAGGTAAGCCCAGGAAAACCTTTAAACTCCACTGGATGGAGAACACAAGGAAACATGCTGGTTTCTTTCCTTTCCTTCCCACCCTCGCTTTTATGGTGTGGGGAGGAGAAATGGCATTTGCTCCATTTATTGAGGATGTTCTTGTGGCCATCACACAAGGCAGTAGAGGCCAATAGGAAAGAGATTTGTGGAAGAACTGAAGTAATGAAGAGCTTGGTATCAATTGGTCCATATATTTTTGATCTCCAACTAAATATTCCTATATAGGTAGAATTCCTAGGTATCTCAGAAGATAGATAGCTACATATTTTTGAGCTCCATAGTTTTGCAAAACCCATTAAACATGTCCTTCGAAAAACATTTGATCACTTCACATGTATTCTCCTTGGCATAGCTGGAAGAGACTAGTATGTGGAAGGTTAACATGCTCAGTGGTGAAAGTGCTTTATTTATTTATCGAAGAGGCAGGCAAGCAGGTAGGTGGGTGGAATGAAAGTAGGAGGGAGAGGGAGACTGATGAAGAAAAATGTAAGAAGTTTTGTTCTAGTCTGACTGAATATGTTACAAGAATATTGTTGAAGATTGCAGTAATTTCCACACCACCATCTGATCTGAACCAGGAAGACCAGCACCACAGAGAAGACTAAAACTAAACTGACTTCTAAAAGCAGAGAAATTTTTGCTCCCCTTCATTTAAAACTTCAAAAGAGGACATTACAAGTCTAGGCTAAAAACATGGCAGGGATTCAGCTTGTGCAGTATGCTATCCGAATGTATTCAACCCTCCTTGACCCTGAGTGTGCAAGACAGCTGGAAGGCAAGCAGTCACAGCATGGAAGGAATGAGGATCTCATGGTTAAGCCATTAGACAAGGTCCCAGAAGATCTATTCTCATTCTTCCATTTGTCCACAGACTCCCCACATGAATGTAGGCAAGTGGTTTAATCTCTCTGGGCCTCCCTTCAGCTCTGTGATGAAAACATACCAATGATCCAAATCGCTTAAAGCCAAAAGGAGCTGACATGAGTGACCACCGAGTCGTGTTCTGCACGATGCAAACAGTAACTCTTTTATTAAACCCAGCCTCTTTCTTGCCTTGCCTATTAAGAACAGAGTCTTCTGTATGTCAGGGCTTTCTCTTATTCCTCATACGTAAAAGCCCAGAGTCACCCATTTGGCTGTGGGCACTAAAATGAGATGCCTAAATTAAGACCTTACACAGTCAAGACTCTTTCCAGTTATTGGAGAGAGGCATCCAGGGAGTAAGTCAGGTCTCTAATTGAATGAACCAGCTTCAAAAGCTACCTGATATTCTCCAAAGGATAGAGAGTCTGTGGTGATTGCACTCCCAAAACACATAGCTTGGTCAAACGTGGAATACACCCAGGATGATGTGTCTAGCATACTGCGACCTTGATGTTTCTGTAGTACAAAGATTGATGTGCACACACATTATACATGACATCCATGGAGACAGATTGAAGTTGCAGAATTTGGATGAAGTTACAGTACATCATGAAGACAACAGACCTCCTTGGATCTGGGATTTTTTCCCACCACTAACGAAGGTAGAAGAATATGGGTTAAATTCAGAGTCTGACAAACCAAATTAATACATAATTTTTATCAAGTTTTAAGTGATTTATCTTCTTAACTGTGAATAGGTGAGGGCTGTACTGAGCCCATAGCCTGGTGAGCTCTCTCTCTCTAAATCTCTAATCAGAAGGTACCCGTAAGGTCTTTATCATGGTGAAGTCCTTGGGCAGAGTCCATGCTTTAGTTTTGCATATCACCCCTCACAAAATTAAATCCTGGCCCACAGACTTGGACACCTGAATTTCTGAAAGGGAAGAGCAATTGAGACCCCTAACTCCAGAGCTATGAGAACTGGTTGCACTATTGGGGAAGAGCAGCAAGGACTTACTCAGGCCATCTGTTTCCAAACTAACAGTCTATTCACAAATTCTATAGCAAATACATTGACCTTGTATGCTGCAGAAGAATGCAGCTTGGGTGGGAGGGCATACAGGGAGGGCTCCTCTTTGAAGGAGGGCCATTCCACTGGCTGAGCAGAGACGCTTGAAGTCCACATAACCCAGCAACCAGGCGCCGTTCTGTGACCATCTGCACAGGTCAAGAGCACTCATCTAAGAGCCAAGGCTGCAGCTCCAGTCGGGGGGGTCTGCACCATCTACCCCAGCGGTGGCCGATGCCTTTGCCCAGACAGAGCTGCTGAAGGAGGAGGCTGCAGTGCAGACATCAGGCTGCAGGACCTACCTGGGCCATTCTCCTGGGGCAGGGACAGGCAGCAGACCTACCTGCAAAAGCTGTGCCCAGGTGGAGGAGCTCCTGCAGCCTCCAGCAGGAGGTGGTGGGAAGGCTGCGTAACACCAGGGAGGCTGGGAAGGAGTTAGCTGGTTTCCAGTGCAGTCTGCAGTGGACCCACAGCCGAACAGGGGGGTTGGAACCGAGTGATTTTTAAGGTCCCTTCCAACCCAAACCATTCTAGAATTGCATGTTTCTATGTTATCTGAACAGGGCCTGGTGGAAAAACAACTAATAACATTGACTGTTGTGGGAGCTTTTAAAGTCCTGTCTTCAGCAAAATTAGGTGAAAAGGACACTTTCCTAACTTCTTTTTCACTTCCAGGCTCTAAGGCCTCACCTACACTGAAGAAAATATTTGTCAAGGCTTTGGCATCTGGTAACTGGCTTTTTTACCTGCTTCTACCTCTGAGAACTGCTACATCTTAATATAAAGAGGCAGACTTCTCAAACTGGACTTGTAGCAGTTTTGCAGTTGGCAAAGAGTGGACACAGTGGTATGTGCAGCCCATTGGGATTAGAGGGTAACATGTCCGCATGATGTCCTCTACTCCTCTAATTGCTCTCTGCAAATGACCCCACAGCTGACTGCAGAATGTTTCTCTCTGACAGGTTGTTAGGCCTCCAGCTCTCTTTAAATACATATAAGCAGGCTGAAGTTTGTACTCTAACTGTTTGGGTGACAAAGCAGCCGTGCTAAGTCTTCATGCTGTTCAAAGAGATGAAGAGGTGATGTTGTTAGGTGGAAAACGCACCAAGTGATCCCCTATCCATGACAAAACCCAGCTCTCAGTATTATCTTGCTGGTGGCAGGTTGAAACACTCTAGGTCTGTCCTAACCACAGAAATAAGCCAGGCAGGAATACAATTGAAACAGTGAGTTTATTGCTCTTCTCCAAGCTGCAATGATCAAGCACAGAGTTCCTGCTGCGCAGGGACTGCTGAGCAGCCCTGTTCCCATGATTTGCTTTATGCTATATTCCCTTTCCCCCCCTTTTCTCCTCTGAAGTTTCCCGCTTTATAATCTCCAAGCCTTCCTGTATGAACAGCACTCCTCTGTTTGCACCTTCCCCAGAGCCTCTGGCTTTGCTTTATACCTTTATTTAGTATTTATGATACTGTTCTGCTGTTAAATTCTCTTTTTCATCACTTCTGTTAAACAGGTATTCCCCTCCCCACTTTCTTTTTCTATTCGTAGTGTCAGGCTGAGCCATCTGCATGTATATGACTGCTTCCCTCTTATCTCTAGCATCCTGAAATTTCCACATATTGTAACCTTATTAGTCGTCCCACTGGTCAGGGTGGGGTATCTACATACCCTAACTACACGCACGGAACACAAGTATGAGCCCGCCAGCTGCGACTTCGTCTTCCTTCCTCACACACAGAGGTCTAAGCTGATACTCCTCAACGACCACATGGTCCAGAAGCAGTTTGTCAGCTCGAGGTGCCCTCTGTTAGGTGGGTCTTGGGCGGGTGAAGGGTGATATGGTGGGGGAGAAGTGGCAGAGCAGTGGTGCAAATGAGCAGTGAGTCACCTAGGAAGACCCTGCTCTCAGAGGAGCCAGCCAGGGCATCTTTCCTCCAGGTTCATTCTTTTGCCAAAGCAGAGGTTTGAAAAGGCCCATTAAGCGTATTTATGTGTCTCTTCTTTCATACAACATCCTGGACGCAGCATCCCTGTCACACGGAGCTTTGCAATGTAGGATTGAAGATGCTCGTGAGGTCTGGCAAAGAGCAGTGGTTGTCACACGGGCGTCGCTACAGAAGGACAAAGAAACCATAGAAAAATGTACAAGTTTCTGGTGACAAATCCTGAAAGAAAAAGGTAAGTACTCTAAAGCAGCACTGCTGGGGCAGGTTCGGGGAAGCCTTTCTTTTTGTTGGCTTTCGCTAGGTGACAGACTGGGACAGGGAAGGGTTGAGTCACTCATAGTGCGGGAAGCTGTTGTTGGCTGGATGAAGGAAAACAGAGGGCTGCCATCAGCGGAAACAGGAGGTGCACGGTGGTGGTTAGCAGCATAGATGTATGGTTGCCGTGGCAATTAGTCCTCCTCTTTCATTAAATGTTTGCCTGCATGTAAATAGTCCCAACATAGATAAGGCTTCATAACCCTTTTAATGTAAACAACGCATTTCAGTCTCTTCGTGCTGATGGTGACACTGAATTGTCTGCACAGAAAGGTCCTATGAAGGACTTCAGCTTCTTTATTTGAATAGAAAAAGTGAACATGATCCAGCGGTTTCCACAAATAAGGTAAGGGAAAATATTTTGCTTTGGCCAAGTTAAAAAAAAAAAAAAAAAAAAGTTAAAAAAGGAAAAATTGGAATTTGGAATCATGTCTCTTTCTAAAATAAAATTCACACACATTTGGCAGAAATATAAACCTTTGAAAATCGCCCTTTGCATGAGAGATTTGTAACTATCAAGTAACTCCTCCATTTCTACTGAGCACACGATATCCTTACCAGACACTTCCGTGGTCAGCTGTCTGTGGGATTCGCTGAGCAGCGGGGGAGATCCATCCCCTCCTACAGCGGACATCTACAGTAGGGCTGATGAAGATACCCCAAAAATGTCTATTTCTCAATATCAATTGTAAAGAGAGGGGTAATGAATTCGGCTGGAGACACCTACGTTATCAACAGCACAAGCTAGCTGAGATGACACTTGCTTTTGACAAGACCTCGTGCAGTTTGCTCACCGCCTGGTCGCGCACACTTCATTCTTTTTCCCCAGGACTAACTTTTGAAATGCCAGAAAAAAATAACCTTCTCTGACATTGCCCTTTAAAAACTCCTAACATATCGACTTGAAGCAACACCAAGAGCTTGCCGGTGGTGTTTTCTCTGTAGATTTGCTTCCCTGTGTTAAGCCCAAGACAGGGTCAACGAGTTAATAGTATTAACAAGGGTGAGATTTGCAGTGGCTGTTTAACACAGAAGACGTAAATGTCACGCAAGCAGGGACGAGACCCTGGGACTCAGGTCAATGCTCCCATTGCCTGAGCCGGTGAACCAGCACAATTTTGCCTCTTTTCTCAATGTTTCCATTGGGTTCACATTCCTGGGCAGCCAGGGGTCAGCTCTGGCAGGACCAAGGGAACGAGACGGTCCCTCGCGCTGTGCCTTGCCAGGTGGGCTGCAGTGAATGTGTTTACCAAATGCTGGAGGCAGTTCAGGCAGAAGTCAACACATTCCCGCTTCCTTTTGAAAAGCTTTTTGCAGACATGAACTTGCATGGCAAGGCTTTTTTCCCCTTAAAGCAGCCTATCTTTTAACCAGTACTAATTTGGCCTAAGCCCTTTTTAATTACTATATAAAGACTCCCAAAGCCCTGTGGCATGAAATTATTAGAGACTAGCTGTGACTAATTACATTTTTCAATTTCACAGGACACAGTTCCAGTAAGACTGTTTATTGTTACTCTCCTTGTTTTTTAAAGTCAAGTTGAATTTCAATCTGGCCTTGGAAGAGGTCAACTCTTTCGCTTTTCCCATGTGAGAAAAGTGAATTCCATACTTTTCTTTCCAAATAAAAGCTTAGTTTTCGTCATACTGCCTTCCTGTAGACTTCCTGCTGCAGAACAATACAAAGACTTTCCCATATTTCTCCAGTAAAATATCTTTTAGTGTCAATAGGTAGACCTGGGCTCCAAAACCCACAGCTTTTGACTACCTGAACAAACTCTTCCAGGATGGTGTACTCAGGTAAAGGGGTTTTGCACTGTTTTTTTCCGCCTATCCCCAAGTGGTAACTGATAATACTATTCACAACCTGGTAAGCATTGGGAATTGAACAGGAAAATCACATCCTTGGCTCCCACTGCTCTCCATTTCATGTGATTTTGTCTCGTTGCTCTTTGTTGCAGTGTGAGCTGGTTCTAACAGTGCAAGAGTTATTTTCACTGGTCTGTCATGGCTCAGCTGTGAGTTTAGGTCTCTGTGTGACAGATGGATCTGGTGGTCCTGTTTGAAGGCTATTCATTCACGTTACTTGTCAATGAAGTACCTGAGGGGAAGAGATAGTAAAAAAAGCATCACTCACTCAAAACGATGCTCATTAGCCAGTCTAGCATTGCCTCCCACTATATCATAAAATTTTCTTTACATCCTCCAAGGCATAGGATACACAATAGTACTATCATAAGCATTGGTCTCCCACAGAAAACAGTTTCTTGACATTTGATAACTGTTAATCATATGAGGTTGAGCAGCACACATGTTAGCAGTCCAGTGGCTCAAAATTTCTGGGTTTTGCCACCTTCTGTATTTTTGTGTTGCTGTTGCGCTGGGTCTAGATATTTGGTATCAACAGTTGGAACTGGCTTGTGAGCACTGAAATTCTCTCTCTTCTTCCCCTAAAAAGTGACACTGAAGGGGTTAATCAAGTCAGGCGGCTGGAGTAGACATATTTGTTCCCTTTAATTACTTTGCAGGGCATGAGGGAAGAAATATTGCCTCTAGGACCAGAGTGCTTTATGGTAGGCCAAGTGGAATAAACCAGGAAAGCAGCATCACTAATTAACTTGCAGTGAGCTGCAGTACAACCCGTGACTTTCTGAGGAGGAACTAAAATAGCTGCTGAATTGCTCTCATGACCTTGTTATCTGGTGCTACTGCACCAAGGGATGACATGGGAAAAGGAGGGGTTGCTCCAGTGGGAGTGAAAGAACAGATCAGCTATGGCATCTTCAATCTGCATGAGCTTTCAAACCACACAGTTTTCACCTATGTTGTATGACTCTTCAAATACACAGGACTCATGGTTTTACTTACAGTGCAGACCATTCGTGGAGAAAGATACCTAGGTAACAGCCAGCAGTGGGCATCAGTTAGCAGCCCAGTAGAACAGTGTATAAACTAATTTCGTTCCCTGAACAGATGAGAAATCTAAGTAAATCTGCCCATCCAGAGCTCCATGTTATGGGACCTAGCTGGCTTCCGCAACCTCAGTTACTTTATAGCAAGATGGTATGGGTATCTCGATACCATGTGCCAGTCTTGTAGAAGTATCTGGGTGGAATTTATCCCACCCAGCTTCAGACGTTTACATCTGAGCTGCTGCTTAGGCCCCTTTGGTACCACTGGAGAGAAATAGGTGCTTTCAAGGCAAAATTAATTTGCCCCATTTTGGTTATATTCTTTTGGGTGGGATGAATTAAACTATCAGCATGTTGAATGATGTTCGGCTGCCCAGATATAAACACTTGATACCACTTCAAATATCAGCTGAAATCCTCACAGATCCGGCTTCTAGCTGCTGAAATAACCTCTATCACATCTGCCAGAACTGTACGGATGTCTCGGACCCCCCTAATGTCTCAAAGGGCATTGAGCGACTGAACCCTGCCTTCTCCGTTTGGATAACTGTTGGTCACCCATGGCTATGTACATTTAGCTGTTTGGCTGTGGTCAGAGCTCACGTAACCATACCCGAGCTCGCTTAAAACCAGCTACCACAAAGCTTGCCAACCTGAGTTTGTGGAACATCTTCCTCTTGTTCGGATGGGGCTTGCTTTCTTCCACGGTTACACCAACAACAGGGCCTGATCTAGGTGGGTTAAAATCAATTTGAGCGTGTCTACCTGATGACGTGTTACAGTTCTGATGTCAGGGCAGACCTCTGTTATAGAAAGGGTTAATCTGTTAGTCCTGACTCTAAAAGACAAGCAGTACCCAAGTGGGCTGAGGTAGGCATGAGACTCAGAAAGAGAACACCCATGTGAGGAACATATTTGTCTTCATGTGTCTAAGAGGGTGTTTGAAGAAGAAAGAAAAAATCTGTTCTCCAAGACCCATGGGGAATAGAATATGAAATCATGTTCTTAACTTGGAGTAAAAGATTAAAATTAGGCTTTAAGAAGCCTCTCATCTCTAATGGAGTGAAAAATGAGGCACTGGAAATAATTGTGTGAGTTTAGGAAGGGAATCTCCCTTACCAAATATCTTTAAGGGTAAGTTTGACAAACATCTGTCAGAAATCGTGTCACTAGGAAGAAGGGGCTAACTAGTCCTCTGGAGGGTTTCCTTCAGTTCTGTGATTCTGTGATTCCACTCTGGAAAAGGACCAAAAACACAACAAATCCCAAAGTGGGTATTGAGACGGATAGCAAGAGTATTCATCATAATCATATTTAATGCTACTATGGATTCTGGAAGGATTATTGAGCCTCTTCATTCAGGATTTGCTTTTACTGTGCTGGCTTACAACTAGATCTCAGTTGTGGACAGATTACTTTGTATATGCTGAATGTGAATGTTACACAACTTAACATGAGATTTTTAATGAAGCGCAGGAAACCAGTCCAAAGAAAACTTTCTTATTCCTTGCACTCTACCCTACAGAGGAAAAGGGAAGCCAAGGTCGTAAGATCAGCATAGCTCCAGAGATGAATTCCCCTCTTAACAGAAGACTCCTGTATATCTGGGGGTATTAAAGAAAAGAGAACAGAGGCAGAGGAAGTAAGGAAATTAAACTTTATAGAGTCATAGACAATCTTTCACCCTTGCCATTTTCCTTGCCAGGGGCAAGCTATGTCTGCTTGACAAACCTCTGCTATTTCTTGCCTTGATGTTCCATGTCTGTCTATCCATGGCTCAGAAAAAGTGAAGCGTTTAGCTAAGTTTGACAGTGCTATTAATAGTGTGCAGGAGCTGAATATTAATTTAGATTACGAAGCTTTACTCATAGCTCATTTTGAATACTCTGTGTCCCAGCAGTCTTTAACTTCATTGCAATTAGCTAGTGTTACTAACACTTATTTTCAAAATTGGCTGAAGAAATATATGCTTAAGCAGGCATACTACAGAGCTAAGCTACTACCATTTCAGTGAACCAACAAAAGCTGGAACAAGGTAATGATTTTATTAAGGTTGCAATTAAGAATGGTTCTGTAGATCAATATACAGTTGAAACAGTCAAACTAATGCAATAGATAACGCGCTCCAGTTATGAGAATAAGCCTAAAAAGAGTGCCGTGGGGAATCACAGCGGATTTTGAAAGGTTATGCAGTCCATGCTTGTGTCCTTAGGCAGGAGCAACACCATAGGCCATCCTTGACTGACATCTCCCCCATCCTTAAAGATGCCCGGTGGAGGCAACTGCTGCTCCACGCAACCTGTTATTGTATTGCCACCCTTTCTGTTATAACGTCTGTCCTAATCACCAACCTGAAACTTTTTTTTGGTAATTTATGTCCAAGGCTTCCTGACCTGGCCACCATGGACACAGGAACAGACTGTTCTTTTCCACTCTGAATCAATTTCTGAGACACACAGAAGTTGGTTTCGTACCTCCTCCAGTCTTTTTTCTCCAAACCAAGAAAACCCAAGTTCTTTCAGCCTGTTCCCTTCAACCATATCTTGTATTGGGGCAATTAAAACAGCAATCAGGTTCTTGTTAGCTAAAAGGCTTCGTCATAGCCATAGACATTATTATAGGAGTGTTGATTCTAGCATACAGTAGCAGAGCAGGCACTTCTTTTTCCTTCTCTTCTTAGCATGTGACTATTTCCATAGACACAAAAAGTGGTAAGGCCACAGTCCCTCCCATAAGGCAATCATTGCGCTCTAGGTCAAGGTGAAAATGCATAATGAAATGAAATCTTACTCATGGTCAGTCCTCTGGACCACAATCTGTACTTCACAAAATGGAAAAAACCCCAACCAACCAGATTGTTCAAGGTCTGAGCTGTAGAGACAGAATTAGAGGTTTGGATGAGGGAATGGGCTTACAACCACATCCACCAGGTCGTATTGGTTCTACACATACACAATAAACCAGCCAATACTATCTGCCTCTCTTATCACACAAATTCTTACCAAGACAATTGTTTCTGCCCTCTTACTGCTTAAGAGAACACCCTGAATTTTGAACTGACAAAGGGAAAGAGAACTCATATGAAGTCATAACTGCCCTTTTGTCTTTTGACCAGTGTATTTTTTTTTCTTTTTACATTTTTTATCAAAACACATACTACCCACAGTTAAACAGTTAGATTTTTCCAAGAACCTGTTAAATCTGGGCTAGTACCTATTATAATAAATATTTTTCACTTTGGAATTCATTTGAAATTCTGTTCTCTGTGGGATTTTAAAATCAAATTTCTAGTCTTAGAGAGTTTCCCAGGCTCCCTCTTCAGGCAGTGCAGTGACAGTTGCATCACCAGAAAGCAACAGTGTCTACTGAGTGGGAGATGTCTAAGAGAGGTAGTGAGTCACATTTAGAGACCAGCATCTGTCCATGGACTTCGAAGTCTCACTTACTTGCTTAGATGACCTGGTACCCTTCTGACTATGGTGACTTTCACCTCTACGGAGTAGATCATCCCACCCATTTCAAACATGTGTCAGGATGAGCTCAAGTGTGTGCTTATCATTACTCCACTGACTACAAAGAGTGTCTAGATCATTATCTTGCACTTTTTTCTGCATGGCAGTTAGGCAATCTTAAATAAAATTAATGCCAAAGTAAGTATTTATCTGCATGATCATTGTTTCATGTCATGGATCCTCATCTCCACATTATTTCCTAGCAAGGACAACAGAGGTGGGAAGTAGGTTTTGTAGCCCCACTGGGTCAGTCTGTTTTTCTCTCAGCTTCTTTATCATCCAAGTTCTGTTTGAGAGATGACAATCGCAGGCAGCAGGCCAGGGTGAAGAGCTGGAGGTATGAACATCTTCAAACACTTTATCTAGATTCACTGCAGTTCATTCCTTAAGTTCCATCTTTGTTTTGTTTTGTCACCTGCTAGTTTTTATGCTATTTCTAGTATTTCTAGTTCTTGTATTGAAAGAAATAGTAAAAAACAGTATCCTACCCACTTTCTGTGGGCCATCCGTGCCTTCTGTCGCATCCTCTGCCATTTATTTTCCAGGAAAGAGAGATTAAGTATGTTTGAGTGTTTCTTATGCAAAGGCAGTTTGATAACTTCATTCATTCTTGTCACCCATCCTGGAAGGCAATCCTGGCTACAGTTTTCCTTAGCCCCTGTCAGCAGGGAAGTTACCTTATGGATAAGACAAATATTTAATCCCACCATAGGGATTGTGACGGTGAGAAAGGGATCGGTCTTCTGGAGGAAGACTGTCAAATATACTCAAAAAATATGCCAAGTGGTCTTACAAGTTAGCCCCAGTGTCTCAGCAGCAGTTGTGCAGTTGTGCTGTCACACTCTGCTATTGCAGCAGTACTTATTTCCTCTGGTTCTAATCAAAGACTGCAGCCTCTGCTTGAGAAGGGACTTGATAGCAGCTGGGAAGACGCAATAAAAATTTTCCATTTTGAGCTATCAGCATTTCTGGATTAAAAAAAAAAACAAAACCAAAACCAAAAACCAAGCAACAGCCAAAAACCAAGGAAACAAACAAACAAACAAACAAACCACCCTGAAAACAAATCATCACAGCAGCAACCTGCCTGCTCACCTTGAGTCTTGTAGTCAGCATTTGTGGAGAAGGATAAATGCAAAGCCTCCTTTACTTGGAATGAGCTTCCAGAGCTCTTGCAGAGTTTTGATGAGATCATGCTAAATTTGATCTCTGCTGTGGTTTTGATAATGGGCTGTAAAAAAGAACACAAGGGAGGAAAAGAAAAAAACAAACCAAAACCCACTACAGCCGTCTGGCTTCCACAAACAAACACTGCCCATGACATTTGTAAATACTCAGAGGTGAAGTGAGGCAGAGAACAAACTTCATAATTTCCTGAGCACTTGTCAGAAGCAGGCTTGGCTCAGAGCAGATGAGCAGGATGGGGCTGATGGTCTAACTAGCCTGAGATCCAGCCTCTGGATGCTCTACATGAAGGGGAGAGATGCCCTCTAATGGGTGATCATAGAATAATCTTTTCGAAATCCCCTTTTCCCCAGCCTTAAAGGCTTATGTATTCACTGAAGTGTGAGTCCATATTTCTCAATACCCCTCTTTGGGGCCTGGAAAGGGAAAAACAACCGCAGGGTATCATCGCGCACTTAGACCTCTTCCCTACTGCTGGCCTGCAGTCCCTGTTTCCCCTTCTACCCTTCTTCTGGGAAAGTTGGCCAAAGCCCTTCTGAAGGAAAAAGAAAAGGAATGCTGGCCCTGTGGAATAGTAAAACTGTTGTGAAGTGCAGGAAAATTCATTCTCTTTTAATATGCATGACAAACGAGTGTGGATCATATGGGGTCATATGACGGAGAGGAGTCACAGTATGAAGCTGCAGCAGGTGTCTGATTTCCCGGGGGGGCTACGGTCGTGTGGGTTCCCCCCATAGCACACATGGCTGATCCCAAATCTGGTACAACTGATCGTGGTGCAATGAGGAAGAGTCTCTGCACGTGGATGTCAGAAGTGGGAGGTGTGAAGCTCCTTAGGGATGCTTGAGATTTGAGAAGGCTGTCTGGGACATACTCAAAAAGAAAAGATTTCTATACTTTTAATATTTGTGTAATATGTGTAATATTACTGAGGTAACATTTCTGAAGGTGATTCATGGTCTGCTAGGTTTTGTCCTCCAAAAAATTTCTTCTAATCTGTGCATTAAAACAGAAATATGGCAGTACCTGTGTTATAGCCTTCACTGAATATCAGGTCAACACTCCAGACACAATAGCAAGGACTCAGACCCTTAGCATCAGGCCTTTTGTAATTTTGCATTCAAGTGAAAGCTGATTGTTTTTTTTCCTCCAAGTTTTTTTCCTCCAAGTTGCCCAGATGATTTTACATTGTTGGACACTATTAAACATATGCCATTCTGTGCTTTTCTGATTTTCTCTTCTTTCCTTTTGTCCTGTCACGATGATTTATGGTGCCTAAGCAAGGAAGGTAGAGTTTCTGTTTTTAGCTAAATAACCCAGTGGAAATTCTGCTTTCACACCTCTTCTGAGCAGGCCCTGCACACCTGCCTGCTGCCTTGCTCTGACTGCCTCCAGTAGTACTGTCGAACAGAGAGGAACAGAAGCAAACAAACCCTTATCGTGTCACTGAATTAGTACAATACGTCTGATGGCATAAACGTTAACATGCTTATCATCATTTCCTTTTAGTGTTATGCTTTCCATACTCATCAACACAAACAGCCAAAGGCAGATGAGATGAGCCAGGTGGATTTATCTTTCTTTCAAGCGAAATTGCATAGCAAAAAATATTTGGCTATGACTTTTTTCAGTGCACCATGGGCACATATCCAGAGTGAGACAGGAACAGATTGGAGAAGTAGTAGTGTTCTATGCACCGTCTGCATTTGATTTGTGTGTGTATCAGGATTCTTATGTGGATCTGAGGAGGCTGAATTAGAAGTTTGATGCCAACTTATACTTTCTTTTGTAACTATAAGGTGCCATTTTTTTTTTTATACTAAGGCTATTCTAAGCTCTTGGACAGTGGGCAAGGGTCTTGAGTTAAGTGAAAATGAAGCTGATGCTTGCTCTAAGGCTCAGCAGCAGAGCAGTCTAAAGTAGCCATCAGAAAAGTAGAATTTGGGCTTTGTCTTGTGCCTCCCTCCCCTCCCCTCCCTTCCTTTCTTTTTTCATGCTCAGAAACATGAAAAATTCAAAAGAGGAAAATTATGAAGCTCTGCAGAATGATGCTACAAACAGAGGAGTCTTTTAGGTTTTCTCTCATCTCAGGGACATAGCTCTAAGAAATTTCGTGTCAATTCGGGGAAAAGGATTACAGGTTTCAGTCTTGCATATCACGCCTTATCATGCACTGAGTTAATCCAAACAGCAGGCATCGTGACTCTGTGTACAAATCAAGGAATCAAAGTGTAGGTAAGTGTTTCTGTGCATTTTGGGCATCCAGCCTCCACTGCAATCAACGGAGGTGCAAAGGGGAGCTGAGATGCCCGTGCATGGGGCAAGTGCTGTTTGAGTTGATCTCATGCACTTACTCCGGTCTTCAGTTGTCAGCGCAGGATGCAAAGCTGTCCATAGGTCCTGTGCCGTATTTGACAGTTCCCTGTGAAAGTCTCAGGCACCCTACTGTGTCTAAAATGGCACTAGAGCAACAGGCTTGTATCTTCTATTTCATAAGTTATGGACCCCAGAGAGCAGTTCAGCTCACCCATGGGTCAGCAACAGTATTTGACTGATTTGTTCCCCAGGCTTCATTGACCATTTCAAGTGGACCTCCATTGATTATAACAGGAGCTTACACACCCAGCACATGTGGTAACACCGATGTTTAAGCATATATCTTAATCTATGAAGTGATGCCCACCTTAGGTGACATGAGAATGTCAAAAATTTATTTTCCATCTCCCTTCCTAGCCTCATAGGAAATTGCTGACAGATTTTTCCCAGTGGTCTTTCCCAAACAGAACACACACATTCAAAATATGCAAAAATCAGAACCCATAGGGTGGAGGGAGAGTGGGACAATGCCTGCAACATCCTTTCAGGTCCTGAGTTTAGGTGGGTGGTGTGAAATTGTGTGGTTGGCAAGGACTTGTGCTGTGCTGGCCCTGGGATCAGCAAGAAAGCTGGGACACAGGGAAACGCTGTTTATTCTGAGACAGGGCAGTTCAATGCCCGTGAGAAATACATGGTAGCAGCTCTTTGCCTTGCTCACTTTCACTTGAAAACATCACTGAGAGCAACTGATGTCTATTTAGGAGCTGAGTCCAGGATTTGGCTGTATCTATACCAACAAATCGAGTTGTGCCAGGTCGCGTTGCACAGCCTTGATCAGTTATGTTTTAAAATTCTGAACATCAGTCCCTGGCATGCTTTTGACCTGTGCCAAGTAGTGCTCACCCTGACAATTTCTGGGCTTGGTTTGGGTGTCAGTGCAGGCCAGAGAGCATTCCCAATAGGCAGTTTGGACACTGTCAACTCATTTAGGAGGATGAGTGAATTTAATAGCAGGGATGTGGCCAGGTCCTGCCTATTGGCATCAGCACAAGACAATGCAACCTGGCCCTGTTTAGTTTACTATTCTAGATGTCGCTTTTTTCTTCAGATGGCATAAGGAGGATGCCAAGACTGGTTTTGAGTGGTTGCCCAACTTTTCTGAAGGACTGACAATCAAGTACTGGATTCTGCTTTAAAAGAGCTGGAGGCTTTCTCTGCATGAGCGCAAGGCAGAGTGCAAGAGCAGATGATGCTTTTGTAAAGACAGAGCCTTTACTGCTGCACCTCTGCAAGCCTACTGGCTCCTCACATTGTTTTCAAAGTGACCTTTGTGAATTCCTGAGATATTACTTAGTCCAGGGTGGAAATAGTTGGGTACCACCAGTGGTGTGAGCAGTACAGAAGGTCTGCAAACTTTCTCTTACCTGGATCAGATTTTCAGTGGCTCCGTGTTGGAAAGAAGCAACGAGGCTCACATTGCCTGATGAGGCGCACTGATCTCTGTAGATATTTGTAGCATCTTTGTATTATTTCAGCCAGAGCACTATGGCTTAGACAGTGGCTTTAATTTTGTACTGCATTTAGGGGCCCTGGAGAATAATATAGGACTTGTGTAGGCTTCAGATCTCTTGAGCAATCTATGATTATGGGCTTGATAATAATCCATGCACTGTATATCTGTCTAATGATAGGGTACATTTGGAAGGAAGATTATATATAATTTTGTTGCAGTTATTTTTCTCCTAAATTTAGGATATCAAGAATGATCAGAGAGGAAGACCACACTCAGTTTTCAGAGGAATCAGTCCAGATACACATTGGTAGAAGAGCAATGCCAAAAAAAGCCAACATTTTGCATCTCACTTTGTTGATCTCCGAAGTTAGAACATTCCTTGCTCATTTTGTCACTCTGCGGCCACTATTCCTGTTTACATAAGAAGCCAATTCAATTTTCAGATCCACAACAAAAGCACAAAAGCATTCTCAAAGGTGTTAATTCAGAAAAGTGGGGTCATGCCACACTTCAGTGTTTTCTCCTTAATTTCTGCCTCCTGGAGAGAAAGCAATGAAGATGGGGAAAGGGGGAGGGGGGGGAGCAGAAAAAAGGGAACCAATTAATTTTCTCAAAGTAACATGTCACCCAGGAGGTGCTATTAACTTACTGTTAGATAGTTTCCCCAAGAACTCACGAGAACAAGCTGTACGTTCTGCCTTACAGCACTGGAGATTATAAGTGTATGGATTCCACAGAGAGGTGCTGTGGCACAGCTGGCACCAGGAGGGAGACAAGCCATAGCCAAACCTCCAACTGCTTCTCAGCCTGCTGCGAATCTTGTCCTGGTGTGCTGCAGTCCCCCAAGCTCCCATCCTTACTCCACTGTTCTCTTTCTGGATTTCCTGATTTTTGACTTGCCTTCTGGTTGTGATCCTGTTCTTTGCTCTTTAATCTATGTATTTTACCATACATCCACTTGGAAATCTACACTGTAAGGAAAAATTATCATTTTGGTCATCGCTGAAACAGTCTTCCTTTATTTAAGGCTGCTTCACTTTCCTTAGATAAAAGAAACTCCAGGAAAGACTGGCCTGAGATCCGGTGAGTTTGGCAAGCCAGTTGGGATTGAATCAGAAGGAAAAGTTGGTTTGTCAAATCTACCACAAGTCAGCTCTGGGAAAAAAGAGGTGGCATTTTCCCAACTATCTGAAGGGATATTTCCCACAAAATGATAGTCTGTCAGCATTAAAGCTCTCTAGCAATGGTTTGATGGATGCATACGGGCAGGTCTTGTACTTAAAACTAACCTTGTAGAGAACATGCAGAAAGACATTGCCAGTGAATGTCGTAGCAACTACTATCCCATAGAAAATATGGCCAAACTTTGCATTCTTTGGGTAAAGAGAAGGGAACTGAAACAAAATACTTTCTTGATCAGCAGAAACCCCCTTCCATTTGCTATCTCCCTGCCCTCAATATCTTTAATTGGACCGTTTTTTATACTCGCAAAGTTTCTTCTCATTTTCCCCTGAAGCTGGTAAGTTTTGGAGGAACCTCCATCTCTGAATGTTTATTCTTTTTGGCTTTGCAGAACTGATTAGAAGACAGCAGTGGTGTCTGGATATTGATAAAACCAGGAGAACAAAGAGAGCCGCAATAGATATCTATGAAACCTGTCAACTTAGGGAATGAGCAGGGGCAAAGGTACCAGGTCTCGGTCCACTGTGGAAACAAGGCAACAGTTTCATATGACCCCCTCTGCCTGGAGAGTTGGAAAGCTGGCAGCCTGAATCCTGGGTTGGACATCACATAGGTGGCCATGATGCCAGAACGCCTTGGAAGGTGGGTTTGCTGGAGACCAGCAGACTAACCTGACTGCCCACTTCCCACTGACAGTCTTGGAGAAGTCATCACATTTCTGCAGAACCTTGCAGCACTGCGCAGACAGCATTTTCCAATGGAAAACTCCTGCCTGAGAAACCTGGACCAACTCTACAAGCATGAGAACAAGGTAAATTCTTGGGGGGCTGGTACTGTACTGAGTTTAAAGTCTGAGCACTTGCCTGCGTAACTGTGTGGCTTCAAGAAGACACTAGCAAAGGGTTGGTGATAACTTATCCGTGCTGCTGGGAAGGGAAGAAGGTAGAAGGGTAGAAGAGACACAAGCTACAGAGAGGAGTGGAAGCAGGGGAAGGTGGGGGATGAATAAACACTGGGTATGAAGGTATGGCTGAAGCAGTTCTCCAATGATCGTCCAAAACGGATGCAGACAGAAAAACCAGTGGGTACAGGGTTAGTTGTCCTTGTGGAGGACTACCTTTTGCAACCTATGCCCAAGCAATGCCCTCTCCCATATGTCATGGGAAAAGGCTGAACAGCTCCGTTAACACCAGGACTGGTGTGTCAAGTGACAAATGCAAACCAACCTTTCAGCCCGAGTACTTCCATTCTGACCCACCATGAGGGAAGGAGACAGATACAATTGCCTGGCTCAGCAGGTAATACATCTTCCAGCAGCTCAGATGTATGAGCTGTTTAGTATGTCTTGGTGGACTACCTGCCACCAGCGGTCTAGTGGTGTTATTCCTGTGAGACAGTGCTGTAGCACTTAACAGCCTGGGTGCCATCCTTCAGTTAGAGCTTCTGGAAGGTAGGGACTTGTATTGTAAAGGTGGGATTCATCAGCTGATGGGAAATGCTCTGGTGGGCAGGTGTATTTTATAGCACTGTCTCAAAACATTTGCATTGTTTAATGTGCATTCTGGCCAGCACCACATTAAGCTTCCAGTGGTGATGGTGGCTCATTTCTCCTGTGTTTGGGGCTTAGATACTGAAAGGAAGGGTGAGCCCTGACAACTTTCTAGTTAAAGTTTGAATTGTAGCACAATATTAAAAAGTTGAATGTTATATGAAAAAAAAAAAAAATGTTGCTTTTATACATGGTTCAACAAAAACTAGTCCAAAATTTAGCTAGAGTGAAAATAATGGAACAGGAGACCGATGTAATAAGAGTGCAGTTAATTTAATGGCTTGCTTTCTTTTAGTTAAAAAGTATTTTTGTGACCCTGTTGGTATTAATTATACAAATTTGGATTACCCACTTATCCACTGCTTCATCAGCATAGCTTTTTTACAAATGAAAACCTGTTGTCGAGAACAGATGCTGGCAGTGCTGAACATTGTTTAACCACATTAAGCGCAGCACTTGAGCTCCGCTCTGTGCTCTGATCACTGATCCCCCACCAGAGAAGCAGCTGGACTGACCAAGCAAAAGCTGACCAGATGAACAAAGGGAATGAAAGGACATTATATTGCAAGGAAGACCACAGCTCTGCGCAGCTAAAACACGATACAATGCTTAAGTACTTCAGCAGAAAGATGCTTCATGAGGACATGAAGTTAAGGAACGAGTGTGAGTCTCAAATGCTTTTTTGGCGTTCAGCTGAAGAGGTGGGTAAAGGGCTCCTGTTCCTCTTAACTAACGGAGTTGGCATGCTGGCTTCAGTTGAAGGGTTTGGTATGGTAGCAGCATTAAAAGACCTTAATTTGAAATCTGCTTAAGCAATCGCACTGGGAGTTATGTTCTCAGAACAAGGTGGTTTTAGCTGTAGCTGCTCAAAACAGGAAGCAAAGTGACACAGCTTAGAAAATATGATAAACGTCGGATTTGCCTTCGGTCTCACCATATAAGCTGGGAACAGGTGGTGGGAGGGAGAGCTTTTGCTACCTTCCCATGCAGAAATCTGAGCATCTTCAGATGAGTGCATCTGATAGCTGCTGCTGCTGACCACATCCTTCCCGTTCCCTGAATCACCACTTGCAGACTGTGCTTGGGGCTTCCTGTGTTGCCACCAGTAAGACAGCAGAGAGGGGCTGCCTGCCTTGCTGCTCCTCTGCACGAGGAGCCTACAGACACACGTGGTAGGACCAACACGTGGTGGGGTCCTGCTGATGCCTACCAGCTTCCCACGGCAAAGAAACAAGTTTTTCTATGCAGCCTTCATCCAATACAGCAAGTGCAGCGTGCATCTCACAACACCAGATTTATAATTTATTTGACAGACACTTATCCGGGGTTTAAGAAATGGAGAAAGTCTGAGGCAGAGTATCAGCCCTGTGGTCCAGTGAGCCCTGAACACCATCTCTGACAACAGCTGTCACACAAAGATGACAATGACCAAAGTAGGCAGCTGAGATACAGCATGGGATCCCCCTAAAACCTTGCATCCAGTATTTACTTTTAGCGTTGGTCATTGGAAGTCTAGTTGCTCTGCATATGATGGAAAGGGTCCACAGGTGGTTAAGGCTGTGGGTTGGACTGCAGACTCTGGGGGCTCTCCTCAGCCTGCACCAGTGGTGAAGAGTCCCTTGATCAGGCCTTGGCATTATGGAGGTGGCAGGGGACTCTCCCACACATTATCTTAAAAGAAATGACTGCACCTTCGAACCTGGTCACCTCACTTCTTGGGTTTCCAATTTTAGACCTTCCTGTACATAGCAGAAAGCCCACAAGATATCCCAACATTAGCTGTCTGTCCTTCTGAGCTTCTAATGAGGAAGCAGCCCTGAACAGCTATGGAGAGGTACTTTTCCACAGTTAACTCAAGAAAGATGTTTACCAACGCTCTTTAATGCACCTTTCTTGTCCAAACTTGAGTTAAAATTCAGCTTAGAAGAAATATCACCTGTTAATTGTTTTTTGGAAGCCACCCATCCAACTCATTTCCTAGGACTGGCCTTGCTGAGCTGACTTGAAATAAATAAATGATATATTGGTGAGAGTATGATTGAAACAGCATGCCTGTAGGCAAAAGTACAGATTGGATACTTTCCTTCCCACATAATATATGCAGAGCATTATCAGAAATAGCAGATTTCCCAGGAGACTGCAAAGGGTGTAAAGAGGGGATAATTTTCCCTGGGGGCACTATTTTCTTGATGGTGTCTATCAACTGCTACTGAACAGGCAATAGCCAATTAACTGGCAGATGTAAACAGCTCTCTAATATCTTGCCTGTCAGTGTTTTTTGACTTAATCTGAATTCAGTGATTTAATTTTCACCTTTGAAGAATGTAAGAACAATGGAATGGAGGGAAGGTGTTCTGCTGGAAGGCAGACCGTGTCTCCTCCACCCTTCAGTGAGGAATGGCTACTGATCACCTAAACAGCTAAGTCCAGGATCACCAGGTCTGAGTTAATGGGAAGGAATTAAGAGGGATAAAAATAGCTTAAGTGGTTGTGGATAGAGCAAAACAGAGCAGAGTGTCTGCTATTCCACTTCTTGGGAGGCCTAGCTAAATGGCTGAAGTTGGAAATCAAAAATTAATTCAGAATCGAAGACATTCTCTGAAGGTGCTTGGCTGTAGAGGAATTGTAGAGGAATGAAGGCAGGTTAATTAACATTGATAATATACAGCTGTGGGCTTGCTTCGGGGCGGTGGGCTGGCTGATGTGGATAATGTGCAGCTGTGGCTGGTTTCTGCTAAGCAGTTAAATAGCTCTAAGGGGTATAGAAAAGGAGCACTGAGTGAAGAGAGAGACAGTGGATGAAGGGGAGCCCTGGATGTAGGAGAGACAAGGAGATGCCCTGGGAGAAGAAGGGGGCCCGGATGAGGAGAGGCTGGCTGGAAGAGGAGCCAGGAGAAGAAAGAGCCCAGACACAGCAGAGGCAAGAAGCAGGGTGGACTGGCCTGAAGAGGATGAAGAAGCAGCATGGACAGTAGATGAACCTTTGAAACCTTGGGTGAGACTGATGGTGGTGCTGAGGCACGAGAGGGCTGGTATGGGATGGTAAAAGCCTTGTTGCAGCTTGGTAGTTAGGTAGTGCTGCGACAATTGGTGCCCTGTGTGAGGCTCGACCTTCAGATTATGAGACTGAGTGTAATGAGCAGTGACAGCGATGATGACTGTGCTGGGGAACATTTGAAGTTTTGAGCGGTGATGGCAGCGCCCAATGTAGCGGAGACAGGCGGGGATAGCCTGCAACCCGGATCACGTTGAGACAGGTGGGGGGAGCCTGGGGATCCGGATCAGACACCGGTAGAGGTGAGCTGGTGGGGATAAAGAGAAGGAAGCCTGACCGCCATGGTTCAAGCTGCAACACTTGGCCAAATTTTGACTGCATGGAAGAATTAGGGGTTTTATTGACCTTTGTTTTCTCACATAAGGTGGGGCATGCTGAGGGGCTGGTTCACCTTGACCTGAAAGCTACAAGGTATCAAAAACCAAGAAGGAAAGAGAAGTAATTTAAAAGGTTAGTAAGCACCAAAACAGATTACTTCAGGACTCTTTCCAGAGATGGTATCATCCTGCAAAAGGGTGAGAATCACAAGAAGCCACCAAGAATCATAAATGTCATCTGCTATGGAGGTTTCAAGCCAGGACCTTTGGTAAGTGAAAGAACTATCTGGGTAGTTTTATGTTTTAGATACTCAGATCTGTTTGGAAGAGACAGAACAAACCTTACTGCAAATGGAAAAGATTCCTTTGGCTAGGAGCTTGCTGTCAAACTAGTTTTTTGCCCTAGATAAAGTTTGTTCCCTCTTAGAACACTTGTCCTCTGTTCCTCTTGTATTTAAGGAACTTTTTTTCTCCAGAAGTATCTTTCTGAACTAGCCAGGACATCATACATCAGAAAACAAAGCAAAAGAAAGAAGAATGCTTTCACAGGATTTCAAAACATGCTACATCACAAAAAGAACACTGAAGCAGCCTGGTTGTCGCTGCTGTATGCTGGAGACACCTCGGGTAAGCTGAAGATATGGGTGAAGTCACCATACCAAGAGATCCAGTGTTTTAAGACTACTTTACATATGCACTGTTCCTGGTTTCAGTGCCATTGGTTTACTCTGGTTTTGTGGTCACAGTGATTACCTGGCCTTGAAAAGCACACAAGCTGGAGAAAAAACAGCACGGGAAGAGAAAAATATGTAGACCTGGAGTGGGAAACAGAGAGCAAGGAAGGTGCTGCAGGAAATGAAGACAAACATCGCTACTTGTTTGGATCATCTTGGCTCATCATCTAAAGGTTTCAGAAAGATTTCATTTGGGGATCAGAAACACATCACATGCCAAAGATGATGAAGTATCTGCATGGAACCCTACTCACCCAAGAGAGATCCCAGGGCTGGTGTTGCTCCTAAAATTGGAAATGCATCTGCCCACATGAACATACAGTCCTGCAGGATTTGGATAGCTTGGGTGCTCTGCCACCAGCCCTCACCACTGCTGAGACCCCATGTGCCACCAATACAACATGCAGTCGAGATGCTCCAGTCCTGCAAGAGCTGAATGAAGACACTGTCTCCTGCTGTGGTCCTATGTACCCTTATTGTCCATATCAGTGGGATTATCTCCAGGGAAGAGTGAAGAAATGTCCAGCAGTGGTGAACAGTGCTCTCTCACTACCTTTTCGCAGTATTCCCATCCCTGAACCTCCACCTATCGGTCCCCTCCTGTCTCCCTTTCAAAAGAAGGTAAGATCCAGGCAGTTTGATTTCTGGTTTTCTGGTGTCACAACCCAGAGTTCTCATTAACCGGCTTGTCTTGTCATCAGGAAAGGCTATCAACTATTTTTCTTAACGGGAAGAAAATTCCCTCTCATCCCTCAGACCCAAAAGCAAGGACCATAAGGAAAGCCCTGAATAACACAAGACTTACATCTATGTGGGATCTGCTTTTCTTCCCTCAGGGCTGAACTAAGAGGCTCAGCTGGCTGCTTTTTTTTCCCTTTCAATCTTCCCTGCCATTTTCAATCAGAGGTGTGATTTTTTTTTTTTTCATGCCTTGCCCTTAACCCCAAGTGGCCAGACTACAGCTCCTTCATGTGCAGCCTGAGGAGTCTAGGAAGTCTGTCTAACTCCACCTTATTACTCACTAGGACTGTGAGCAAAGGCAGCACTAAAAAGCTCAGCTGCTTGTGGAAAGACAAACAACTCTCCAAGGCTGGAGAGGTGGAAGCTCCAGAGCATCATTCACAACTGGTGAGCAATACCTAAAAGATTATTTTTGTCAAGCAAAGATTAGATGTCTATTTCTGTTTACTTCTTGCAGATAAATCCTGCTTAATCTCCCTTGAGTGCATCACGCAGTAGTGCCAGAAAACAGGTAACATCTGTAAAGTGGCCTGTGGAGAGAGCAACAAGGCTTCACCACAAACCTTTCTGTCAACTCTAAAAGCCTGAAGGTTGTCCAGATCCCTTGCAGTTAAAGATGAAGCACAGTAGTAGCACATGAGGAACACCTGCTTGGTCATGACTGTACAGACTTCTTTAAGAGGAACACCTGCCCTCCTACAGTTTGCAACATCATCTGTCACAGAAGCCAGTTGGCTGCTGAGGACTGAGGTCTCTGCCTCCTGCACCAGGGTGCTCTGAGCCTCCTGGCTTGTGGTGCTGCAAGAAGAAAATATTGGTAAAGTGTACTCAGACTAATTAGTCCTCAATTAAATTCACCTCTAGGGTTCTTTGAGATTTCTCAAATACTCTGGTGTTCTTCCCTCTTCTGTTTCTCAGTTCACCCATCCAAATGCTTCTTGGTGATTGGTGAGTTATTCACCATCATCCTCAGAGGAGCAGTTTTCCCTGCTGCCTCCCGCACGCTGACTGAGGCCGTCTTCAGCACTGAAAGGAGGACAATGAACCTGGTACCTTGCTCAGTTCTCAGTGCTGATTTTGGTTACAGTTCTACTTAGTGCTATCAAGGAACGACACCCACCTCCCGTGGTGCTCAGAGCTTTAGCGATTCTGTATGACCTCATGCTGCTTGCCACAAATACAAGGAGGTTTTGGCTACTGGGGTGTCCGTCTGCCGGAATCACCTGTCTTCTCAAAACCGCTGTACTTTGATTTCAAACCTCTGAGGAAAACCTAGAAATCGGTGGTTCCTAATCCTCTCATTTGGGGAAGGGATGGGAAACTCTGATCCCCTGCTCAGAGCTCTGAGAGGTGGTGGGGAAGGCTGATGTTGTAGGACTATGTTAGCAAAAGGGCTGTCAGGAATAGTGTTGGTGTAATTGATGCTAGCTGAAGGGGGGAGAAATAGACTGGATGACCGCTGAGGTCCCTTCTACCCTACTTCTTTCCTGAAGCTGCTTCCTCAGGCCCTTGTTGTGTGAGCAGACACGGTGTCCAGCCCTGGAACTGCTTACTGGGAACCCTGCAGGCTGTGCACGGTCTGTACCAGCTGTTAGCAAAGCTTGTTAAACTTCTTTAGAGAGACTTTGTATAAACGATTTTAATTCTTGTAAATTGACTAATTAACAAATGTTTTGTACCTGATCTAAATTCCATTAAAGTCAGGGGAAGACTTTCAATGTCAGTGGGCTTTCAAAAGGTCTTTCTATGTTTTCTTGTGATAAATACACTGACGGCGTATGTCTGACTAACAAAATTGCAATACTCCAGTCTCTTTGTAGAAAAACTACAAATTCTTCCTTTATAATTATGATGCAGAATCAGCTTTGCTATCTTGTTACAGCATTAATGACTTTTGTATGGGTAGTTACTCCTGTGTGGGTTTTTTTCTTGCCTCCAGAATTCACTTACCATGGTTTTCATCATTGTGACTGCAGATGATTCCTAAGCCACCTTCAATCCATATAAAGCAAGAAATCATCACAATACTTTGTGTGAGCATGATAGGAAACCAAGCAGGAAATCTTCTGCCTCTTACTAATGCAGTACCTGAAAGATGTTTTAAAGCAGCTAAGTCACTCATGACAACAAGAACAACAGAAAATGTGAAAGCTGATGTGATTTGGGACAAGGCTATCGATTCCAAACCTCCTGGTATATCGGGGAGGGGGTTGATCAGCAGGCAAAATACAAAACTAAAATACAAAAATAAAATAAAAAAAACTGAGGTGGGGGGAAAAGATTAGAGGGAATTTTTGGGTACCAGCCTAAGGTTTAAAGTCTGGGAATATTTCCTGTTGGAGCTAACACTGATCGGTGGGAGATGACCTCAAACCATCCCCCCATCTTCTTCTGAGGTCGCTGCCTTACCCTGATTCACCCACACACAGGAAAATGCTTAAATGTATATAAAAGCATGCTCTTCTATAGGAAACGAGGCTGCAGTCAGTTTCTGCCCCATTTGTTTTAGCTTTCTGCTCCATCTGACGTGTGGTGATCAGCCAGGCTTTGTCTCTGGGAACGACAAAGATATCTTTGTTCTCTTTTGGCACTGGAGTCAATAAACAAGTGGATAAACTCACTTGTTTGGTATTCCAGGCCCACCCCATGGAGCTGTAAACTGCCAGTTACCCAAATTAGAAGAGGATAAACTTTGTTTACCTCTGTTCACCCTTGGCTACACTTTTGGAGATAGATAAATCCTCAGCGAGTGCCAAGCATTACAGCTCCCTAAATTGTAATGAAAGGAGATGTAAAGCTCCTGCAATCAGTTAATCAGTTATGCCTCCTGAGAATCAGCCTTTCGGAGGTGCATTTGCTTTGAAAGACAGGCAGTAAAGCTGCTTGCTCTGGCTTTTAATAGGGCAGAAGCAGGGTAGCAACATCTGTGCGTCTTCTGCCGGAGGGAGCTTTCCCTACCAAGGTATGTCACTGGGGGAAATCCTTGCTCAAGGTGAAATTAGCCACATCCATCCTACCCCCTGATGACCCTGTGTGATGAATCTCCTGCTTCAGTCTGTGCTCTGGCACTCATGCATAAAAATGTATTAAGGAGTAACACTGAATGGGGGTAGAAATCCCACTTTGTTGCAATTGTTTCTTCTTTTTTTTTTCCCCCATGAGAAATGTTCTGTAAGTCATGAAGTTAACTGGCCACTGCTGCAATTAAAAGAATTTAGAAAACTGGATCAATCATACCAAGAAAAAAACAAACAAAAAAAAAATTGGTCCCATCCCCCCTCCCAAACCTTGGTAGTCCTCTAAAGCTGCAGTAGAGTTCTGAACTCTTGCAAACAGGATTGGAGGAACTCAAAATAATCAAAATTAACCTCAATTTATTAATCCCCACTGCATATAAATTTATTTAAAAATAAACACCTGAAGTTTAAACAAAATAAAGGAGTATTTCTTTGTGAATATTACCAGCTATATCTAGCTGGTACAAAGAAGGTGGAACTCCAGAAAAGGAGCTGGTTCAGGCATTTTTTTCCCTTTTTTTTTTCAGTTAAGGGAGCAACAGTATTCTGTACTTTAGCATGTTATTTCCCCATATTTTTATAATCCTGCCATCAGCAAATTCTTCTTTCCTTGCATCATTTTAAGTTAGAGAGAATCGGTCCTAGCAAGCACTTCCTCCCGTCTATCACACACTGCATCCCTAGGATGGAATTACTGGCTGAGACACAATGCCTACAGCCAGGATGATTCCTAGCCCGTTTAGTCTGTATTTGTGGCCATGATTTCTCTTGATTCTGTGGTTTTGTTTAGTTTCTTAAACACCAATTAAACCTTTACAATCCTCATGGAAAAAAAAACCCCAAACAAACAGAAAGACTCTGAAATATCTATATACGCATTTGTGATTTATCAGTGCCAAAGTTTAAGGGTTGTAAGAATATCCTGATGCACAATTTAATTATACATCTATAACTCTGGAAAAAATAAACAGCGCTTTGGTGGTTGTTTTGTTTTGGTTTTTTTTTCCCCTTAAGCTTGCTATTTTTGTCACTAATGATGACAACAGCCTTCTCTTTGGGTAATTACACCTATGCTGCTGAACGCTGCTTCTCATTCGCACTGTATCCCCAGCCATTGGGTTTGTACTGCTACCTGCTACTACTGCAAAACTTTGCAAAACCAACCTACCATTCCATTGCCCATGGTTACTTATTAAAAGAAGAATAGACTTTGACATTTGTCAGAAAAGGAACTGTGTGTCAGCTAAAAATTTTGCTAGAGGTTTTTGAAATTTGCTTCTAGTCAACTTTTTTAGTAAAAGTAAGAATTTTTTAGAAAAAGAAACAACTGATTGAAATGTTATCTAAGTTTGAGAGAGGCTATGTTTATAGGGAGGAATAGAATTTTAGGCTGGTGGCATATGCGGATTAAGGCAGATTTCATCCCTCTGTCACTTTCCTTCCTCTCTGTGTGGAAAACCCAGATTCTGTATTCCTGCAGGGATTTTCATTTGTACAAGTGCGGGATGGGGAATGGCTGGTTAAGGTCTAAAGGGGAGAGCAGACCCCAGGCTCCCCGTGCATCTGTAACGTCACAGATGCCACAAAATCCAACATTGCACTGAGAAACTCTTTAGGCACCTTAGGCAAAAGAAGCATCTGCGAGACCCATACCAGGGTCCTTCAACTCTGCTCAGCATTGGGTATGGCCCCAGATGTGGGGCCAAAAGTGGTAGAGCAGGAGGAAAAATTATTTACACACCTGAAAGCACAACCTGTGGGGAAAGGCAGTAGGAACTGGCACTGCTCAGTGTAGAGATACAACCCTGAAAATATAAGGGTGCATGCCTCCAGAGGCAGCCAGCTAAATCACCACTGGTGTTAGCTGATCTGGGAAGCCCCCAGTCCCAGGAATCCCACATCATTCCTTGGTGTTTATCCTAGGGCTCCTCTGCTCCAAAGATTGGGAAGTTTATTCTACAGACTGAACTGATTTTACCTGCAGTTTTAACCTCTTCCATGATAATTGTCTTTAAATGAGCAAAAGGTGATTCTTCTTAATGAGGGAAACATTTCTATACCCCAAAGAATGAGGCTTGACTTTTTCTTCAGCTTTCTCAGGTTTCAAAAAAATGTTACTACTTCTTTGTTTTCTTTTTTTTTAAGACTACAAGATCTCTTTTTTTAGCCCATAGCCCCAGTCAAGCCCTAAATGTGTTTATAATATAAAAGACAAAGATTTGGAGGAAAAAATATGTTGCCTGTCACAGACTGGGAAGAAAGTGCAAGTTTCTTTGTGTTCTGGGCGACCAGGCACCATTTCTTGTGCCACTGTAGCCATATACTTCACTAATTTTAAGAAGTAATTTCTCTTTAACTGGAAGGTTATATCTGGCAGCTTTGGAAGAAAATATTACTGTCTCTGAGAATTTCTTAAAACTTACAATCAAATCGTGTAAGATTATGGGATCTGACTCAGTGGGACAGAGAAATTAAGGGTGGGAGCCATCATGTAAACTAGGACACAATTTATACGATTAAATGTGTTTTGAGTAATTAATCTATCATTAGAATCGATGAAGGATCAGTCAATCTGGAAAAAGATCTGATTGCTCATTTGAAGGCAGCTGATGCCATTTGAATTGCCCTGGAGGATCCCTCCTCATCACTGGTTTCTGGTCTGAGGGGTTACAAACTACTGAAGTTTCGGTAACTAGATAAAATCATCTGTGTCTATAGGAAAACGCAGCTCTCCAGAGCTGCCAATGCTGCTCGTGATTGCCTCGCCATCCCGAGCCTTCCCCTCATTTCCTCTCTAGATGACCTGGTCCTGGCAAATGTTGTCTATTGCTCACTTTCAGACACAAAAAAATTGCTGATGCACCACCTTCCTGTGCTTTATATTTCTCTATTAATTTTTCTAGCTTCCTTTCTTATTAGGGCCATGTTGTTACTGATTCTTTGTGCAAACAAAAATGCAGATGCACTCATCTTCCTTTGTGTTGCCCATCCTGGGTAGCTCTTCTCTTTTATGATTCAATTCCTTTTTTAAATGAACCCACTTGATGAAAGGTAGTGTATCTCCAACAGACGCTGTGCGTGAGTATGTAATGAGATTATGAGTTTCATTTCAAGCACCTCGTGCGCTGTGTATGAACTGAAATGTCTCCAATGAATTCATAAAATCAAGACTGCCCCTGTAAGTAACTTCTCAGTGATTTGTAATGTATTTTGCATATTAAACTCTAGGCTTGATTTTATTAGTACTGTTGATATGCTCACACTGATAATTATGCCCAATGGTTGGCGGAGCATGTTTTGTGGTGGGTATTCAGCTCATAACTTACAAAGACAAAAGCACAAACTGATCTGGAACTACGTCTGTGCTTTGCATTAGACAACTGTTAGACCCAAAATCTCGGAAAATATCCCAGCAGGGATCACCCACCCACATTTGTGAGCTACAAATGCTTCTTAATTTCTCTCTCTCATTGATCTATCATCATCTGTAGCCAAAGATGCAACAGGAAGGGCAAAGGCTCCCCTTCATCAGAACGTTTTTATCTCCTGGTAGTTAAAGGGTGTATCTGACAAAGCCCAGATTTCAAGGTTCCCCACACTGGGAAGTGTTTTCAGCTGGAGGCTGTTAAAGAACAAGAGAACTGCCCCTCCTCTTCAGCCTGTGTTTTGGTCTGACCTCCACAGCCTCTGGGCTTTCCCCAAGTGAATGGGGTCTCCAACATGAAGGTGAGTGTGAACTCCTCTAGCTCTTAGATCTCGAGTGACTTTGATGAGAAATAGTCATTTAGTTGTGTCAGTTCAGCCAAGACCGCAGAGCTCATGAGCACACACGGAGCAGAACGTGAGTGGCATAAAAATCTGCCAGGAACAGGATATACCTGGGTGCGTTTAGATGCTTAAAGTGGTTGGTTTTGGGCTTGCCTTCTTCCACAAAAGCCTCAAATTCTCTACTCTTTATTATGAGACATGAGGACCATTTGGGGCTTCAGGTCTGTACCTGTTTTCCCATGGCCAAGACTGTGTCCCTGAATCACAGTGACACCACCAGACGTGCCATGTGGCTATTTTTCACAGATTTTATGGTTCTCAATTGTTTCTGTTGCAAAGAATTATTTTGGGAAATGAAGATAAGAGAGACATTCAGAAAAATAAGGTAGACACTTCACTTAAGATGTCTAGTTTCCCATGTAAAAGCAAACTTAAACTCTTAAGTCTTGCCTGGCAGAATAACCTCCCCAAGGTTTAACAGCTATCATCCTCCATTCGTTCAATGCCTTCAAA
This sequence comes from Ibycter americanus, assembly GCA_035590275.1. NCBI lineage: Eukaryota > Metazoa > Chordata > Aves > Falconiformes > Falconidae > Ibycter > Ibycter americanus. Next base: position 51,798,073 of record JAVJGI010000050.1, read on the forward strand.
ACAGCAGTCATACACATGACCTTTTTGAAACCCTTTAGATACTGGTATCATTTTTATTGGACAAGCAACAGATGAATATCAGAAGTGAGATTAAGTGGTTTATTAATAAAACAGCTTTAAACTTTTATGCAATTTTTCATCTCAGGACCTCACAGAAAACTGAACATCTGTTAAATAAATGTCAGTACATGTCACTAGATTCCTTTGAACAAATCCTGTTCAACTCCAGCCATGCTTTGGTATCTCAGCATAGAGCACCCTTGGGATGACTTAAAAGCTACTAACACCAATGGCAATCTTTCCCTTGCTGCTTCTGGACTTTGGATAAGGATGTGTATTCGATGCTATCTTGTAGCTGTGATGGTTTAAAGATATAAACAAGATAACTTCTACTTATGAAGTTGGCTGCTTCTACTTTCTTCCTAAAGAAGGGGTTGGAGTCTCTCTGGAAGCTCCTTTGTTATTTCCAGCTGTATCAGCTGGTCTAGTGAAATCTAACAGCCCTTACTACAAAATCTATTTTCTGTAGACCAAGTAGACATAATAATGGGAAATAACCCAGGCTATGAAGCACTTCAGAGCAGGCAGTTCATCTCTGTGTTCTCAGAGCCAAACAGAGGTGAGATTAGGCACAGACACAGTAGCCTCAGTGCAATGGAGAGAACAGAGGAATGGGAGTGAGATAGCTGCAGGTGGTCGGAAAGGCTCCCAGTCTCCAGAAAGACTCAGAGCTCCTGAAGCATTTAATCTTGTGCTCAGAAGCAGCCCTTGAGCGATGGCCAGTGGCTTGGCTCGCTTGCTGCTGGTTAGACAACTGCTTTTAGCAGGCACTGCAGCCTCTGTCGCCTTTGCCAGCTCTGTCTAGATATATCCATAAAGGCAACTCACACAACGTCTTTCCTGGGTGGAGGAGGTGGCCTGAGACGTGTCTGCCCTGCACACACACAGCCTCACACACTGTCCCAGTCAGCAGGTCAGATCTGCTTGAAGGACTGTTGTGCTGGTTTAACCCCGGCTGGCAACCAAGCACCACGCAGCCACCCGCTCACTCCCCTCACCCAGAAAGATGGGGA
>JAVJGI010000050.1:51799245-51816318 GCA_035590275.1 Ibycter americanus
GCCTCTGTCGCCTTTGCCAGCTCTGTCTAGATATATCCATAAAGGCAACTCACCCAACGTCTGTCCTGGGTGGAAGAGGTGGCCTGAGACATGTCTGCCCTGCACACACACAGCTTCACACACTGTCCCAGTCAGCAGGTCAGATCTGCTTGAAGGACTGTGCAGCAAGTCTTACTGAGGAACCTGGGTACATTAAAAATAACCTTCCAATGTGAAGAACAAAGGTTTTTCAAGGCCAGGCTGGACAGGGGTTTGAGCAACTTGGTCTAGTGGAAGGTCTCCCTGCCCATGGCAGGGGCCTGGAACCAGATGAACTTTAAGGTCCCTCCCAACCCATTCTATGACTGATAAAAGCCCAGTCCTCTCCCTGACTGGGTTGTAAGAGTACCTGTAAGGTCAGCATTCCACAAACACTAAATTAGCATTTGAAAATAAGTAAGTGGGTGATTTATTGTACTTTTTTTAGACACTTACCTGATCACAGGAAGGATCATCTTTCTGAATCTGATTCTGGAGGGACCCTCAAGTGAGTTGCCCGGAGTTAGATTTCTGGCACTTAGATAACTACCATTAGCCAAGATAAACCTCATACGTACTGTCAGACGTGTAACTTGCTAAGCTGTAGCAGAATTCAGTTCAAATGGGCATCACAAAGTGTTAACATTCTCATTGCACAGAGGACTTAAGAATTAAAGAGAGCAAACAGGCCAAAAGATTATTATTTTTTTTAATCTCCTGAAATAAAAGTGGACTTGCCAAACGTTGCCTTGGCTCATAAAAGCATTTGAACACTGTAAGCAGCTGCCAGGTGAGCAAGAGAGAGGAAGATTATCATTGAAATAGTATTGGGATTTTTTAATATTTTTTTTAGATATTTCTTCCTTTTTGAAGCCAGAAAGTCAAAAATAAGCATTTCATTTTAACTCAGTCAGACCACTTTGCCTAGCAACTTGTATCAATCCTCAGGCTCTCCGTTCATTGCTGTCTCATCAATTTTGCAATGACCTCCAGGGTCTCAAATTATGAAGACTCTACACAGGTATCTCCAGGAAAATCAGAAAGCTGCAGGCAAGCCCTAAGAGCCAAGCCCAGATTCAAATAACACATGACAAGAGGTCATGTTTCTACGGAAGGTCTCTAAGCATATTTTTTTTAATAATAATAATAACAACCCTCACAACATAGGACTGTCTTCTTTTATGTCACCTCCCAGTACTCATTTTCCATTTCCCGAAACCAAATGTGCAGCTCCAGAGGAATGAGTAGGAATGAATTATCCCAGGTCAGCCTCTCCATGTGTATTGTCCATGGAGAAGCTCTGAAAATGCAGCAGTTCAAGGTAATTCAAGATGCCCTATTCCAACAGAAATTAGTCTTTTTCACCTCTGTTTCAATTTAAAGTAAAACGCTCGATTTTGATAAGTTTAAGAAAGTTCACAGGGATTTTTTTCCTGGGATTTATTCTTTCAACCTTAAATTATCTCTCAGAAAAGATTCAGAACAGTTCTTGGTGCTCAGTTCCCAGCTGAGTTCATTGCCATTGTGAGTTGTGAGTTCAGATCCTGGAGAAACCTCATCAGCCTTGTGCACTTGATCCTAAGGAGATGTCCGTACATTGAAAGAGTTCGGTTATCATACCTTAGATATTTCATTACAACACAGTTCCTTATGCCTCACATGGAAAAGGAACTGAAACAGCACATTGAGGAAGATCCTTCTCGTAATAGTGGCAGCTGGAGGAGAAATAGGAAGCACTAAAGTAGGAAGATCTGAGCATCACAGGGTCAGACCCAAGCGATTGAGTCTATCATCTTTTGGCTGGCAGACAAACAGCTGCTTTATTGCTGGTGCCCTGAAGACAGCAAAAGCAGAACTGTTCGGTACGAGAACAAGTCTGTTTCTACATTTCCTATCGGTGGTTACACCCAGCCAAGACAAAAATCTGTATAGCCTGTCCTAAAAGGCAGTGCAGAGGGAAAGAGTGGAAGAAACATGGAATGCAGAGAGTCATCTTGCATCTGGAGTAACCTCCCAGGATCTGACACTGCACAACTCAGAAGCTTCCTGAGCTGGAAGTTGAATCCAGACCCTTGAATTTAATAATCCCACGAGGTGGATCCTCCATGGTTTTGCCTTTATTTTATGAGCCTATCTATATATTTGGACTCCACAGCTTCCTGTGACAATGAGTTACAGGATATGAGCTTGGCAGAAAAAGGCTTCCTCTCATTTGTTTTTGAAGTGCGCTGCTCAGAAAATTCATTGGGTGCTCCATTTAATTGGTAGAGGTTCCTGTTCCCTTTCTCCCACCTCATCACCCTTCAGGAATTTACAGACCTATTTCGCTATTTTACAGGCAGAGGAGCAGGAGGCCTCTGTTCCGATGTGGCCATTTGGTTGTCTTGTCACCCTTCTCTGAACCTTTTCTGATCCCGATGCGTCCTTTCCTGGGTGGAGGGGAGCAGAACCAAAATTGCCAGAAACATCAAGATGTGGGTGCACTATTCAGCTAAGTGATGCTTTTGTCTTCTAACACAGAGATATATATTTCTGTCATCTTCTCTTCTGCTCAATGTTTTTGCCGTCACTGCTAATATTTATGATCTCCTTGAGCACTGAGCTGATTTACAGAGAACTCAATACAAACTCCAAGATCACTTAACCTCTGTGCTTCAGTTTATTTAAAAATTTAAAAAAAAATTTTAAAAAATCCGCTTGCCCTGTAAAAGGTTCTGAATTAATAAGAGAAATGAAACTCAAGAGCAATTTGACTGAAGTAAGTAGCATTACACAGATCATAATTAATCTCACAATCTTACGGTAACAGTGCTCTCAGAGTTCTTCTTTCCAAAAGATGGATTAATTCAGAAAAAGGGTCGTTAAAGCAGGTTAAGTGAACTCCCTACTACATGACTCTGAAGCTGCTGGAGAGCAAGTGGCCATGGGGTTGGCTGGCACAAAAGTAAATGCATTAAAGCCTAAGGATTTACTAGTTGAAATGCACTACATGAATAACAAAGATAAGGCTTGGGAACGATCATGATGGAGACAGGTCTGCAAACACGAACCAAAGAGGTATCATTAACAGCTTTCCAGTTCGGATGTGGCTCTGAAAAGGGACTTGAAGCCCAAGAGAGATTGCACAAAGAGAGTATGGGGTCACCACCCCCAGTGAAGTTAAATGCGTGCACAATTTACCCTGATTTCCTCTGCAACTCCACAGCTTCTGCCCTGCAAGGGCTGCTAGCTCACATTCCCTATGCAAAATGGGAAGAGAGTGTGGGTACAGGACACAGAGAGCTGCATTAGTGGTGCTAAATGACTCTGGTGGCCCATCTCTAACAATAAACTGTGGAAACTGTTCCACAGGAAAGTGAGAGAACTCTGAAAAAGATGGCTGGAACATCATCTACCTTGGACCTGTCTTGGGCTCTTGCTACTTCAGTATGACTACTAGTAGCTGCTCAGCCCTAAATTCTCAAAGTGTTTCAAGCTAGTGAGTCTTTTTGGCCTACATGTTGTAGGTTTTGCTATGAAATGATCTCCATCATCCTCTGTATCTGGGTTTGGTCAACCTGTTGACTTGGTCCAGAGAAGAACCAATGAAGAAGACCATCAGGAGGAGCAGAACTGCCAGCTTGTTCCCCAGCCTAACTCACCCATATACACACAGACTATTGATCAGCTAGAACACAAAGCATGACCTTCAGGACCCACTCCCAGATTTTCTTATTTAACTATTTAACCTTACCTCTTCAGGGTAGGAGTAAACATGGCCAGCGTCTTTTTTAATCTAAGCTCTAGGGATAAATAACTTCTTGTCCTTGTCCTCAGTCCTAGATGTCCTAAATACAGAAGTCATGAAAAAGCTCTGTAACTATTGAGTGATAAACTGTGGTTATTTCATGTTACTGTAGCTATCTAGGAATTAGGTATCTTGTCCAAACTGTGATGCCTGACGTTCTCTCTACAGCAGAGAGAACCACCCTGCTGGCTTCTTTTCCTTTTCTTTTCTTTTTTTTTTTTTTTCTATGGCAATCAAGGCAAATTCACAATTTTTTTGGCTGAAACATGAACTGCCCTAAATATCACACCCACCAACTTTACATAAGCTGCTTGGATAAACTTTTTTTTTTTTTTTCCCTATCCCATGGTAAATTCTTTCCTTGTGTGTGCATGGTGCAGTCAATGGAAAATTTTGGGGTAAAATTCAGGTGTATTTCCAACCACCAGATTCTGTGTTGCAGTAATGCCCATATTACTTGTAACAGCGCTTTTATCCTTGAACTTCCTCAGGTCTCCAAGTGAAGAAATTTTCAGAAGGTCCAGTATGAAACAGTTTGAAAAGTATCAGCCACTGATAAGGGTATAACACTGCGGATACTCTTACAGCCGTGCCAGCTGTTAGGCAGCACCAAAATATTGCAGTAGGCATGTTTATACCATCAGTGCAACCCAAATGAGAGCCCACTCTTAAGACCAGCCCTGTCACACACCCACTTTGTGAACTTAACTGCTTCAGGTCCGTAGCCACAGCTTTTAAGGAGGAGAGCCTCCCCTTGGGCGAAAAGTTTGAATTCTGCTGGGGCTGAACGTGTTGCACATTAACTCAGCCCAGGCGTATCTTTAATTCAGCTCTTTCAGAAACGTTTAGGCACTTCCAATGTGGCCAACAGCAAAGCCATCAGGCTGGAGAGCAGGGGAGGGATTTCTCTGCCCTGTCCACCACCCATCTCTGAACACAGACCCAACCCATACAGAAGGGCACTTGAAAGTGAAGATGCTCCCTGCCTGCCTATCTATTTACTATTTTTGCCATCCTATTTAGATTTGTAGCTTTTCAGGGCAGAAGCCAGTAAATGTTTATGCAGCATAGCATCATGGAGCCCAGATCCTGTTGGAGGCCCCTAGATGTTGCTGTGGTACACATTCTTGTTTTTATTTGCTACGTGAAGTTACTGCGTGATGAATGAGCCTGGAGTAGACCCAAAGGCCAAAGCGTGTGCACACACACGCACACAGATAAAGCAAATTGTTTGGATTAGCTCTGCAAAACTCACTGAGTAAGTGTCATTGCTGCTCTCCAGCCAAACAGCGCTGCATGCTTAAACCTTTCTAAATGGTTTTCAAAACAAAATTCTAATCAGCTGCAACTTGCCTTTTTAAAAATTAAAAATAAGGAGGTGGTGTCGGAATGGGGGCACATTACCATTGCAATCACATTTGAAAGAAGTGATGTCTCAGATAACTTCTTGTCATACCTTTGGACACTGCAAATATTAACATCAAGATGTCTCTCTACAGTAGTGTGCCCACTTAGAAACAGTAAGAGGCTAAACATCAATCTGTGCTCTGCTGCACTCTGATCCTTCTGGAATAGCACGACTCACTTGCCAGTGAAGGGGATGCAACCAGAGATGCAGTGATCACAAACCCAGATTTGAGCATAGGTTTTGGGTGAGACCATTCTCCATGCCACCACTGGCAGAGGAAATCATGTTTCAGCCAAGCTTGCCACAAAGGACCTTGAAAGAAAACAATCATGTAAAGAAAGAAAATAACTTTTCCCATCTTTTCCTAATTACCCAATGGATCTGTGATGGGATTGAGCTCTCATGCGCACTGGAGGAAGAGCAAGGGAGAAGGTGCTACCTCCAGGTCAGGAAAGGCCCTCTCATATCACCACCTTCTCCACTGCAGGTCTCCACGTGCAGGCAATATGAATGTCCTTCTTAGTGTGTAACTTCATGCAGAACCTTCCTCTTGCCTTTAATTCCTTTTACACCCAGACAGAAGTACACCAAAGGAGGAATAAGAAGGTGGTAGCCTCTCTGTTAAGCACCACGTAATACAGCAGCCTTTTTGCCAAAGGTGATAGGCAGTAACTACAGACATATTCCTCCATTCTGGGTTGCCTCTGGTTCCCTAAACTTCCAGTCTCACCTAGGTCCTCACCAGTCCACACCTTTAACCACACTGGCTAACATGCGCTCAGAATATATTTTCAATAGAGAAACAGTCTTCTGTCCTTCCACTCTTTTAAAGGAGTCAAGGACTTAGAAAAATCCAAGCAATGCCCCAATCCTGATTGTTTTTATTTTTTTATTTCTTTAATCTGTATTTTAGTCAAGATCAACATTTTATGTAGAGGGAAAAAAAACAGCAAACCTTGTTGACAGGATAGTCAGTTGCTTGCTCCAAGTCTTTCAAGGCCTTTTGGAGGTCTGAACCTTTGGACTCTCGACTGTTTGCAATAAGAGACATAAGATTTTTGTATACAGCTTGGAGAACTGGTATGGTTATAGTTAGGAAAGTGATTCTCTAGGAACATAAGCCCCTTTCCCCAAAGATCTGTTTCATTGTGTCTTTGAGTCATAGTGGATTCTTTAGCAAGCAAAACTAATATTTTACTCCTGTTCGTTCTGCAGAGCCAAAGCCATTAATGGAAAAATCATCTCCATTCGGTTCCAGCTCATGCATCATCAACAAAATGGTTGGCCAAATTCCAATGGCAGAACTTTTGGGGAGGACTTAAGAGGCACACACAAAAGGTTTTCATTCAAAACTGAATTTGTGTCCCTAGTAATTAGGGGAGGGGGGAGAACGTCTTTCATTTTTTAAATCAAATGGATGCAATCTGGAAGCCATTGAGCAAAACCAGAGAGGGGGAGAGAATGTCGAACTTCACCATTTTTATCGAACCTATTTTCTGATGAATGGCTAGACTTGCATGTGAAAGTTTTTTTGTTTTGGCCTGTGGAAGGCTGCTGGATGTGGAATGAAGGATGTGGAAATGCATCTGTGCCCAGAGATTGATGATATTCATGGCTATTTTCATTTTGTTAAGGTTGCAGAATGGTGACATTAATGAACACAGCCGGGCCACTTAATGTTTAAAGGTTGGATGTAAAAGCCTGGTGTTTCACTTAAAGGAAAAGGCAATGATTGTTTTTTTTGCAGAAGAATCCAGTCTATATTGTCCTTCAAAAGCTTGAACTAAAAGTCATCCCCCCCAGCAAATATTGTGATTCTTTTCGTGGTGTTTAAAGTTCATGAAGTACTCACAAGTTCTGGGTTCTTTGAGGTTGCTTTCTTCTCAAGGCAAGGCAGAGCCAGAGAAGAACACAGGCAGGTCTCTAAGTCCATTAGTTCCCTTCCTGAACCCTTTCTAGGGCAGGGAAGGTCTCATGTTCTCCGAACATGTGGTCAGGGGTTTAGAGGGAGGCAAGTTCTCAGCAGCAAGCGTCTCTGGGTCACCGTGCCATCGCTAAGTGGGAGCTGTAACCCTGGCAACTTGATAGTGGAGGTTCTCTTCCATTTCCCTTTCTTTCTCACATCATCACCCTTTAGCAATGGGTGTTTTATCATCAACCCCTCAGGCTTAAGAACCCATTTTGTGTTTCCTGACTCTTCCTCGCAGCTTTCCGGGCCGTCTCAGGGACCACAGCTTCGGGATTTCCTGTATGCTATCCAAGTGTGTAACGCTGAGACGAGCATCCCAGGGCTCTGCAGCATTAGTCATCATCACTTTCTGCTGCAAGACCTTGCCACCCTTCTCTGCTCTGCAGTAGGACACCACATGGAAAGAGAAACCTCAAACGTCTTTACATGCCTACAGTGCAGCCATAGACCTCTGATCGAGTGACCCTGGGCTCCTCTTGCAGTCAGAGCTTTTTAGGGAGCAATTTCTTTGATCTAGTGTCTACCTTAGCATGAGAGGAGCAGTGCCTTAGGAGCATTTCTTTCTTTTGGCAAACTGTAAAATAAGCTTGGGTTGCCTTCACCAGCTGTAGACATCAGCGACTCAGATGTCTGCACTTAGTTACACAAATCCTGTTCTTGTGCCTCAGTTTACCCAGCACCAGGAATCTAGAGACCCTAGAAGACACCAGAGGCTCAATCAGCGGTTTTCTTTCTCGCTCAAAATTGAATTGATTACAAGACCCAGCTTCACTCAGAGCAAAGCAATTGTGTAGCTGGCACTCCTGGTGCAAAGAGCTAAGGAGGTTGAGAGCAGCACCAGGTTTATAGCCTCGTGCTGGTTGACTTGTTTGAAGTCCCTGCGATATTTTGCCATTGGTTTCAATAGTCTCATCCTCACCAACAACTTTCCAGAGATAACCATCACATTGATTTAATTCTTGGCAAAATTTAAGGTTATTAAAAAAAAAAAAAAAAGCTGAAATTCTCCTTAAAATGCATTATTTATATTGTATAGAGGCCTTACCTCATACTCTACTGAACACCTTCTTAGCTAGTTAGATTATTTACTTACTGATTTGCTCTCTCCCTTGCCCTCAGGCTTCATATTACTTATGTCAAGTTGCCATCTTGTTCCCTGAAAGAAATTAATTTTTACCTGTACTGATGCAGTTCCTTCTTTTTAGTAAATGTATATCCCAGTCTTCAAACAATTTTTTGCATTAAATATTTACTGACTCGCATCTAAGAACACAGCAGGGAGAAGACCCTCATTACACAGTGTTCTCTTGACAGAGATTCTCTTGGCCTCAATGACTGGTGGCATCTCTTGGGATGTGAACTGGTAAATATTATGAACTGGTAGTGCCCTGGTGGGTAAAGAAACAGTTATAGCAATCAGTTGTTAAAGCAGCAACAGAAGATAGGCGTGCTTCTCCAGAAGCATGTGCCTTCATTACGGTTCAGCTGACTTACACCAGTTCAGTCCATGAATCTTCAACAAGCCCAAAAGTTCACTGAGAAGCCTTTAGGTTCTCTGTAATCAGCTGGTGAAGAGTGATCCTTCTAGCTCCTCAGTAGTTTTAGCACACCTGTGGACAGCTAAGTGCATCTGGGGCTAATATATATGTACTGTTTCTAATTGCTCATCATTGCACCCACTGGGTATCACGACAACCTTTGCAGCCTGCCAGCGGAGTTTAATTGCTTCCCAGTCTGCCTGGGGCAAAAGCAACCAAGTCAGCCTAAGCCATGGTTTTACAGTCATGAAACCCATGCCTGTGTGCTGTTGGGTTACTCAGAAGTTTCCAGCTGATCTAGATCGTGCATGGACTCATAGCCACATTGCTCTTAAATCAGCCAGGAGTGCAAGGTGTCTTTCAGCTGGGTGCAGGTATTGCAGCTTCGGGGTGGGAGGTGTGCTGACATCCAACCCACCCCAAAGCCTGCAGATATAAACTCACACTGCCCAAACGGTCAGTCTGACAAGGAAATAACTGAGAAGGGTCTAAAAAACCTTGAGCAGCTTGGAAAGGTAGCTTTTTTCACTGCCTTCTCTGTTACAAGGAGTAGGGGACAAGAAATGAAGCCCATAGGAATCATTTTTGAAATAAAAGACAGCGGTTCTTGACATAATGGGTAGTAAATCTGTGTAATGACTTTCTATCAAAGGGCGTCGTGGATGCTGAAAGCTCAGATTAGTACCAGATGAGACTGGGAAAAAACATGGAAAAAGACACATTCAAATGTCTCAGATCTGAACACAGTTGGATGTTAAGGAGGTGTTGCATAGATTAGATCTATTCTTGTTCTTCCCTTCTACATGCAAAGATGTAATTTTTCCTTCTTCCTGTACAATCCCTACATACTTTTCCACACTTACAATCCTGGTTTGTCCTTGACCTGTTATGTAGGAACTGTGTTGATGTAAGAGAGAATTAGCGTCATTTTTTGTATTTGCTGAAAGGTGACTTGAACAGACTTGCTCATGGATGCTCAGAAAATTATTTCCAGTTTCTGAGCAGAAACTGTTGTGCTGTTGGGTAGGGCCACAAAACAAATTAAATACCTCATCCTTGGGTATTTTGGACTCCAGAACCTATCTATACCTCTAACCAGAAGCAGTCTTTGAAACATCCGTTAGGTGGGTGCTTCAGTATGGGCTGGGGTGGCAACACCAAGGACCTTTTTCATGTCACTACACTGGAGCATTTGACAGGTTCTGATGTGTTCAAGGCATCCCCATGATGTTGGTAGATCATATGGGAGACTCAAGGTACCTTATGACACAATTGCCCTTTCCTGGTCCTCTGCTCTGATTTCTCCTACTTGCCTTTTGTCCCATTAACCTCTCCCCATAGTGTGCTTTGGCATGAAATCCCACATCTGAGAAACCTACCTGTGCTTTCCCAGATAAGAAATGTCAAATGCCTTTTACAAAATCCTACTGAAAGATAAAAGAGAGAAAAACCCTAAAAGCAATGACAACAACCTCTCCACCTCTGGAAATGCAGGTGATTAAAAAGAGTGAAAGGCAGACAGGAGAAGTAAACAGACATCCCTGCAAATGGACTGGTAGCAGCTTTAAATCACTTTGATGCCAATCTCCATTTGAGGTTAAATTCCCTAGCAAGAGAAACTGCATTTCATCTTTTTTATTTTGTTAGCATTTTATCCTTGAGTCACAGAGTTTCACAAAGCATACCTGCAAAGGGTGTCTTCTAAGGTTCCCTGATTCAGTTGACAACTTCCTTCAATGCTGCTTTAATAAACAGTGTCTCCCCAAAAGATCTTGAGAGATTTATTCAGTGCCTATTCAGCTCTGCTGGAGTATTGCTGCTTTACATTTGCCTTTGAATTTCAAGGTTATGCAAAAGCCCCTCCTTCTCCCTGACTCTGTTGCGTAGTAGATTTCAGAATATGTTTCCAAGAGAGCGTATTTAGTGTCTGACATCTACAATGTCTCTGACATTTGTAAAACATTTATCACCGTGTTATGTGTGTGTCTAATACCAATGATTAATTTGGAAGAGTGAAAGTCTGACAGCAATAAAATAAAACCTTCTATATATATTAAGAGAATGGGAACCACTAAATTATGCTGAGCCTATAAATATTGGATCTGGCTTATCCCTTGGAAGCGCTCCAATGGTTTCATGGGTCATATCGACACCTGTAAAACAAAAAGGAAGTTGGAGAGTGAGCCAAGACAGGAGACTTTCATGTTCTCCATTCACATTCTTTGGTATGGACCTGACTCTGGATATAGATACATCTGAATCCATAAGTAAAATGGGTCAGGGCCTTTCTGGTGGTCCTGAGGCCAACTGGCACAGCACCGCCTACAGTCCTGCAGCTGAGTTCTATTCCCACAGGTTGTGACAACCTGAAACAGGGTATCTTCATGCACTGCATGCTAGGAACTGTCCTCGCCTTTGCAAACCTCAAAAAAGGCCGAGCATCTCCTGGAAGGATGCTAAATGGCATTGACCAGGGCCAGAACCAATTAACTATATGGATGACAGAATTCTTGCACTGGGGAAAGTTCTTTGATATTCTTTAACTTATTAGTATAGAAGGAAACAAAACTTTGATATTACTAGTTTGCAAGGAGGGAGAAGTTCCTGGTTTATTCCTTTAGAAGTTTGAAGTGTTTCTGTACAGTACGGGTGAGTTTCTTGGATGGGTGATTGGGTTTGGGTTTTCTTATTTAGCACAGTATGCCACTCAAAACAAATATAGCTCTTCAGGACTCTACAAGAGCAACTCCTAGAGCTCACTTGTTGCCCATACAGCCATGCTCAGAGCCTGCTCTGAAGCATCTACTCTGCACCCACCTCAAGGATGATACCATGCTTGAGCAGTGACCATGGTTGAGAGAGTCAAGTGATGAGGAAGCTGGGGTTGGATGAAACATGGGGGGAACAGTGATTCTGAAGAAGCTGTCTGGGAGCCTTCAAAGGATTGAGGATTCCTTCAGTCTCCCTAGGGGACACCCTGGGAAAAGCTGGTGCAGGAATGAGGTCTCTTACCCTTGTCAGGGGGTGTCCAAAATACAGATGCCAAAAAAGTGGGTACACAGGACATACATGTGTAAGTACATTTACACTTATGTTTTTGAAGATATCTCTTGGTTATAGGCCGGGCTGGTGGGCTCTTGACTTCTGACTCACCTTTTTTGAGCTCTTAGCTTTGGCATCATGGGGCATCCTAAACCAGCCTCTAAGAGGTGGCAGTGAAGAGGGTTGGGAAAAGATTCAGCAAGAACACAACATTTACGGCTATAAAGGTAAAATGGCTTCTGGGAAGTGGGAGAATGTGAGTTATTTTTAGAAAGGCAGGCCATTGAAGTCTTGTCTACACTGTGAGTTCTCCCATCTCCCAAGCTGGCCTGGAAGCTGTCTGAAATCACCGTGTAAACAAACTCCCAGCTGCCAGACCAGCTGCCAAACCCTAACCCTAACCCTAACCCTAACCCTAACCCTAATGTTACCACCCTTTTAGCTTTTCAGAGGTAAACCTTTTTAGGGTTTCAGAGGGTCTGTCTGCTCTGTTTGCCAACAGGACTGCTTCCCTGCATTGAAATGCGTTATTCCTCACAAATGGTCTCCTGAAACATGGCAGAGCTCGTTCTTTCCCCTCTACAGAGCCCATGGTCACAACACAGAGAGAGGAAATTAATTATTTGAGGCCAAACATGAAGCATGTGGCAGAACAGGGTCTTGACTGGAGCTAACCCTCTAACCATTGCGCGGCCTTGTTCTGTGTTTCAGATCCTTCAAAAACTACTTAAAGTTTGGAATGACGGATCACTTTCATAAAGAAGAAAGTATTTTTCTCCACAAAGAAGATGACTGGTAGATTTCAAGTCAACTTTTAAACCATATTTTTTAACATTTCCTTTGTATTGCAAGAACAAGGCCTGGAAATATGGACTAAGGAGCTCTGAAAGCAGACATTCCTAGGAAAAAAGGGCATCCCCAAACCCACATTTAAAAAAATCATTTAAACAAGTCTCATGACTTCTAGTCTGAACTGGAAAACTGGAACATCTTGTGTGTACAAAACCACTACCTTTCTACTCAAGAGATTGTCTAGTTCCCTGTGACAGCCCCAATACTGAATCAGCGCGACCTAACCCAACCATGATTTGCATCGAGCCTGTTCCTAAAATCCTGCAGCGAGAGAGATTTCAATACTTCATTACTCTCATCCTTCGGAGTCTGTTCTACTACCTGCCCTAAATGCCTGTTTCTATAATTAAGTTCATTTTCACTTGCTCTGTCTGCAGTGGACTAGGAAAACACAGTATTTCTTTGATCTAGTTACTGATCTTTGAGGTTTTTGAAAACTTTTTCCAGGCTTTCCCTTGGCATTGTCTACAGTAAAACTTTGTTTCATTTTTCGTTGCAGGCCATTACTTCAGCTTCTCCAATGCTTCTCCTCACCTCTGTCTGGACCACTTTGACCTTTACTACCGTCTCCAAATGGAATGTAGGGCATATCAACCTTCTCAGATATTCGCAGTAATTTTTCCTGTGTTTCAGCATTCATCAGACCTTTGTCCATCATTTCCCATATTTTCCACTCTTTAACAACAAAGGATTTGCATTCAGCCACTCCTTTCCTATTCACTAATGTGTGAATGTTGAAACAGTCTTTGGAAAACTGTGTTTAAGTTGAACCGAAGTAAAAGACGCAAATAAAATAGGCGTTTAATTTTCTCTAAATCTTCTTTAGTCCCTCTTAGCCATTAGCTTCCTGCACGACTGAAAAGCTTCTCTGAGAGTCCTCAGATTGAACTGTTGCGTATATGCTCAGTAAGTAGAATAAAATGGACTCTTCTTTCTGTTTGTCTCTTTCCAGTACATAACAGGATAAAATATTCAGTTTGGGGAATTTGTCTGAGGAGGTTTGGCAGCCTTCTGAGATTTTTTTGGCCACTGGGGCAATCTGATTTGGCAAACTAGCTAAGAAGTTGTTGAAAGAATTAAACCGTATTATTGGATCAGATGTGATATGGCTGTTTTGCCAGAAATGTGTTTTGGAGGTCTCATTTCCACTGGTGGGTATTTTTCAAATTCTACAGGCTAGGTGGTTTTCTTATATGTGTGTAGTTAAAAGGGTCCTCAGATCCCCCACACAATGAACATGTTAGTCTAAAATGACAACAAAATAATTTTCAGGCATTCTTCTTTATTTTTCCCCTCAGAAGTTCACATTCAATATCGAAGTCATTAGATGCCAAAGTCATTAGGCCTAAATCCTATTGTAAATTTACAGTTTATTTTATGGGTAAAACCCCAGCAGAGAGCAGGTCAGTGCTTGCATAAGTCTCGTGTCCTTTATTCTTGCCAGTTCTTGTACTTGGTTGAGTTTTTCAAGTCTGCAGAGGAGAATGATTGCTGCCTGAAAGGCTCGGGTCAGATGCTTTTCCTTACCCCCTTTCTGGGTAAGTGCTTCCCCTTGAGGATTTTCCATGAGGAATGTGTCCCTCAAATCACTTTCATGCTTGCAAGGGTCGTAACTGGGGGAAAAAAAGAAAGGAAAAAAAAAAAAAAAAAAAGAATGCTGTTTGGGAAATGTAGGGCATCGGTTACAGCTTATATTGGACAATGAAGTCACGCTGAGACTTTTTCAGGGAGCAGGGGGACAGTGGGTCCTGGAAGAAGATCTGAAGTTCAACTTCTGTTGAACCTATTGTCTTGGGTAAATGCAGGAGCTCTCCTGCACCAGCTACAATGCTTAGGTTAGCTGTCTCTGAAGTTGTTGCTCTTCTTTCAAGACAGGTCTGAACCCCTCCAGGGAGAGAAAAGGCCACCTGTTATTCCAGCATGGTTCCATCATGTTCAGCATTGGCTTCTATTCAGTCCTTGAGCTAATGCTTCATCTTTAATTAATGTCTAGGTTTCATATGTGCCAGAATTATGTATGAACATACGTTCACATAAATTATGGTGGGGTTATATATCTTGTTTTGCTAGGTAGCCCTGTTTAATGAGATTAACCTGGAAATGTATAAAAAGGTCACCTGTGATAGGTAGGTATTAACCCAGATGTGCCACCAGTCCAAAGTCCTCCATTCACCAGCCCCCTGGTTATGACTTCTGGCAATTTTACCTCTTTTTCTCTCAATTATGCAGCCCACATTTAGTTTCCTTGCAAACAAGTTATAACCTGCCCCACTGTTTCATATCTCCAGAAATAAGAAGAGTGAAGAGTGCCCAGCTTCTGCATCATCCTGACCATCTCCCAGATGCTGGGTGTAAAGCCAAACCTTCGAAAAACACAGTCTTCACAACACCAAAGCAATGGATCTGACTCCTCACAGTAGCATGGTAAGTATCCCAGCAGAGCAGTTTTCAAGTGTCCTCTTTCTGCAGACCTTCCTTATGTCTTGCACCGTGCCCCTGCAGTGCTGGTAAACCAAAATATAGGTCACCTTCCCATACCTTCACTGAATGCCCTGCAGTTACCTGGCTTTGTTGCCTGGGGGATTGTGCCTGAGGCTGGTGCCCAAAACCTCTGCTGAGATCTGTGTGCAGAGATGGGAAACACAGCGGTTTATGCAAGCTCCTCACTCTTCATCATCTCTTTCACATCAAAGTAAGAATTCTCAGCAGCTTTTTCCTTCTGTAACAAAGCTAATAACACTCTGAAAGTGCAAATAAGGCTTTTCAATACAGAAACAACTTCAGAAATGCCTTACATGGGCAATTTTTCTAATATCCGAAGCTGGTATGTGATTATTCTGTGACAATCAAGGAAACTAATGAGTCACTATTTCCAATAACTAGAGGACATAAGGTCTCAAATCCTCTTAATGCTTTTTTTTTCCAATCAGACGTGGACAAATCAGTTCATTGAAATAACTTCCCATTTGCCCTCAGGAAGCCCAAACCCTATTGCTGTTGAGAAGATACATCTTTTTTCCCAACTGTTTCAAAAAAAATTTGGATGGAAATTTTAAATTAAATTGAATCCCCTTCTTTATCTCAAGGTTCTGTTTTACAGTTGTTTGTCTCAGGGTGCCATCAGTGGCCTGTGAGGATCAATCTTATGGGCATCAGAAATCACCCATAGGGCAGCTCTTGGACAGACAGAGGAGTGAAAATTGGGAATTAAGCCTAGGATACTTGTCTGAAGGAAGGAAAAGAAGGAGATGAAAGCATGGCAGTTTATTTGTGCTGGGCAGGCAGGTATCTGTAGCATGGGCATATGTCTGGTAGGCGGTGGAGAACCTGAACAGAGCTAAGGCAGGACTGATGTTACGCTCTGTGGGAAATGGTGTGAATTTGCAAAGCACTGTACGAAAAGCAAAGGTTTTATTCCAAAATATCAGGGAAAAACATACCACATGAGCCCACAAAAGAAGAGACAACCCCATGTACGTGGGGTTTGCCATCAGCTACAACTTCCATCAGCAGTTGCTGGAACCGTTACCACTTACTGTCTTTATCCCAGCAACTCAACAAGACCAGGAGATGGGCCAAGCGTTGTTCTAATTCCACCTATGCTGCTAATTTTTGAGCACAGTCTCTAGCATGGTTTTGGCCCAGGTTAACTAATATTTTCCAAAACAATTCCTGGGTATTGTTCAGGCATTATCACAAGCCAGGAATCCTTCCAACTGCGCAGTTTGGATGAAACCAGACTGTTTCAGGTTTCAGCTATGTGGATGTATGCCCTGGTGGGGCAGATGGCTTCTGGGCCAGGAAACAGGTGCTGGCTCGTTCCTTCGCCAGCATAGGTACATCCTCTGCGGGCAACGGGAACAGGAGCTGTGCCCAGAGCTGACAAGTGTCTATCCTAAATTGGACTGCGCTTTATTATGTTATGGCCATAACAGTTGGACTGTGATAGTCAAGCTGTTGGATGCGTACATCTGTGCTTCTACAATTACCATATGTCTGGTTCTTTTTTTGATTATTTTTTTTTTCCTGGAATTTTTTTCCACATATATGTCAGGCTGCTTACTATCTCCTTCCTTGGATCAATTGACTTCTTTGCCCTTTCCCAGCTGTCTGGCCTAGTGCACACTGTTGCTTTCAAAGACAAAGCTGCAGCTCTTCCCCCTCTAGATCTGAATTTTTAGCTTTCTCCCTATTGTCTAGCTCTGAATTTCTGGCTTTTTTTTTTTCCTATTGCTGTCCAGCTGTGTGGGAGGTTCTTTTTTACTCTGCTCCTACACAGCTCTGTCTCACCTGGTGTCCCTTCTCTGCTGTACACACCTCAGGAAGGAGCCAGGCTAAGACAATTGGCACCTCAAGCAACATTTAGATGTGGATCCTCTCAACTGGGCTCAGGTTGGGCCCCTCAGCACCAGACAGACACTGAGGGGCTGCAGCGTGTCCAGAGCCGGGCAGGGGCTGG
>JAVJGI010000050.1:51816633-51847809 GCA_035590275.1 Ibycter americanus
ACATGGTTTAGTGATGGACTTGGCAGTGCTGGGTTAATGGTTAGACTTGATGATCTTAAAGGTCTTTTCCAACCTAACCAAATCTATGATTCTATGAAAAGCAAATACAAATATCTAGCCAAATGAAAAATCTTTATTTCCCGTCCTTGATCACATCACACCTAAGCCTGACCAAATCAGGGCTCTGAGCTCTGCCTCCCTGTCCCCCTCATGCCCTCCCTCAGTAAACCAGGCTCAGTCCCATGCCCCTCACCCATTCACCAGCTCCTCAAAATCCTACCACCCTCCCCATGCCATATCCACTGTGGACATCTCCCTTCCAGCGTTTTCATGTGCACAATCCAGCACAGCCACCACAGCTGCTGTTTTGCTCTTAGGAACAGAGGCCTGCATGGGTCACATCTTTCGGACCCTCCAGATTATGGGGCCCCAGACAATTGTTTGTACCTAAAGCAAGTTCCAGCCCAGGTCCTGTTGGTTCAGGGAACCCTGTCTGGAAGGGGGCTTGCTTGCAGGCTGCGCTCCTGTGCTCCACATCTGCCTTTGGGAATCTACATTCACAGCCTCCCTATCCAGCTCATTTCCTCACAGTTGTCTGTTAAAACAACCCCACATGGGCTGGTAAGGACCATTTTGGCAAAGATTTCAGCTTGCTTCTGTCTCTTTAGCGTCCACACATTGTATTGCATCTGTTCCTTCCTTTCCTGCCCCTTGGAGCTCAAAGGCTACAGATCCTGAAGCTCACCTATCCATCATGCAACAGATCCTGCTCAGGGAAGATGGGATTTCAGAAGGATATCAGGATGTGCATCTAGAGACATGGAGAACTTGCAATCCAGGCCTGGTATGAATGGCAGGCAGTAGAAAGTTTGCAAGGTTCTAGTGTTTACCACAGCAGAGACAGCATTGAACAATTATTCCTTTGGATTCTTTCCCTCAACCTTATGTCTCCAGACTTGTAATGGATAGCAATAAACCCCTGCTATATTTCCAAACATGCATGTGAGGTAGTTGTTTTTGACCCACCCAAAAATGTCTGGGACAATCAAAGACGTGCCTGTTTCTTACACAGGGTGAGGATGATCCTATGGAGCACACATCTCCTGGAAAGTGCTTCATGGGCTGAAGGGCTGGTACTCCTCAGGCTGTGTTCGCTGGTGCCTGACAGCCTGTTGCCCAGGAGAGAGGCTTCCCAACGGCTATGGACAGCATCTCCCTGGTCTCTCTCCTTCTCAACCACATACCACCAGCCAGTGGGTCAGCTCAGCCCTGCTTTCCACTTCTTTGAGTAAGAGAGGGAAAGAAAAGGGGAGATGTGTGCTAAGCCCTTTCATTAATACCAGAAACACACAACACAGTGACCCTCAGTAAACGTGTCCCCACCCTCGTCCATGTATCTGCCGTCCCCAGCAACTCGCCCCTGACGGCACATTCCAGTCAGGACGGGACTAGTGCCCTACACAGCAGTTCTGTCCCTCTCCTAGCTCAGCGACCCATCGAACAGAAAGCCACAGAAATTAAATGATTAGTCTTTATTTCTATACACATGGGGCATTGATCGTAGGGTCTGTTTTATGGGCTGGGAAGGGGGGAAACGGGTTGGGGACAGGGTGGGGGAGAGCATGAGTGCGTTTCATTTATGAAGTCAAGCCCTGTTCTAGTGAAAATCGAAGTTCCTGTTTCTTTCCCTCTGTGTTAGACTCCCTGTCCTCTCACAGGAAGTCTTAATAAAGTCTCCAGGGATGTTTAAAATGAATTCTAAAAAATCATAATCCCCATATGGAAGCATTGGCATCAGTAAGATACACCACTGTGTGATAGCATGGAGCCAGGGAATATTTGAAAGCCTGTAAAATAAACTCATTAAATTGGTATTCTGAATGCATCGCCTATGGAGAAAGCTCCTCCTAAGCTACTTCCTATCTCTTGAGCAAAGAAAAAGATGTGACTGAGTTTCAGAGCTGAGCAGTTTGAGGCTGGGATGGAGAGTGAGCAGCACAACATTACATAGGAGGGACAAACAGCAAGGGACAGACCCTCGCTGCAAAGCACAAAGCTGTCTTTCTGCTTCAGAGAATTTCATTTTCAAGCCATCCCTCCTCCTACCAAGGAACAAACAGGCTAGAGCTCATCTGGTCAGTCACAGGCTGACTTTTCATGTGCAAGGGGATGACAAGAGGTTCTTTGCATGCTAGAAATAGCATCAGGTAGGGACCACTACAATGGGTCTCAGGTTCTGGGAGACAGCAAGGCAGGACACACCACCAACCAAAGTGCTTGGAAGTGGTGGCCCCAAATGGCTGCAGACCCCAGGCAGCAAGCAAGACACGCTACAGAGGATCACAGGAACAGGCTGTCTATCCAAAAGCCACCAAAATCCAGCATCCCTTCAGCATAAGACTAGCCAAAGGTCCCTGCAGCCCAGCCTCTTGCCCTGTGTGGTAGCACAAAAATGCCCAGGAAAGCCAAAAGGAGCAGGTCAGGTATGGACTGATGATCTTCTGAGGACTCTCCCCATCTCCAGGTCAAAGGAGCCTTTCTTTTCCCCAGAATCACAGGCTCAAGAGACCTGTGGGTGACAGCCCAAGGAAAGGCAAATTACAAAAGTCTTTATGTCTTGTTTTCCTTTTTCCCTTTACTCTCCCCAAAGCCAAGAGAGTTGTGCACTGTGTCTACCTCTTCAGTTTCTCAACAGCAGAGTTTGAAAGTGAACATGCATTTCTATTGTGTCTTAAATAGGAGAATTTCTATTGTGTCCTATGACCTCCCTGCAAATAACTTTGTTTTGACAGGCAGTTTTATGGTACGAGAAGATAGCGAAGTTCAGGGAGGCTTCGCCACTATTATTTTAGATCAAATCCCTGGAGCATCTTAAGAAGGAAATGTGCACAAAGCCCTGTTTCACAAGATCAGTGCTCAGGTCCCATCTATTGTCCCATATTTTGCTTCTGACATTAGGCAGATTGCCTTTTGTGCCCCAGTTACCCTGCATGACACTTCTCAGGCTGCAGGAGTCCACACTAAGGGGCTCAGTACATCAGGGACTCAACAAATGAAGAAGATGTATTTTGTTTAGCCAGAAAAGATTAGGACCATAAAAGTCTTTCGAGTCTATGTGTAGAAATGAGGGGAGTGCCCTGCAAAATGCCATATGAAATTGAGAACAGTGGAGAGCCAGAGTTATCTCACAGTTATTGTCTGATACATCTCTGAGACACCTTAGGGGTTTTGGAGTTATACTTCATGAGGATGTTTAGCAGGCTGGTGCATTTGCAGGAACATGCTCAAGAGACCCCAGTTTCTTCCCCCATCCACCCCCTCCCCACCTCCAAAAAAAAGAGAAGGAAAGAAAAAGAGGGAAAGGAGAGCTTTTGCAGCTCTTTGTTTCTGAAAAAAACCCTTTTCTTTAAGCCTACAAAACTCTATCTCTTTGAAAATGGTCACCCATGTCAGTAACATAAAGACCAACCTGATCTACAGATGAAAAGCTCCATCTCCAGTCCTGGAAATATCTGGGGGTTGATCCTTTTCTTTTTTGGCTGCTGTGTAGAGGAACTGTAGAGGGTTAATTAACATTGATAATATCCAGTTGTGGGCTTGCTTCTGGGGCGGTGGGTTGGCTGATGTGGATAATGTACAGCTGTGGCTGGTTCCTGCTAAGTAGCTAAATAGCACTGAGGAGGCTGGAAGAAGAGGAGCACTGGTAGAAAAGGAGTACTGGGTGAAGAGGTGAGACTGGATGAAGAAGAACCAGGAGATGAGGAGAGGCCCCAGGAGAAGCTGAGAGAAGCAGGGGACCTGAATGAGGAGAGGCTGGCTGGAGGAGAAGCCAGGAACCCAGATGCAGCAGAGGCAAGGAGCAGGGTGACTGGCCTGAACAGGATGAAGAAACAGCATGGACAGTAGATGAACTTCTGGAACCTTGTATGGGAAAGCCTTGCTGCAACTGGCTAGTTCTGTAGTGCTGCAACACCCCTGGAAGGTATACCTCATGGTTTTAGCAGCTCTACCTCAGGTTTGGGACTCCACGTGTCGCCTGGTGGCAGGGGGAATCTCCCAGTTCCAGTGAAGACTTCATTTGTTCTCCATGGGTCTACCTAGGTGATCAGGACAGCACAGGTGATCCAGATTCTTTCTTACTGTGTGTTAAAAGGGAGCTGGGCACAGAGAATTCCCTGGCTGAAGGCAGAGCCAAGACCCTTCTAATGTTTAGATCTGTATCATGAAATCAATAAGAAACAGCAGATCTTTGATTTGGAGTCCCACTGCATAAGGAAGTACACAAAGAGAGGAAAACAACCTCTTTTTTTCCCTTGAGACCCTCTTGGGCAGCTGTAATCACTCCAGAGGATTTCATCCTTTGGAGGAAACTGCAATTTAGTGGTGAAAACATATCATGACATCTCCTGGCAATAGATGCACTTTGTGCGTAGTATCTCCTGGCAGATCAGCACAGAACCTATGCTTAGTTTTTCATTGCTTTGCATTAATACTAAAAGCAAAACCAATGAGGAAAAGGAAGCGGAAGGAAAATAATGCAGACAGCTTTTCCATGGGCTTCTTTCCTAAATGAAACAGGAATGAAATCCCAGGAATGAAATTAAATAAAAAAAAAACCCACAAACCTTCAGCTTCCCATCTCATCCTATTGGCCTGCTCGTCCGGACTTATGATTCTCATTGCATTCCCTTGGGGACACCTGGCTAGGCTGACAAGTTTTATCTACCAAAGCCAATGACTATTTTCTTGATGTCTCTTACATCAGTGATGTCCTTGGGGTATTAAGCTAGTGTCAGCTGAACTCTTACCTCTATTAACCAGCGGATGAACAATACTGGAAGAGGATATGATGGTTCAGGTAGGTAAATCAATGACATGAAAGTCTTTGGATCAAAGAAGAGATGTTATCAAAGCCAGGCTTGATTTAACACCATATCAAGCACAAACTACCTCTAAAATTGTCTCCAGGTGTTACAGAGGAAGAGCAAGGTCCCATCTAGTGGAAAGCTATGGAATATGTCAAGCAGGAGATCCTGCAAGTCCTTCCTCGTCCTGGCTCTGTAGGATCTCGGTTCGTTTTCTCCACACCACCCTTGCCATGCACACACTGCCAGGCTAATTAATGAAAGCAGAGCTGCCGTCACTGCTGCCTGGATGCCGGAGCCTTGGGTCTTTAATCCTGCTTTTGGCCTCTGGGATTTACTGTTGCACTTAGACTTTCGGAGAAATCAGGATATCTCCGACCTCATCATTAATGATTCGTTTCGCAAAGCTTCAGCAGCTGTGGATGTCATTTTCCCAATGCAATTTCTCCATCTGGTGGTGTATACAGCAGCTCCCAGGCCGCTGTGGGTCCGTGCGCTCCGCTCCAGCAGTGCCATCTCCCACCCACCCGGAGCCGGCTTTCAGGGCCCTCCTGACCGCTGCGATACGAACGAAGGGAAAACGCACACCGCTTTTGGGCTGTGCCTGGAAATTTACTTCCCTGTGTGCTCACTTCAGGCATTACGACAAGCTTTGTCAGGCAGAATGTTTTCCTAAGAGCCTGCAACCCCCGGTAATGTATTCCCTTCTTTCCACCCATCCACTGTCACTGACAACCTAGAACCGAGTTGATACACCCCTCAGGTGACCCAGGGCTGGTCCTCAGAGAAGAAATTTTTTTTTAACACATCATCTTTTTTTCAGTAAAACACGACCACAAACTTAGTGTGATCTGATAGGAATGTTGTGAATGTATTTGCTGATCTTGGCAGAAATTAAGATGAACTGCAAAGGCTCCAGCAGTCCTGATGCAGGTTTTTTGTTATTTTTTTTGTTTGTTTGTTTGTTTTTCTTTTGGTGTGAGGGAGGTGGTGGTTGTACTGGGGAAGAGGGGGTTAAGGAAAGAACAACTTTGTGAGCTTAATGACAAAGTGAAGGGGCAAATTTTCTTCATTGACGTTTTGGGATCAGGAATAAATCTGCCCTTCTTCCCTCTTACCTATTTGGTGAAAACAGGTGCGGACTGAGTTCAGCATCCTCATTCTGCACAGCCTAAAGAGCATCAATAGCACTGCACCATGTTCCCAGCTGCAAGACAGGGAAACAATCTTTCCTACCCAAATCCCACCCTACAGCTGCTTTACCTGTGAATTGGAGTTTTTAGAACATAAGGATCCCGTCAGGCCCCCCAGAACGCACAGTGAGCTCATGCAACCTTGTGCAGCTCCCAGGGAGTGACACCTCCGCATGCAGGCAGAGGGTGGCCTGAATGTCACTTTAAAAATCCTTATTTTCTTTGTGACTCCTTATGAAAGAAATCGATGAAACGGGGAGAGAACAGCAGAAAGCAGGCAGCTGGAATACGGCTGACAGCTGTCATGTTCCTGTGCTCTCATTAACTCTGGCACTAGGAGTCTCTGCAGCTCCCTGAGTGAAGGTCTGCTGGGAGGCACTGATACCTCACCAGGTGTTACAGGCACCTACACACCCACACACAGACGGGATTACAGACCTGTGCTCCTGCAGGGTTGCCTCCTCCCCAGCTGGCTGTATGACTCTTCTATTCCCTTTTGTTCCAGCTGGGAAAGTGGATAAGTCTTTTTTCCTTGTCTTATATACAGCCCAGTAGTTGTCCTGAGCCATAAACCTGGATATCTGAGACCTCTCAGGCTGAGGAGGGAATGGAAAACAGGTCCTCTGCTCCTGCCTGGAAGCTGCACATCCCCACTCATCTGCAGACTTTGAAAAATTGGGTGTGGGACTGAGATACAGACTTAAAACATAGATGTCTATGACACACATATTCACACCCATCATTGGGTACCACTGCAGTGGATGGAGACTTAGGACTCCAACCACTTGGCTGCACAGAGAGGCAGAATTTCAAACGTTGGCTCCTCTCCCCTCTAGCACGGCAGATCATACCTGGAGGCAGTGAATCGTCGCCGTTCATGCTCTTAATAAATATTTCTGTGGTTGTGAACATTATTCTCATCCTTGCTCCTCGAGTCTTACACCATCCCTTCAATAGCTCTGGTGCTTCTGAGGCCTTTTATGAGCTGACTGACCTCATTAATACATCAGATCATGCTCTTCATTTTGCTGGGTTCATTTTCTGCCAGGATGAGTTGGGTAGGAGAGGAGAGAGGAGAAAGGAAAAGCGCAACAAAGGAGAAATGCCTTTGCAGCAATAGATCACCTCTCTGTCTGTGTCAAAACCACAGGGTAAATAGAAAGCAGCTGGATTAACATAAATCAAACTCAGGGCCTGAGAGGAATAAACTACTGGAGAAAAATCCCTCCTTGCCCCAGGGAGCAGGCAAAGCCATGCTGGGTATATACCCAGAGATGGTGTGTCCAGCACAGACAACAGGTAGAGCTTTAGCCATCACAACAGTTTGCAAATTATCCCCCTTAGATTTTTAGCTAAATACCCCATGGCTGTTAATCTTAAGGCATACATTGCAGAGAGATTTACAAACTACACTAAGAGAAAAGTTGCTCCTGGTAAAACTACTCTTCAGAATTTTCCAGGAGCTCAGAGAAATAGCAGCCACTTAAAGGTGTAGCAAAATCCCTGGTTTCAGAATGGCTCAGGGAGAGAACAAAGACATGAGTGCATACAGCCTTGCTCCCCTGAGACCCTGAGCTTCTGCTGCAACATGCTGAGCATCTTCACATCCCCTTTGTCCCTGTGGGCTCTTGTCATCTGCTGCCTTTCCTGAAGGGATGATGAACTGAGGATCCTACAGCAGCGTGGATGCAATCTGCTTTTTTTATTCTTTGCACATCCTCCTATGGCTTGATTCATGTCTTTCATCAGAAAAAAAGAAAAAAGGTGGATAAGTCTTCTGGGAGATATGCAGTTCTTTGTATTTCCTTCAGCAGTCCAGAGAAAGAAGCATCTGAGAAGGATGGAAAGTTTACTGCCATGTGTCCAAGCCACCTCTCAGAAAATATGAGCTATGACTTAGAAAGCTCTGTTCTTTGGGTTTAACATCCAGAATTTGCTTAATCCCTAAAAGTACCCACAAGCAAATCTTATTTAGGAGATGAGTGCTAGTAAATATTTATCAAGCTCCTTAAGGTCCTCCAGAACAAATTCTAAATTAATCTTGTCCTCCCATTAGTTTAGGTCTTTATCTATGTGCATTTCCATGCTTCTCCAAAGCTCTGATTCTCACTCCAGTTGCAGTTCGGTTCCAGTTGCAGTTATCTTGTAGCTCTGCCCAGTGCATTTTATTTACAAGATACTGTCTAGCCAAATGGCCAGGATTTCCTTTGGTGGATAAAAAAACCAGTGACTTGGTCTTCAAAAGGTAATAAATCCATACATCCAGTGGCACTCAACAGCCTGAGTATCTGGAGACAGCATGTCCCACCTGCTCCCAGTGCTCTACCCCCAGCAGTTTGACAGTTCCCTCCCCAAAAGGCTGCCAGCACTGTCTTTTAGCAAGGTCACTTCTTCTTTCCTGGGGCTTTGGCATTCCCACCAGCTTTGCCATTAGTTTTGGTGCTGCCTCCTGATTTTACTGCTTCACCTTCTTTTTCACCTTTCTTCCCACCACCTTGTTTCTTGTCAGCAGTGTCCTTTCCCCCCTTTTCTCCTTTTTCTCCCTTTTCTCCCTTTTCTCCTTCTTTCTTTTTGGCTCCATCCTTCCCTTCTTTCTTGGATCCTTCTTTCTGGTCCTTTTCACCATTCTTCTTCTTGGAACCTTTCGATCCATCTTTCTTACCCTGAGCCTTGTCCACTTTTCCAGATACAGTGGGAACTTCTTCTTTTTTTTCTTCTGCAACCTGAGCTGTATGCAAGGATGGAGAAAGAAAACAAGAAAACAATTAATTTGTGTTGACACTAGCCAGGAAGAGGGCAAAGCTCCTGCTTCCTGCTGGAAAATCTTGGACAAAGGGAGAACATTTCTACTGGGGCTTTGTCCATACAGCTGATTTGCTTACTGACAGCCAGCTTTTCCTGTCTTTGTTTTGGGAATATAGACTAACGGAATAAAGCAGAACTGGTAATTTCAAGAACTGAGCTGTGGATTGATTGGAGAAAATGGCTCCTGTCGGTAGGAACTGATCCATGAACATTACAAGCACAGTCCATAAGTGTTTCCCAATAATGACACTCAGTGTGGAGTTGTCTCCTTCCACAAGAAGGAACAGAAACATCTCTCATACAATTCAGTACAAACCTGTCTTGGGCTTGTTTTTTTGGGGGTAGGTTGGCTTTTCTGATTCTTTGTGTATGGGGTATGTCTGCTGCAGCTGAGAGCAGGGATTCTGCTGCGGATCTTTGCTTTCAGAGACGGACAAGCAGAAGATGGCTTGCCCAGCGCAAGGCTACAAAGCAGGCTTAGCTTATGTCCTATCTGCATCCAGTCACCATGAGACTGGCTTCCCACCTGTACCACTACAACTAATGGCAGCAACATACCATGGGCATATAGCAATTAACTCAGGTGCATAGTTAGCCCTGTTTTGGTGTGTTCTAACAACCCATATTAGTTATAGGAAGCTTATAATAACTTTGCTTATGGAATATTTTTACTCAGAATATGTTGGGTTCAGCGCCCACATTTCAGGTGAAAAGGCTCGTTATCACACCGGCTCTGCAGCCTAATTATTCTGACAAAGGGTTTGCTAGCAGAAAACTTCCTTAACTTTCTTATTTTTCTGCTCCTAGGAGTGGTTCATTTTCTCAAAAATATTTCTGAAGTCAGAGATTGATGCACAGAATCCTCATCTCAAGCAGCATCTTGACAACTAAACACATGTCTTATTTCATATATTCCTTATGGAAAGTTTTTCCTTTGCTCAAGACCAGCAGAGTAGAAAGCTTTGCGAAAACAAGGGAAAATGTAGATTTCCCATGACTTCCTTCTCTGAAAATCCCCGGTATAGGACCCAGGTATGTAAATAGATAACCATGTTAACCAACTTAATAATTAAAACTAGCCAAGATGTAGCACTGGCCCGGGAGTGACCTCAGCAAGTGGAGGATGATAAGTCACTGGTTAGTTTGCTTCAGCTGGCACCTAGGCTAAGTCAAATTATTTCACATTTGTTACAGGCTAAGGAAAAATGAGAGTGAACGGGCTTAGGAGGTAGCTTGGTATGGGCCTTTCTTTGGTGAGATGTCTCAGCCCTTACCTGCAGCCACTGGACTCCAGTCTATTTAGGTAGCCCCAAATCTCCCATTGCTATGGATGTCTGTAGTGCCACTTCCAAATTGCAGCAACCTATCACAGGTGTGAATCAGACCTGAATGTGTTACATTTACCTAAAATATTCTTTCAGTGTGCACAGAAAAATAAAATATCATCCTTTGACCTTGGGAACTGGTGATTCATTTATGCATACAAATGGGAGTAGAACAAAACAGGCTCTATCTTCCAACCACAGGGGAAATCCTGACATCTCATAAAAAAACAAGGAGAGGGAAGAATGAAAAAAACCAAAAACCCCCACCGCATTGTCTGCTTCTTGGACAAATATGGTAAGAACCAGGTGAACTCCCAAAAATGTCAGCTGGAGCAGCCTCAGAGCAGAATACTTGAAGATCTCCGAGGTCATGGACCCAGACAGTACATCTCCACCCAGAGCAAAGGCCAAGTCCGGCTTGTACTCCTCCCACAGACTGGGAGACAGAGCACAAATGAATCAATTTGTATATAACATTTTATACACTAAATCCTAAAGTCCAGTTTATTTATGTCCAGTAAAAGAGCTTGCCATATATGACACTCAAAAAAGTGCATGCCATTTGGCAGTTAGAATATTCCCCCATATTAAATGTGAAGTCGGGTAAAATAATGCCAAGAAATGAGAGCATTTAAGCATTGTAATATATTAATGATTAATAGCATTTGACACTTACAGAAATCTTTAAAGCATTTAATGGCCACTTAGTAATTAAAATGAGTTAAGTCATCTCTCTGGCCTTGACTGGGTCTACCAGGTGTTGTCACAGTATAAGTGTATAAATAGTCGACAAACACACACATTAAATTTCATGACTGCATAAATCAAGGTGGGTTGCCAAATGTCAGTGGGGCAACACGGCTGAGCATCACGCTCTGTACAGATGGAAATAACAGCACAGAGACAAAGCCCAAAGGTTTGCATATTTTCCGTTCTAATGCCTAAATCATGTAGTGAAACTTTCCTGGGGACAGAACGCACACTAGTCTCAGGAGGGCAAACCAGTGGGTGTGATTACACGTAGCTTTTGCATCTAACAGTTTAGGTGCTGACAGCTGAGTCGGTCCTTTTGGGTCCCCAAGGCTGGGGACATACAGGCATTTTTAAGGTACAATTTGCCTCTTTCACTTTAGCACCTCCCTTACTGTGAAAGAAATCACATCCTTTTTATTTTCCACCGCGGATAAAGAGTTAAAGTCTAGACAACTAGTGCTGATGCAGAGATCTCCACAGATGTGGAGAATGTCCTTGTGGATAGAAGACTCCCACCCCAGTTCCAGCTCCTGCAGGGTGCTGTGGGCAGATTTATACATGCCTAGTTCCGGAGGATGAGGGGCTCCAGAGAACACGTATTGACGAGCCATTACCAGCTATCAGCAGCCACTCAGCAACATGCTGCCCACCAGCCTCCTACCCTGCACCATGCCAGGACCAGAATTCTGGGATTCTTAAAGGTTGTCACCTATTCAGCTTGTATATTTAACTGTATAAAAGTTTAGGTAGTCTTTATGGTGCCGCTGACTTCCCATAAATTGCTTTCTTGTGGTAATTTATTCATGAGTTCAAGCTGCAATAATTTACCATGGTCTGATTAAATCTACACCAAATAGCCAGCCTTTGGATGGAATACATGCACATGTTTGTGGGATGTAAAGGCTGTTTACATGAGGTCAAAATTTATTAGCATTCTGGGGTGAAACAGCCATTCTGCTGCCCATATACCCTTCCTGTCTCATCTGGATATTCTCACACTTAATTTATTTGTTTTCCAGAGCTAACAGCTAGGCAGGAAGAGGAGGCAGCAGCAATGAGTGACTGTGGCTTTCTGCTGTCTACAGGCAGGATCTTTTGCTCTCTCTGGGATCTACTGATAGCTGGTCCTTACAGAGTCAGAACTGGGTCTTTGCGGCAGGAAATCAAAGGATACAACACTAAGCACTTCTACATGTGATTGCCCACATGTGTCAGAGTGCATTAACCTACCCTTGGGTGACCTCTGACTTCAAAGTAGGTTAAGAGAATTTAACTGTATGGACAAGGGCTTATTCATGCCCATTGGGTTCAGCTCCCAAGAGTGGTCCAGCCATCCTCAGTTCATAGTGTGGGCGCAGTCAGATGTCTGAACACCTCTGAAATACTGAGGTATGTGCAAGTTCCTACTGTTAAGCACTTAGCTCTGTATTTTGCTGGTGTAGGACTAAATTTCTATGGTTACGTTATCTGCCTCTCACCAGTTTCATGGACTGAAGCATCACATTTTGAGTTATGGAAACTTCCAGTTTCTATGAAACTATAGATCACAGCGTTTGCAAAGACGTAGGAAAGAGGAAAAAAAGTTCATAAAAAAAGGTATTGAGAAAACAGAGGTCAAATACAGAAAGGGAACTGAGAAGCAGAGTCCAAGGTATGATGGATCTCATCAGAAAAGAGAAGCCACAGACAGACAGACAGGAAGGCAGTCCCCTAATTTCCTTGCAGGGCCATTTCATCTTCTTCCTTCACCACAGGTAGGGAGCTGAGAGGTCTGGACTGGACATGACCAGAGAGAGTTAGGAGAGTTTCAGTAGAGCCTAGGGTACAGAATCAGGAAAGGTAAGTAAGAGCAGCAGAGAGCAGTGACAGAAATACTCTTGGCCGTCCAAGTAGGGAAAGCCATTTATGGGTCATGTGAACCTCTAACAATTCTCTTTCTTCCTACTGACATCCCCCAGCCCAGGAACTGGCCGTTAAACGAGTCAGACTCCCTGGAAATTTTAAACATGAACTTCAGAGGAATGACCCTGACTTCTACCAATGGAGAAACTGTCCCTTTCATCTAAATGACCGTGCCTGCTGCTGCAAATGCTGCAGGTTTAGTGCACGTGGATGGGAGAGGTTTACCCAGTCATGGCAGTACCTTTATGGCTGTGCCAAAGGAGCCACACTGATTTACACTAAGGGATGACCCAGCCCTTTGCATTCATGCATATAGAAGGAAACCCAAAAAGAAGAGATGGGTCTCATGTGCAGGGGCATGGGAAGTACCTCCAGGGATCTCTGTCAGCTCATTGAGCGGTGGCACAGTCTCCAGCTTGTCTGCATATGTCTTGGCTGCTTGCCGTTGAGCATATCGTGCCTCAATCTCTTTCCTTGTTCGGGGAATCCGGCACTTGAAGATACAGCACAGCGTGATAACTGGGAAAGGAGAGAGGGAAGCAAGAGCACTCAGTTTAGTCAGCAGATCT
The DNA here is from genome assembly GCA_035590275.1 of Ibycter americanus. Taxonomy (NCBI): domain Eukaryota; kingdom Metazoa; phylum Chordata; class Aves; order Falconiformes; family Falconidae; genus Ibycter; species Ibycter americanus. Next base: position 51,830,046 of record JAVJGI010000050.1, read on the forward strand.
CTGTCTAGTACAGGCTCACCCATTTACAGTAGGGAGACCGCAGGAAGAAGAACTAATTTCAGAAGAGATTCTTTGAGTAGGAACCTGTAGCCATTTACATCAGTGGAAGTGCCTGCCTGAGGGATATGGTCCCACAGTCTAAAGCAACTGTTACCTGAAAATAAAGAATTACCATGCTTCAGCTGAGCTGTGGTAGAGGACTGAGCATGTCCTTCCCACCAAAACCAATGTAAACCACTGCCTTAAACCATATATGTCAAATTCTGAGTATCAGAGCATCAACAACTTAAATTTGTTACCTCTTTGGAAATGATTGCAGTGAATAAGATGTACTGGCACCCTTCAACAGTGTGTTACTGCTAGAGGTTCATGACAACACATCTTAGCCATTCATTTTTGTGGTAGGTAGATGCTGGGGCTGTCGACCTCCAGCTGGAGAAAGCTATGAGCAGTTTGGCATGGAAACACTGTGAAGCCTTCAAAATAGACCCAGAAGGAGAGCTCGGTATATGTCTTAACTGACTTTCATCCAAATCCATTTAGGGCAGGCCAAGAATTGAACCCATATTGTCCTAAATCCCTCCATCAAGTGCTTACTATTCCATCGTGCTTCTTTCCATGAGCTAGGTTTCTTTACATGACTTAAGGATGTGGATGATGCTTTTACTCCTAGTAAGATATATTTTCCCTTTATGCTGAAACCTATACTTTACTTTAGAATTTCCATCTGCAAATCTAATAATGATTCAGACAATTCATTGTAATGAAATTACTGTTGGTTGGTTTCCTGGACTACAAATTCACAGACTTCATCAGATCGTTGGTTCAGCCATGAACCACCTCTGACAACAGCAAAGCAACTTCAGGGAAAAGATCAACGACACTTGGAAACGGGTAATCATAAAATTAGTTGGCCCACAGGTCATAAACACATGTCAAGAAGCATGAGATCTCATGACCTCTATGAACTTCTGAGTTGCTTTTTCATGCACATCCTTAAAATAGTTTGAGGGATTCTCCTATTTTAAATAAAAGCTCGACTTCCCAACCTACTGAAGTTCTTAATCTCATTTATACTTTGTGGAAATGAGTTCTGCAGGCAGGCAGAGCCTTGTGCTTGGAGAGTTGCTGTGTGATCAGTTTTACACGCTCTCTCTCTCTTATTTTAACTAGAGTTCCCCTATGCCACATCAACGCTAAGAGAAAAGGGCAAGCATCCAACTTTCTGTACACTTCAAAAGTCAAGTGATCTCCTCTGGCTTTGTATCACCGTGAGCCATGTATCAGACTTTTGAGACTAATCCAAGGAAGTGAGGGAAATAATCTGTACATTTGGTTCCAAATGTGAGCATTTCTCATCCAACAGGAGAAAAAAATTTTTTTTGCAGACAGCATTGACAACATCAGCACATAGACTGTTTGCTGGTGTAAATTTTACTCCCCAAAAGTTTGTCCTGTACCTCTCCAGCCTCTCCTAAGTAAAGAGGGATCATGCTAACCAGGAACAAGCTCTGCATGACCTCTCCATATCACAGAAGGGAAAAGGAAAGTAGTAAAACACCTTGCTTGGTGTTTCAGAGTTGGTGTAAAGTTACCAAGCAAAGCGTAGCAGCTCCTTTATCCCTTTGCTGAATTTTGCTGCCAAAAATATCCCTCCCCTTAAACAGTTTGCTGCAGAGGTGCTGTAGTAGTGTCACACTCAGGGCCATCTGAATGTCACAACAGGACGAGACAACTGAAGCTGAAATGAATTGCCTAAAACAACATGAAATTGTAATAACCTGTAATTGGGGAAGCAATCAAGATGCTTTTATCCTTGCTCTTCCATAAGGGTTAGAACAATCTGAGGGTAATTGCACTTTTACTTGTCTTACAAAAGGGAAGCAAAGAACCCATATGGTGTTGTTGGCAGCTTGCAGGTGGGTAATACCACATCTGGAAAGCACACAGCTGGCTCTGCCCTGCTGTTTGGGGCAGCAGGATTTCACTGTGCACCTGCCAGAGCCCGCTACAGCTACATCGCAAGCAGCAGAAGGCACAGACCTTTTCAGGCTGGCAGACAAAAAACTACCCAGTACCTGGGCAAGGACTCAAGGCAAGGTCAGACTAGACATAAATACGCATTTTTAACACTGACAGCAAGCGGGGAAGCAATTTACTGCGGGGAGTGGGGTACGTGCTTTTTCTCTGACCACTTTTAAATCAAGATCTATTGTTTTCCTAAAAGCACTCTGGAACTCAGCTAAGCCAGGAAATCCTCTACTCACATTTGAGAAAAATTTGCCAGGAAAATTAGCACCATATTTCCTGGAGATTGATAAACAATGAGACTGTCAGCTTTCAAGTAAAGCACAAAAAGATTGGTCAATGCCCTTGAAAGTCAAGGACAAAATGCCTGCCAATATCACAGGAGCTGGCTTAGCCCTACAGGAAGGAGCAGGGGTTGTTGTATCTCTCACAGTTCCACTTCTTTTCAATTACTAAGGATGAAAATGGTGGTTGCTACGTGACAGTCATGAGCTGGGCTCTCTGTTTAACTTTCTAATCGAAGTATTACACTGAGGTACTGGGGACTTACGTCGATTTGGGATGTGAAATGATTCATAACCAGCCACTGAAGCAAGGGGCTTACGTGAAAATAATAAAGTAATATTCCTCTCTCCATCCCCCTTGCAAGCTGTGCTTAGTGTGAGGCTCCAGCCATACAGGGGGCTAAGTATTGAACTAAATGCCATTATCTTTATAAAAGAACAGTCCAGTGAATAAGATTTTGGTACAGGAGCTTTAGGATGCTGAAACATACCAGGAATGATCATTTCATTGCTAGTGGGAAGTTACTGCCTGTTGGATATCTTTGCTTTTCCCTCCAGGTCAGCCACAGGAGACAGAACAGGTGGAATTCATCTGCTCTGGTCTGTGTGTCCCAAAGTTAGAGATTACAGTCTCGGACAGTCACTCCAGGCTCCCTTTATCACCGATGGAGAGAAAGAAGTGTCTTTACGGGGTGATTAATCTCATTTTAAGACAGAGATGTAAGATAGGCCAAATAAATAATTCTCCACAGCTGCCTTTCTCTCCACGAACTATAAAAAGAGCTTGGAGTGACCAGTCTGACAGAATGACAGAAGAGCTGTGACTCCCTGGAGTGAGGGCCAGAGGCTGGACAATCTGCACTAGGGCTTCCCAAATGGTGTCAGAGATCTACATTGAGATGTGCAAATTGTTCCCTCAGAAGAGGTGAATCTCGCAGTTTGGAAGTGAAGAGTGAAATGTTTGTTGCATATTAAATGTCTGGAGCTATCCCAGCACCATTTCTGTAGTGCCTGGTTGAAGTTTTAAGTTTTTTCCTGCTTCAAACTGGTGAGATTATACTTGCCTCATTGCTAATTTATCCATCAAGCGAACCACAAAGCAACGTAACCTGCAGTGTTTCCCAGGCGTTAGTTGATGCCAAGGTTAACACTGTTTTCCACTGGTGGAACAGAGATTTTTTTCATTCTGAAGACAACCTGGGAAATGGAACGTGCCCGTAAGAGCATCCTCACCACCGTTACCTGGGGTTTGGCTGCCTGGCTTCAGGGCCAAGATGGGAAGTAATGCAGCTGGTGGCCTTCAAAGGAGGAGTTAGAAGCCTCAGCGGAGGCTCCCTTTTCCTTCACCTGGAATGACGCCACAGCCGATGCTCTCGTGCCTGGCTCCCGCTGGAGGGCCGCTGCAGTGGGTGGTGTAGCGCTGCTCGTGCCTGGCCACGTGTCCCATTGACCCAGACCCTGACCCATGGACATGACTTTCTGGCCTCACCTCAGACCTGCTCCATCCCTACCCAAGTGTCTGACACCAGTTACACTCGGCCATTGTGTGAGGGTGATTAGGAATGAGGTTTGCTGTTTAAAAATATCTATTCCTATAAGATAGCAGATCAAGAATTGGACTGTGCTCTCTTCCATGAGAGTTAAACATCAAAGCAATACTCTTACAAAAGCTTAGTATGTGGCATGGCATCAGCTGAGCACCTTAACTGATGGGCCCATGTTCTCAGGGTAGAAGAAATACAACATAAAAAACCCCAACACTAAAAACCTCCATGAGATTTATACGTACAATGAAAGTACCTTAAACTAGAAGTTTTTGTTTGGGATATGAATATGTGCAGGGATATTAATTGCAACTCAGTTGAATAGTGATAACTTGATCACCTTTGATTCTGGGTCCAGAGGATGAAATATTTGGGGGAGCATTTAGCTTGGATGTAACTCAAGAATTTGTTATTATGCTTTTCTTCTGGCAGGCAGGTGACCTGACTGCAATCCTTGAATGCCTGTTTTATATTAAACACTCACCAATTCTCCTGTTCCCCAGGTGAATGCTTTAATCGCACTGCTATTAAACAATATTTAGTCTCATTCTTTCATGCTGTGGATCTCCTTTTCCTTTCCAGGATTTCAGCTTTCATTTTAATTTTTGAGAAGGCTTCTAAAAAGCAGCCAGAGTTAACTATTACCTTAATGCCTGTCTGATGCTATGGTGAGCTTGAAGGAATCTCCGTAAGATGTATCAGTGCCCCAGCAACACCACAGAAGGTCCATGGAAATGTCAGGGTTTGAAACGGTGACATTATCCATGGTTTCTCTGCTATGAAACTACATAAGGCAGAAGAAGAAACATCCTTGCAACAAAATGTAATGGATTAATTTTCAATTCTCGCCATTTTCTCAGCTTTTCTGTATTAATAATGTTTGGTCTTGTGATACTGTGATAATAAGCATCTTCCGTGAACTGCACAGTTAAAGTACAGGCATTTTCTTTTGCAATAACATGCCGTGGATTGCTTTGCTGGTTGGCTTCTAAAATCATTCTCACACCTGTTTTGTTTTGTGGGTTTTTTTTTCCTTTTCAGTTACCTGACATACGCAGTTGAATTCAGCCACTTATTCTGAAGGAACATTTCTGTTTTAATTTAAAAAGTCAGGTCTGATCCTGCACATGGTGTTCACTGTCCACACTGAAGATTCAGGCTGGCAACATACCAAATTATTGTTCATTCTTTCTGCCAGGCTGATCATGTGAAATGTGATTTTTTGAGAAGGAAACAAATACTTTGTAGTCTTTCATGAAATGGGTGTTTTAAAGGAGTCAACTTTTTGCTATCTATGATGACAAAAGAGGTAAGTGATACCTTTGTTCTTCAGCATATACTAAAAAACCCTGACTGGGGAAATAATGGAGAACTCTGAGGCTTGTTCCTTTTGGGATTTTTAGCACGTTTTCATTATTTTTACGGGAGGCAATGTCTTCCTAATATTCATACCCAATACTATACAGGTTGAAGGAGCTGAGAAATGGCCCCCAAAACCCTCTCATCTAGAGTACAGTAACAGAGCAAATAATAAACACATAATTTCCACCATAAACAATTCTGGCTGTGTGTTCACTCCCACTGGCTTAAACTAAAATATTTTCTTTCCTAATTGAAGCAAGCTAAGAGCATATGCAAAAAACCACAGAAGGAGCTGTATTGGCTTAAACCAAATATCCATGTGGCCACGATGCCCTGTTCACGGTCTCTTTTTTCTTTTCACTTAAGTAAATTTAGCTCATCAACACTTGCTTCTAGTTTAGCTGGGCAGTATATTTTAAAAACAAAAAGAAGGAAAGAAGCAACTTGGTTCTCCCAGGAGCTAGAAAAGATATAAAGGACATATCTTCTCCAGAGACTGCTTGGTGTAATATTTCAGCAGAGCTATGACTGAGACATGAACAGTTTTATAAATTGAATGGAAATTGGCTGAAATACACAGTAGGTTTGTTCCCTTTGAAGCTGAAAAAATACAGTCTGCCAATGAAACATTTAATTAACATTTAGCAAAGTAGCCTGTGCTGCTCTGAGTTAATTAGGCAGCCATTCCATTGTTAATAATGCAAGCAATTAATGCAGATGTATTCAATGGCAAGTTAACTGCAGCACTTGTGTTTAAATGCTCTTTGAGAAGCCTGGAGAGCTGCTCATTAGATGACTACAACGATGCTTTAAGGAAAGAGCTAGCATATTTTGGTTGTTCAAGCTACTCAGCAATGTTAATAACTGGCTAATTCTGATAAAGTAATGACCAGTGAGGGCTACTAAGCTCTTAAGAAAATTAGTTAGTGCTTGAGTGGCTGCCTGTAGGACTGGTCCACTCTGAGTGTTGGGATGCTGCTGCTGGTGCCTGAAGCACCTCATTTAAAGATGCCACTGCTGCTACTAGAGCTATTGCTGAGATGAGATACTAGTGCCTCAGAAGAGGTCCCTGAGCTGGGCTGCAGGAGGAGGCTTTCCCTCCAAAGGGCGTGCAGGCATCTACAGGGCATGTAACTGCATCCTGGCTGGGGCTCAGGCTGGGCAGCAGGCTGCGGCAGCGGGGGCTCAGGATCTGCTTTCTTCTGGAAAACAGAGGCATAGATGGTAAAAATGTCAGATTTAAATTCCAGGGTGGGGATCAATTAGGTGGCCTCTCTAGATCCTTCTCAATCCTGCATTTCATCCTGCTCTGTGTTCTTTCAATAGAAATCTAGTACTTGGATTAACGCACTAATTTCCTAGAAAGCAAAAACAGGAGCCAAAGAACAATGAGACTGTATAGACTGTATAAAAATAGACTGTAGTCCCAATAGTTGTGTCAATATGACTTCAAGCAAAACATGTTTTTAAATACGTCCACCTTTGTAAAGTGCCCTGAGGATATGCTGAAAGAACTGCTGGAAGGGGTCAGGGCTGCTCCAGTGTTTGCTCAGCCATCAAGCTTAACTACACCTCTACATGTGATGTTTTCCTGGTGTCTGGAAACGGGGTGTCTGTCCACACCACTGGATCACGCCATCTGACCTCTCTGCACATCACAGGTTATTATGTTTAATTGGTGCCTGAGTGAAATAACTTGTATTGGATTGCATCCCAACTCACTCTGGAGAGGGCTGTTAAGGGGTAGAGAGTGTGGCAGTGTTTAATCACCCTCCCTGCCACATTTATTTCTCGAGTTCTCCTTTGAATTAACCTGGTTTTAATTGCCAGACTCTGCTCTCTCCTCTATCCGTTAGACTAAAAAGATATTTAATTCTTCTTTTTCCCTTTTTCTTTCTGAAGTCCTTCAATGCTGCAGTCAAGTGGCCTTTTGATCTTCTTTCCAACAAGTTAAACAAAGTGCAGTCAGTGAGACTCTTGCTTGAAGACTTTTCTCCAGCCATCAGAGGTGAGGATTTTTAGCCCTTTTTTTTTCCTGCAAGCCTTTGTTTTTTCAGCGTTTTTTTTTTTCCCCCACACATAGGCACAAGCATATCACCAGGCCAGCATACAGAGGTCAAAAAACCTTCTTAGCTCTTACCAACCCACACTAATACATTGCAATAACTCCTTACTGCAGCATCACCCCGAACTGCATTGTTGCTTAACTGATTGCTTTGCTCTGATAATAGTTACTGAATTTTACTAATTATAATTTAGTCACTGGATGTTTGCTTATTCTGTGGAAGAAGTCTATATCCTTTCTCCCAGCCATAGATCTTTGCTTCTGATGTCATTCACTGCATTTTATTTGAACAAATTCAGACAACTGTCTGCATGGTTCCTTCCACCTCTTTTTTGTTTTCTCTCCCCCCCGGCCCCGCCTCCTTTTCTCCTGTCTACTGGCAAGGAGGACAGCTCTAACAGCAGCCACTTTGTATTTATTCTGAGCTCACCAGTGAAAAATATAGGTTAGGGTTGGACCTCTCATCAGAACAAATGTTTGCTTAGGAAATTTTGATCTGAGCAAAGTTAGATTTCTGGGCTAGGAAATGGGTGGGACAAAAAGCAGCAGGTGGCTGCTGGGAGCTCCCTGGAGCATCCCTGTAGACCCAGGCAGGGTATCCAGAGGACATGGGTCATCTCAACCTTAGGTAGACATCTAAAGCAAACAGATTAATTATTCTCACTTGTTTTCTCATCTGGTCAGTAGATGGCTGCCCTGAAGGCGTCTTTAGATAGGTGAGATGAATCGTAGTGACAAAATCCATATTAAATGTTTTGGCTGACAATCTGAGCTAATAATTAACATAAACCCTAATTTTAAAAAAAAAAAAAAAAGCTCATGATTGCTTATGCTTTTTGTCTCTTTCTTGGGGTCTTTTACACCTGGTGCAATAGCTCCTAAGGTTAAGGTGGAGCTCTCTAACCTCCTTTCCCCACCCACCTCCACACTATCCCATCTTAAAGGCTGGGAGTGGGATTTACCTCCCAAGGGGGAGAGAGGTTTGGGGCTGAACCCTCTCCATTGCCTCCATGCAAGGAGAGCCGCTGTCACAAGGAGGAGCCAACAGGGCAGCTGTGTGAGGCAAGATCTAAGGATGGTCGTTCCATAACAAGGAGAAATACCTCTTGTCAGGCATTTATTAAAAGAATAGGCAATATGTTGGACCTGTCTTTTCTGAGCTAGCGACAAAACCCAGGATCCCAACACCCACAGCTAATCCTGTGATTTGGGAAAATCAAAATGAGAATAGGTTCTAATCTTTGCAGCTCAGGCTTGTCTACCCCCAGACCTCATGTAGTCCTATGGATACACACAGATTTCAATTCATAATTAATTGCAAGCAACATATGGTTGCTACCTATTTTTATTTAGACCAGCTGGGAAGTAGGGGTCTAAGCTGTTATTTACTCTGCCCTGGGAATCTGCAAAATCCCCGTTGTTTGGTGTTAGCTGGATTTTGTGAGACGACAGCTTGTGCCTGTTTGCACTGAGTAGAGAAAAATGCACCGGGGTGTGGAACAGGGTCATGCATGAAATTGCACAGGAATGGCAAATGGGAATTACAATGATGATGTTTTGTTGGAATAACAATAGTAGTAATAAATCAGAACATGAAGAGTTAACCAAGTTGGTTTGCCCAGGAAAGCTGCAAATCTCACTTTCTCTTTCAGGCCCATAAAGCCCTACACAGGCGATATTTGCAGATCTCAAGCACACCTGTACCTCGCACACTGTCCCATACAGCAAAGCAGCCTCTCCCCAGGGTCCCCATCTCTGATACCAGCGTCCACCAGTGCACCCCAGCACCCCACTGCCTTGAGCATGCGTGGTCATTGAGCTGGAGGGAGGATGGAGAAGTAGGTCAGGCTTCCAGCTGGTGGGAGCACCCACACAGAGGAGCTGTTTTGGAGCCCCATCATGGTCCAACACCCCAGTTCTTTCCCTTGCAGACTCCAGACACAGCCCCCTCTGTGTGACCTGACAGCTGTGGCAGTGAAGAAAAGCCAGCCTCAGGCAATGGCATCTCCAATTCTTTTTAGCTGATAGGGATCACAACAACTAATCCTGTAGTAGCCTGGGGGGTGTTGTGTGAGCATGCACAACAGTGGGAGTTTAAGATAACATTATAGCACAAACCAAGAACAGCACCGGTTATTTGTTATCAAAATAATCAACAAGAAAGAATATTTACTTGTCACTAATTGAGGTACTTAGAAAAGTGGTCTTTCCTTTTTAAAAGACACTTAACTCCCTTAAGCACCCTATTTTGTGTTCAGCTTGAGCTACAGGTGCTGGTGCCAATAAGCTTGTGGGTTGGGCTGTTTTGTAGCCGTACAAGCACAGAACAGCTCTAAAACAGAAGGAAATGTCTCTAAAATTCCAAAACAGAAAGAAATGTCTCTAAATCTGCGAAACAAAAGGAAATGTGTGTGATAAGAAGTTTCCATGTGAGAACTTGGGCTGAGAGCTAAAGAGGGGCTCAACCTACTGTCCCAATGTAGAAGCCATCCCTTGTCCCAAGCGATGCTCCCTGTGCCAGAGGACAGACTCCCCTTCCTTGCATTCTTCTCGGCATGTATTATTCTGTGCACACTGATGAGCGGTGCTCCAGCTGGGCTACTGGTGATGCAGTGTTTGAAGATAGATGGCTAAAGCCTCTGTCAGAAAGCACTATGTGGAGCATCCCTGAGCCAACCTAAGTTATCCATGCCTTACTTGTAACTCTGCACATTAATGGAAACATTTGGGTAACTTTGCCATCCAAAAAGTAATGGTTATTTAATGGTGTAAATCTTTTGCCTGGCACTTATACATCAACATCCGCAGCAAGTTGGTAAATAAACCCTCTAACACCTCAAATTAAACTATGCTCAGTTAATTGCATTCAAGATGTTTAACAGCTTTGTCGTTGCTCATTAAATAATACTTGATTCCTGGGCAGATGTTTGTTCAGTGCGAGCCTCCTTCCCTTGTACTCTCACACTATTTTATACTCCTCTGGAACCTTTGACAGGTTCAAGGGAAAGGCTCCCAGTTTAGGCAGGCAGATGAGCAAAAGCTTTGCATTTGTGACTCCCAAGCATCCCTCCTGATGACAGACCTGCTTTCAAGCTTTCATGCCTGTGGTTATACATCACAAGAAAAATCACTGGTGTTCACGTCTGGGGCTACACATTACTATTTGACTGGCGCAGGTGAGAATGGGAAAGCATCTCTGGTAGGTCTTGCAGAAGGACACAAAGATAAGGAAAAAGAGATCAGAACCGAGCCTCCTACTTTTCCTACTTTTGCAATCAGCTTCTGCTTTAGCCCACTACTTTCTCACTCCTCTTCCAGGTAAGCCCTACTTCCCAGTAGTACTAGACCTAGTGGGGACTACATGTAAGGATGTACAGGGAGCAAACCAGTTTCCGCAGACCCAGAGCTGTTCTGGTGCCACTAAAACAACAGCACCCAATGAATTAAAGGTCCACAGCTCATGGACACAAGGTCATCTGAAGTCCACCACCAGCTTGGGTGGCTCAGGTGTTCTTTGGCATGATAACAAGGTACCACCCAAAGCCAGCTTACTTCGTCTTCAGTTTGAGTGAGCACAGGGTGTGAGCTCATGCCTGAACAGGGCAGTGGGATGCAGTAACAGCTCTGCTGCAACCCCACCTCACATGGGAACCTCCTGCTACAATTCCATCCTACCTTCTCCCTCACTTTCTCCATTCAACAGAGTACAGATTCAAAACAGGATGATAAGGAAAGGGGTGTCTCCCTGCCTGTGGTACCTGAAATACATCTGGTTGACACTGCATCAAGCTGGCATCATACAGAAGGAGGAGGATGCTGGGCAGGAGCTGAGAAGCATTGCTGCTTCTTCACAGCACCGTCCTTACTCCCATCACCCTCGTCACACCCTCTCCACTCTATTCATGTCTTTCATTCCAGAGGCACATCAAGGCATTTCACGCTGCATCCAGACCCAGTTGTTGGATTGTCTCTGCAGAAATCGGTGGGGCATCACTCAAAGAGGTGCTGCCTGGATCCTCTCTGGTGGGCTGCTGCCCACCGACCTGGAGGTGTACGTAAACAAGGGAACCAGCAGACTTTGAAAACAAAGCAGCATCCAGAGGAAAATAAACGGCCCGCAGTGTTGCTTAAAAATGTTGATGGTGGTTGTTATGCCAGATAAAAGGGTGAGTTGATGGAGAGCACACTGGGCAAGCCTTGGGCCAGCTGCTGGGATTTCCCAGGGAGGGATCAGGACCACCCGCTCCAGCACTGCAGTTTGCAAAGGGTAATACCTGTAGTGCAAAGTCCTCAGACTTTGTGGATGAAACAGGCTGTGCAAGATTCCAAGGTTATGACTCAATCCCATCCTATCAGAGCAATAGCTTTGGGCTTCAGTTCCCTATTTACAGCTTTCACAGGACCAAGAAACCAGATAGCAGCTCTCCTGAGTGAATCAAATCCTCCTGACTGTTAGTCTCGTCTTAGATGTCTGTTGTTGTTTCATCAAAGTATCTCCAGGAAAGGGGGAGACATGCAGATCTTGGGGGCAGAGGACCTGAATTGACTTGCTGCATGTGGTACCTGAGAAACTTTCTTTTTCCTCTCTTTCTTCACAGATTTTTCTTGGTAGAGGTTGTTTGCTTTAAAAATGAGCTCTCATGTGCCTTCTCCAGTTGTAAAAAAGATTTGACATTCATGACAGTCTAGTAGATGAATCAGAATTTTGTAATGATACATACATCTATGAGAGTTATGTGTGCAGCATCACCTGGATGATGCTCTTCTGCATGTGCTACTAAGCTGTATTTTCTACTGTGGGCTGGTTTCTTCCCAGAGTTTTGCTTCTCTCATGACATATCCTATCATGGAGCAGAAACAACGGAAAAAGATAGAGATGGATGGGTCTGACAGAGAGATGCTTTCATATGGCATCTGAGAAACCTGGCAATCAGTTGCTGCAGGAAAGAGAAAAGCTGCCTGCTAACAGGTGTGCAAACACTCAATCTCTTCTGGGCTCTGCTGTGTGGAGCCAGGAGTTGCCCCTTTGGTTTGTAACCTGCCCAAACACTTTTTGATGAGTTAGAAGATCTCCCCGGATACTTTTTGCCCATCTCAGTGGTGTGCATTGACATATAAGATGCCTTTATGTAGGGATTTTATTTTATTCTCCTCCCCCCCTCCCCGCCCCTTAAGAAAGGAAATAGAAGTGTGTTTTGGATTTGGCTGTTTTTTCTGCCTTTTATTATGCGATGATGCCATCTTGTGGAAGTTGTGAAGAGCAAGAGTTGGAAACCACATCTAGATCATATATCTATGTCTGCTCGTCCTGTCACTCAGCAGGAGCAGGGTTGTGGGGTGGAAAAGCATGGAGGATCCTCCATCCACGCTGGGTGTATTACAGGTGGGATACTCTGGTCCTGTGGCTGCCCTTAGCAATTACCATGCAGATCTGGGACTATACCTTTCTGGAGCAGCTATCTTTAAATTTCTATTTCAGCTGCAAGGAATTCAGTTCAAGTGTTCCACAGTCACCCACTGTGAAGTAGCTAGGGGACATTGACTTTCAAAGCATCTCAAGTCCTCTCCTCATCCTCATTTACTCCTCATCTGAATTCACATGACAAAGCAGACCCGCCCTTGAAGCCCTGATAACAAGGTGAGGTGGTAAGCCAATGGGATCATGTGCAGGCCCTGGGAAGCCCTGGAAAGGATGCTCTTCTGTCTCCTTGTGCAGAAGGTCAGTGCTGTTAGAGGGTTGTGCTACCTTCTTGCTCTGATCCGAAAGGTGCTCCTGGAACCAGGGAAAAGAAAGCCGTACTGAAGCTCTTCTCCAGCTCTTGTCCCACTAGAAAAGTAGAACGTTGCCTAGTTCTCTAGATTGATACCAAGGCAGCCTCCAAGAGCTCGTTCACAGAAAAAAAACCACCTGTGTCTGCTTCTGAGAGTTAAAGCTTTGCTGGTAAAGCTGGGGAACCATCAATGCTTTGGGGATCACAAAGCGAAGGAGGAGGACGATGTTGCTGGAGCAAGATACGAGGAACTGGTGAGAACTGACTGTACGATTCAGTTATTCTAATGTCATTAAGTTTGAACCTGCCTTGTTTTGGCTTGGATCAGAATTGGTTAATAGTTGCTGTCTTCACCAAATACTGTTTTCATAAAGCTGACTGAGCTGGCATGATCTCTTTCAAATCCCCTCTGCTCATTGAAAGAAAGCTTCTGCAAACAAAAAGGCTGTAACAGAGCAGTGGAGCCATGTTGTGATGCACTGAATCTATTTATCACTCTGATCTCCTGGTAAATACTTGCTTACTCCTCCAGTAACATGTGTCTGTAGCAGGCTGACATAATAGTCTGGTTTTGTTGAACTACCTGTGTGTGTTAGTGGGCACTCGAGTCTTAAAGCAGATGTTACTTTACTGAATTGCACATAAATCCCTTTGTTTGCTTGTCTAAACATAAATCCTTAAAAGTTATCTGATAACTCCGTACCAGTATCTCATAATTCACTGTTTTCAGCACTTAAATAACGGGGCTGTAACTTTCTTTATATGTTGTTTTCTATAATGCGTGTCATTTCTGGGCTGTCACTTGATGAGTAAATTTTCATTGGGTGTTTTCTCCTTGCTATTGATATTTTTAGGTAACTAAAAAACCCTTAGTTTCTCTGCTACAAGCAGTGCACTGCCTGACGTGCTGGTCTGCCAGCATGGCAGCCTTTCCATGCTTCTAACCCTTGAATAATCTGGTATTACCAGCCAGTTTCTAATGAACAGCAAAACAATCATCAGACCTACTGAGGCAAAAATTTCTTTACGCTTTGATGTCCCTGAGCCAAGGAAAACAAGCTAAATAAACTCTTTCACCAGTCTACTTGCATTCTAAAGCTCTGGCTGTAAATTTTTATGCCCATTTCACATGGTGCATGGAGTCTCTAGGGTTAAATACTTGGCCATGTTTTGCTCTGTGGAGTTTCTTCTGGTTGTTTGCGAAGGGTGTTGTGGCATGTGATGAATTAGCATAATCGTTGTTGATGGAGAGCAGGTATGTCGCAGGAGTCCTTGTCCCTCAGACTTTAGGTGCAGGGTGTGGTGTTTGCCCAGGAAGGGCGATGAGGGGAAAAGAAAACAGAGGAAAATGCTTGTACTTGTTTTGAAAACGTGAATGTCTGATTTAAACAGAGCAGGGGAACATAACAGGAAGGTTATCAGAGGAGGACTGATACAGGCTACCTATAGTAGCTAAAGAGGTGGCTGTGTCAACAAGAAGTGACTTGGTTCCCCCGCTCTCAGCAGAGACACCACTGCACAGACCGCTGTGCTCTGTGATTAGGTTAAGGCTATGTCTCGATGGGGTTTGAGCAGCAAATTAAAAAGTAACAGAGAGCACTAGAAATCAGTGGTCTACAATACTAGGGTTTTAGAGCTGGCCCAGCAAACCCACCTTCCAAGCAAGGGCTGGTTGTGGGTCAGGGTTGGCACTGCCTGTGGCTGTTCCCCACCAGCAGCTTGCACGTGGTCACTCTGCGCTGGAGAGTGCTCCTGACCTACGAGAGCAGAAGTGGTTCAGAAGGCTAAGGCACTCAAGACCTTCCTTCAGTCGCTTTAAAATGCTTCATTGCTCCACTTATGAAATTAATTTTGACAAGCAATTAGGGCCACCTGCCAGAATAAGAGAACGGTAAAAAATGCCGAGAAGATTTACATGTATCTAAGTCCATATGGCTGGGCGATGTCCTTCCTGGAGTGAGTAAGGGTTTGAAGACATCCGAGTTGATGGGATTTACCTTCAGGGACTGGGGACAGGCTCTGTCCCTCTGCTCACCTATCCCTAACAGGAAAAAGAGAAGGTTCAAGGGAATTGTAGATGAGTCAGTGTAACTTCATTTGCTAGAAGAAACGAATTAGTTACACACTTTGTGAAAGCCTAGAGAGTAAAAAAAAGATGGGAGAGAAATGGATGTATCATGTTTGACTCATCAGACTGGTCTATGTTTTGGTATGAAGTTATAGTTGGCTTAAGGAGAGAGCAGGAGATAAATTTGATGGGATTATGAGAGTGTCCTATGTGATACTCTCACAGGGAAGCTCATGACAGCAGCTTGCAATGCAGAGTGAAGCTGGATTATGCTCATCCCAGAGCATGAGCTGCAAGGGGGTGAAGCTGGATGAAGACACTCAGGTGGGGAATTGGCCATATCCAGATAGACCCTCAAGCGTGCTGGGAGAGTGTCTGGTCCCATCCCACTATGGTCACTAGGTCTGAGCCAGTGGCTTCCTAGTGCCTGAGCCCAAAAATGGAGGTTTTTAAGCCCTGCTGAAATCAAGCTGAAAGTCTTGGTACCTGGAACAGGAGCTGGGGACCTTAATGCCAGATCTGGCTGTGACTGCAGACCTCCTGAGGCCTCCTATCGCAGCGTGTGCGGCAGCACCACAGGAGGTGACACATAATTTCTGCGGTTGTGAGACAGGACAGGACCGTGGCTATAACATGCATTTGGGCTTGAATGTGATACTGCAGCTGATCACGGTCCCAGCTGTGGCACAGGCCTGTAGTATCTCTTCTTCTCTGGGATGCCACCAGCTAGGACCTGTTGATTAGTATATTACAAGGTGACGCCATGGTGGCCCACCTGTGGTTCCTTCAAAGACCCCACCTGCCTCTCCCTGCTGCAAACCCCCCTCAGCGTGTAGCCCTGTGATGCCAGAGACCAAAGAGCCTCAGCCTGCCACCTCCGTGGCCATCTGGTCTGTAGTCCTCCAGGACCAAGTCCTGCTTGGGGTGCTGCTGTGGTTGGTGCAAGGCAGAGAATTACAACTTACTGACTGCCAGGACAAAGATGGCAAAGATACCAATCACCTGCCAGAGGCGCAGCCCCCAGATCACCACCGTCTCCGAAGTGACAGGGTCCGGTTTCTTTTTTGGGGGTTCTGTGGTGGCCTGGGAAAGAAGGAGAAGAAAAAAAAAAAGTGGTTTAAGATTTGCAAGGGTCCCTAAAACAGTCAGAAAGATGCCAATAGCACAGGAGACAGCAGATGGAAATTTACTGGCCTCTCAACAATCTGGAAATCTTTGAGGAATAGAGACTTCCATAAAGAGCTTGTATCTAAAGCTTTTGTCATTTTGAAAATTATCTGAATTGTTGCCCATTTTCATGATTGCCAAGCAAACTCTTTTGCTGTTGTTTCTGAAAGTCCCAGCTTTTTCTAAAGAATTCATTTCCTGGGGTCAGGAGGAAATTGCTTATATTTTGCATTCCTATCTTAAAAGGGTATTTTTAAGGCTCGGCTGCAAAGTACAACATGGCTTTTTTCTTTTTTTTGGAAAACACAGGTTGCATTACAGTGGTATCTGCTCTGCTGGGGCTAGATAAGAAGGAAAGGAGGCTTTAGAGATGTGAGTAGAGGTAGGATTCAGCCTCTTAAATACAGGCACCTAGTCTTGTCTGAGGTGCTGTGGAGCATCCTCCATCTCTCTATGCAGCAGGGCACAGATCTTGCACTGCATCGTGTGCCAGCTCCTGTACTCATGTCAGATACTGTAGGACATCTCAGATGGCACTAGACTTCACAGCAATGTCACAGCAGTGGCCTCATCACCGTAGGTATGAGACAAAAATCAGGATATCTCATATCTACACCTTGCACTGTCCACCTCGTGTCCTATGGGCATCCAGTGCCTCGGTTTCCCAACTGGTAGCAGAGGAACATTGCTGTTTCCCTACTTTTGCCTAGAGGTATTTTGAAGGGAAATGCCCTGTGGATTTGATGCAGGGACAGGTACTGGGGCTTATTTATAAGGTCAGAAAGGACACTTGATTTAAATTCCATTATCACTGGGGGATGAGGCGTTGATGGACCCTTGAAGAGTAGCACAACAACGTGCAGCCAGCAATTCCCACACAGCATACTCTCTAGCTGTCACAACAGGAAAGCTGAATTTGATGGCTATTCAAGTTGTATTTAAGTCCTGGGGATTCAATCATGTTACTTTAACCCAGTAAAGTTAGCCCCACAAAGCACATATGTCAGATTTCATGAAATACAAGGAAATATGATTCAAAGCATGTTGCTCTGGGCTAGAGGCTCCAGTTCTGTAGCCAGAGCTCTGATTCCCACGGCAGTATGGACTTTCAGAGCAGAAAGCAGAATATACGGTAGGGAGATTAAACAGCACAGACAGCATCAAGGAATCGAGATTAAAACTTAGACTAGGGCTGATATTGAGTGCTTGTATAGACAAATAATGGTAATGAGCAAACAGTTGTTTGCAATTAAGAATTTGGGTAACCTGTGTTTGCTGAGAGCCCTTGTACCACTTGAGAACACATCGAATGTGTAGAGATGATCCACTTGTGCTGTGAGTCCAGGAGGAAGGTCCTGGCTTCTCTCATTTCTTCCTGCTGTGCTTTCATGCACATACACATTTATTTGTATATCATGATCTGGAAAATAACTTAAAGGCGGGGGGGGGGGGCGGGCATGGTACCAAATGCCTCT
>JAVJGI010000050.1:51847819-51867503 GCA_035590275.1 Ibycter americanus
CCCCCCCCCCCCCCCCCCCCCCCCCCCCCCCCCCCCCCCCCCATGGGACCAAATGCCTCTGTTCTTTGAAAATATCTTGATTTTTACAATTAGGTGGACTTTTCCTAGCTGTAAGTGTACTTTTTCTTTCAATTTATACTTCTTTTGAGGGAACTAGTTTTTAATGGTGTTCTCCACGAAACAGGTCTTGAAATTAATTAGTAATGAATTAAAATGAAACAAAAAAAAGAACTGAGAGGGCTCTGATATTTTTCTTAATTCACAAAGTCTCTTTTTTTTAAGCAGTCTTGCTTCTATATTTTGAGTCACTAATAAGTTTAAAGAAACTTGCTCTTAAATTATCTTGTAAATGTTGCATTAAGCCTGTTTGTCATTCAGGAAAGCATGTCTTAAGTTATTCAGGCTAACAAGGAGGTCTTTGAATTAAATTCTAGGGCTTGTACTATGTCAAAGGTCAGAAGAGATGCGATAATGTCCTGTTTAGTGCTTATCTTCAAAAAGAGGGACTTTGGCTAAAGAGGGGAGTGTGTCTGATGCACTAAGAAAAGCACTAATTTCCATCTCCTGATAAGGCTGTAGGAGTGATGTGCAAGGGGTAAATGAGAAAACAGGTGAAAAAATGGAATAATAACAATGAGAGCCTTATCTTGTGAAGACAGTGATGTGAGCTTTCCTTTTGTGGTTTAGCAGTGATTTGGCTAGTACTTCAGGTGAGGTGAATTACAGCCTCAGCTCCATGGACTATTGAGTGAATCCTCAACATCTATGGGAGGTTCTGGGTCAAATAGCCTCTGGGATACCTGCCTTTGATAGAAGAAGCTTCTCTGGAGTGACCACTTAGATAAAACGGGACAAGGACCTGATGGCCTCCATAGTAGCTAAATGTGGGACAAACAAGGTACTGAAGTCTCATTGTGGATTCAGTCCTTAGTTCTGGGGTGTTCCCCATCTCTGAAATGGGGCTGAATGTGTTTTACAGGTGTGTTAAAATGAAAAACATTACTAGTGAGGCAGGTTGTCTAGACCAGCTCCTGTGGTCCCAGGGCAGTGATGATGTGGTAGGGTCACTCATACCAACAAGCAGCATTTTTTCTTGGCTTATGGCTTAGAAATTTAGAGGTTAACAACCCCTCACTGCTGATGAACTTCACATTATGATGTATTGTGGTGCAGGAAATCATAGATTTAAAACCTGCTCGTGACCTTTCAGAAGGGTTGTTAGCAAAACACCTTCGCTGCCTTATATCAGAATGTAGGACCTGACCTGAATTGGCAATAGATTTTTGATAGAAGCTGAAAACACTTCATTTCTAAAAAAAAAAATAAAAATCTCCTGAACAGGCACAGGCACATCTGATTCCCTGCAGTGCCCTTCCCTTCTCAGCCCATGGAAGTGCTGTTAAAAACACGGCTGTAATGGATACCACAGAGTGAATTGGAGCTGGAGCTACTCTCCAATTACTTGCCTATTTGTGCAATACAAACTTTATTTTAGTCTCTTCCTCATGAAGGATGCTTCCTGCCATGTCTGGAGTGCTTTGTCTCCCAGGGGCATCCTATTCAGAATCCATCTGTGATGGTAAGGACTGCTGTCTGAACCTGTCTCTTCTAAGCTGTCTTGGCTAGCCAGCACCCCGTTGCAATTAGTGACAGCCACCCTCCTCCCATAGCACAGGGACACCTGGTCCATGGGGCATCTGGTGCTCAAAACCCAGAATTGCTACAGGTGAACTAAGGGAGCAAAAAAAATCTGGCCAGAGTTGGTGTGGTCTTGTGGAGGCATCTGGGACAATCAAAGAAGTGTAGGAGTCTGAGATACCTGACACTGACAGAGCTCCCTTTTCCACTGCGGGATTTCTTGCTACTCCTTACAAAGCATCCAGCATCAAAGAAAAGAAATTGAAGAAGCTGCAGTAGGTAACAGCTCTGGGGAGGAATCAGGGCACCATTTTAGATTTGGAAAATTGCGTCTCACTAGAAGTGCTGAGCCCAGAGATCTAAGTTTGTCTTCTGCCTTGGATTCAGCTTTCCTTACTCCCTGCTGATCCTAGGGTTAACCTCTGGGCAGCCTCAACCTGATTCACAGGAGACACTTCATTTGCGGTAGTTGGCATGGTTTTGTTATTTTGTGAAGCTCGGCTCTCCAAAGGATGGGTCTTTTCTTCCAGACTTGTCTCTGATGGACATCTGGGAAAAGGAGCCAGATATTAAGAGGAAAACGGGTGAGAAAAGGAAATTGTGGGCTTCTGCTGGAACTCTGCATATCTGGGTAAGTCTGGAGTGCACATCAGGAAGGGGAAAACAGAGAGACAAACAGAAACATGGCTGGTGTTAGTCCTGCCAGGGTTATTCCAGGTGGGAGCAGAGGTGAGGGATTAGCTGTGTAGATAGCTGGAACTTCAAGGCTGACTGTAGCTATTGCTCTGGACTGTCTTAGGAGCAAGCCCCCAGAAGACCTAATGACAGTGCAGGGAGTGGGGCTACCACTCTGGAGGTTATCGTGCACATACTGCCTGCTCAGCTGAGCCTTGCGCTTTGCTAATGGTTTTTCCTTCCACCTGACTTGCCATCGCAATTGCAGGCTGTGCTGCACACAGCAACAAGATGTTCCACACTTTCTTGACTATGGTGGAACACTCAGCACGGGTGGTGGTCTGCTGCAAAGAGTCCCAAGACAAAAGAAAGGTTGTAGCATTGCTCTGCATCCCAGAAGTCTGTTTTCTCGTGAGGGTCTGCTCTGAAAAGATGCCTGCTAGTTGGGTATATTCCTTGTCTGCAGCTGTGGAGGGCAACCCCTTGCGTGTCATGTAACCTGGTTCCCTGTCTCTTGACCAGCCACATGGGATCTCACGCACCAGAACCTGATGATCTTCAGCAGGTTGTTTTACTTTACAGTTAAAAATTAATCAGCAATAATCATAAATATTGCATCCTCAAAGAATCTAGAATAAAGTAAAGTAAAAAAGAATGCAAATTGCAGACTGAAGGTGAGGGAACAAGAACCCACCTTCAGCTCCATGGCTTGGAAGTGATGGTACTGTTTTTCTACAGCACACACAGAGCTGTAGGACCAGAGATCCTTGTTGCTTTTGCCTGCTGAACCTTCCAGTGTTAGTCTCTTCACTCTGGGGATCTCAAAGCACTTGATGCATCATCCTTGTTCAAAAGAAGTAATATTTCCAGCACAGAGTAGCGTAGCTGAGGTGGGCAATCAAAAAAAATATTCTCAGCATCACAATGTGGATCAACAGCTCTGGAATGGATTGCAGGATCCTCATCTAACTGCTGCACAATGTATATAGAAACCTTCCCAGAGGTGGGAGTAGGCATTATTTGATGTTTAAATGTTCTCCATTCCAAGTCACAAAGGAATGATGAACAAACCCTTGGACTAGTAAAAAGATGGGGAAGATGTAAATAGAAAGGTAAGGGGTGTGCTACATATCAGGTGCTAAAGTGATGGTGTGCCTCGGTAGGAGGACAGCCTGAGGCTCTGGACCACTGTAGAACCATGTGCTTATCATCAGTAGCAGGAAGGCTAGTGGCTGGAGGACTTGCTACCAGTTTATGGACAATTCTGGAGGAAGATGTGGATGAGGAAAAGCATAACCTTAAACAAGGTCGAACTTACATTGGAGGGAAGAAACAACAAGGTTAAAGCTCTCTGTCACTTGGTTTCATAAAAACTCTTCATGTGAACCAGTACAGAAAGTAGTGAAATATATTGCATATGCAAGATAAAAGTGCAAAGGGAAAAAAGCATGAAGCAAGACTGCTGCAGAGTCGTGACTATTCACGTAGACAGTTTGGTTTAATCACTGCAACTTTTCTTTATATTCTTAGAGCGAGTGTTGGATGCTGGGATTGAAGTATGCAGTGCAATTACTGTAGTGTAATGGCCAAGCTCCCACAGCTCAACAAATTATCACATACAAGCTGATATACAGCAACCGCCTGCGTGCATGCACGGGGACTCAGTAGCAGATGGTTAACATTACTACATGTGATGACCAGACAAGGTGTCCAAACTCTTAAGTGTGTTGAAAGATGCAACACTGTCCCACATCTGGTCCTCTTTGCTTTTGGAGAAGACCTGTACAGTGGCGGGAAAAAAACATCTTAATGAAAGTAATTCTCAGCAGCTTCAGGAAATTGAAACTGCTAATCAGCAGTGCTTGGCAATAAATGTCAAGATTCAGAGCTGTTGACTTGTGCATGGGAATAAATGTCAAGATTTGGAGTTACTGATTTGTGCTTGGCAATAAATGTCAAGATAACAGGATGATTGGATTGGGAACAAAAGGAAAAGATAGAAGGAGGTGAGATGCACCAGAGAGGAAACTGGGACAAGGCAATTCTTATGCAGCCCTGAGAGGGGAAAAAACCCACAACAAAACGGTTCCGTCAAGGGTGAATTTGTGCCCTTGGCCACCAGCGTAGCCCAGAATTGGAAGATGAACAAATGGATGAAGAGGTTACATTTGGTATGAAGGCTAACGGCATTGCTTAATCTATGCAAAGCAGTTGCACTAAACAAGACTCCAGAAGACTGGAGGCAGTAAAGAAGACGTCTGCAAAAGATACCAGGCTTCAGAGGAGTCATCTTTAGGTGGAGGAAGCTGTTAGGAACACAAAAATGCAGGCAAGAAACACCATTAGCAACACTCAGGTAATATTTCAACAGGGAAAGACTTCTGAAGGCAAGCAGATAAGAATATATCAAAGAAAATGGTGCAAACCCACACCTGCAGTTAACCTCACTACAATGCTGCTACCACGTAGTTGTTTGGGCAGTGCCTATAGGAATATGAAAAAGCCGGGGCTCCAGGAGGAAACAGCAAAGGAATAACAAGGAGGCTCTGGGCTGGAAGAGTGTATAATCATGTTATAGAAAAGGGAAACTTAGGGCTTAGTCTAGTAGCCTAAATGTAAAGGAGACAATGAAGTAAGTCTGGGTTAATATCCCATGTAACATTTATGGAAGACCTGCCCTCTCTGGAGCAGCAGCTGGAAAACAGGCAGAGTACAGCACAATGCCTAAAATAAGGTTAGGCTGCTATGGTAAGGGAAGTGAGACTAACTCCTGGCCAATACCAATAATAACTGTTGAGACCAAAGATGAACTGCTGATTGGGATGCCCCTTGCAGGACAGTGGAGTAGCTCCTTAGCCTCTGGCCATATTGATCCATCTCCCATGGAAGCTGAGGCACCCGGATCCCTTGTTGATGCCAGTACTGTAGAGATGTATTTTTTGTGTCTTAACCTTCAGGCTAAGTCTCTCCTGCTGAAGAAAATGCATTTACCCTTACTTAGCTGCTAAAAAATGTGTGGCAGAAGTAGTTAAGCCTAAACTAGTTATTCCAGGGATATTTAGGTCTGAGAGGAAGTGGCACTCACATAGGGCTATTCATCCCTTTTGAGGACACTTATCTAGACCTGATGAATAAATGACTATTTCTCTTCAGTGAGTATTAGTGGAGCCTACAGTGACTAGCTCAGATTTGGGTGTCCAGTTTCTAGATGTCTGATTATAGAGCAGGTAAATCCTGTCTTTGACATTCAATTCTTTGCTGCTTCTACCCCCAGAGATCAAGCAAAGAGAAACAAGGGGATTTTTGGCATGTCCTAGGGATCAAGTGCCTCCCTGGCAGGAGCTGGAAGGGGGGCTGGTGGCCCATTAGTGCCCCATGGTTTGGGTTTCCAACATCTCAGACCCTGTAGGGCTGGTTTGGGGCAGGTGGGGATAGGAGCCAAGGCTGGGTATGCTCATGATACCCTGGCCTCTCTTCTGCTTTATTACCCACCATGGCCAGTTTCCCTAGCTATGGAGGTACAACATCTGCTCCCCGTGAAGGTTGGGCTGTGCCAAAGACTTGGCCCCCAAGCCTCGGATGGCATGTCCCCAGGTCTGTGGACCCCAGATGTGTCTCCCCAACCCAGCATGTCTCAGAGTTGCACTGAAGAAAGGATGTCTGTGTTGTGTGCAGGCATCACCTTTGCAGCTTCTCCAAGTGCCCAGCAATTGCTGGGAGAAGGAAAAAGTACTCTGTGAAGAGCTGGATCTGAACTGACATTGGACATTCAGGGCTGTAAAACATCTACTAACCCCCAAAACATTAAATCGTTTCCAGGCAAGTTGCATTTTTAGGTCAGAACAGTTTGACACTGGTTCTTCTAACTGGAAAAAAAAAGAAAAAAGAATAATCATGATTGCTCTGTTTCTGATTCATTTCAGGCAGAGAGAAACTGTCAGTGGTGATGGTGGGGGAAGCAGAGCTATTACTCCCAGTGGAAAAGGAGATAGCTGCTGGATACAGGAGTTTTATTTGCTTCATTAAGCAACAGAGAAGAAAAATTCTAAAAGGCACTGCTTCTCAAGGTCTTTTTGGTTGTTTGGGTGTTTGTTTTGTTTTTTTTTTAATGCCTCTTCTAATTAGGCTTGACTGGTGTTGCTGCTTTGCCTGCAGCGTGGCTGGGCTTTGAAAAACTAATGAGGTTTATTCCTAATTGCATTTGATCACATGTATCTAAAGGCCACAGATGGTTCAGGAGGACTGAGCTTTAAATAAATGCACACGCGCACTCTCTTCCTTCCCTTTCTTCCAAGTAATAAGAAGGAGATGGACAATCTGACAGGATGGACAGATGGACAAACCTCTGTGCAGGCAAAACTTATCTAGTGAGGCTATCGAAATCCTCCATAGTGGTGGGGGAACCCTGGCAGAGTCCAGATGAAACACTGAAAGCACAGTAACGATAATTGATCGGTGTCTTCACAGGTCAAGGGCCAATATAATAGGATTATATATTTAGGAAAAGAAGACTGATCATAATGACTGAGTTTAAGTGTGATAGCTGATAAATCTAGTAATTACTGTGAAATTACAATGTAGATATAGCTGTTGCCCTGGTTGTGAGGCTTGCTTGTGCCAGCGCTGCTCCTGGGCTGGCCAAAGGGACACCTCTTGTGGTCTCAGGCCTCCAGCTTCCCCAGTTCCCAATGGGAACCTCATTATTTTTCATACCTGGACCAGTTCACGTCCTGTGAGCAACAGTCTCAGGTTGAACCATGACGCCTCTCTCCATCTGAGAACAGCAGCAGTCACACGGCAGCCTCTTTAGTATAGCTGTAGCATTTAGGATAGCTGTTTATTAGCAGGGACAATAAATTTAGTTATAGATGCAATCTCTCTGCAAATAACGATGGTGCTCTGAGAGCATGTCTAAGTTTTTCCTTAATATTTATGTGGGTTTGGGTCTGGGAGGGTCCAGTGACTTTGTACCCTGTATAGCCTCTGTCCCTCTCTCTTGAGCCTGTCTCCTCAGACAGACCATAACAAGGAATTTTCCAGAAAATGGCTTTTATAATTTTCCGTAATATTTTGAATCCAGCTGACCTGAAATATGTGTATTTTCCTTAAAGATGCCGTTCTTAAAGCTAACTCTTATCTCTCGAATCATCATGTGTGCTCCTTGTGTATGTCCTCTTGAACTATTATGTTCTTGTTTGTTCTTTTTATTGACAGCTATCGGGTTAAATCTATGCATCCACATGGGAAATCAACCTCAGAAGTCCACTATAACTACTCCCTAATTTTACCTGCCTTCATTTAAACTACAATCACACATGAGTATTTTTAGACTATTGCATATAGCATCACTTCCATCACGTTCATTTGGAGGCTACAGATGAGGGTTACTGTCCCTTGAGTCCAACTACATACAGCTAAGTGTAGTATAGACTGAACTCCACCTAACGCCCCGTGGATCAAATATATCATTTGTCTATATGGCAATTTGAAAGTGGAAAGTCTTGGAAAACATCTGAAAGCCTTTAATTAACCCCTCCTTTTCTTTAAACTGGCCTTCAGTTTATCTTGCAGTGATCTTCTTACCCTACTCCATCAAGACCTGTCTTTGCTCCATTGAAGCTATTCATAACTAGTTAAAAGAATAGATTTTGGGGGTTTTGTATTTGGATTTTTTGGTTTTTTTTTTTCTTTTCTTTTCCTTCCCTACTCTCAAGTCTGTGGTGCAGCTTTTCCAAGGAGTCCAAGTGAGAACTGACAGGAGACCAGAAGCATCTTTACTTTAATTCCTATCTTGGTAGAGAGAAGGGCCACCTTTTTCTGGTCTGATAAAGCTTCTGAAGAGTTTCTTTTATGTGGCTTCCTAGGACAGAGTTTAATCTCCTGAACAGGAAGCTCCAAATTCTAATCCAGAGACCAAGAGCTTAATAAAGGTCTGACAGTTGCAGAATTTACTCAATAAGGAAATCATTGAATAAACAAAATGCTATATCCTGAGCACCTGCTATGCCTTCCCATCCCAGGGACCAACTTCACACATGGTCCAAGTCTTTTAAGAGCTGACCTGATGCACATTATCCTGATCAGGTCACCTTATTGGTTTCTACATGAGTAATTCATTACACCTGGGGCCAGAGTGCCCTGTGATAACCCATGAGGCTGATGGGCCTAACCTCTGCCAAAAGAAGGTGGACCTCTCCTATGAAATAGTGGGAATGGGAAAGGTTCGACTTTCAGACTGGTATTTATTTTTTACGTCTGCTTTTATCCAGCCTGATTCCTTCCTTTAGGTAGCTCCAAAGAAACAGTTTACAAAAAAGGAGAAAACCCAGGTAAATCCAATGAGGGCTGACAAAAGCCTTGGTATAGGAATGAGAAGATAATTATGTCAAGAAGGAACTCTGTAATGAACCATATCAGGATAACTGGGGAAATGTAGTCTATTCCAGCTGGCTTATCAGTCCTTAGTATTAATAAAGTGGCTCAAATAAATGCAGATTTCCCTGTGCTTTCCCAAAGCAAGGTCCTGATGGTTCTCCTGTTATGCTGCAGAGCAGGCAATTCCTTAAGCTGATTACAAAAGCATGATGCTACTTGTCACTCCTGGCCCATAGGAGGGCCAAATCCAAGAAGTGATGGGGTTTGGATTGGCCTTTATAAGAGGAAATTTCTGTTTGAGAGGCACTGGAAATGCTGCTGTTCCTCCCTCCTCAACTTGCTCTAATTCAGTTTCCACCACGTCCCCTGGGCACATCAAAGGTCTGATGGGCAAAAGCAGCAGCAGTATGAGCTGTGCTATTGCCTCATCTCTCCTTCCTTATGTAAGCTGCCTGCTTCTTGAAATACATACTTCATCCTAGCTGGTGCTCCTGCGGGAGTGATGGGGAAGGTGGGAAGCTAAGGAATGGGCCAGCACTAGTTGCGTTTCATGTAATGAAATTATTTTTTTGTGGGATATTATTTTAGGGGATATTATTTTGTGGGAGCTGAATGCATTGTCTGAACAGCCCTGTGCAAGGAGGAAAAAAAGCCAAAGCCACGCTCTCTTGTTCTTCAGTTGTCTTGTTGCTAGAGCATTGGCGTGATTCTGGAAAAGAGCCTTTTCCAAGTCTTCAAGGAGTTTATTTAGCACCTGCTAAAGTCTGAGCATGTGAATGCATTTTAAAGGTCAGGATACAGAGGCACAGAGGGGTGCCTAGGCAGAGCTACATGGGTGTGTATCTTCACAAACCTGTACAAACTACACTTGAACTTGGGCAAGGGGCTCCTGGGGAAGAGCCCACAGCTCCGGGGGGGAGTGCGGGAGGTCCCTCTGCAATGCCTCTGGCAGGGGAGCGCTCCTGGCACGCTGCATGGGCAGTGGCCAGGGCAGCCCAAGGAGCTATTCCCAAATTTACCCAGTGCCAGGGTAGCTTGCTAATCCTTGGACAGTTAACTTTCAACCCAGGGGACTGAGAATTCCTCCAAAAGGCCTGTGAAAGAGGAAAGCTTTCTGTCAATGCAATTAGAGTCGGCATTCGGAGGCTTTTATTGCCTCTTTGCTCCTAAGTGGACAGTGTACATGAGTCTGCACACTTGAAAACACTTGAAGACCATTAAATAAGAGCATCTTCTTGTTTCTTTACTTCTCTTTATTGTGGTTTGGGGGTTTTTTTTGTGCATTTTATTTGTTTGTTTGTTTTTAAGCTCACTGAAATGCTTTGATGTCCAGCCCCTTTGACCTTCTCTCTGTTTGCTTTGGTGGGCTGGCTTAGCATAAATTGAATTATTCAGGATAACTACATTGTATAATTATTTGAAGCAAAAAGTCCTTGCAGAGCTTCAGAGTGGCCTGTAATTCATCTGCTTTTAGAAATACAGAAACTGACTGTTCATCTAATCTCATTTTTGGATACTTGGTAGTTAACCTGCCGTGCAGCTTGTGTTTCCAGATGAGATTTGCTCCCTCTGATGTGCTTTAAGCAGAGTTTTCAAGAAAGTCTGGTATAAGTAAAGCAGTGCATAAAATTACTCCTGTTTTATAATATTTTTTTTGTACTTTTGCTATTTATCTTGGTTTTGCATTGGTGTGAGGACAGTTCCTGTAAAGTGTGTGTCTGTGAAATTTAATGAAAGGGAGCACGTTCCTGGGGGGGGTGTGTGTGTGTGCAGCGAAGCATGCCTTGTGAAATGTGCACTGTAAGAGAAAGTTCTGCCTCGCTTGTCACCTTGAGAGCTGCTATAGGCTGAACTGCTTGGAAAAATGTGAAAAATACCTACAGAAGAGTGTGCATGAGTGTGCAAAGGAGTTTTAGGTTCCCGTTTGCATTGCTGGGGATGTTATATGGTGGTCAGATAGGAGGGGTTGGCAGACCCATTTGAAAATCTTGGATTTACTAAATTTAAAATGAGACAACCAGAGGTTTGGGGCAATAGTTGGACCATGGCGTGGGGATATGAACTCGGCAGGGTTGTTACTGCCTCTGATGTGCTGCTGATAAACTGCCAAAACGTGCATCCCAAAGGCGGCAGAGATCAGACCTGGCTTGGTGCAAGGCCAGGTGATGGGCAGGGCAGCCAGGGGTGCAAAGTTTTAAAACATTGAAAAAAATCTTTTCTTATGCCAGCCCATCAGAGCCCTTCACGCAGCTATACCTGCATGGATGCATTTTTGAGCAGTTTAGCTAAACCCAGAAATCTGAGCAAAGCAATCTCTGCTGCAAAAACATGCTGCTCATCAGCATCACAGCCCTGGGGTCTGATCCTGGACCAACACCGCAGCTGCCTCTAACATGGCTCAGGCCTTACGAAAAGCGATGAAGAGGTTGAAAATGGCTGGGATGCAAAATTTTTGGCAGCTGTAATTCTGAGGGGCTGGATTCTCACTTCTAAAACTGCTGGCACTGAGTTATAACTGCTGCCAGGGTGTAGACCTGGGGTGTGAAGCTGCTGTTCCCTCCTGGTTCATCCCAGCCTTGCTGGAGGGACCTGGGTCCATGGGAGCATGAAGTCACCCTCAGGGGAGAGCTCTGAAACTGAGCTGTGGGTGAGGAACATCACCTCGGAGGTTAATGTTTTTGCTGAACTAGAGGAAATGAGAGAAGGCAGAGGAAGAGAAAGCAGAAGAAGAAAAATGCAGCTCGAACATTTAACTTGGGCAGGTAGATCCAGGGACAGGATCACCTGGGTCATGCCTGGTCCTTCTCTTCTTTCCCTGAACCTCTGATGTGGGGCACCTGTTGGACATGCAGTACCGGGCTAGAAAATGCTGTGCTGGCCCTTTGCAGTGTGTCAAGCCCTCTTTGGAGCTTAAAGCAGCACTTAAGTGTTGACTGTCCTCAGCAGCAGCTACTGGTGTTTTAAAAGCACTTTCTTTCCAGTGCTGGGCCTGTAGAAAGCAACAAGCATCTCCCAAAGAAGCCTCGAACTCCTTGGAGCCACCTTAAATTCCCTGCTGTCTGCCCTACCTGTCCTCCCTGGGTAAAGTGCATGGGGAAAAAACACATTCCTGGAGACCCCCGAACCCCCAGTCTGTAAAGCAAGCCGCTCCTTACCTCGATTAACTGCGCCACGGCCGCTCTTGAGCAGGACAAGAAGAGGGAGGAAGACCTCACCCAGGAGAGAGGATGCTGCAAGGGTGGATCCCACGCCATCTTCTCTTCCCAGTATATCTCCGACTTCTGTGCTGTAGCCCAAAGCCGGGAGGTTATGAATAACCCAGCCAGCTCCCAGCAGCATTCAGCATTTACCAGAAGCGGTCGCGTGCTGTCCTGGTCCTTCTTTACTGCCTTCCTTTCTAACCCAGCAGCCACAGAGCTGACGCTGGGGAGTCATTAATTAATTAGACTGGTGTCGCTTACAGAGCGCTCTGCTGCTCCTCAAGCCGGGCTTTGTGAAGGGGGGGACGCAGGGAGCAAAGCAGCCTCTGAGCCCTTGCTGCTCCCCCAGAGGTAGGCGATTCACTCATTAAAACCCCTGGCTTTACTTTTTTTTTTCCTTCTTCTTCCCCTTTTCTTTCTTCCTTTCTATTTTTTTTTTTTTTAACAGCTGCCTGACTGATTCCAGCTCTCTTGCTCTTGTTTTTCTCCTGGCCTGTTGAGAGAATTCTCTTCCCCTAATGACAAAGGGCTGTAAGCCAAGCTGATGCATCATCAGCATCATGGGTACCCTATGCTAGTAGAGTCCAGTGTTAATAGAGATGAGGATCTGACATCTCAGGAATTTAAAAGCATCTTTCATCCCTGAAGGACCTCGTGGATGTGTTGCTATAGTCTGTAACCTCACCTGGATTTGGGCTCTGAAGGGAGCTGAAGGCAACTGGGAAGAGCACGTGCATAGCAGGTTGCGGAAGGTAAAACCGCAGGGCCACCGCCTCCGGCTCGTCTCTGCTCGAGGAGTCAAGAAAATGGTCTGAATCAAATGGGCAGGGAAAGCACAGCCTGAGGGGTGTGGGGGAGCGTGGGACTCCAAGCTGGACTGTCCTTCCAGCACGGAGCAAACAACATCTTTGGCCACAGTGAAAAAGTGGGTCAGGAGGAGAGTGAATGGCTGAACCAGGTTTACTATATTCTCCAACACTCGTAATTTTTTTACTGGAAGAAACCTGGAATTTTAGTGAAGAAAGCAAGCCATGAGATCCAGGAGGATCTAGTCCCTTCTGCTACTGTGTTCTAGCACTTTCAGAGAGCTAAGCACGGTTTCAGGAAAAATAGCTCCATAGCAATTTATATTTTACAAGCTCAAATAGGCAAGGCAGCTTGAAGGTTTGCGTTCCTGATTAGATGGTGAGGATCAGAGGAGGGTGGCAGGGTGCCAGCCTGTGCATTGCTTGGGAGGAAAAGCAGCCGCTGGGTTCTGCGCTGAGCTTGTGCTCGCCGCAGGCTGACACAGGGGCTGTCAGCTGCGGGGCTGCACGTGGAGGCGATGGGAAACCCGCGTACTCGGAAAATGGGTGTGAGAATTAGGTGCTGTGGGAAGGGGAAGGTGTGATGCTGGGTTAGACGGTCTCCTCAGCAGACAACAGGCGGTGGCAGCATCGAGGCAGGGAACGATGCATCTGCCTCGGACGTTGTGCAGCTTGGTCCTCCTTTCCCAGGTTAAAATCCAGTTTGGGGCTCTGAGATCCTAAGCAGTGGTTAACTGAACTGGTGTTAATGTTTTGCAGCTTGATTTCTTAAGGAAATGGGGCTTTTGGGCATGGTACTTTGCTTGCCCCTCTCCTTCTCCCTATCATCCCTCCTCTGGACTTCTAAAACTTTGCTGCTGTTTTAATCCAGCTGAAACTGGCCAAGGGATAAAGGTCTGGGGGATGTTGAGTTTCTGGGTGTTTCATTTTTAAAAAAGTATGCTGCTGGGTAAAATATTAAATCAGTTGTAGTCCCCACAGAAGGAAGAAGGATGGTAGCTGGACAATTGGCATGCTGGGTACCAGAGGACCCACGCTGGGCAGAGATGCTATGACCAGCCAAGCCATGGGGAGCTTTGCTTTGCACCTACACCTTCCTGGGCACCAGCGAATGCAACCATGGGGCATAACTCCACAGCAAACTGGGCTGCCAGCCCTGCTGCTTATGGGACTCCTTTCAAAAAAAATTGTCTAAGCGCTAGTACTAGTCTGCTTAAGACGAGCTTGTGGAAATGCACCTGCAGTGCCCTCGGTCCAAGGCAGTATAAGCTCCCTAAGCCTCTGGGCTGCTATTTCTAGGCTGCAGTTTATTATTAGTGCCTTGCCCCTGAACTGGGGGTTCCACACTGCTCCCATCCTTTTATTTGTGGGTTCTCAAGAGGTGTGGGGGTTTTGATTTTTTTATTTTTATTTTTTAATGCACTCAGCAAGTTACACTGTGACTTTCCTGCAGCTGATGGGGAGCTATCTCCTCTCCGTGTGCTCCTGAGCCAGGCCTGCCGTGGCATCAAACCACTGCTGGAAAACATTTGTGCCAAGAGCTATGTAAAAATAGCACAAACAAACCTGATCGGGGTTTTTTTTCCCAACCTCCAGATTTCTTATTCTATATATGGGTCACTGAAGCAGAGTGAGTCCTTTGGTTTTCAGGGGGGAAAAAATGTAGATTTCTGCAGTCTCCAGACCTTTCAGCACTTCATAACTTCATTTCAGCTTCTTTCCTTGGGACAATTTGGAAATACCTGAAGTAGGTCAGAGCAGAATATCCTGCTGGGATTTTAAATTGTAAGATTTCATGTTGGTCTTCTATCCCTCTGAGCTTTCAGAGATTTGTTTATTTATTTATTAATTTTCCTTCATGACAAGGAGGACAAACAAATTTTTTATATGCAAGCATCTACTTCTAATTTGGTGACCTGACCCTTCGAGCTGGATATTTTGTAGAGAGGAAAAAAAAAAGTGTTGCAAAACTTGTGAATTTAGCAAGAGTGAGGAAGTGTGCTTTGCAGGGAGAGGGGAAATAGCTGCCTTTTCCCATATACAGCCCTACAGCACTGACCCCTCACCGAGTAAGGTTACTCATAGCCCACATTGCACATGTTGTTATGTACTCACTGGTTAGTGGATGACCCCCAGTCTCTAAGTAAAACCGCAGGCACCGTTAAACTCATCAGCTGCCTATTTATAGCTTGTGCCTTTTGTATCCTCTTGGGAAACAAATGAAATGTGGCTCTTGCTAAACACACCACCTTGCCAGTCGCTGCGGCGCTGGCCTTGCTGCTACGCAAAAGCGCGGTGATGCTGTTGGGGAGAACGTTGCAGTCTTGAACTCGGCGTGGCAGCTAGAGGCCCAGGGTTCAAACCACTGAAAGGGGATGTGGCTCTTGCCTGCCTTATCTTCTCCCCCACCCTGGGGCTTCTTTGCTATCTGCCTGCATTTGGAATGATGGGCAAATGGACAAAAAGCCACAGGGGACTTGGTCTGGTCTCTCTAGAAATGCACCACGCATGTAAGGAGAGGGCAGAGAAGTGAGTCTCCTTGCTTTGTTCTGGCTTTATTGATATCAATATCTGCCAAGTCACTGAGATTTCTTAGCAGAGATTTCTAATCTTTCATGAGAAGGCCCCTGAAGACAGAAGTTGTGTGTCCCACGTGTGCTTGTGCTCTCGTGTCGTAAACCTGTTTGCAGGAACTGTTGGTGGAAATCCGAGACTGGACTGGTGGCTAAATTTTGTGCACGTCACAGCTCTGTTACACTGCTCATTCTGCTGGCTACGCACTGCTTCCCTTCCTCCATGTGCTTCAAAGCACCTTGAAGCTGTGGTGATGGGCACTGTGCAGGCTTACGGTGTTTAGAGAGAAATACCCCTTTGCCATGCAGAATGCACGTTCTTGAATGAGTGGGAATAAAGGATTTGGAGGAAGATGGAGGGTCTCCTTTTCTGCCCAAGTGTGGAATGATCTCTGCTCAACCACCCCCAGAGCTCCCATGCCCTCCAGCGATCACTTCCAGGTTTTCTCTGCTCTCCTCACTCTTCCCATAGAGCAACAAGGTCCCAAGCCCCTGTGCTTGCCTGCTCTCATGGGTGTTTGGAGATTTCCAGGGAGACCAGGCTCCCAGTTCCCCATCGCTTTGGGCAGGGAAGGAGAACTGGGAGCCAGGAGAGAGGAGAAGTCAGGAGAAGGGAGGGATGTATCTTCTTTGGCTGCAGTTTAATCCCCAGAGCACAGTGCAGTTTTTCCCTTCAGCTTTGCAGCACCCATCAAGGTATTTGAAGGTTGCCCTCTGTCCCTGCAGACCGTGGCTAGGAAACCTCCTTCACAGGAGAAGTGCAGAGGCTCCATTTGTTTTCAGCTGGCTCCGCCATGACTTGCGTGCCCCGTGCACCGCAGAAGCATGACAAGCTTTCCCACAGAGCAGAAGGCAAAGTCAGCAACACCCCTGATGCTTGCCTACAGGGAGCAGCAACCGCATCACCCGTC
Source organism: Ibycter americanus (assembly GCA_035590275.1). NCBI lineage: Eukaryota > Metazoa > Chordata > Aves > Falconiformes > Falconidae > Ibycter > Ibycter americanus. The sequence continues at coordinate 51,863,998 of JAVJGI010000050.1, forward strand.
TGCGGCTGCTGTTTCCCTTTAAATTCTCTAAAAGCCATTCAAGTGTTGAGTTGCTCGCTGAAATTTAATGTGGAGACTGGCCAAGCCATGGCAGCCTGCCAGGGGTTTCCATGCCTACCAAGAATGTTTTGCAGTGCACCTTGGGAGAGGAACATTACTTCCTCGAATTTTTTTTCTCCGTTTTTTTCCCTCCCCTTAAAGTGAGTAAATAAAGCAGCTGAAAAGTTAGAGCAGGCAGCTTTCATCACCAGCTCCTCTTTCCGTTCACATGGCTACATATCCTGGCTGACAACTCAACCCATGGTAAGATGGACATTTTGCTCAGGTGGCGTTTGGCTGCCAGGAGATGCTACTAAGCTGTGGAAGTGGTCTCGTGGGAGATTGTGGTCCTATTGCAAAAGATTTGGCTCTGTGCCATGATGCAGAGCAGAGGGTTACAGCTATGGAAATGGGTGATTTTCAGTGTGTGACAGTATCTCTCTCCAAAGTTTATTGCTTGCATATTTCGTAGGGTTAGGAAAGGATGCATCCACATTTAAGATGAGAGACAGTTTGGGGAGGCTGGGAATTCAGCACAACGCTGCCATCTCTGCCTCCATAAAACAGGAATGTTGCTAATTTCCTACTTGCATTGAGGCAAATATTCATAAAATCCCTCCTGGTGCTAACAGGGCGTGTGCCGCAGGAGCAGGATATAATGGTGCAATTCACCGCAATGCTATGGGACAAGGTGCCTTTGTTTCTCCGGCACCATGTCTCCGGGCGGTTGGACTCATTATGTAGCCGACGTGCCTCGCGGTTGCAGGTGGCTTCCAGCCCAGTGGGACAGGACTTTGTTGTCCTCATTTAGCCGCTGAAGGGAGAGGTTGGACACGGCCAGGGTGGTTCCATGTGGAAGGTGGCTCAAAGGCAAGGAGAGGGCCACTGATCTCATGTGGCTGCAGAAAGATCATCTCCTAGTTTACCTGTAGGGACAGTGCTGTAGTCACTTGTCATTGGTCTTACAGCAAAGGTGGGTTGCTGATGGATTGTCTGGTCTATGCTGCTATCTCAGTGGGGGATTTGGGAACTGAGAGGAATAAGAATTGGGGGAAGACTGGACCAAGACTTGCTTTGCTCTTCGGAGTTGTTCATGTGCTAGCTGGCCCTCATCATCTTCTTCCACGCTGCCTATGTTTGAGAAGAGCTTTTCTCATTCCTCCCAAACTAAATCATAGCTTTCTTAGGAGGTACTCATAAAACCCATCTGGGTGATGACGGAGGGAGACTGGTATCAGCCACAAGAAATGTCTCATGCATTAAGAAAGAAAATCTAGTTGATTTCTGCTCTCCATCCTCCAGTGAGTCTCTCGCCTATCTGTAGCTTGGCACCCTTGCTCATCTTTCATACCTCCACGTGCCAGATGCCTCTGGCCATTGGATTGCTTTGATCCACTGGCTGGATGCACCTGACATAGCTTGCCAAGGAGTGGGAAGAAGGCCCCAGCATTGCAACTGGGTTGTGCCACCCTGTGCAGAACGTTTGGAAAAGCCCTGGTAAAAGTTGCTCTGCAGCCCAGAAGATTCATACAATTATATACTGGCTTATCTCACTGGTACCAGTTCTCTGCTCCAGCTCAGACAAATTTCCATGTCGTTTTCAGAGCTGCAAGGGTTGTAATCATTCTGCTACAGTGAAAGAGCAATATGATTTTTTTTTTACTATTACAGTTTTCTGGAATTCTATCTATGCAACTAACCACTGAAAGGCTCATGGTTTCAGATAACTTTGCATAGAGGAAGAAGCTGTTCTGAGCTGAAAGATGATGGCTAAGTGCTAACATAGGAAAGGGGGTTTCTTTTTGTTTGCTTTCCTACTTCTGGCTTCCTGTGCATACAGCACCTCCTATGGAATTGGGACTGACTGCCAGAGGCAATTTTCCTGTTTAGCAAGGCCTTCAGTTAGACAAGCTACCACAGAGCAATAAATAGTTTGGAATCATGAGTCATGTTTCATTCTTCTAAGTGGGCATTATGGGTTTATTCAGAAAAGGCTTCCTTGTTTCTGCGTTTGTTATTACAGAAAAGTAATTCTCAAGTAGAGTCCCAGTAGATTTCTTGGACTGGCTGGCTGTCGCTGTTGAAGGTAGCTGCTCTAAGGACTGGTATTTCTCTGTCTTGTTCTGTGGAGTAAGAATTAGAATTGCTTTACTGAGCAGTAAGTTACTGAGCATGTAGCGCCATGTGGTGCAGTGTCCCAAGTCAGCTTGTGTCTTTGGATATGATGTGGGGCTTGGTGTGTGACTGCAGAGGTCCTTGGTATCTTCCCAAAGTGTCTATAAACCATCTGGACTTCCCAAAGTTCTGAGTGCAGCGTAGCACCCTGGCCTTTGGATGGCAGCTACGGCCAGATGGATGGGCATCATGACTTGCCCCTCTGCCCTCAGGGCAGAAGCAAGTACCACAGGCCACACAGAGGGGGACACATCTTGAAATGGTGACCACCCCCACCATGACCATCTAGTTCTCCTGCCTTGGCAGCCTAATCTTCTGTGCTGTGCAGGACAGGGGTAGGATGGGACCAGTTGGTGCAGCTCATGATGCACAGTTTCAGCACCACCTCGTCGCAGCTGGAGTTTGTCCAACAGGCTAAGGAACTGGTACAGCTTGACTAACAGGCACAAGGAGATGTGTTACTCTTGGGTACTTTTTGGTCCTTGGACCAGGACCAATGTTTCGTCCCTTATGCCTGTAGCCAGTGTGATCCTGTTTGGTTTTGCCCCTTTCCAGCTCTTACTCTGAAGAGAACCAGGTGCTGCCTGGTAAAGGCCATCAGCTACTGTCTGTCCAGGGTCTTGCCAATGCCTTGGGATGACCTTGCACTTCTACAGCTTCTACAATTTAAAGCTGTAGCGATGGACCTTTGGCAGTGCTGGTGCTAAGAAGTGGGTCTGCCATAGAGCAGGTGCTGCATGGACATGTCATCAGAGACAGTACCAGGGCCAGCTGCTGTCTGACAAGGGACGGCGCAGGTGGAGTGGGCTTGCCAAAGGTCGTGTAAATAGCTGGGGAAATGGTATTTAGGTCATCTGCCTGCTCAGCTCAGGCTGAAGTCTCTAGGCTGTGCACAATACATAGAATTGTTTGGGTTCTTTTGAACATTTAGACCTTTAAGATCATCACATCCAACCATTAACCCAGAACTGCCAAATCCATCACTAAACCATGTCCATCAGTACCACATCTACACGTCTTCTAAACACCACCAAGGATGGTGACTCCATCACCTCCCTGGGCAGCCTGTTCCAGTGCTTGACCACCCTTTCAGTGACGGCATTTTTCCCAGTCCCCAATCTAAACCTGCCCTGGCACAACTTGAGGCCGTTTCCTCTTGTCCTGTTGCTTGTTCCCTGGGAGCAGAGACCGACCCCCCCTCGCTGCACCCCCCAACAGGCAGCTGCAGGGAGCGAGAAGGTCTCCCCTGAGCCCCCTTCTCTCCAGGCTGAGCCCCCCCAGCTCCCCCCGCC
>JAVJGI010000050.1:51867866-51921202 GCA_035590275.1 Ibycter americanus
GTGACCCTCACACAGCTGGGCTGGGCCCCTCGGCCCGGCCTGCCCAGACCCCTGCAGAGCCCCCCAGCATGTCAGTGTTCCCTCCAGCTCGGTGTTGTCTGCAAACTGGCTGAGGTGCCTTCAACCCCCTCATCCAGATCGTGAACAAAGATATCTTCCAGGGATTAATTCTTGACTCTTCAAGCTGAGAGCCTGTGTGGGATCAACGCTGCGACACTTGGTTTGGGTTCGAGCTCTCTGTCTAGGAGATGCTGAGAGTGGAGGTTGTGGGCAGAGCCCGTCTTGTAACTTTGGACAGGGCTTTCCTACATAAGGAAACCAGTGTGGTGAGGAAAGGTGTCGAGCACGTATCGATCTCTATTCCATGCCTTCTCTCCTTGTTCTGTGCTTGTCCTGCTTCTGGCCAGCCCTGTGCTGCACTCTGTCCCTGGTCTTGTCTGAGTGTCACCTCCGTCTCTTGGGGAGAGGAATACAGATGCAGACACGTGACTTCTTGCAGTGCCTGTCACCTGAATTCTTCTGTGCATCCTAACACGAGTATGAAGAATTTCTAGAAGTGTTTGATTTCTATACTGGTTTACTGCTGAATGGTAGCTCAGATGTAGAAAACATGTCTGTGCCCATTGCTGATGCCAGTTTCTTGTTCCTTGTTTTCTAATCACGCCTGCCTTGCATGCCTCTCTTAGCCTTTAGGGAAAAGGCTTGTGTTGCCTCAGTGAAAAGAACCGGGACAAGTTTGGTTATCAAGAAGATTGTGAAACTTCTTTTGCATGAGATATGAATAATTGCACACTTAGCTCCTGTTTCCATGCATAGTTTCCCAATGGCATGCACAAATACTGTGCTTCTGGGCTTGCAAGGCACACGAGTTAAGGCGTACGTGCTTGGATCAGAGATCCACCTCCGTGAGTCCTCTGGGTGAGTGAATCTGAGAGCTTCAGCTTGTTGCTCCTGTCTGGGGTGGGTGCTGTGTCAGACCCTTAGCTGGCTAAACCATAACATATCCAGTGAGGTCCCAGCTGCTATGACTGCCCTATTCCTTGCCAAAGCCCCAGGCAGCCCTGTGGCGTGCCTGTAGCAAGGCAGCAGAAATATCACGTTGATGCTAGCTGGGATTATGGACCTGGTGCCATCTTGGATTTGCATTGCCACCTCCATTTCCCAGCTCAGTCCTCTTTTGCTTGGCACCGATGTGCATCTGAAACTCTTGGGATGTCTTGAAGGGTAAATAAAGTTGCTGATTTTTTTTTTTTAAATAGCTTTTTGGAAGGAAAAGAAAGCTATGTGATAGTGGGATTTGTGCTGGGAGGAACTATATTTTGTTGGACAAAAAAAAAAAACAACATTTCTTTTTCTCACATCTTCAAACAGCCTCTACCTAGGGATAAGCAGGAGCCGGGGTTTCACCGAGTGATGCTGTGGGAATGGGAGGCTGCAGGCTGTTTGCTGCTGCTCTGGGGCACGCTTCAGTAACCCTGTATTGGAGCTCGTATCATCCAGGGTATTCTTGTAACTGAGTGAGTCATAAAGCAGCTATTTCCCGAATGGTTGGTTCTCGTAACATGGGGTGGTATTGCCCTGGCGATAGAAAGATGTGCTGGCCAACAGAGCTGACTCAGCATCACTGGCCCAGAACTCAAGAATTTGCCTGGGACCTAGTTTCAGTAGAGGAACCTGGACTATAAATAGGCTTTGGTTAACAAAACCAAAGCCAAATCAAACCAAACCCTCCTTGATGGAAAAGGCCACTTGTTTCAGGGAAGCTGTGTTTGGAGGAAATCATGAGGGTGGTGAGATGCTGGAACAGGTTGCCCGGAGAAGTTGTGGATTCTTCATCCCTGATAGTGTTCAAGGCCAGGTTGGACGGGTCTTTGAGCAGCCTGGGCTAGGAAAAGATGTCCCTGCCCATGGCAAGAAGGTTGGACTAGATGATCTTTAAAGATCCCTTCCAATCCAAACCATTCTATGATTCTGTGAAAGGTGACATTTTCTCACAAGGTACATATTAGGGTGAGATTTGGTGGAAGTTTCTGTTCTGATGACTAAAAACTCTAACCAGGAGGGACAAGGCTAACTCCTTCTCTTAGAATTTTCTTGATCAAACGTAGTTTGGTATTTTCTAGAAGGGTAAATGCTTGCCATAAGTGGTTGAATGCCAGCTTGCTGTGCCATCTGTTTAAGGACAGACCTCTTGGAGAGTGTGTTCATTGGTGCCACTGTGCTGCAACTGCCTCTCCCTGATCCCTTGAGTAGATGTTTCTGGTGATGGTGTTAAGCCTTGTTTTGAATCATGTTCCCCAAAGTGACACGTGCAAGCATGGGAAACAAAGATTTTAAAACTGAGGTCAAGCAGGAGAGCAAAATATAAAGCTTGAACCACCTGATATTGCTGCCTGTAGACAAACGAATGCTGGTATAATCCCCTAAGCGCCTGGCTAGAAATGCTGTCGCATGCTCTATGTTCAAGATCTGTGGCTGCAGGTAGCCAGCCATGATTTCATTCATAACAATCTGGTCAGATAATGGGAGAGCAACCTGGAGCTGATAGAAATATTTAGAAACCTTTGTAGAAAACCCCTGTGTTTATTTAATAAAAACTGTCAGTAGAAGAAGATGCGATCTGACAGAACTCCAGGTGTAGACTTTTTTTCAAAAACAAAAGCTGCATCTGCCAATGTGTTCCTGATTTTTTTGTTGTTGTTTCTTTTTTACAATTTAAAGTCTCTCAGGTTTACTTACCTTTTTTTTTTTTTTACTTCAAGTTTTGAAACCAACAGGTTCCCAAGATCGAAACAGGACTTTTTGTCTTCAGGTTGATAAGGACTAAAGCTTAACTATTTGCAAAATATGTCTTTGGGTATGGGGTTCTTTTCACCCTTTCCCCCCTGAATCAAAGCAGGAAGGGGAAGCAATTGCAGTATTACATTTGCAAGATGAGAAGCATGTCTCATACACAGCCTTAGATGGTCTTGAAACGTCTGTGTCCTCATCACTGTCCTGTTCACTGCAGAAATGTTCTGGACAGCAGAGCACTATCGACACTTACCTTTTATGAGTCTTTATCTTAAGAAATACTGTCTATACAATATAGGTGACGGACCATGCTGTGTCTCACCTTCCACAGCCAACTCAGACAAAAACTGGTTTTAAAGGCTGCATGTAAAGATGTCCACATTGTGTTGGAGGTTCCCCTCATGGATGCAGAGGAGTCAGAGCAATCCTACCTCTAGCATGGCTAGGTGATTACTCAAGTAGCAGCAAATCATCATTTTTCATCCAGTGTTTCAAGGCCAAGTGATGAGAATTCATGCTGTAACCTGTGGCAGTCTGGTAGCTGCTGCACAGTCAGCTGAGGAGGGGTTAGGTGAGGATGGAAATATCCTGTCTGGAAGCTGGAGGTCTTATCTCTGTTGAGGACGGTGTGTAAGGGGGCAGGAATGTGAAGCTGTTCAGAGGAAGATAAAGCAAAATTCCAGCTGTCTGGTTTGCTGTTGGAGGCATCCAAAGGAGTAAGTGTGATTAGGGCTGGGGAGAAGAGGAGCAAGCAGCAAATGAATGGGAGCGTAGCGAGAACTGGGTTGCACAGATCATGACTTGCCTTGTCCACATCCAGGAGGGATGTCGCAGAGGTGCAAACATCAGGGCTTGGGGCTTCTGCTGCTGCTTGCTGAGGAGCAGCCTGGACATCTCAGACCAAACATGGCCTTTCTGCAAATTCTGAGCATTTCAGGAAAACTAGCTAAGTGACTGAAAGCAGAATTCTGCTGAGGAGACACAAGCTAAAGCAGAGGAGGTATCACAAACCAAACTGTGACATTCCTCTGCGTCAGCACAGTTTCAACACAGCTTTACTAGACTGGAGTTAAAAAGAATAACAGGGGAAAAGCACGAATCCAAGGCACGCACAACAAGCCACTTGACCAAAACTGTACAGAAATAAGCCACAAAGCTGAGCTTGAGGCCCAGGCCCACATGCACTCCGTGGGTTGAACCAGAAGACCTGAGAGGTAAGGTGGGCTGTCCAGTGTCCATCTCCCCCAGCATGGAGCACAGCTCCTGGGCCTTTGGTGCAATGCCGCAGGGGAGCTGGAGTTCCCCAAACCTCTGCGCTCGATAGGGAAATGCTTGGCATCGGGATCTCTGAGACCCTCTCCCCGTTCTGGAGGGTAACCACTACCATAAGGTCTGCCAGGCAGCAATCTCCATCTGCATAGGGTCTGGAGGCTGGAAAGTCCTCTGGGCTCAAGAACCTATGTCAAGACTTTGAAAGGACTTGAGGTGCTGGTCCGCCATCTAGACCCTTGTGGGTGAGCACTTCCTCCTCAGGACGTGGAAAATCTGATTTCATTCCAGATTTTGGACTGGAGGAAAAAGGTCTGTAATTGTGCCAAAGTCCCAATCGCCAGCTCTTTCTGTCTGCAACACGCAAAGCAGGTAGGAGGCCAGCAGTGAGCTCATTGCTCACTCATCCCTTTCATTTCCCGGCTGCATCCTTCCCCAGTATTGTTCCCCGCTGTGTGCGGAGATTGCTGCTCTGAGGCTTGCTGCTCTGCCTGCTTGTGTGGTGTAAACCATTGTGTTGAGGTAGACAGTGAGTTATGGGCACATCCCTCTCTGAAAAGACTCCTGGAGTCCGGGAAAATGGGAAGGAAGTCAACAACAGTAGGCAAACCTCTCTGAACAAAAGGTGATTGAGGCTTCTCTTGTCTCCTGTTACACTCTGAGCATCCTCGCTATAGAAACCGACTTGTCCTGATCCCTCAGTCCGCAGTAAGTTCCAGTTGTTTGTAAAAGTCCTTGAAAGCATATAGCTGGGGAAGAGGCAAGCTGCCGAGTCGTAACATGTGGGAGCGCCTGGGAAAGAGTGGGGCTTTCTTAGTGCTGTCCCGCATGCTCTGGAGCCGAAGGGGAGGGCTGGGGCTTTCGTCAGGCAGCGTATCGACTTCTTGTGATGGGGAGAGTGAGTGCATGGCAGTGGCTGCTGCTCTGACAAAACGCTTGTGGGGATTTGCTGTAATTTGGGATCAACTGGAAAATGCTTTTATGCTTTAGGAGCTCCAGTAGATGTGCTGGGGAGGACTCTGGGTCCTCCTGATAGATGGACTTGGGGGTTTGGGGTTTTGGGGGATTCTTTTGGGAGTTTTTTTGTGTTTTTTTGAAGGAGGGGAAATAGTTACTGCTGGCTGAGGTGCAGCAGAGGACAGACTTGGCATGCATCACGTGCAGGCTGTCACGGGCTCCCCGCAGCAGGCTCTGAATAGCAGGAAACATCCCGTTTCCCAGGGTTTCTGCCTGTGGGCTACAGCAAGTGCAGAAGTCACACGAGGGGAGAGACTGGCAGAACAAGGAGAAAAAGCACAGGAGCTTCATTTGGCAAAGCGCTGTGGGAATGTGCTGTAGGTGAAAAGGGATTAGAGCCGAGAAATGCCACTGTGCAAAGAAAAACACACCCTGTCCTTTTCCTGTTCAGTTTCCTGTATTTTAAGTTTCCCCAACGCATGAGCGGCAAGAGCACAGATCGCAACGTTTCTTGTCCTTTTAAAAAAAGGCAAATAACAAGCAATTGCTTTAGAAACCCTATTTGCATGGGTTTCGTAACTGTGTCTCCGGGCTCTGTGGGTGTCTCATCTAATGAACAGGCCCAGATCTGTGTTTCAGCAAACGAGGCGGCCAGACGTGGGAGGGAGAGGTGGGAGGGGAGAGCGGCGGCTCTGGGAGCACCGAGTATTTCAGGACTCGGAAGCTCGGAGGAGCTGCTGCCGTAGCATTTACCACGGGGGAATTTTAATTGGCTGCCTTATGCAAGGTACGTTGCTCTGCGCGCTGGTTACTTCGGGGTTTCGTGACTGGTGTGCTTTGGTTGATTGTCTTCCCATTAATCCTGAGGCTCGGTTTTATGGTTAGCCACGTACCGTAGGAGGGGTGTAAGATCGGCCTCAGCAGGCTGAATGGACTGTTGAGGTCCGTTGAGTTGAGTAAAAGTCCTGAAGCAGAGTAAAGTTTGGGAGTGTTTTCTACAGGTAGAAATTTTACCTGTGCAAGTGACCAAAGGTGTGGAGTGCATTTTCCTGGTGGGTAAAATGCACGTGTGAGAACCCCTGTGCTTTATCTAGACAACGTGTTGGCTTTGCACAAAGAAGGTATGTTGTCTTTAAGGTATTTAATTCCTGGATTTGAGGCATGAAATCCTCTGCTTGCTCTCACCTTGTGTTTTCCAGAAAGGGATGCTGGAGAAGCGTGTGCATGTGTGGTCCCTCTCCTGCAGGCAGCTGCCTGATCCCGTGTGTGTTGGAGCTTGCTCCTGTTTTGAGGGAGGGATTTTCCACCCGTGCCAGGCAAGCAGGCAGCCTCACCTGGCAATACAAGCCTGATGAAGTAAGGCTGGAAACCATGCATTCATGCTGGGGTTGCACAGCTTGCCTGGTGGAGTAAAGAAACCAATACCCAACTAATTAGTCAAGGCAAGAGTGGCTGATAAGCTCGCCTGGGTTTCTGCAAGGGAGGGAAGCCGTCAAAAGCTTGCAGGTGTCTCAGGTGTTAAGTGAAAAGTCTTGGGCCAAAGGCCCAGTTATAGGGGAACAGGAGCACACTTAAGATTTTTAAAAAGTAACAACTAGGTGTTTGTTTAGAGCCAGAAGAGGAGGAGCTGCAAGTCACAGGAGGGATTATTTTTAAACTTAAGTTTAGTTTAATTTGGACCTGAACCAAAGCTGTGTCTCTTTGTGGAAGTTTTCTGTGGTGTGGAAGCTTCTTCCTAGACCTTGCAGCTGCTCTATGGGCTTGGTAGTCTCATTGCTGCCACTGAAATGGCTTGAATTCCCAACAAGCTGCAAGACAAGATTACAGAGGATCTGCAAGGAAACGAAGCAGAATTGTCCTTCAGGGCTCTGCCTGCAATTTAGTAATTCATGTTGGAGGTAAACAATATTCACAAGTTCCAGAGGGACAAGATAAATTCAGGGACAACAGGTCCATAGGCAGATACTGGGAGTAGGGTTGCATCTTTTGAGATCCCTAACGCAACAGTTGGTTGTTGGGGAATACAAGAGGAATGAAACCTCAGAAAGTGTCCAAGCTTATGTTTGTTCTCTAAATAACAGCTCTTATTCTTACTGCCAGACTAGCTGGACCACTGGCCTGACCTGGTTGGGTATTGTTTACATTCCTGTTGAATTGGAAAGGGTGCATGCAAAGTACTTTCGGCTCAACGAACAGGAATTTTCTTGTGAAACAGTTTTGACAGAGCTTCTGACCAGCTCTTCAGGTCATCAAAAGACCTGGGTTTTGGCACTCAAAGCGCCTCAGTGAACTGTGGCGTCTCACAATGATGATCAGAGGTTAGGAAGCACTGGTGACTCTTTGCAGGGCTGTCCTGCCTTCAGTGGCTTGTAATTTGTCCTCCAAGAGCATCTGAAGGTTTTGATGAAACACTAGAAGCTTCTGACTACACTCAGTCTTCAGTAAAGGCCTTGGGCACTAGAATGGAAAGGAGGAAAAATCTGGCAGCTCTTCATTCAGGGCTGTTAATGTTCCTGGACATGAGTGAGTTTAAGGGACCCAAACAGAAAGGAGAGAAAGGCTGGGTGCAGGGATTAAACTAATCCAGTCTTTTTTTTTTTCTTCTTCTTCTCTCCATTCCTGTTCCTTTGTATGGACTTCAGCCCTGCCCTGCTTCTGGCAGGTGTCTGGGATGCTGTGAAGTGCCTAGGCTTTGCATGGGTCACTTGGTAGGGCAGATCTGAGAGGTTTTGTAAGTGGAGTTTTGTGGTGACATGTCATTAGCTTTCGGACATTGCCTCTAGCATAAACAAACATCTGGGTGAGACGGGAGGAGAGGCAAGAGGTGATGCCAAAAAGCAGGGCAGCTAGAGGATGGATCCAGAGCCTCACCTGGGACTATTTAGTGGAGGTAGCCATCTCAAAAGTGGCGATTGTCACATTATGATTTTCTGTCTTTTATCACGAAGGAAGCGAAATCCCCTCCGGTCCTACTCAAGTTCTGGAGGTGCTGAGTGGAGAGGATGGTTCAGGGAGATGACGTTACTGTAGGCTGAACTCCATCTCATCTGCGAAGCAGTCCTGCTACCAGCTCTCCCATTTGCCCAAGGACCACTCCTCTGATAGTGTTTGTGCCTCTGGGTTCGTTTCCAGGCTCCAATTAGACTCTGAAACTCAGGGTTTGTCTCAAAACTGTTTTGATGTAGATGGCAACATGTATTCTAAACCCCAAATGTCTATTGCTCTGTCATTTTTCTTGCTTTTTGAGGCCATGTTGACATCCCATTTGAAATAAAAAAGCAAAGTAGGCATAATAGGAGTATGAGGTCAAGGGTGAGGAGCTTCTGCTCCCAAAACTGCTACCAGAACTGTGCAACAAAAATTGTCCCTACATGTTATCTTCTGTCTTTCCTGTATTTCCACTCCAATGGAGAATTATTGAGTCCTCTCTTTTCATAATCCCCTTTCCTTTGCTGCCTGTCATTGTTGTTTCCGCTTTGACTTGGACTTTCATCCAGTAACCCCAAGTCATTCTGTGTTGCGTATGAGTTGCTGGGTCAAAGTAGTTATGCTTCTGCACGCATAAGCTCCTTGTAAGTGATAACGATAATGGTGATGGGGAGCTACAAGGCCATGGGGGATTAAACCAGTAAGTAAACATCATCTCACCCATCGGCCTTATTGTACTTGCCTTGCTGTTTACAAAGGCTGAATGTTATTCTTAATTGTGGTGAGAGTGATCTTCTCTAGCCTTAGCTGTTAACAGGTAAAGGCTGGATTAAACTGAGCTTCTCGCGTGCTTCTTTTTGGTTACAAAAGGTGTCTGGGGTGGGTAGTTCAGCCTTCAGATACCCAGAAGGGGCAGATGGATCTTGTCCTTTTGAAGTCATCTAGAGGTTTATGGTTGTTTTTATTTCGCTCAGGAGTGAACTTCCTAAGGAAAGGACATGAGCTCCCAATTTGGGTTTGGGAAGGAAAGAAAAAACAACCGGGTCAGATAAGGTTTGTGTAAAGCTTTTGCGTTCCCTATTTTTGCAAAAAACAAAAGAGAAAAACACACTCCCCTCCCCCACCCATAGCTTCCTGGTTTTCTGTGTTAAAGGTGGACAAAGACAAAAGTCTGGGCGAGGCGGGGGGGGGGGAGGGGGGAAGTTCTTCTTGGGCTGAAAAATCAATTAGGCAGCTTCAGTACTTTTTGAAGAGTACTGAATCTTCTTTGACCCTTCACAAGCTCCTGGCCACACACAGCTCTTCTAAACTTGCTGAGATATTAACGTGGTCTATATTTTGACAACCTTGCACTGTCTTTTCTTTCACTGCTGGAAGTCCTGTCATGCAGGTGACCAACAGACAATTTGATGAGTGACACAGAAAATCAGCAATACCAAGGCAGGCTATCTCAGCTCTCATAATGCAGAAGAACATGTCCGGAGAAGAACAGCAGAAAAGGGCTGTAGTAATACTTCCTCCATATGTACTTCTTGCCTCCTCAGGGAGTTCCTGAGCTGGAGTTGATGCCTTTGTTTTTATTAGCTTTTAATTGATTTTTCCTCCATGAACTCATCCAGCTGCTTTTGAGCACATGTATAGGAGTCTCATAGCAACGACAGGCTCTTGTGGCAGAGACTTCCATGGCTTAATTAGATGTAGTGAGGTCAAATGTCCTGCTGCTTGTCCTGAGTTGGCCCCATTGCTGGAGGGTAGAGGTGCTGTGCTGTGCCCCAAGCGTTTGCTGTGTGGCCTTTGTGGGTGAACCTGGACTGATGGAAAGCCTGAGGGTCTTGTGTTTAGGGTGGGAAACTTGATGGGTTGTTGATTTTCTTGTGTTTTTAAAATTGTGCCTACCTACTTTGGTTGCTGTCCTGCACAGCAATTTCTCCTAGTAAAGAAAATGTTGAACCAGACCCTGCCTAATTCCTTCACATGGCTGGCATTGGCACACTCCCTGCACCCCTTGTTAAAGTCTAATCCAAGTAACTGCTACCTCCGTCCTTCTCTTCTTCCTTTTTATGCTGCTAAGGGCTGTCTTGGGATTTGGGGTTCCATTGTCTTTCTACCCTGTTTATTCCCAATTACCTCTCAACTGGCACACTGTGTGTTTCTGTCTGCTTATGAGGTGGCTCCAGTCACTTGAACGCTAATTTATCCCGAGTCACGACTATCTGAGGTTTGGCAAGAGCAGAGTCGGAACGGGAGAATTTGCTGCAGCATGTTGGTGCTGGTTAAACAAAGTCTGGAATTGTTTTTCCACATGACAGAATGGTCTTTGTGCCAGCCTGAATGCAGACTCAGCTGGACCGTGACACGTGAGGGGGGGATGTCAGTTAGAAACACAATTAGGATGCATGAGGATACTTAGCCCCTAGAGAAAAGCAGAAATGGTTGGGACAGAAAGAGGAGCAACGTCTCTGCGTTGGCCACTAGAGATTGTCCCCGTGGCCTAAGGAGCTCCTGAGTCTATGGACTCTGACCTGACACCGCTAATTGAATGAGGAGGTCTCACCCTGCTCATGGGCATGTTTATGTGATGGTACATTAAACTATGCTGGGGAACAGATCCAGGTTAAAAAATAATCTGGTAGAGAAGGCTAGGGTCCGTGGTCCAAGCTCAAACAAATCTTTCCTCTCCCCTTGCCCCCCTTAAGACCAACTCTTAATGCTAATCCACCCCCCACCCCACCCCCCAAAAAAACCAAACCACCACCTATTTTTGATCATATTAATCAGGATTATACAGATGTCAAGCTGACCAGGGGGAGGAAACTGATAGTTAGGTTTGTGTTCATTCTGGTTTAAAGTCCCAAGATTTTTCGGTTATGTTACACGCTGTGATGTGAAGTGCTGGCCTGCATTGACTCCGTCTAACATTAAACTTTTAATAAGTTTATCTGCTAATTTCCAAGGGAGAAACTCCCTACTGGCAGGTTTTGTGCAGAGCTGTATATTATTCTGGCCTTTAATGTGCATCCTTTAGAGCTACACACTGCTTGGGGAGAGACACAAAGCTCATGCAAAGGCTGAGTGGGAGGCTAACAGCAAGGCAGGAATGGTGGGCATCTAGAAGGCAACCTGGCAAGAAAAGAGTTTTAAATTTCAAATGTTTTAGGTTACATCCTGCTGCAAAGTGGAGGGGCATTTACCAGTCCAAGTATAAGTGCCCACGCTCTTTATTGTATTCTTAGATGATTTTAGATGCTGTAGTTAAGAGCAACTTCATTACCAGCAGGAGAGAAAGTGACCTCGAGAGTGAAAAGCAATAGCTGAGGAAAAGTTTCAGGTTTACCCTGGTAGAGAAGTATCTTTAGTACCTCTTGGCTTCAATTTGGAATGCTTTTATTTACTTCTGAACAAGAGCTTGAGTTAAAGCACCTTTATCCCTGCCTCTGCGAAGACGATGTACTCACTTGACACGAGCTGTAGTAGGAAGGTGCCTTTTCAGCTGCGTGGCAGCAATAACTTGACTGCGTCTCAAAGGGCAGGGAAGGGAAAACCTGGCCTGTTTGAGGACTGTATGTGACAAAATGATGGACTGGCCCCATTTCTGAGGCAGTTGGTAGTAGAAAGCTTATGAACTGCAAGGATGGATGAGACTGGAAGGGCTGCGACGGTGCAATGCCCTTTAGGATGGCTGATGCAGGGAAAGAGGAGTTTAAGCAGGGGAAGGGTTACAGCAACCATGGTTGTGGCATTTACATCCCACCTGGTTTAGCGTTAAAATGCCCTAAATCTGGCATAGTTCATGACAGGTTTATCCCATTTGAGAAGTGTTTTCGTTGACTGATGATCTTAGCTTCAGCACAGAGGGGGATTCACAAGAGGAAGCTGGAAAATGAGTAGTCCTTCTGTAGATGTCCAGTTTGTTCCTTAATGAACAGGAGCTGATAAGATTGACTAGATGTGTGTTTCCATGAGAAACTTTGTGTCACATCTGAAATGAATGGGGCTTTCCAGACATTCTCCCGGTGGAACAGTTGGCTCAGAGCTACAGACACCAAAGCAGAATGGGGTTCTATGCAAAGCGGGCAATGAGGCTCAGTGTTCCACCAACATGTCTCTTTGCTTGATTTCTTACCTGTTCCACTCACACTTCCAGCAATTTTCTGAAACTGGGTATAACAACCTGTTGCAGCTCCTCCAGGCATGCATTTTCTTCCTGAAATGTGCATTTAGCAGCTTTGGACAGACCCTATTAGGATGAATGTTCCTCTAGAAGACCCAGCCTGCTCCCATCTATCGGATGCCCAGCAACCACTTAGCTTGGTATCAGCTGCTGCATCACCCTTTTTTCTGCCCTCACTGCCATGCTCAGCAGACAGGCCAAGAACACGATGAGCCACAGAGATCCGGCGACTCCTACAGAAGTTGTTTCTCAAGGTCTTTTTCCTGTTTCTACATAAATACTATTATGTGTCCCTTCTGCTGTTACAGACCTGTGCTGTACGGCTTTCTTGTACCTTCATTTAAGGAAAATAAACAGATGTGTCTCATACTTTGCAAAATGTTCTCCTAGGGAGATCCCGTTCCTCATGGGAGCCTGAAGCAGGCTGGTGGCTGTTTTGTTTTGCCAGTGGAAGCATCCATCCTCAAAGGCCATAGACTTTCTGATCTTGCATGTAAAACCAGATGCTGTCATGCTGTGTGCAGCTAGTGGACTCTTCCTTGAAGCTGCATCTCCTTCAATACTGGCCATCAGGAGTGCATCATCTTCAGAGGTCTTGACTCCCCAGCAGCAAAGCCATGCACGAAGAGCAGACTAAAACCATGTGAACAGTCTTCAGAGTGTGTCTGCCCAAGCCTGCCTTGTCCTTCATGGAGCAAACAGAATTACCAAACCACCGAGTCATGTGAAAGCTGTATCCAAGCTGGGGGAAGACAGCATGTGACAGCCCCGGGTCTCTGCTCAATGCTCCTGTCACCCAGCAGCACTACAGTTTGCATTCAGTTTTCACACATGTGAATGTATGACATGACCTCCGTGTGCCCTTGGATGGTCCCAATTTGTTTCCTTTGCCCTCTGTGGCTGAGCCAGTGTTGATTTTGTTCACTAGGTGACAGATTTCAAACCTTCTTTGCCTGACTGGGCTAGAATAAATGTGCAAATGCTGTTCTTGCAGAAGAGATGGGGAAAGCCTGGAAATGGTGACTGAAACTCATGCTTACCTTAATGGGTGAAGTGATGTGATGTGATATGATGGGGCAACTTAGGCCTTTTTGTGGTGCCGGAAGGGCTGTTTTGAAAGCAGACTGGTGCTGCTCACGCATTCAGCAAACGATGTCTGACTGTCATGTTCAGGCTAGAAGTAGCCCACAAATTTTCCCAGGAAGGGCGAGAACGTGATTGCTAAAAAGAAAAAACAACCAACCACCACCAAACCCAAATCAAAACAGTGTGTTAAATCTTTATCAGGTTATAATGGAAAAGAGTATCCAAACACTTCTGTTTTTTGCAGTTAGCTTGGGTGTCTGTACAGTGTTGCTACTGCAAAGGTTTCTCAACCCTATACTGCACTATGGGAATGCTTTGGGTTATCCCCGTAAGGTCTGAGCTCACGTCTTCATGAGTAATAGACCCTCAACAAACCAGGATTGCAGATGGGCAGGAGGCAGCATGTGGGACCAGCTGGTGGTTGGAAGGGGCGATGCTGCATCCAGATCAGTAGGTCCATCTTGACGTACATGGTTCTTCCAGGTGACCATTACTGAAGTAACCAACTAACACTTAGGGGGGGGCAGTGATGTTCCTGTGGTGTTGCACATGTGCTTTTCAGCCCTGAGGAAGCTCCTTACCCTCCTGCCTCTGCTCATGGACTGTTGTGGTCCTGTGGAGCAAAGCTGTAGGTATCTGCACCCTTGGTTTGAGTCATTTAGTTTACATTAAGATGTCTGTATGTAATGAGCAGGTTGCTTCTCTGGTTGTCTTGATAAGAGTTTGAGGAAGACTTTCTGAGTCTACCACCCATACTTTTTGTTTTGCAAAGGATAGAACATCTTCTTGCAGAATTAAGTAAGGACCAGGTGGAGACACCCTCTCATATCAGAGCCATCTGCAATGATGGAATTGTCTTCCCTCTTTCCCCCAAATCAGACAAAACAGGCTTAAAAAATATAAATAAATAAAATCTACCAGACTGTTACTCAGTGAGCCTAATACAACCCCGCTGACTATCTGCTGGTCTGCCTGAAACATTTGAAAATGAAATGCATTCACACACCCAGCCTGATTTTACTCACTGATTAAGCAAGCTGCTTATGTTTAGAAATTTCTAACAAGCCTGAGCGCTCTCTAGGAGCTGTGAGAACCAACTTTATCTTTGTGTCTGCAAGACACGGGATTAGGTGGTGGCAAAAAATAAACTTTTAGATCTGTCCTGTCCTCTGGGTGCTCTGGGGTAAGAGCTGGCTGGCTGCTATTTTGTTTTGCTTTTTTCTTGGCTCAGTTGCCTTTGCTGGGAGGGGCCAGGAGGAATCTGTATTCCAGCTTTTTGACCTGTTTGCATGCCTAGAGCTTTCCTCTGGGATGAATTGCCAGTGTTCCTGCTAAAAAAACATAGCCTTATGGTCATGCAGACCTTGATGTATGAAACAAGGCAAACTAATGAGATTATGAAATTTTTTAATGCTTCCCATTTTTTTCAGACAAATGAAATTTAAGAGGTGGTGGTTACTAAGGAGAAAACATTCTCATTCATCTCTGCAGTCATTTGTGTCTGGATCTGAACAACCACTTAATACCAGGCCAGCTAACCATTCAAACTGCAAAGTGTCCCTTGCTCTATGGCACTGTTTCATCCAGGCTCCAGGATGACCTGGAAAGGGATTTTCTAAGCAGAGTGTGGTGACTTTAGGGAGCTCAAACTTTTCCTTAGCAAGGAATCCACCCACGTGTGAAACTTAAAAATGAGGCGTTCCCACCTAATTTAGTCACCCCACCCGGGTGACCTTTTTAGAGTCCATGCTAAGATGCTTGAGGTATTTCTTCTCATGAAGTATAAAGTAAGGTTCGGCTTCTACGTGTAACTTCCCGACACCTCAACACAAGGAGAATGAATCTTGCCTGTTGTTTGTAGCAATCAGGGTAGAGGTTCAGGATGTCAGGGTATGCCACCCGCAGATAGCCCTGGTTCAGCTCTTCCTGGAAACGGCACAAAGACTCTAGTTATGTCTCTATTAGTAAATAAATTCAGTCTAGCCTCATAGCCAAGTGGTTATTGTATAATCTATGCATAGCTAATGTCTTCTTGCCTCCCAAAATAGCACGACTATGTGCAAGCTACCCGTTTCAAATGGTCCCTGGATAACAACTGAGGATTGTCTGGGAGAGGTGCTAGCTGGCACACATCAAAACCGTGCCAAAGTCTCTGCCACCAATTTAGCAATGTAAATCTTCACAGCATAATGCCACATCCTTGTCTGCCTACTATCGTGAGCATAGGCTTTGAGCATGCCCTACAGCCAGGCTAAGGATACATGTGGACAGACCATGTCCAGTCCCTTGAGTTTGCTGTTTTGCTTCACAAAGTTAAAAAAATCTCAGTTTTGTATTTTTATCACCATCAGTAAGACTGGCTGATTCTGCCCATTGTATCTTCACCACCTGGCCTTCTTCCAGGGCAGTCTCTTACGACATGCTATTAGCTGGCTGCGCTCGTTTCCTCTGATACGTTTCTTTAGCGGGGTAAGGCTGGGAAGGAGGAAGCTGCTGGAGTTTGCTCACATGGGTTTGCCGCCCTTTTTTTTTTTTTTTTTTTTTTCAGTGCTTCCCACTTCCATTTTAGGCAAGCTTTCCTGGTTGACGCAGCAGTTGTGACACATAACCAGCAGTGTAGTGTCCTACTTAGAAAGGACTAACGCCAGACCTGTGTTCCTCTGGAGGACTGGATGTCTGGGCATGGCTGGCGTGGCTCTGCAGCTCCATACGATAGCGTTTAATGCCAAGAGTTGCAGAGTGAGGCACCCGGGCAGAAAACTGGTGAGAGATACAGAAAGAGATGCTCTGCTTCATCCTTTGCTGCCTTCAGGGATTTTCTCCTTGGAGAACGAATCTGGCACTGAGCAGGATTAACACCTATCAAGAAGTTTAGGGCCTTTCCAGTGGTGTGGAAGAGGTGTCGTGGCCCACCTGAGAAGATCTTCAATTTGGGGCATCATGAAAATGGGCTGTAGCCTTGGTGGCCTTCTGTGACACCAGCTTATGTTGAGCTACTGGGTTTCTTTTTCCTCTTCTAACATTTTCAAATGCTTTTTGGGGACAGCAATTACACCCGTGTGTGCTGCCAAGAGCAGGACAGGCTGATTGTTTGCAGTGAGCACTGAAGCCTTGGCAGATGGATACTCTTGCAAGGGGGTTTATGTCTACCTTCTGTGTTGTGTCCAGGACATGTGCACGGCTGAAGTAACTGCATCTCTGCTCCAAGTGGAGGAAACCTTCTCAGCATGCCTGGCACGGATAGACGCTCTCATCCTCAAGCCTCTGCTCCAGGCAGGTATGTCAAAGATGACTACTTTTTTTGTCTGTAGTTCTAGCCTTGAGTCACTGGCACACCTGTGAAGGGATTTATAATTGAAACTCCACAGCTGAGGACCTGCTGGAGGCTGGTTTGCTGGACTAAGTGGAATGCAGAGATGTTTTGTTTAAGATAGTAAGCTCTTAAGGATGCCTGTGGCCTTTCATTCAAGCCTAGGACTGTGGTTTCTGTTGTTTTTAGAGGTTAATCCAGGTACTAACCAGTATCAGCCTGTACTCCTGCTCCGAGGCTGATTTCCAGCATGGTGCGTGGAAATCCAAAGTGCATCTCACACATATGCAACCCCTAAACCATGCCCATCCTGACTCCCTGCTCTCAGCCCATGGTCATGCCCGTCTCTGAAAGTAAAACTTGGGGGTGCAGGTTCTGAGCTGGCAGTAAGTCAGAGCAGCTCCACTGAAACAACAAACCCACATAAATATTCACAAGCCTGTCTGGCCAAAAGTTGTGTGACTGGATTAGGCCCATGGGGTGGTTCCCTCTCATGTCACCGCCTTTCTGGTCTAGCCTCCAAGGAGACTGGGAACAGCCCTTCGGGCCAGGGGCAGGAAATTTTCCGCCGATGCTTGTGTCTGAGCAGGGGCTGAGCCTCGCAGGCTGCCCCGACCACACGTCCCGCAGGAATGGGAAGGACGAAGCCTTAGCATGGGTAGCTCATGCAATTGCTCCCAAGGACACAACCCTAAATAGCCATCATCTCCTTCCTCCCTGGTATTGTTTTTCTGTAAGAATATATGTGCTTTACACTGAAAACTTGGGCTGGGTATTACATACAGGCAATGTTTTCCACAAGATTTCTTGGAGTCCAGGCTTTCTTATAGCCTTCTTCCCCAACCTTTTCCTCAAAGAGCCTAGTGACCAGAAAGGAAAGGAGAACTTTAAGCTCTTCCTGCTCCTAAATGATCGATTTCAAGCTCTCTGGGACCTGACAGAAGAAAATTACCGGAGACTGAAACAAAAATGTAGCACCTCTGAGTCATTCTGCATCCAGGATATTTACACCGTCTGGAAAGGAGACCTCTTTCTGAACCTCTACATCCAGTAAGTACAGAAGGGCATAAGGGACCAAATTTATCAACTGGTAGGTTGCTGCAATTAATTTGTGCGTTTAATTTGTTCAGTTCTGCCCACTAGTCCTCAGTCATTAGGTCAGGGAAGTGAACGCATTCAGCGTTCATGACAAGTGCTACAGAATATAGCCTCCGTGCAGACAGCGTGGTAAGCAGCTTTTGTTGTAGCTGTGAGCATGCTTCTAAGAGGCAGGATTTTTTCTTGAAAATATAGGGTTTTTAATGCATCTTAAAAAATGGCAAGAGGACAGGGGGTAGAATTTTGTGCCTGGGTAGTTCATGAGAGTGAAGCTTGAGCTGTCATCAGGAACAGAAAGGTGTGCGCAAGCAGGTTTAAAGGACTCTTAGGGATGAGGAGAGAAGATGTCACTAGGCACCGTTTATGTTATGTGTTTGTGCCATATTTTTATGCTTTTGGCAAGGGATATGATAGCAAGTGATGGATGTAGTGTGATGTGAAAGACATATTGCCCTATTGCTGTTTCTATAATGAATTACATCTGCTCCCCACCTGTCTGGAAGGCAAAATAAAATGTTTACCCAAAGCACTGTAGCGTGTGTAACCTGTGTGTTGAGGTCCTAGCATGAAAAATGGTTCATGGGCATCTGAGATGACATAAAGATCAGACAGCATTCAATCCTTCATTCATCACATGGGTCATAAATGTGGCCAAGCTTTTGCCAGATGGGCTGGTACCGTCTGCGCAGCTTGGCACCCATGCAGGAATGGGAGATGGGCTGGCTCCTCGAAGTTGCTGTTCATCCAGTCTTGGTTTTGGTGGTTTTTATGCATGTGGAGGGAGGAAGGAAGGACTTACTCTCTGTTTTGTTGCTACTTGGGCAGCATCATTTTAAAAAGCGATGCACAACGAGCTTTGCCTGTATGTGAATGAGGTTTGGAGCAGTGCGTGCTGTTTGTTTGGGAACTGATTCAGTGAATTAAAACCAGTTTGCTTTAAAAAGGCATACAAAAGATGAAAACTTGTGTTGAGGTTTCAGATGATACAAAGGAGATATTTATCCTAAGATCTAATTTCCCCGCATTTTGAAATTAAAACCTGTTTCTGCTGTGTGTCGTGCAAAAAAAAAAAAAAGCTGGTTCCTACCTACTTGTGCTGACTCAGTCTGTGCAGTCCTGATCCTACAGTGTCTCAGGTTTATTGGAGTGCTGTAGGAGGAAGCAAAGCCACTGTCCAGGGGCCTGAAAACCAGCAGTAAATACATGTCCCTGAAAGATCCAATAAATTATAATGAGCCTGGACTTTACACATGGTATCAGAAAACACTACTGGAAGGAAGAGTGGTATTTGCTGACAAAATACATCTTGATCTCCCTCTAGTGTGAGCTGAGATACATTGGCGTGTAACCTTGACTTGAATTTACCATCAGTAATACAGACGTGATACTTTCATTTCAGCCAGCAGAAATTCATACCTCCAACGCTGATATCTTAAGCTCCACCATTGTACATTTGCTTTCCAGGACAGCTGCACAAGGTTACTTCTGCTTATGCTAAATGCCAGGATGATCTAAACTTCCCATAATGATACCAGTGCAAAACTCGACACAGCAGTTAAACCTAGGAGCTGGGAAAGGGGACAAAAGGGGAATGAGTCAGGGGGAGTACAGTAGCTACACCCCACCCCACCCCCACGCCTGCCTTGGAAAGGTGGACTTGACATGACATTTTCAAATGAGCTTCTTCCCTTTATCGCTGAAACCTCGTAGCTAATGTGCATCTCTAACTCAGCTTGTGGTCACGTGTGTTTTTGGTGGGTTTTTTTCTTGCCAACAGGTATTTCGTCACTTTTGCAAACTACGTTGTAGTCCACGGCTTTGAACACGCCACGAAGAGCAAAAGGTCAGTGGGCTGAAAAATGCTTATTGAAGGGGCTGATAGGAACCCAGTGATGTTGTGTGGGTTAAGAAACTAGACTGGAGTGAGCAGCACTGAGCACTGCACCTTGCAGTGATCCGGGTTCCAGCTGCCTCTCCTCTTAACTGGCCATACTGGCTGCTCCTGCCATCTTCTGAGACCACGGCAGCAGCTGTTGAAAGGTTTCCTCTACAGAATTCTCTCCATCTCTTTCGAGCCATGCACAACCCTTTTTGTAGGAGAGGACGCCTGGAAACTTGGAAGTTGGGGGTTTGTGTAAGCGGTGGGACCTGAGAAAGGATGATGTGGGGATGTGGCAGGAAATTTCCACTGCTGGTCCCAGGTGCAGTCAGAGTCTCATGGAAACAGCAAATGGGAACAGGAGCACTAGATGTGAGCAGAATCACAGCCACTTGATCTGAGTCACCCTCTTGGTGCACAAACCATTGTGAGAGTCATGCTGTATTCTGTGTGTCTGCGGGTGTGGCCCCTGTTTGGAAAGACCGCTGCTGGGCCAGAGGCAGGATGGATGGAGCTCTTGTTTGCCTCATTGCTTAGTTTGTGTGCCTGGTGTGCAAATATATTTGTGCTACGTTATCTCCTGGTCTTTCAAGACTTTCTATACCCTCTCTGTGAGTGCGGTAGCGTGTAAAGCTTGGAAGGCAATTTGCGGCAAAACTAATTAAGGAACCTTTGTCTTAACTAATCATTTTGCAGTGAAGCCTGGAAGCACCATAAGACAGTGCTGAAACAATTCCTCACAGACTTCACCTCTGAGACCTCCATGTCACTGGCCTTATACACTGTTCTTCACAAACCTATCCGAGATCATATCGAGCAATATATACTGCTCCTTACCAAGCTGAATGAGGTTCTCAAAGAGGTAGGAAGCTTTATGTGATGTTACTTGACTGGCTTATGCTAACACCTTATGCAGGGTTTG
The DNA here is from genome assembly GCA_035590275.1 of Ibycter americanus. NCBI lineage: Eukaryota > Metazoa > Chordata > Aves > Falconiformes > Falconidae > Ibycter > Ibycter americanus. The sequence continues at coordinate 51,888,280 of JAVJGI010000050.1, forward strand.
TGGGGCTTTGTGGTGGTGTCAGTGAATCCAAAGCAGGCTGGAAGGGAAAAAATTTCCAGTGGACATTTGGAGTGGTAGTAACCAGCACCAGCGGAGTACAGCCCACCTGAAGGTCTCAAAGCAATGAGCAGTGGCCACTCCAGCGCAGTATGAGCTGCTCATCATATAGAGAAGCTGCAATGGGTCGGGTACCTGGCCTAAGGTTTCATACTTCCGCTGGTGGCAGAGATGATGCTGGATTTGGCATGCTTTCCTTGCAAAGGGGGTTGGGGGGTTAGCTCTCATTAGCCCTTTAGATTCAGAGCTGCCGAGGTTTTCCTGCAGCTGTAGCCCAGAGAGCAGATGTCCTGCACAGCCATCCAAAGCATTGCTCCAGCCCTCCCTTCTTTTATCAGGGCTCTGTAAAGGACGTGGTTACCAGTGCCATCAAGGAATATGTGAAGCTGGAATCTTTCATCAGCCAAGTCCTGGATGAAGCTTGCTTTACCAAGTCCTTATGGAAATCCTTGGGCTACAAATTCACGGTGAGTCACAGATGTAGAAAGTGGCTTGATGGGGAGCTTTTTTGGAGGTCTTACACTTCTACTTACCCACGGAGTAAATTTAGTACAGATCAAGAAGGGCAGGTGGAAGCCTTGAAGAAACCTTATGGTCGCTGGGTGCTTTAGAGTGCTGTGTCCAGTTCTGCTGTCACTGTCATTTTGTGCCATGAATCAGATGGTCTCTGCAGGAACTGTTGGCTTCAGTGGTGTGTCCTCTCCCAAATCCTGATGTTTCCTGATGCTTTTGATCCTCCATCTTGACCTCTGTGGTTTCCTCTGCAGGACATGCTCTGTGTCCCTGAACGGAGGCTGCTGGAAGATAGCAAAAATCTTCCCATCTCTTCCAGCACGAATCGATCTGACCGGATCTTGCTCTTTGATGATGTCCTTGTGCTAGTTCAGGTAAGTGCAGATTTTCAGAGGGACTGGAGGGGCAGCACAGATAGACAGTAAAATTCAGGTTCCTTTGATGCTGAAAATGCAGCAGAGAGTGGCTGTTGGCAAAACCTTGGCTCAGTTCCATGCATCTGTGGTTTGCACCAGAGAATAAAAGAAAGCCAAATGAAGAAGGAAAAGAGCAGCACATCCACATAACTTTTCCCCCGGTAAATGTGTGCTAGCCAGCCACCACAGGCACCTTTCTAGTTACCCAGGCTCATGCCTGCATACGAATCTGCTGATTTCCGTCCTTGCTTACTCAAAGGGAGCCTGATGGGTCAAAGTTACTAGACTGTAAGCGCTTGTGCATAGGCCTAAATAAGATTTTTCGTGGTTGACTTTGCTAGTGGCATGGGAGCAGAAGTTGCAGGTGTTCTTGGGGCTGTTTCAGGGATTTGGGGCCTGGGTGCAGGGCAGACAGGGAGTGTCTACCACTGTGGATAGTTGGATGAATAATGTGTGTTCGAAGCTGTTCTGCAGCATGTTAACTAAGTCCAGCTTGGCTTGCTCTGACTGACAGCACCTGTAATCTAGCAGGGCTCTCTTCATATGCATCTCTCTCTGCTTGCTCTTTAGTCATGTGCCAGCCCCTCGGGTGCCCAAACACATGACTGCTTTGTGAGCTGGTCTGTCTCATGGGCTCTTCCAAACATGAGCCTTTGTGATAACGCTGGGCAGTCCTAGTCAGCTTGCAGGGTCTTGGCCCGAGGAACTAGGGTGGTGGTTATCTCATCTGACTTTACATTGTAGGTTTCTTGGCACTGTAGTGATCTCGCTGTGAGCAAGTGCCCCCAGGCTCCTTTTATAGTCAGGGGAGAGAGACATGCGCTGCCTGGGTGTGGTTTATCTGGCCTATTTTAGGTGCCAAAATTAGGATGAGTTGAATCATGTCCTAGACTCCATTGACTAGGCTGAGAGCACAGGGTAACCAGCTTACACGGAGGTATGTACATTGTAGACAACTCTGGTCAACAATTCCCACCGTGTCTCATCTGCTGCTATGACTGTTATTGAGACTTGGGGAGATATAACTGGTCTGGGATTGAACTGATTAGCTTGGGCTGCTAGCAGGGGTCTGCTGATGAGGGCTGTGGTGCTGGGAATCTGAACCTCCCTCCCTTCCCTGTTCCCCCAAATCTGTTTAGAAACATCGCCGGTTAACTCACAGTGAACTCCATAGTGCTAGTAGCTACACTTGGCCAACTACATCCTTACAGACAGCAGCTCTGTAGTGTGGGCATCTGGACTTTAGGCATGGAAAGGAGATGTAATATTAAATGCAGTTTTTACCTGGTATTTCAACTGTTCTAGTTTCTTCTGTTCGGTGTGACATCGATCAAAACAGCCACTCTTTAAATTTTGTACTTGTGGGCCCCTATTGGTTGCCTGGAGTCCAAATCCTAGATAGATCATAAGCAAGATTAGGGCATATTGGGTGCCAGGGATGATTTGGGAGTATTGTCATGTAATGGGGAAGAAACTCTTGCAGAGCAAGTGCTGTCTAAGAAGGTCTGTTACTGTTGGTTGTAGCTATGGCACTATGGAATACCACTTGTAAGTGTTAAACCAAGAACTTTCTTCCTTCTCCTACGTTTCTTCAGTCTCCAAAGGTCTGTCATCGTAGTGTGGGGTAGACATATAGACCACAAAAGAGGGAATTTACAGTGCTGCTGGTCTTGCTCTGCTGTTCAATGCATTGACTAAGTGGGGGCAAAGTGTGATGTTTACATCAATAACAGGAACATCTTCTCTCTTTTGTTCCAGGGAAACAGCTTTCAGAGCTTTGATCTGAAGCTTGTGTGGGTAGATGAAAATTGCAGGGAGAAGTCAGCTCCAGGACTGTAAGTGAAAAATTTCCACTTGGAGGTAAAAATACAAAAAATGTTCAACTTGATTGCAAAACGGAGAATATGACTCAAAACTTTGCCCCTTCTCCTTTCCACCCAGTGGGATTGGTTCTGGGCTACGGGTAACTGCAGCACCGCCCAGATGGGATCACAGCAGCTTGGACTTGCATTGTGTGCTTTTGATCGATTTCAGTCTATCAGCAATAATAAAATGGTTTTGCCTCCAGACCTAGAGAACAAAGATGAGTTGAGTAGCTAAGCCCCTCTTGAGAAGGAAAAACTGACTGCAAAAGCACCACTAGCTTCTGAAGAGGAATGGGAAGAGCAGGAGCTACTATTTGTCTGAGAAACGCATTTTTCACAGTCTCTGTAATGTCTTTTGCTTCACAGGTACGGACTCCGCATTATAACCCCGGAAGAAACGTTCTTTCTCTCTGCCAAAGACCCGCAGATGAAGGTTAGCAGCGGGCAGGGTGTTTCTGTTCTGCCTGAAATCCTGTGCACCGAGTTTTGAAACAGGTGCCTGGCGTAGAGGGGGTGGCAGCTCGGCAGCGGAGGCAAAACATTGAGTGCTGAGTGGAAACTGAAATCCCACTAAGCGCCAGGATTTCAGCTTCCAGATCAGAAGACAGATTAGTGGGCTCCACACCTGCTTAAATGCTGCTGAGGCCCTTCCTCTGTGATTTTTGCTATTTTTTTAAATTTTATCATTTAAAGCAGAGTAATAAGCAGTGTGGGGTTTGTTGGGTTCTTTTTTTCTCCCCTCTCTCGAGCCAATACTCTATTAGTTGGTCAGAGGTGGCTTGGACAGTTGACGGTAGACGAAAAATATCCAGGTGCTGGAAGTGGGTTTGCCCTGGGCAGTAGTGTATGCCGCAGAGCTTGGGACAGTGCAGTCCCATCACCATGGTCCTGTGCCGAGGCTAATTAGTGGTGGTGAGTCAGGCTTAGATGACATGGAAACGTTGTGCATTGGTTCCATATCCAGCTTGCAGGACCCAAGGTAACACCTCCTCTTGATGCTGTAGATGGGCCACAACTCACCAGCCCAGCCAGCTGAATGGCACAGAAGTGATGGGAACCCACCAGCTTCTTGCTGCTTCTCCTGAAGTATCTCCTGTTGGGAGCTTTCTTCACTTGGTAGTCCAGCACTCCTCTTCCTCTGCCCCCAGGCTGTTTGGGAGTGGAAGCTGAACCAGGCTGTCCGCCAGGCACTGAACGGGAAGCGAGATTTCCCATTGTGGGGCGAGACTGGTGAAGGCAGCAAGCCCCCGTCCTGCCGCTTCTTCACCTACGTCTTCAAGCTGGAGGGCAAGTTCAAGAGCGCATCCTACGAGGGCGAGTGGCAATGGGGAAAGCCACATGGCAAGTAAGGAGCATTTTTTGCCACTTTCCTAAGCAAGAACATGCAAGGATGGCCCTACTGTCTTTGTGTAGCACTGCCTGGATCCAGCGGATGCACAGCTGGAGGTATAGATGCCACGGAGTGGCTGTGGACATGGGGTGATCCATCCCATGCCGAGGGCCTGGACCACAGCCTCTGGGCTGGTGATCTCCCAGGGCGTGCCAGCCTCTCTAGTTCCTGCCTCACTTGCTTCCAGAGGGAAATCTGGTATCGAGGACAGATTCAGGGGCCAGCTGGGACATATTTGATCAATTTTAGGGTTTTGTCATACCATGACTCCTGTCATGTGATCTGTTGTATTGCAGATGGCTTGCTAGTGATGCTGGTTGATGCAGTAAAGTGTGGAGGCTGCCCCTAATAATGTGGCAATGATCACACTGAAGGTGCTGCGTTGGCTTACGCCTGTAATTAAGACTTAGACTTGAGCTAATGTTTATTTTCAGCCTAAGGCATACAATCTCACTGTCATGATGACAAAAAAAAATCCGATTAAAAGCCCTTCCTTGTAAACGAGAGAAAAACTTTATCCTGTGCTATCAAAATCTATTTTAACATCCAAACTATTATGAAAGGAATTGGGGGGGGGGAGGAGGGGGAGAGAGGGGAGGGAGGGGGGTGATACAGGAGAGGCTCAAATGCATTTCTTGGGAATATGAGAACTGTTCACTAAATCCAACTGAAGTTTAAGAGTGAGCTCTGCCAAAAGGGAAAAGTCTGTACACCAAAGGTTAATTAGTCCCAACCAAAATCTCTTTGACATAGGATAGAACACAGTCTCTGTTTTTGTCAAGAAACATGAATTATGACCTATCTCTGCAGCCACCAAAACAGGCTGATTTGGAAGTTTTATACTTCCTGAGTTTCACACAGTTTACAGTTGCTATTGAAGGAAAAAGGAAGTAGAGACTTAGTTTGAAAGAGCCTTAAAATAATGAGAATATCCAAAATCAAAAGCTTAATCCTGAATCTTCTGTGGAAGAGATTGTGCCTTGCCCCAGAACGGGATTAAATGGGCGTTTAGAGTAGAGCCGTGCCTGAGGCAGTCCTTCACATCATCCCCACCGTCCCCAGCACCTGCACTCCTAACAGAAATCTGAAAACCACTGTGTGCAGACACAGAGGGACAAGCACCTCTCCTTGCTTTTCACCTCCTGCTGTCTTAGGGTTGGAGAAATGAGATTAATAAATACCTCTGCTGCTTCAGATTAAATGATGTGACTGAGGCATCCCAGGAAATTTGTGGCAGAACTAAGTGACTTCACATGCTTTTAATACCTGGGATTTTAATTGCTTAATTACTAGGCTTTCCTTTCCACTCTTGAAATTACTCTTCTCTGTGACTTGCTGCTAATACAAGGCTACAGAGCAGTAAAGCTGTGTTTCGTGGCTTGTTCACCTCTGAGGGAGAGGCTGGCATGGCAAAGCACACGAGCAGAAAGCTGCAGCAGTATGAATAAGGGCTCTTCAGCAAACTCATCTGTATTATTCACTGTTCTGTCCCAGTACTGATGACCTGGTGTGGGGAAAAGAGATACTCCCACTGAGAAGTAGCTTAAACCATCCTCATGGCTGGAGCAGGCATTCTCTCTGGCTTGCTCTCCTTTGCTAGCATTCGTATTAGCAAAGCAAAAGGAGTTGTATTTTAAATCCACTTAAAATTAATCTGACCACTTCCCTGTAAAAGCCAGGGAAAGATTCTGTCTCCTGTAGGTGTTTAAAGCAACAGCCTCGGTGAAAGTCAAACAAATGTGTCATGGTTTTGGTACTGCACCATCTTCTATTGTGTCTGGTTGGGGAATCTGTAGGGAGCTGACTGCGTCTGGGATGATGCAAGAATTAAAACAGTGAGTGGGTGTGGGTGGAGTGGCAGACAGGGAGGGAGATGCATTCACAACCGGGCATGGCCATGCAGTAATTTGACTGTCACATTGACCGTTCCGGTCTCACTTTGCACTCTTTACCTTGTGTAATCATTTCTACCACCCCCACACAACAGAGATGGAAAGATATGATCCCTTTAGGCCAGCGCTTGTCTCTTTTGTTTTCATAGTGCCTGGCACAATGAAGTTCTGGACTGTGGTGTCATTATGTTGTCTATGGGGATGTGCCATGCTGGACTTCTGGCTGGCTTAATCATATGCTGCACTGCAATTACAAAAGGATCATGTGCAAGGTCCTAAACTGATGACCCAGCAACTCTACTAAATGCTTTTGTGATTAGGGAACTTGGAAGAGGATTCTTCCCACTTGTTCCAGGGCATGAAAACATTATGGTATTAAATCCTTATAGTGCAAACCAAAGTCCCAGAGGTGTCTGGAGAACTTGTGTGCGTCTGTCCCCCGAACAAATGCTTGGATTTAGCCATATCTAGGTTGTGCCTTGGTACCCTCTGTTGCAGCTGTGAATGCTGCTGGTGATCTCCCTTGTGTTAATGCCTGCTTTGAATTGCAGGGGGACACTGAAGTGGCGTGATGGACGTAACCACGTTGGAGATTTCAAAGATGGCTTGGAGCATGGGTAAGCCTTGAAAAACAGGGCGTTTCTTGCTTTCAAAACAAGCTAAGAGACAGTTCCTCCCAGATGTGCTGGCGTCTTGTAGGGGGACTCTTTGCTGTTACAGGCCAGTTCTTCTGACCTGTTTTAGACACCTGGCTTAAGCTTCAGTACGTTGTAACCTAGAGCAAGCGGATTGACAGTGGCTACAATAAAATAAGTCTGGGCAGATGACCAGTTCAGATGCAGACATTTCCCTTCAGCTGGATGAATCTGACCTTTGATCTCTAAATCTAGGTGAATTTATTCATATGCAATGCCTCAAAGAAGTTATTTTTAGGCGTCTTTAAAAACCTCTCTTAAATGAGGAGTTTTCAGGGGAAAGAAACCATACTATGAAATTTAAATGCTATTTTTCTAAATTTTTTTTGAAGTAAGACTTTTAGATTTCTAATTTCGACATGAGTTCTAGAATAAGTTAGGTTTTTGAAGGGAAAAAATATCTCAAATACTTTGTGTCAGGATTAAGAAGACATTTTGTTTGGGCCAAAGCAGTTGCTTTGACAGCCTAACTCAGCCCCTAAATTGGGGAAGTGGTAGAGAGGGGAAAAAACCAGCAATGAAATACTTCTGTAGAAGAAGAAATGAGAAACTGCGATTGCAACTCACAAGGAGGTGGATGAGCTCTTCCTTGGACCAAGCCAATTGACACTTGGAAATAGCATCAGAGGTAAAGCTGACCCCAACCGTGTAAATCAGCTTGGGGAGTCTGGAAAGTCCTTAGTTTTTAAACTTCATCTAGTATGGCTGAGTGGCTTTTAGCCATGCTGACCTCTGCCATATGCACCTTGTAGGTTTGGAATATGCCTTGTCCCACGCCAATCTGAAGACCGGTATGACTGCTATAAGTGCCACTGGTACGAGGGCAAGATGAGAGGCTATGGAATCTGTGAGTAAGTAAAACCCGACAATAACTCTGGGGAAGGGGGGACTCCACATGTTTAAAGGGTGAAATGTTCGCACCTCACCATGGAAGGCTCAGTCACGGTGTAAAACCCAGGGCAACTCAGGCAACAGCTTTTGCCTCGGAGATGGGCAGTATGGCTTCCTGAGAAGCCCTGAGCCTCCTGAATGTTAGAATAGTAAGAGCTGTGACCATTGTAACTACCCGACATAGCATCCTCTGTGCCTTACAGGTGAGGATGTAATTTTGCATTCATGCTTGTGGTTGCAGAGCAGAGAGCACGTGCGCACCATCAGTCCTGGACAGACGTGTGGAACACACAGCGCTCTCTGTCTCCCCTGGCCACGCTGTCTGAACTAAATTTACTGTAGAATAGGTTCGTGAATGATGGACGGATGTCATGATGGTCTGGGAGTCATAACTGGAGTCATAACTGTTATCCTGAACTGCTGAAGGGGGCTGGGTCCCCCAGCTGGCTTTTTGTGCTCACCCAAATTCTGAGCTTAAGCCAGAGCTTAACTTAAGAAATGGAGCCTGAGGTTTGTTTCCTTTCGTTTACTCATCAAAATGCTTTGATGAGTACAGTGATGGGCACAGCCATTTGCACACCTGTGTCTCAAAGCGCTGCTGGGAATGTGGATGGAGCCTGCTCTGTAAGGCACCGTATTGTGGGCACATGGTGGTGTCCCAGTCCTACCCACCACCTACTTTCCATTTAGAACATCAGAAATGGCAGTGGAGGCCTGCTTGTATATATTGTAGGTATATAAACCAGTTTCATTTGCAGCCTACAGGGTTAAGTGGACAGGGCCAGCCTGATTTGTTTATGTAGCAGTGAGCGAAACAGCATCCTCATCTTTGCTTAGGTCAGACATGGCTTGTAGCCAAATGGGCTGGCCAACATGAAGAGTGGACTGCTGGTTGTTACTGCACATACTTACCCCTTGTGCCAAGTGTGGCAGAGGAAAGAACACGGCTTTCCAGCTGCTTACTATGGGATAGGTCATCTTCCTTCCTAAAACCTGCATGTTCTGCTCCTTATGTATGAATTAAACTCCGAGTACAGGACACGCAGAAATCTTTAGGGAACCTGGAGCTGACTGAGTAGCATTGTGCTAGTGGCTCTGGTGTCAAATGTGAGAGCACGTTGATAATTGTAGATGACAACTCTGCTTAGTGGAAAGGCTTTCTCTGTTGTAGCAGGGAAGATCTGTGGCCCAGCGTGAACAGAGCTAAGGGGAGCTCTTCTCAGGGGGAAGAGCCCAGGAGAAGGGGTGGGTGGTGGGCATAGAATGGTGAAGGCAAATCTGGCTGCCCACTTGATCCTGATCTACTCCTACTCTGGATTAACCAGTGGTCACAGTGACCTGGCTGGTGAGAGGTCAAGGATTAAGTGGCCTCTCCCAGGACAGTTGCAAGCCTATGTGTTGTGTCCTTGGATAACGTTGGAAGCTGACGGTGGAGTGACTAGCTCAGGTGATGCACATTCCTAATAGTGAACAATTACCGGCTCCAGAGTTACCAGTCAAGTATCTGAAATATTTAGCAGGCAGATGAGCCTAATCCACTCACTTTCCTGGCTTCCTACTCCAACAGGAGCTGTCAGATAGTCACAGTCTTAAATCCTGTCTGTCTGTCTCCCTGCAGGTATGGAAATGATATGGTCTACAAAGGTTACTTCAAAGACAACTTGCGCCAAGGGTTTGGGATACTGGAGAAATTCTCAGCTGAGCATCCATTTAAATACACAGGACAGTGGGAAAATGACAAGAAGAATGGATATGGAGTCTGGGAAGACAAAGATAGGTAAAGGTCGCATGGGTCAGAGGTGGCTTTAGGTGTCTGACAGTTTTGTCCCTCTATTGGCAGGGGTAAAGCCTCAGGATTTGATGGGGAGACTTGGTGTTGTGGTTTAACCCCAGCTGGCAGCTCAGCCCCACACAGCTGCTCGCTCGCACCCCCCACAGCGGGATGGGGGAGAGAATGGAAGAGAAAAAATGGGAAAACTCATTGGTTGAGATTAAGACAGTTTAATAGGTAAAGCAAAAGCCATGCATGCAAGCGAAGTAAAACAAGGAATTCATTCACCGCTTCCCATCAGCAAGCAGCTGGGGTTCAGCCATCCCCAGGAGAGCAGGGCTCCATCACCAGTAATGGTTACTTGGGAAGACAGACACCATCACTCTGAACATGCTCTCCTTCCTTCATCTTCCCCCAGCTTTATATGCTGAGCATGACATCATATGGTATGGAACATCCCTTTGGTCAGCTGGCGTCAGCTGTCCTGGCTGTGTCCCCTCCCAGCTCCTTGTGCCCCCCAGCCTGCTCGTGGGTGGGGTGGGGTGAGGAGCAGAAAAGCCCTTGGCTCTGTGCAAGCACTGTTCAGCAATAACTAAAACGTCCCTGAATTTTCAACACTGTTTCCAGCACAAATCCAAAGCACAGCCCCATACTAGCTACCACAAAGAAAATTAATTCTATCCCAGCTCAAAAACCAGCACACCTGGGGAGGAAAGAGGGATGTGTTCAACCTCTGCTGCAAGGCTTGAACTCCTGGGGAAGCATTATATGAACTGAATTTTTTGCAGTACCTCTGCCACTTGTGCTGTATGGAGCATTGTATCAGGTAAAACTAGCCTCAGTAAGTGATAGATAAAATCTAAGAAAACAGGGAAAAAACATGATTTGTTTTTTATTGCATTCCAGAGGGGAGAGATACATAGGGACATGGCTCGACGATCACAAACATGGACAAGGCATTGTAGTAACCCAGTCGGGTGTCTGCTATCAAAGGACATTTCAAGCTGATAAAATGGTGGTGAGTACACATTTTCAGTGGACTCTGTAGATTGGTGGGATGTGGAATTCATCAAGGGCAAGAGTAACGTTTCACTTTGTAATTAATCTTTGAGGGAAAACAGAAAGCAAGAAAACTTAAGCACTAATATTTTACCATAATAATATTTTCGAAGAACAAGGCCTAGGTTAAGTCTTGTTCTTATCACCTTCCTGAGGTCCAGGTAGGGACCAGATGTGAGAGTGGTCACTTCTCCTTGCTCGTGCTAAGACACCTTATAGGTCTGGCTGTTTGACTGACCATTAGGTCACAATTACAGACCAGAACTCATATGTAAAGTGCTACACAGTTATATATGATACTACATCTATCTCAAAGATCATTAAGTCTTTACCTTTCTAATGTGAGCTTACCTACGACGAGTTGGCTGTCCAGTTCATTGAAGGTTTAGATGTTGGTGGGGAAAACAAAAAGGATTGGCATCGCTAGAACTGGCTTGGAAATAAAAGCATTTCTTCTCATGAAAAATACGCACTTAAAAAAACAAACAACCCCTTCCCCTCTCACCAAATTAGGACAAAATGTTTAGCATGGAAACTTTGTCAGAATGGCTTTCCATAAAACCTCCATCTGTGGGGAACCAAAATAAAGCTGCCTTTTGGTTTGCCAGCTGCCAAAGGTTCCTTTAACTTCACAAGGCTTCCGAGTGGGGAGCAGTCACTTTGGTTTTCCTAGTGGAAAATTGGTATGGCCAAGAAGCTTCCCTTGGAAACCTTTTATTTTTGCCAGAAAGGGCACTTTCCATCAAGAAAACCATTCCAGTGGAAAATGTGTTACAGCTCTAAAAGTGACCACATTTTCTGGCTGGTACGGGTACGTATAAACCTTTGGGCCCAAACCACAGGCTAAACCCCACCAAGAAGAATCTTTCCCAATTGGTATAGATTATCCTGTGTCTGTTCAGCATCTTGGTGCTCCTTCCCTGAAATGTGTGCTGCTGTAAGCAACCCTGGGAGTTGGGAGGTAATGGAACGAGTCATTTAATGAATGCTTAGGAGCAGCTCATTAAAGCCCCGTTGACTGCACAGCAAGGGACAAAGCTAATTCTACATAGCAGCTGCCTTCGTCTTTTTTCTTAATTGCGTTGCAAAGTGACACAATTGGCTGTAGTCACCTAAAGGTCATAGGATTAGGAGGACCATGAGTTTGACCTGTGTGACAGTTCTTGGTGGCAGTTCCTAGAACAGGACCCTGCCTTTTGTTCCTTCTTCCAAGGAAATGAATGACTCGTACTGCTTCAAACCTCCTGACCACTCAGGAATCCTCTGTGCAGTGACACATAACAGGTTATCTCTGGGGCACCTCCCTGCTTTGCTCTTGAGCATTGCGATGATATGTTGGGCTTTCAAAAAGGTTCTCAGAATCTGCAGCCCATAAATAATCCAAGCCAGTGGCTGTTTCTAAATGAATTTGAGCAGATAGAAAGTTATTGTCTTGAATTCACTGTTTTTGCTTTCAAATGAAGGGTTCTGGGATTCTGCTCTTGGAAGATGACTCAGTCTATGAAGGGAACTTCACAGAAGATCTAACATTTGTCGGAAAGGTGAGCACTTCCTTCATTTCAGCCTTTCTATACAGTTGTTTGCTTTCCAGAAGGGCTGATGGATTAATCTTCAAAGTTCACACCCTCCCACTCCACTTCCCTCAGCCCCTCAGAAAATAACATTTTACTGGGTTTTGGTTTTGGGTTTTTTTGGGTTTTTGGGGTTTTTTTTTGCTATTATCACTCTCATTCACAGAAGGAAGGCTGCAGCTGAGAGACTTCAAGTAGCTGGGGGCTTTGTGCATTGTTTTTGTTTTTACTGTTTACATTGAGTGTTTTGGTTTTTTGGTTTTTTTTTGTGGGACATTTTTGGCTGTGCTTCTCAGCTGCAGTTGGGATGCTTTAATGTTCTTAGAATAAATGTTTCAGGCTCTGTAGTGGTTGGGAACACAGGAAATGATGTATAAACCAGATGGAGTTGCAGTACCAGCGCTGCGCTAACGTAATGAGATGTTAACACAGCTGAGCGATTTTGGAAGCTTAATGTTACAATCTGGACACTGCACTGACACATTCAACATTTTGTGGTTGATCTTTAACAGAAATATCTGGTCGAAGTGTTCATAAAGTGCCCCATTGAAGGGAAAACTAGTCCTCCAGCTCGTTACAGAAATCTGTGATGAGTCTGAGAGGAACTGCGTGGTTTTATCAGGCTGAGGGGATGTCAAAATAGACAACTGCTAACGATTGCAAATGAGCGCTGTCGTTTACTGACTTGTCATGGGAGGAAGAGTTTGTCGTCATCATTTTCAGCCAGAAGACTCGGGGTGGGTTTTGCAGAGACTGATTGTACTGCTTAGATACTTCTTCCTCCAAAATTAATATTTAGTTTTAGTGGTTAGTCTAGAAAAATCTGTTCTTTATCTAAAGATGGAGTGCCTCCTGCCAATAGCAATGAGGATTTCAGGCTCCTATTCAAAGCCAGACTAGTTACGATATTGTTTGGCTTTGGCTTTGATTTAATTAAAACCTCTAATTTTGAGTCCAGCTACTGCATGTCTTCTATATTTGCCTCAGAGAGTTTAAGGTTTGTCTTGGTAGCAGCAAACATTTTGAAAGCATTTATGGTGAAGATCATGTGATTCCCCCTACCTGTGAGGCCAAACTTGCTTGTGGTTTTAACAAGCAGAGGAAAAACAGAGGAGAAATTGAAGTTTCATGTGTTCGCTCTAGGTTAGAAATAACTATTGTCAAATTTAAGCCAGAACACTTTATAACTCAGAGAAGATACTGTATATTTGTTAAGTATAATGCAAATGTTTTACTCAGCAATTGTGGCAGTCTTTCCCCTCCAGAATCCTATGTGTGTCATTCAACAGCAAGGGCGTGCTGTCTGCAGTGACTGCCACCCTAATGACACCGTTGCTTTGGATGCTGAGAGTGTGCACCTCTGAGATGAAAGTTGTTCTTAGTCGCCATTTCAGGAGCTGGCTCTGTTGAAAAGAGAATTTGAGATCGTGGTCCAGCTTGTTTCCTCTCCCTAATGAGATCTTGGCAGAACAACCCTTTATTTCTCCATTGCAGGGAAAGCTGTCATTTGCCAATGGCTTCATTTTGGAGGGAACCTTCACTAACAAATCGGGCCAAGGCCTGCAGACGCACGGCATCCTGAACACGTCGAGCGAGCAGCTGGAAGACAGGATAACCAAAGCGTGAGCAATGAGAGCTGACTTCTCGGGGCATGGCTTGTGTTTTGACTCTATGTGGAGGAGTACTGGCTCAATCCCCACAGGGATCAAGGCAGTCCTTGCTCAAAGAGTTGATCTAAAACTGGTTCATATGCAAGGGAGAAGGAGGAAAGGAGAGCAGTTTGTTATTTAACATTAATGCCACATAGGAAGCAGGAAAACAGATGTCCTGCTCCCATCCTGCCACCATCTACCCAGAGATACTCCCATCCTCAGACTGGAGAGATTTTAGAAGGCTTAACATATGTTCAGTGATTTGTGCATGTGTGCACGCACACACACGCAATTCTGTGTATACACACCGACAGGTGTGAATCTGCACAGGCAAAGCTGGCTGCTGAAATGCATCACTTGCTCCTTTCCTGTCCCTCTGTGCTACTGCAGGAATATTACCAGCTGATATTGTAGAGGTAGGAAAGCTACCAAGAAGTGAAGCATGGCACATGAAGCTCTGAAGAGCTTGAGCTGGGTAGTGCTCTATGTGGAGGAAGGCTGTGGAGCCAGGATCACGGCTTCACGGGGCGCTGATGCTGCTTTGGCAGGCAATGGTGCGAATGCAGGGCAGGAGTAACTGAACTGAAGCTATGAGGCCACATCCTCTGCTATAGACTCTTATCCTCAGGGTTGAACCTTGCAAAGAAAGGGAGGTTCTGGTTGCCAGGCTGGAGGGCTTGTGTTCAGCCCGTTTGATCCAAATGAGGCAGTCCCCATGGGAAAGGCAGCTGCCTGCCCTCTGAGGGCAATTCCTCTCGCAAAACCCAGTTCAATTTCCTCTGCTTTCCTCTTCAAAACATTTGCAGTCCATCAGCGTGTCTTGTTGCAGAAACAGCTCCTGTGCTTTTCAGACAGCAATAGCTACTGGTGGTGGTTGCTCAGCTGTCTTCTTCCTATCAGTCTCTTCTGCAGGCTTTCAGTTCAAATAAATAATCTGTATTTAGAAACATCCATGAATGGAGCAGAAAGCCTGTGATCAATTCACCAGCAAATATTCAGATTATTGATATTCCACGCACCAGGAATTTTTCTTCACTCAAAGCACCTCGTTGTCAGGACAATAGACTTGAGTTGCTTTCCATTGAATTACCAGTTAGGCACTGCCACCTTCCTCTGCTCCCATAGTTCTGTGTTACTATCTGATTCCGGACAGCCTTCTGTATTTGAAGGTGAAGTCTGAAATAATTGAGGAGGGATGCAGAAAAGCCTAATGCCATGTTATGTTTTGCAGTCAGCTGGGCCTTGAGGAGTTCCCAGTGGAGAAGAGATGGAAGGGAATCTATGACCAGTTCCTGGAGTTCATTCATTCTGGCTGCAAAGAAGAAACGGAGGAGTCTTTCACGGGGTTCCACATACAAACGAGCAAGGAGCTGCGGAAATCTCAGGAGTACCTCTTCTGCCAAAGGTATGAGTACTGCACGCCCTCACTGCAACAGAGGAGCCCATTTGTGCAGAGAGGATAGTGGTTTACACTAGGGCGTGCCATGTGATAAGTTAATAACCCAAGAATTATACAATTATTCCTGCTTGTGAGACAGGAGGGTGAATTTTAAGCCTGAATTTAAGGTTGTGCTGTTGAGACTGATTCTTATCAGTGAAAATTTGAATGGGATTCATTTGACTAAATGTAAGCACCTACATGTGACCCGGTCCTCTCTGGCTCCTCTTGTATTTGAGGGAAACCTAGCTGACTTCATCAGCTGATGCAGAGCAAACTCATCTCCCTTTAAGAAAGTATCTAAAATAGATCAGAGAAGCATGTGCAGGGTGCAACCCAGGCCAGTTGTAAGGGGAGCCAGAGGCAATGAATTTAGATAATCATAGGTGTTGTGAGCCAGTGGAGGAATTTGACTGAAAAGGTTAAAGGAAAATTCATTCGTTCTAATAGTCTCATTGCACCCTTGGAATCTACCAGAAATACCAATTTGAATTCATCCCAGTGCTTTGTTGTGTAGTTTTCCTTCTTCACCTCTCATCTTTTCAGGGGGACTGAGGATGTATCCTGGAAGAGAGAAGATATTCTTGAAGAGCTTGCCCAGCACCAGGGACTGGAGTCACTGCACAGTTATTTAGAGAAGGTAAAGTTTAAAACCACAGTGATCCATGTCTGTCCACCAGACATGGATACAGGTCGTAGTAACTTTCTGTCAGCACATACAACATCGCCAGTGACTTTGAGAGTCTTCTCTAAATCATGTGTGAATACCTATGCTTGTGAAGAAGAGGGTTATCCTTCACGCTTTTTGACACTCATTTTGTGCACAGTTGTACGGGCCAGGAAGTAATAATTTGGTTCACTCTTGGTTCTCAAGTTGTGTCACGGAATAACCTGCTGCTGGAAATGATTAATAAACCCCCATGCACTCTCAGTGGTTGTTTTTCACTCAACCAGCCTTCCCCTGAAGCACCCTTTGCTCTCTCTCTCTCTTAAATATCACAGGGAAATCTCATCGGAACAGAAATTCTACTAAGCACATTTCTGCCTGATCCTGGGAGGAGAATGGGCTTATGGCAGCAAAAATAGATGAATATTCTAGTTGATTACCTCTAGGCTTGTTCTTCTTTGCTGACAAGAGAAGGTTGGGTGGCCATTTGGTGTTATCCTCTACTAATGGCAAGGGCTGACTTGTGAAATTTAATTTTCCTCTATCATGCAGGCATTGAAGTCTTCCCTGCACCCCCTGGGAAAGCTGCTGAAGGCCTTGACGATAGCTTTTCAGGCAACATATTCTGGGATTGGGGCCAACAGACACTTGCTGACTATGGCACAAGAGGAAGTCAAGTACTATGCAAAGAAAATATGGGAGTTTTACCAGTAAGTGAAGCATGCTGAGTCCTTCCAGTGCGTCTGAGCATAGAGGGCTTGTGGAGTAGATCATCAGGATCATTTGTAAGGTGACAAGGCTGCTTTATTTCACAGCATATTTCTTGGGAGAGTTGCTTCAGAATGGTGTAAGATAGTTATTTGCAATAACCGAGGTCACACGGACCTAGAAAACCTTTATTATGCCCATTGCTCACTACCTGACCCAGGGGCTCTAATGTGACAAAATGCCACTGAGTTATGGCAGCTCAATGAGCTGGCGCCCATAATAAGACTTCATTTAGACAAGCACAGATATGAACAAGAAACCTCACTAAGTAACGAGGACAGCAAAGTATATCAGAGCACAGAACAGTGGTGTTTGATATTTATGTTTGAATGAAAAATAGTTTAAGCTTAACATGCCTCAGCTCCACGGGAGTTAAGGACGTGCAGTGTAAGTGCATTGTTGAGGCTCGGCTGATGTGGGTAGTGACTCTAAAACAAGGTTGTTCTGTTGTGTGGTTGTGCCTGTGGGTAAACAAGGACTAGAGCAAGGCATGATTGGGGTCCTGTTGCTGTTTGAATATCTTTTAAGAGAAGATACAAGAAATTCCCCAGTAGGCAGAGGTGGGGAACTCTGCCCCTAGCTGCACTAAGGGTGCCTTAAATATAAGAGGTTGGACCAAAGCTCTGTTATTATCAGTGTAGGCTTGTATGCTTGGGGAAGGCTGCCAGCTCTATAATGAGAGGTTTGTCTGTCCCAGAGAACTCTGAGAACAGCAGCAGAGCTGATGGGAACCAGTCAGATTTGATTCAGTTCATCAGAGCTTTGCTCATGAACAGTACAATGGGGCTGACAACCTGAGCATTGGGTCATGTGAAAGTGCTTCTGAGCTCAGCGCATACCTTGGAAAGCTTGCTTCACGTCTCCAGACCTTTCAGATGCAGTGTGGGGAGAGAGACCCACCTTCCTCTGCTGTGCCTCTGGCTAAGTTTCCTAGGCTGATACTTCTACACCAAAAAAAGGCAACGTCTCCCTAATCCCCATGTTAAGATTATGAAATCTTGGCTTGGAAATACCAAGAAAAACTCAAGCTACTTTTCAGAGTATAATCATCCTCTAATGTTCATAGATGGATTAAAGAATTGGTTGGTGTAACAGGTCCTGAAACCTCATGTCCCTTGAGTGAGAATATAAGGAGATGGTGCTCAATGCAAACCACAGTTAGGATCTCCAGAGTGACCACCCTACTCTTCAGAAGCTACAGAGATATTTGAAACATTTATTCATTCCTGGCACCTTCTGCTGGTAATGGAGAAAGCTCTGAGACAGCGAAACTCAAACACCAGAACAACACTGCAATTATTACAGAGAGCTTTACTAACATCCCACTTGATGGTGGGACAGCTGAGCTCCTCACTTGAGAATAACAAATTACCCTCAAAAAGAAAAGGAGGGAGGGAACTAAACCTTGGTTCTGTTGCTCTTTTAGGGGTTTGCTCCATCTGGCACTGGAACAGAAAGGCCAACTACCTGCAAAGTGTGTGGATGGAGATACGAGGTATGTGTCACCACTGGTTGTTGAATTTTAAGCTGCTAGGACATACAGGGTGTCTTCTAAAACACATTAAGTGCTGAACTGGTTATATTTTCTGTGTGAGTCAGGTTCTGTGCCCACACTTCTCCAAGCACAAAGTTTTCAGTAGTTCTGCTTGAAGCATGAGAGCAACTTCTGATCGTGTTCTGTAGCAGAACAGAGTGATGAGTTGGAGGTGTGTGTGGTGCACAGCCTTGTGGGATTACTCACACCAGCTACTGTGCAGTAGCATGGTTGTGTGTGAGAGCGCGGTCCCAGGACTACCACCTGCTTTGCATTAGTCACAGGAACTTGTTCATTGCGGGGATGGTGATTCCATGCCAGCACTGAGAGAAAGGCAGGCCTGGAAATAGGGAGTACAGTGTGGGAAATGTAGCAGGGGTGGTAGAAGACATGATGTTCCCAGAAATAAGAAGGTAGGAATAATTGTGGGAGACCCAGGTTTAGGTTTTTTTGGGGGCGAGAAGAAGCATCTTTGTTCACTTGTTCCCGTTTGGTCTAGATTTCTCTTTGCTGTAATCTGCAGCCATCCTCACAGGGCTGAATGAAGCCAAGAGGTTGGTGGAATGGTAAGCAGCTGGAAAAGGGTTTTATCTGAATTTATTTGGTCTTTGTCCCATAAGAAATAACAGGCGCTTTGCTGAAACAGCTCAGAAAGAACAGCTGGAGATGAATCTCTGATGCTCCTGGTTTTTTGCAGTGACCAAGGAGGTCTTGTGGAGAAACAGTACCCTGTCCTGTCCTACAGCATAAGATGTACTTGCATCTTCAGCTTGTGGGCACATGCATGAGTGTTTTATAGGTCACTACTGTCCAACTGTGACATTGAACTCAAACGTGGGGGAAGGAGGGGGGAGAACACCTTGCCGCCTCAGAAGCTGCCTCTTCCATTGTGTGCTGTGTGGTTCTTGGTCACCTCAGGGGTTGTAGGTCTCACCGTAGGACTCTGCTTTGCTTTGCTGTGCCATAGTGACCAGAATGAACGCAGTGTGGTCCTGCCACTGATCTTGCCCTGCTTCTACCCTGAGCTTTTCATGCTCTACATGCTCTACCATGAAAGAGAAGATGACCTCTACTGCCAAGGCATCGTGGACCTAAGTCTGTTTCCTGACATCAAGCTGCTAGAGTTTCTGGATGTGCAGAAGTAAGTGACATTTTTTTCATCCCAGCATGCAACCCCATGATCAGAAGGTGGCAGCCAGCGAAAGCTCTGATGGCACCGGAGGAAAGGACATACACCCCGTTCCTGGGTCTGTCACTGGCTGTAGCACTGCAGTTTTTCCTAGTCTGCTAAAGGAAGTCCTGTGGTGGAGTGTCTGCAATACTGTCTGGAAGGACAACATTGACTAGTAGAAACCTGCTATCATCTATACTAATTTTCATTTTTGTGTAGCAAAAATCTTGTTTTCTAGCTCAGCACACAAATGGTTTGCTCCAACTTGGGATCAATCAGACAGTTTATAAATGTGTCTTAGAAAGGGCTACAGTCCATCCAGTGTATCTGCTCTAACAATGTAAGCACACAGTCTCAAGACAGGGGAAAGGCTGTGGAGCCAGATGTTTCCTTCATCCATTCCTGCAGCTAGATCCATCTTTGGAAGAGATATATGAGGACCAATGAGTAGAACTCAAGGGGCATGTGAGCTTTTCTAGCACAGCATCATCTGAAGCTGAAGGATTTAAGCAGGGCAGAAGGAGATCCAGTCTCAACTGGGCAATTTGATTCAGGCTAGACTCAGTGAGAGGAACTGAAAGTGCCAAAATTCTCCATTGATTATTACAGGAGCATCTGTGAGTAAAATGAACCCTACACTCAGGTTAATGACTCTAAGCTATTAGTTCTACCTGTAGCACTGTAAGAAAAGGAGCAAACTCAGTCTTATGCACCTACAAGACTTTAGCATCACCTTCAATGAGGAGATAAAAACAGTCAAAACTTAGGGGGGAGTTAAGACCTGGACATGCCTTCTGAATCTCCTCTCTGTGATCTCCTTTCAGACACCTCTGGCCTCTGAAAGATCTCACGTTGACAACCAACCAGGTAAGAACGCTGAGAGCTACCTTTGGCGTGTTAGCGAGATGGCACTGGGGCTACATGCTGGTGCTGGCTAGTGATGGAGCGTCACCTCAGTAACCACAGGGCAGACTGCACTCAGAAATCAGAGATAAATGACACATGTTCATTAGTTATGATCTGTAGCTACTGCATATGAATTTCCATGGATGGAAATATGAGCTCTGCATAGGATTGCTTTGTAATGCTCTGCTCTGTTTCAAGGTCATCTGTGTTCAGAGTGGCACTGTAGACATCTAAGTGTGTTCAGGGGGACACTGTCTACAACAGCTTTATTTTGCCCTCCTTTATGGGCAGCAAACATGCTTATTTTGGGTTCAGCGCTGAGGAGCCATGTGGTGACTCTCAGAGAGTTGCTCTTACAGAGGCACAACTCTTTGTCTCCCTTTCAGAGGCGGTCCCTCATCAAAGACAAGTGTTTCCTGTCCGCCACCGAGTGTCTGCAGAAGCTGATGTAAGTCACTGTCCACAACCTCTGACTGACAACCACGGATTTTCTGTTTTCTGGGAAATGCCATAAATTTACACCTGTTTGCAAAAACATTTCTGGGTCAGCCTGCAAGATTATTTTAAGAAATTTTTTTTGGTGATATTTCTGTTTAAAAGAAATAGTAACTTCTATAGAATTCCCCCACCCCCTTAAAAAAAAAAAAAAAAAATCAAGACAGTATCAATTATATGTAAACGCAACCCTCCCCTGGCTAATATTTCCCCTTAATATAAACCTTATAGATTTGACAACTGTATTAGTCCCTTGCTAGAACTGCCCAAAGTGATTCGTCCCATGCTCTTCAGCTTTTATTTGAAGGACTGTGACTCAGGTGAGTCCTGTCTGAAATGAAAGATTGACACGAGGGTGAGCAAGTCATACTCAGGATTTGGGAAGGCTCAAGGTCCATCTGGATAATGTTACATCCTGGTGATGCCTCCTGGCACAAACTTGTTGACTCTTTTTTGGTGCAGCCATTTGAGATGATTGATGGACTTTTTTTGTAGTCTGAAATTTTTTATTTTTTCTTTAGTTCTGCTGCTTTATTTCTTTAGCTGTGTGGTGGAAGCATCTTTGACATGGCTGTTTTCATACCGACAGCACCACGGTGGATCCCCGGGAAAAGCTGGTGATCCTCCAGAAGACGTATGAGGAGATAGAGACCACAGTGTCCCGGGTGGTGGAGAAGGACTACAAGCTCCCCATGGATGACCTGTTGCCCCTACTGATGTATGTTGTATCCCGAGCAAAGTAAGTGGAAACTTTTCATTTCCCAGTCCCGTTGTTGTGTGATACCTCAATCAGAGAAAGAACAGCCATGTTGCCAAATAGTTTAAATGAAAAACTGGGGTTTACTGGGGTTTGAGTTTTAACATGCTTTTTCCTGAGCTGTATTTCTATGTGCCGGCTGTGGTGTGATGGTGTTGGCCATGATAGCAAGTAGCTAGGGACTTCCTGAGTGTCCACCTCTTAGCCAAGAGGATAATTCAGGATTGTCATGGGAAATGCAGTCTTACCTGCATCTCAGTTTACCGTAGAAAATAGGGATGCGAAGTCTTTGAAGGCTGATAGTTGATGCCTTCAAGGCATCACCTACGTATCATACATTTTCTATTTTTCATTTTCAATGGGGCACTGTAATTCAGTTTGGAGGCTAGGAAGGTCTTGAACACTAACCATGTAGTAATTAAACATTTCCTGTGTAGGAATGACCGTAAACGTAACATTTCTACCAAAGAGTCTCTGTCTGTGCTGCCTTCACTCTAACTGCAGGAACCAGCTCACATCCAGGAGAATGAACCTACTTTTTTTTTCCTGGCAAATTTGAGTAAAAACCCTTGACAGACTTCCTGTACATCCTTGGTCTCCAAAAAAGGGTGAAATGTTTAAACCTGTGGCCATGAAATCCAGAAGTTTGGGATTTAGTGGGGATTTTTTCCTTTTTTTTTCTTCCTCCCTGCAGTCATATTGGATGATGCAGGTTTGTTTGCTGGGTAGCTTTCTCAACTGCAGATGAGAGAGGAGGGGAATAAGAGAGACTGTGAAAAGTGGAGGCGTTGACATTTTCTTATGATTGAACATCTTTGCTGAGATCCAGTCATGCTGGATACCTTAAGGACTCAGCTTCCAGAAGATCAAGGTGATGCCCAAGGAATCAGCAATGGAGTTCCAGAGCCATGCCTCCTTCTCCCCATAATATGATTTCAAACATGTGCCCACAAACACCAGGGCTCAGAGATTTGTTCTAGTTGCAACTTTTTTCTTTCTTTCTTTCCCCCTCCCCTAGAATACAGCACCTGGGAGCTGAAATCCATCTGATCAGAGACCTGATGGACCCCACCAATCAAGGAGGACTGTACGACTTTCTGTTAACGGCACTGGAGGTAAGGAAATGTTTTCAGCAGTGACAGCTGCAAGCTGCATTAGCCTTTCTTGAATAGTAGAGATACTGATGTGCTATACTTATTTTAGAGGGCTTCTTATATGCCTGGCACAGGAGGTTATTTTCCTTCTGGTCTAGACAATATGCTTGTTGCTCATCTATAACGTGCAGATTTAATCCTGCCTTTGGGGAGAATTCACTTTGTGTGCATGAGACCAGATTTTGCCCCAAAGTTCCAAAATTACTCCTTAATGGGTTTTGTATTCCTTGCCCAGTCATGCTACGAACACATACAAAGGATGAGACTCCGCCAAAGAGAGAATTGCCATGTGACTCACAGCTCCTGAGCCCGAGGAACCGAAGGGAGCCTCCTCACTGCCGCACTTTCTTGACCAAACACTGTTGGATGAAGAAGCAATCATGTCACTGCTGTCCTGGCTGCCTTTGAAAAGGGAAGAACGGTTATTCATCAGATGAGGATTTCTTGCTGCGTTTTCTCTTAGACTAGCTATGATCGTAAAGCCCAGACATATGGATGCTGTGGGCTAAAAGCCTTCAATACACAACCTCAGCTTGTGTTTGGGAATCTCTTTGCGGAAAGTGGCCAAGGGTTCTTTTATCCCGTAGTTTTAATTCCCTTTCCTGCAAATAGCAACCTGCCTTGAAACCTCGTTTAACTGTTCTTTTAGATGCTGTGTTTATTTTGCACTGGTGAACTGACATATGTGAGAAGAGGTTATTTTATAGAAAGCGGTCAAATGAAACCACAAGGACTGTTTTGTCAGGACTATTTCTGGTTGGCAGAAATGTGGCATGGACAGGAGAGGCCATTTCTGTGCTCCTAAACAATCTGTTCCTGGAGTGAGGTGGCTCTTCCTATATCCCTGAGAGGAAGGTTTTTCCGTTCCTCTTCCTACCTATGCCAAACTCAGTACCTCTCCATTGACTTGTAAAGCTGCTATTGACTAACTTCCTTGTTTTATGATACTTACAAGTATATATTTATACTCTGCAGACTCCTGTTAAATCTCAGGAATATCACACTTGCACCTTGAACATGTTAGTGCTGCTTTGTAATTCTGCAGGGAATTCTGTTCGTGTGTGCCCAACAGAAAGAACGTATGTCGTCCTGGGGCGACAAATCTCAAATCCTGGTGAGACAAAGCACCAAACCACCTGGCTCTCTGCACTGACAAAGCTGCAAACACACTGGTTTTCCTAGGTGCACAGCTTTGTGCTGACAGACCACCCACTGATGCCAGTGGGGTACAAATCCGATTAGAATTGGGCTGGGTTTTATGCTGCCTTTATAAAAGGCAAATGGATATCTGGTATCCTGTTCCTATCAGACAAAAACAGTAATGTCTGAGCTGTGTATTTAGAGCAAAAGCTCTTTTGAACTAGATTTTAACCTGCTTTTTTTTTACAAGTTGACTTTAAATTGTCCAGGTCTGTAACTTCAGGAAAACAAACCAAAACTCTACAGGCTGTTTCCTCCTGTTTATCTCAAGTATTATGCTTTAATAAATAGTACAGTGATTACAATAGTTAATATATTGGTATGAGAGTATCCTAACGTATGTTTTACAGTAACTTTGTATTTAAATAAAGCTGTTTAATTTTTAAGAGATGTTCCAGTCTTGTATAATTCTTATTCCAATCTTGTTGCTGTCTTCAGACATTTGAGAATTGCTTTCCTTTCTGTAACTTTAGAAAGTATGTGGTGCTCTTACTGCCTTGATCATTCATGGGAACAGAGACTTTGAACTAGAAATTAGTTTCCCAATGTAAGAGAGACTGAATCAAAAAAACTAATTTTTGTGCTTCTGTTCCTTGCTGAATTAGTAAGTAGAACATGGTTTAAACTTGAAGATAATTTCCTGCAATTAAATTACTATTTTTTTACCCCATTGTCTCACACTGATCATGCTAAGTCTTAGCAGGCCTTATGAAGGAGGGCTGTTACACATCTTCAGAGCTGAAGATGCTGTGGTGCAGAGACAGCTCAGGTGAAGAGAAAGTGAGAGTGACTAGTTGAGACCCACCTTCCTTTACCTGAACACCTCTTTAACCACTCTACCATGCTGGCCTGTCTTCTCCCTTCCTTAACTATATCCCACAGGGAAGAGGAACTAACTGCAGAAATGATGCCTCTTCCCTGAGAACTGCTGCCTGGACTTTTGCATCACAGCAAACTCATGCCATCCCCCCAAACGAGCACACAGTTTGCTGGACAGTATGGTGTCAGAACTGGGCATGCTGAGATCCTGGGTTCCTGGGGTAAAAGCTAGACTTGTACATTTGCTGGTTTCACACAGCAAAGCCACGCAGATCCAGCTTCACAGGACATGAAATGAAAAGTACTGTTCATCTAAGCAAACCCTTTATAAAACTGCAGTGTTTAAAGTGGTTGGTGTCAATACCAGTTGCACAGCATGCAGTGAGACTGCAGAATACAAGAGCAAAAACATGCTTTCCTACCAGTAACAGTGATTGTCAGCTTTAAACCATTGTTCCACACCTCTGTGAAATCTCACCTTATTCATACAAGGAAGAAAGCTCCAGCTGCCTGTCTTTGAGAATGTAAACAGCCACAAGTAACAGCTGTGAACTTTTAATTTCAGAGTTGCTTAAAACTGGCAGTTTTCCAGTCTAAAGAAACACCCTGCCAAAAGGCTGAATCACTGAGATGTAGTCACAGCTGTTAAAAAAAAAAAAGAAAAAAGAAAAAAAAAAAAGTCTGTTTTCTCCATACTGCATTCTTCCATGCTCTGGGTATTGAATTTAAGTTCAGGTACCACTTCCTACTCAAAATGCAGAACTTCTACTAGAAAATAGGACATGCAAAATGCATGCATGTACAAACTCCACAGGATTATTTAGAAAACAATGCGACTTTTCAGCCTACTGAAAATTTCTACTATTGCACTTTCTAAACATATGGTTATTAGTTGCTCTTACTGGTCATCTGGTTGAAAATTGAGGAAGTTCTTGAGCGCTAGTTCAAGTGAGCCCTAAAGGGGCAACTAAGGTAACAGTGTGCAGCCATTTGTGCTTCTAGGTTTTCTCGCCAACCAGTAAAAGCAAGAGGGGTACTTCACTGGAAATACTCTTGTAGCCCAAGGGTAGCATTCAGGTTGCAAATTGTGCTATGTAACCATGCAGTAGTGCCATTTGGTGTGTTAACAGCATGGCTTTTTTAGGCGATAACACGAGGCTACTTGCTAGCTTCCCTGATTAATCAAATCTCTGTTTGATAAAATACTGCGCCTTGAAATAGCGTGTAGAAACGTGAGAGTACATTCAAGTTCCTCCTTTTGAGCTTGGGTGGACCACACACTTAAACGATTAGTGGCAGATTTGCTATCTGCACTAATTTGAAATCAGGACTTCAGCTTCCTGATTATTATGTTAAATTTAATCCTACAGGCCCTGGAGCAGTATGAAGGCTGACCCTGCACCTGCGGCTTTCAGCTTTAGAGAGATACCACTTTACAGGACACTAGTACAGTCAGCTTTTCCACATCCAGGCTACAGCTGTTGAGCCAACTCAGGCTTCAATGGAAGCTAACTAACTAGGGTCGCCTAAAAAAAAAAAAAAAAAAAAAAAAAAGAAACAGAAACGAAAAGCTGAGCTGCACCTGGAAGCAGGACAGGTCTTAAAGTAATTTAGCTGTGACCAGACACAAGAAGAGCTTAACTACTGGAGTCTGCAGTGCAGGTTTGCCTTCTGTATACAGTGCTCTCAGCAGAGGGAATATGGTGCAGACCACTGCAGTCTCAGTGTTTAGCCCTGACAGACCTAAGCTTGATCCACAGAGAATTTCCGTTCCGCTTCCTTGAATGCATACTCACCAGCAGGGCTCATAAGATAATACTAATGTGATCTGGGTTTTTCCTTTATCTGATTTTTTCCTGTCCAATTTCTCTAGGTACTCAAATGCTGTCAACTTAAAGAACTCAGTCTTTTTATGAATGTACTCTCTCCTCACTCTACATTAAGGCTCTTTGTACTTAAACTGTAAGAGCTATTAAACAGGGAGGAGTCGGTCTTCTACAAACACCCACTTTGCAAAAGGTTCATTTTACAAAGAACTGAATAAATAGGAAGTTAGAGTAGTGCTGTATCTATTGCTGCTTTCAAGTGGTGGAGCAATGCCTCCGGAGGTGGAGAAAGTGACGTCAGGTCTAGTTTCTTGAAATCTTCATTAGCACTCAATGATGTTAACACCTTCACAGTCCTCTTTAAATCAAACACTGCATGGAGCATGCCCAAGGTGGAAATGGCAGCTTTTGGAGCGTTCTTTGCTGAAGCTTCATCATCGAGGCCGTTTTCCAAGACAGAAATCCTGTTCTCTGCAATAACTTTGAGGAAGTTGTAGAACTCCTTGTAGTCTATACCCGTGCAAGACTTCATGATTAACTAGGGGGAAAAAAAACAGCACTGAAATGGAAACAACTCTCTCTTATTTACAGTAAGAATTACAAAAACATATTTTATCAAGCTCTTAACTATCTGGAATTTAAGTAATCATGTTTAATCATATTTTTTGTAATGCCCCAATGGCACTAAAATTCTTTACCTTACTTGAAATGCCACTAGCCCCAAAAGCAACAGTCTGTTTCTTCTAAGTACTAAATGGCTGTGCTATTTGAAACTATTTTTGAAGCATATCAACCTAGCAGCAACACAACAGCCTCCAGAAATAATCTTCACATTTGTTTGATGCTTAACATTTTGGAAGCACACAAGATACAACGCTGCTCCATATAGTTACACATTCTGAAAGCATCACTTTGCAGACACAGAAACCTGCTGCCTTCACCTGAATTTTGCTTGTTTCAGATTCACTGTTTCTTCATGAATAGTCTGTGTGGGGTCTATCTTATCAGTTCTTCTGTTTACATGAAAAAGCACGTGTATTTTATAAAGGAGAATATAAATAGTACATAAAGGATTGATGATGCTAATAAGAGTTGAAGAAGAGTAGTTGAAGCATTAGTTTTTCAAACAACATCCTAACCTCCTTGATATAGCAAATATACAGTGGTACAAGCCTTTCCCTATTTTACTAAAGTAATATTTGATTTCCTGGAAAATGCAGTTGTTTCATAAGGAAGTAGGAACCAGTGACATGTACGATTGCCAAGTATGAGGTTAAGGACTTCTGTGTCTTAGAGCTCTAATAAGGTGGGTGCAATGCATCCCTGAAATATATGATTCTCTAATAGAAAGGCAGTCAGCTAGCATCATGTTTTACCTGGCACTGTAGGTGCCAATCATCCATAGGGTCTTTCCATTCATTGATTTCCCGCTGGACAGCTGCTAATTCATCCTGCAGGAAGCACCACATTATAGCCACATTGCAGCCATTCACCCAGTTGTGGTTGATGGAAATGGTATCCTCCTGAAGGAATAATTTAAATGGTTATTAGGCTCTACATAGGAAAGCACGAGAAAACAGCTCTAACATCTTTGATGCTGCAAAATGTATGGGAAATGCTTCTTTGGCATCAATACCACCACTGAGCTGAAAGGCTGTCTCTTTCCGATGTCCCTGAAAAACCAAATCTTGTTTCATTCTGTAAACTGGCAAATGTCTCCAGTTCCTCTGTCTGAGCATACCTTTTAAGGGCACAAAGGTGGGAGAAGGTGGTGGGGGAAAGGAACAAGGTTGTTAATTCTGGTTTGTAGTCATGAAGATCAATTTATTAGCATTTTCCATTATTAAATTACAATTTACAGTTAGAAACCAAGATTAACAGCTTCACCATAAATCTATCTCACCTAGTATCCTATTTCTCAGTGACTAGTAGCATGTAATGACACAAAGCACAAGAAAAGAGGCTGCAGGCAGCCTCTTCAGTTGTATACTCTCCTAGCTTCTAGTGGTCATCTAGGAGCTCATGAGTTCAGGCTTGCATTTAGCCATCATCTTGAGCAGCCACTGATACACCTTTCCTCCATCAATGTCTCTAAACTTTCTGCAGCCCAATTACTCTTTTGGCATCCACAACGTGCTGTAGCAATAAAGGTTTGATCTGATTCAAGCCTGCTGCCTGATTATCTCTTAAGTGTGATGAAAAGGATGGCACCAGTTATCTTACCAGATTGTAAACTTGGTGATGCCATCCACTGGGGATGAAGACTATCTCCCCTGCTTCCTGTACAATTTCAACAGGGGGTTGACTTTGGTTGTAGCGAGGGTAAACACTCCTGTCCTGAAGACTAGGTGCAGTCACGTCGAAGGGCAAGTTGCCATGGCGATCTTTCAGATACTCCTCCTGTCCTGCGGGGTATAACAGCCATTTCTTTCTCCCACATATATTGGCTGACCAGCTATAGGAACGGAAGACATCAGCATGGAATGGAGTCCTGTGGGGCAAATCAGAGGTTTAAAGACAACACCTAAAAGCTGTAAGATGAATTAAAGTGTCTGAGAATCAGACACACACACAGAAATCAACCTTTACTATGCAAACCTGATCCCAAACTGTCATCCTCTTCATTTAATTTTGATCGTTTCACAGATTAAAAGGCCACTATATCTACATAGTATCACAGTGTTGCATGTCTTCTCCATCAGCTAGTTTTGAATCTGTCCCACAAATACCTCAATGGCAGGTGAATCTGTGATGTGAATCGATGAGAATACCACAAATGCAACTGTACCACGCTGGACTTCAATTTTCATGCGCAAAATACTTCACCAACCCATCAGCGCCCCTCCAAGGCTTCTGTTGACTCTGCAACTCACAACCTGCTGCTGATCCCCAGGGAGTCTCTGGTCTAAAACCTTACATAAACTACCTGACAATTTTTACAGATTTTGTGTGCACAATTCAGGGCTTTTTGAAGGGCAAAAGCACTTTAGCTCACTGCATAAGGACAGCTCACATCCAGAATCAAATGAGCTGCTCAAGAAACAAGACTGGTTGAGTTCAGGTACAACGCTCTACAGTACAGCCACACTGTCTCAGCAGCATGATGTCATCTGGAAGGACAATGTGCTAATCCTTGTAATATTAATCTTAAAAAAAAGAGCATGTGAGAATCACAGAAACCACACTGTCTTACCATGAACCTTTAGGTCCCATGTAGACAAACCGGTAATCATCCACAGCTACAGCATCCCAGTATTCATTCAGCCAGTCGGAAGAAAAATACACAGGGGTTGTATAAACATCTTGCTCGGGAAAAGCTCTTAAAAAGATAATGTGTTGGAAATGGGTCTCAGAAAAATGCAGCATTGCTCCTTCTAGTCAGTTTCCAAAACCCAGATGCAAAGACCAAACAGGTATCTAGCAGGCCATTAATACTTAGCTGCCATCTCCTTTATATCATTGACAACCCTGAACTGTATGTAAAATGCATGCAACAGTGCTTTTCTGTCTCCCAGGAAAGCTGTGAAGGTTAACTGCTATTTAGGAGACTCTTTCTAATTATGGCAAAGACAGTTCCTAATAAACAAATTCTCTTTAGATGAGATGCCTGCAAGACTGGTTGTCCAACTGGATGACAGCCTGGGGGCGTGAGGGTTAGGAGGGAAGCCAAGCTGTGAGATTTTGACAAGTGTGTGGCCTTCTCCCACTGGATATGCTGTCCCTTTCCCATCTGAAGCTGCACGTGCAGACTTTCTGTAGCAAGCCATAGCACTGGTGTCTGGGAAAGCAGACAAACAGGGTGACAGAGACTGACAAATTTTCTCTGTTGCAAGTCACTGGCACACTCAAAAATGAAAACAAGAGCTGATCACAAGAAAGTTGGATTAAGAGCAGGATAAGTTTAAGGAAAAAGATTCGAGTGAAAAAACACAAGAGTCCTACACAGACATGGGGAATGGACAATACATCCACCTCACAAGCAGCAGGCTGGAGAAGGAAAGCCAAAACAGGGTGAAGAGAATTTTAGCAACCAGAAAGGTTAACGGAAAAAAAAGGATAATAAATGATTATAACTCACACATGCTCACTGAATTACACATAATTAGAAATGTCCCTCTTCTTTTTAAGAAGTAAGGTTTGCACTGTAGCAGTCAAACAAAAGCCAAATGTTCTGGCCACATGGCTTCCACAGGGATAACATACAGTCATTTAAAATGTAGATGAAAAGGCAAGTGCTCAAGAATGTCAGCCTTTTTGGGAAACAATGACCTGTTTGAGAATCTCGTCGTGTGAAGTACCCCAAGAACAGTGCAGTATAAGACTGATATTTTGGTGGGCAGGTGCTAACAAACAGCACTGGCAGCATTTAAATGCTCAGGCATTAGAAGCTGAGCATTACGCTTCCACAGCAGCTCTTTGCTGTGCGTGCCATGCAGGGGTTTCCACAGTGCTCTCTTACCTGCTCAGGTGCCAGTCCTTTAGATAAAGGCAGCCTCGGGATGAACGGTAGTCATTTTTAATGTACTCTTTCCAATACTTTATATACTCCTTGAAGGGGAGCTGCTCCTTCGGGTTAGAATTGTATTCCTTGACATCACAGTTGGCAACAGGTACTACAGCCTCTCCTGAAATATAAACTCTTTGAGCCCAGGTGGCGACAGAACAACTGATGTAGAGACTGAACTCCCTTAACCTTATTCACTGCAGCAGCTTCTAATATCTGGGCCCTATTATGCTAAGTACAGTAAAAATATGTAAAGAAAGAATCCCTAATCCAGATCTCACTCCAACACCATCATTCTAGGCAAACATGATTCAGACCAGAAGTTAGTTATTTAATGTAACTTGAATTTTTATCTTAAACTACATTAGGAGTGGGGTATTGATTCCTATTAAATATACTAATATTTTACAGCCTGAAGAGACACTTCACTGTAACTACAGAATACTTTCTCCTTGTCTGGGGAAAGTATCAGGCTGCTCATGTGGTTAACATTAAGCAGGTAAATAACTTGGTAGAATTACAGAATGCTTTTTATTTTATTTCATTGTGGGAATAAAATTGAGATTGGCATCTGCAAAACATATAGTGTGAGTAAGTATAGAAAATGAACATATTAGCTTAGAAAAAAGTCTGGAGAATTGCTTGGTTTTGTCTAGTGGTTCTATTCCTAAAATTAAAAAAAAGCTGTGTCATTTAGCATACACCTTTTATAGCAGGTATTAAAAATGCCATGACTTACCAAACTTCTGCAGCAGATGATCAAAGTTAGGCTTTCCATCCCAAGTAACCCAATTTCTCCTGCTGCCCCAGTCTTCAGTGAATTTAGCTGAGAAAATACAGGGATGGTTGGGAATCAAGTAATCTCGGAAAAAGTCTGAGTAAGTGAATGATTCTACTTTTTCAATAAAGTCAACGTGTCCTCCGGGGAGGCAGAATGCACCCTGAGATGAACTGTTGTAGTCACGAAAAAAGGCAGTGGAACAGGCGAATGTTGCCCTGTCCATGCAGGCTGGATACCCTTCCTGGCTTAGCCAAGACAGCATTGAGCAGATGCTATCCCGTTATGCTACAGCAAAAAAACCTGCTTGGAAATTGACTTGAGTCTCTAAATCCATGGAAACTCACAGGAAAATACAAATGGCCAGCGGTAAAATGAGAAGTCATGTAGGAGCATCCCACCACATTGGGCTAATTAGGATATTCCATAGTTTACAGCTTAACGCCAGTGCGATATCTGACAACAGTCACCCCACGGATGGTGAAGATGTTGCTTTTCCCTCGTCACTTTCGCGTCAGGGTGACCACACTCTCTGAGGATGACCAGTAAAGGCTGGTTCCTTCCTAAAACAGCAGAAACATTAATTTCAGTGGGATATCCCTGCCAAATGAATTAGTTGCAGGGGTGGAGGGAAGGAATACCCCTCAGTCCTTGGGGCCCTGGGAGACCACCGCAGCCCAGCGACTGTACCGGGGCACACCCCTTTGTCAGGAGAAGATAAATGCTCTGGCACCCTCCACCTTCCCCAGACCTTCCTCTATGGGCCGGGCAGCAATTATAGGTTAAAAAAACACAAACAAAAAAGGTAAATAACAGTGAATAGAAGGGATGTGTCTGGGAAGGCGGGGTGGGGGTGAGGGGCTGAGCACAGGGCAGGAGGCCCGAAGACTAACGGTCACACACCCTGCAGGGGTGGGCTTCAGGAGAGGAGACACACCGGGGGCGAAGGGGGGCCGAGGGTGCTCACTGAGGGGAAAGCGGCCGCCATTAGGCCGCTCCCCCTTCACGGAGCTCTAGGGGGGGACCCGGACGCCACAGGCCGTCGCACACGCCATCCCCGCGTTGAGCTCCCGCTCCACCCGCGCGGCCGCGGCCCGCAGAAGCCGGAGAGCCGCGGCGGGAGGATACTCACCC
>JAVJGI010000050.1:51934725-51979014 GCA_035590275.1 Ibycter americanus
TCCTTTCGTCTTGCATTAGCCTGCTGCTAACCCTAATCCAAACTCTCCCTTTTAGCAGGATGCGCATTGTCCTGGGCTGGAACCCAGGTGTGCTGGTTCCTTCCCAGTAGTTAATTGCAGATCCATTTATGCCTCCAGAGATGACTTTTCTGTCCTGCTCAGTGACTGATGGGTGGGCTGAGAAATCTCCACTTAAGATATCCTGATCAGGCTAGTTGTGTGCAGGCTGTGAGATGCTGTGAGGTTTGTGAGATGCTTCCAGTCAGCACACTGCTGTTTTCCAGTGAGGACTGGGTAGGGTTGTTTGAGCAGTGGATGTTTGATCAGAGGGTTGACTTGCCTCTTCCTGTGCCTCCCTGCAACTGGGAACGAGCTGCTTTGGCTCAGATGAGGTGGGTACCAGAGGCTGTTGGTGAGTGAGAGAGGAGGTGGCTGGTTGCACAGTGGAAGGGAGAGGGGGATGTGAAATTACTGTTGGCTGTGCAGGGAGATGTAGTTGGTCCCAAAAGTTCTTTCCAGCCACTGAGGCTGAGTCATCCTGAAATACAGGATCCTATGATAGCAGGATGGGTTTGGGTGATGGGCAGGGGATGAGAAGAGAGTGGGAGAAGCAGAGTATCATAGGTGTTGACTGCGGCTCTGCCTCTAACTCCTCTAACATCCTTGGAGAGGGATGCTAACAGGCAGCATAGCACATGGAAAATAAAACCAAAACCACCACTGTTCTTCTCTCTCTCTTTTTTTTTTTTTTTTTTGGTGGAAGTAGTGGTGAGGCTTAGATGCAAAGAGATCTGTGGTCATCATCCTTTCTTGGGAGAGGACCCCAGAAAAAGGGAATAGGCTAAGCTGTTAGAAAATACAACGGAAGGGTTGTGTCCTCCATGTCACTGATTCCTCCTAACAGTGTGTTACATCTTTCTTGCCTGCAGCTGATAAACTTAGGTGCCTGCTTAGGTGTATCTTCTTGCTTAGAAGTTAAGGGCTTGACTCCCTGTGTTATATCTGGCTATATAGTGGTCATCTTTGGGAGCAGATCCCTAATTCCTCTATAAAGTAAGACCAGTGACCTTTAAGCTAAGGCACCAGTTTGCCAGCAAGGAGGCCTGTCTACTTCGGGATCTGCACCAACACTGATGGAGAGGCAGATGCTGGATGACAGTTGGAGTCGCTGCTGGGCTTTTCGGCCTCCATTTTGTGCCCTTATTATTTTAACTGGCAATGGGAATTTGGGATTGGGGGCAAAGCGAAAGGTGGCATCGGACTATGAGGCTGAGGTATAAAGGAGCAGAAAAAGGCAGTGGTGGTGATGGCCAAGTGTGGAAACATTGAGGTAAAAGGCAGTGTTAGCTGAAGAACATACGGGTGTAAATTGGCCGGAATAAATCCAGTTGGAAGTTGGATTTCTTACATCAGAACAGTGACATTCTGGGACCACTTTCCAATGTGTTAGCAAATGAAGAAAAGCTGGTTTTTAAAATGGATGGATCCTGGTAAGCTGTGAATAGGTTTGAGGAGCGAAATAACAGAGGGCTGGAGTCAGTATTAGGAAATCTTTGTGTCTGTGGTAAT
The DNA here is from genome assembly GCA_035590275.1 of Ibycter americanus. NCBI lineage: Eukaryota > Metazoa > Chordata > Aves > Falconiformes > Falconidae > Ibycter > Ibycter americanus. Next base: position 51,936,295 of record JAVJGI010000050.1, read on the forward strand.
TTGCTTTGAACTGGTGGGGGTAGCACGACCTTCCTACCGGCTTTCACTCTTCTAACACTGTCTTTTCTCTCTTAGGTTGTTGACTGAGCTCGAATCTCCTTCTTTGTGGTCATTTAGCAGCAAGCTCTGGAAAGCGCTCTTGGAAATCAAGCCAAAGGAAACTGCCACAGTTTCCGATTCGAAGAACCAGGAAGAAATCTTAATTAGAATTCCAGTTATTATCACCCACAGAACAGACTCAAATGTCAAGCCAGGAAAACTCACGCTCTTCGCTTCTGGCCTGGAAATCAGTGACTGCAATTCTCAGGTCATTCACCGATTTGAATCAAAGGATGTCGATGATATCAGAGTTCATACACCATATGAAATCAGTGTCCGACAGAGATTTATTGGGAAGCCTGACACCTCTTACCGGCTCTTGTCAGCAAAGATGCCAGAAGCAATCCCCATCTTGGAGATGCAGTTTAGCAAGAAGATACAGTTTTTAGAAGATGCCCTAGGGTTTGTTGGTGCCCAGAAGTCTCCTCAGGCAGATTTGGGGACCTCTGTCTGGCAAGCAGGTGTGTGACAGGCAAAGCAATCAGTCTGTAAGCAATAACACTAGCACCAGAAGTTTTCAAACGGTTTTCAAACTCAGAACAGTGTAGAATATGTACAAGGCAAATTCTCTCCTCACTGCCCCAATGGCGAGACCATGCTGATGATAAAATGCAAGAAAGAACGGGTAGGTGACTTTAGACCCTCGTGGCAAGAGCGAGAGGGTAGAGATGACAGAAGTGTGTGGCCCCGTTTTAGTCTAGTTGGATTTACTTTCTCCTAACTACATTAGCAAAACCTGTGACTGTAGAGGCTGAAGCTGTGTCCCTCAGGAGCCTGGCAGCTGAAACATGCCAAGCCCTCTTTAACATTGTGCTCTCAGCTGGTGTCGTCACTACCTCCACACCACTTTTTGAAAGGATTAGCTTAATCTGAGTTTCAGCTACTGGCCTGTGTTTTAACTACAGTGTAATTCTTTTTTTGGTGGTCACCAATTCAGTATTGCTCCAGTCTGTGGGGAAGAGTCATTAGAAATCCATTCTTCTCTCCTGACTGCATGCTTCAGAGTCCTTTGTAATTCCTGTTTTTCCTTCGTCAGTTCATAGCTGGAAGCATATTTGTGTTAAACTGTAGAAAGTTTCAAACAAATTTCCAGTTTAGCAAGTTTTTAAATAACAAATGGGATAAACATCATGTTAATTTTCGTATCTTTAAAAATAGAACTTTGTCATTTGAGATGTTCACGTGTTTGGATTTAGGAGATTTTAGGTCTCAGATCAGGTAAATGCATAGTTTAATCGTTACAAGAAAACACAGCAGAGACTGACACCCTTTCACAACAAGAATGACATTCCTTACTACTGTTACGATTACTAAAATTCTAGAGGGTTGGTTTTCTTGGTTTTTTTTGTAATCCAACTCTGGATTCATTTTGAAAGCTGGTGAATTTTTGTCTGTTAGGAATTTATTTCTATAACATGCTTGAATCCTCTTTTTTTCCTAATTGTTAGTGACAAAAGAGCAAATCTGTGGATGGATTCGTGGCCAATATATTAAAAACAAGTAGAAAAATGATACCATAAAACAATAGATAAACCTGTTTCTGTGCACCAGGCTAAAACTGGACTTCAGCAGGGAGGATAATGTCCTCTTGTTGAAGAGTCGTCAAGGGCTATAGCTTGGAAAAGCTTGTTAATTTTTAAGGAAGTAAGTCTTGGGCATCTGGCACCAAAATGTCAGCACAACAACTTAGAGGAAAAACAACCTGCTGGTTTCTTAAGCACTGAGTTATTCCAGCAAATTGGCGTTCAGTTCCTGATGGTCTTAAGGCTGGTTACATAAAATAATTGGTTATACAGCCCTACTGTGCTTAATTTCCTACTGCTTTGCTCTGTTTGCATCTGAGTCAGTGAGTCAAGGATATTGCTCTCCTACCCCCACCTGCATTTTGACTGTTTAATTTGGAAATGTCAGTAAAGAAAACTGGAGGTTATGGAAATCCTGACTTCTCCAGCTCCACCAAAACCCTTGTTTGTTCCTTCCCCGGGGTCTGTCACCGGCTGCCTTCTGTCACAAGATGGCAGTCACGGACTGTGCTTTAACCTCTGGGTTTTTTCCATGGCTGCTCACATGGTGGAAATACTGATTTTTAATTTTTTCTCCCCCACCCCCTCCTAAAAGTTGGAGGGGGGGAAGTCTGTGTTATGCATGCCTGCCTCTGTGTACACATAAAATATATGTGTCTATTTTCAGATAGCGAATGTTGGTTCAGAGACTTAAAAGAGAAATATCCTTGCAGTAGACGTACCTCTCTCTGTCTCTGCAGACTGGCTCGTAGCATTCTTTGCCCTCAGTGGTGCAGCTCAGAGACGTGAATATTTCCACAACTGTCATAGTCTCATCTGGATCCTTTCTGTTTATACTACTTCTGCCTTAAAGTAGTGCATATTGCACATTTGTATAAGTAAATACAAAACCCCTTGTCTTTCCTAAGAGTTTTGGCTTGATTCCACCTAGAAGAGGAATTTGTGAAGAGTTTTATGCACATCAGATTATCTGAAAGTATTTTTAGCTGCTTTGCATGTCTTTTCTGACTCTATGTTTTTTGGATCAAGCCACACGGGTGTTTAAATGCTCAGGACAGAGCAGCAAGGTTTGTTTTGTAACAGAGGTGGCTCTGTGCTGGATCAAGCCAGTACTTCCCTAGCCAATAACATTCTCAATAATGGTTGATAACAGCTACCCAGGATTAAAAACCGCAAGAAATCCTACGGTGTGTCTGCAGTATAAGAATCTAGGGTAGTGCTGTCTCAGTCCTATAGCTGAAGACTGGCATTCACAGTTTCTTACCCTTTTGAGGTTGCTGAATTTTTCCTGCTTACCCCCCTGTGACTGAATGTTCTCATTATTACGAGTTTCCAGCACTTTGTTCGGGGTTTGGTAGCTTCTTGTCCTCACGTGGTGGCAGTGAGTCTCTCAGCCCAAGTGGGTGTAACACAAATGAAACAAAATTGTTTTTGCCTTTCTATTCAATTCTAAAAAAAAAAAACCAAACAAACAAAAAAAAAAAAACAAAAAAAAAACCAAGAAAATTGCTGGGAAATGCTAGATCTCCTTCCTCATCCCGTTCTTTGTGTGCCTTTCTCATGTCCTGCTCCTGTTCTTATCCTCAGCAAGATTAATGGAGTGAAATGGATAGATTTCTTGTTTTTAATGAAATAATTAGCATATGGTGACACTCAGCTGATAAGAAACACAAAGAATCTTGTCTGGCTATTTGCTGCGGTAGGAAGGTCTGTCATTCCCTCCCCACTTTGTCCTCTGAAGGAGACCATGACGGTAATTTACCATAAGCAGCATTTTTCAGTGCCTGGTTCTTAGCCCCTCTGAATACAAGGAGCATTTGCACAGGGTAACACTAGTACAGTGAATGACTTGCTTGTCTTAAATCTTGACATTGTCTGAGTCCAGTGACTCTCAGGCTGATAACCGAATAATTCCAGGGATTATGAATTTGCAGTAATTACTCAAGGGGGATTTAGGGTTTGGTACTTTTGGTTTAGCTTTTGTCTCCCTTTTCATGGAGAAGTAATGCTATCCAAAGCGGTCGGGTGTACACCGTCAGTTTGCCAGCCAGCTGGGCACCAGCTCTTCGACCTGGCAGTGAGCTCTGGCATCTGACATGCTTTCTGTCCTGGTGTACGTAAGAGCTGTTGTCATTGTCCTGTGCTGGGTCAGGCCATGTGCTCACAGGTGGCAGTGGTAGAATTAGCTTCCTTCTTGGTGCCTCTGTAAGTGGGAGAGCTTCAGAGATGTCTGAAGCGCCTTTGGGAGCCAAGATGTGTGTCTCGGGTGTTTAGCACCCATCTGCATCAGAAATAACAGCCTTTCCTTGCAGCATGTCCCTGCTACCCTACAGGGTAGTATCAGATACTGCAATAAGAGCTGATGCTTTAAATAAAGGACAGGTGGCATGTTACACGAGGGATTGCGTCCACGCTGCTTAGCTGGGGGTGGCTGTTAGCGTCAGTGTTGCCCTTCTGTTTCAGGGGTTTGCTGACTTGACTGTTGGGCTCTGTCCCTGATCTGTCACTTAAATTCTTTAATTAAAAAGATTAAAGAGAGAAGCAGCAGCAGGTGGAGAATCTTCATTTATCTGATTGGGAGTGTGTTGCTGCTTCTTCACTTTCTGTTCAGATGAATCACCACAGCCCAAAATGAACACATTCTCCAAATGCTGCCTTTAATAATAAGTCATCTCTCAGCAGCCTGGTCATTTCCAGGTTAGGTGTTGTACAACATACAGCTGGAATCCTTTCTAGAAGAACACAGCTTAACGGGCAAGATTGGGTTATGCTTGCTTGGCCCCTTGCAAACTGCTGTGATGCAAAAGCAGAGGTCAACCAGTTTGATACTAGCACTAGTCCTCCCTGTTGGTACAGGAGATGGCAGTCTGACCATGGGAATTTCTCTTGCAGCCACAGGACTTCTGGGAGGAGTGGTGCAGCCGGGCTCTCCAGTGGGAGGCAGAGAAGGGATGGATAATGACCAGGTTCAGCTGCAGAAGCAAGAGAAGATCTCCCAGGAAGAAGCAAAAGAGCTTAAACAGGTATAAGTTGAGATAACTTTGATAAAGAGTTGCTTCACTGTGCTTCCTAAATAACGTGCATTTTCATCATCAGAAACATAGTAATTGTCCTTAACAAAAATATTCTTTTACCTAAATTTAGATAAGCATACTTCAAAAAATAGCTAGTTAAGCCTGTGATTAAAATACACTGATAACTTTATATTTGTTTTGAACTATTTTGAACAAATCGGGGATTATCAGCAAAATATATTAAGTGATAGGATTATAACCCAAGAAAAATCCTTAGCCATAACCTGTTTTTTCTGAAGATTAAGAAGCTTAACAATTAAATAATTTTCAGCTTTTTTTGTTTTCCCTATGCTGTTTTATTTATTTTTTTTTTACTGAGGAGTAGCAGTTCTATTTCAGAAACATCCACAGAGCTGAACAGTGTTTTATAAACACGCAGAGGGAGCTTTTAGTTAGGAAATAAGTATGCAGTCCAGCAAACTAATAAAGGGGAAATAGGTTGGAGATTTTATTAGAAAAAAATTTACTTATTTAAAGTAACCCAGTCTGATATGGTTCATCTGAATGGCTCTTTAAGGAATTTCCCTCAAGCTGATGTTCAGAAATTATAGTGAAGAATCCCTCTTTGTAGTATGTGATAGATCTGAAACGGTGAACTAACTGGAAAAGCAAAGGAGTATGGTTTTAGTGTTTTTTTCCATTAAAATAGGCTCACTGGTGATGATCACAGCCACATCAGAAGATGTGACTGAAGATTAAACTTTATTATTTTTCTTTTTTTGTTTCCCTCTAGCATCTTATTCTTTTTGATATTCAACCTGTAGCTTGGTGATAACATCATGTGAAGTCTTTGCTAATTCTATTGCATCTTAGCCAAGCCTGCAGTTTTCCAGTCCCCTTCTTTTATTTTATGGTTGGGAATTGGAATACAGCAACCTCTGTTAGCTTGAGTGCGTTTGAGAGTCACAAGCACTTAGCAGTGACTTGAGTGACTAAAAATGAAAACTTCTTGCAGGAAAAATCTGTTTATTAAAATTAACTGAAAGACAGTTGAGTAAGTGAGAGTTTTTAACCTTTGCAGAAGGTTAACTTCAGAAATTTCTGAAACTGTGCTGGATGGTAGACTAGAAACAGTGTTAAATGTTAGTGTTTGTTAAAAAATGTAAGTGTTTGTTAAAAAACAAAACACTTTCAAGATTAACTAGAGCTCAAAAGACAATTCTGGTATTTATTTATACCACTCCAAGCCAAGAATTTTTAAGCCAGTTAATGGTTTGGGGTGAGCTTGTGGGACAGTGTGTGTGGGAAGAGGATCTGAATGCCAAACTGACAGGCCGTGGATGGGTCTGATTTCCCCTCCCCAATAATTGCTGAGCACCTGTTCCATAAGAGTCAGACCTCTTTTCGTGATTCCAGTCATTAATAATTTTAAGATACATGCCATAATTCCTATAAAACCTCCTGTTCCTTTTCCTTAATAAGAGTCACCTCATAAATACGCAGTTTTAGACTAAAACTTGCTTCTGTGACCAAAACATAATCAAGATCTTTTGACTGAATCTTATTTGGGCTTTTTCAAAAACAAAATGGACTATTCACCATGTAATCATTCTCCCTTCTCATCTTTTAAAGAGCTTATCTCCATGATCTATCATTTTATCAAAAAATAAGCGTTTTTCTGAAGCAGCGTTGACCTTTTGCAAGATTTTAAGGGAGTGTATTTCTCAGTTGTAGTTGTACAAATAGCAGCAATCTGTTTTCATGCATGCATACACTTTGTACAGCTGTTACGTATTCAGAAGGGCTAGTTGTTTCTTCCTTAAATGTCATTTTTTCAGCACTATAATTCTGCTTTGTAGCCAGACCCAAAAAAACTAAATACAGTATGAAGGGTTGTTGGTCACAGACTGCTATTGAAGAGACATTTTGCTACACATAGCAAAAAAGGCTTACTAGGAATTGCTCCCCCAGTGCTGGTTCTTGGCAGCTGAACACCAGCCTTTGTCCGTGCTTGATATTACCAAAGCAGTTGGCTGCAACTGGGGAAGCGGAGGAAACATAGGATGGGGAGTTCATCTTCCAAGAAGTCTTGTGAATGGGGAATGAAGCCTCTCATCTTGTACAGACTGGTGTCTGTCCAGCTCCTCGCAGGAATTGTCCAAACACTGCTTATTCTCATTGCTCTAAAGCGCAAAGCAGAGTGAAATAGCTCAGGATCTTTCATTTCTGTTAGGAAATAACATAGTAAGACTTAGAGGGGAAGTTTAAAGATGTGGAAGTGAAGGAAAGCATGACTGAAGGGAGGGTTCCTACCAGTAAAAGTGGATTTGAATGGTATGAAGGTTGGGGATGTGTTCTAATGGGGTTGAAGGGCAGCATCACGGTCGATGCCATACACAGTCTTTTGGGTATTGAACCTCTGGAAGCATCTAGGCAAAGATCTTGAAACTACATCTGAGCGAGATGCTCATCTAAGGTATATCAAGACTTCATAAGGTTGTATTTGCCACATGCAGCCATTTTATAGTTGGGAAGCAGGTTAAGTTCATAAATAGAAAGCAGGGCAGGGAACCAGGAGGTTTGTCTCAGTTCCAGCTGTGTGGCTTTAAGCAGTCTGATGTGAGCTAGGTTGTAGGGTGCTCCTTGCTGAGGTGTAGCCTACTGCTTTGCCTTTTTTTTTTGCTTTCTCCGAGTGTGTCTTATCCACTTGCAGTAACCACAGTGGTTTTAGCCTGAAGGAAGGGCTTGCCTTTCATTGATGCAGTTGCTCCCGGAGAGCTTCTTTGCACTGCTTCAGTTCAACTCCCACTTTGGGAAGGAGCAGGATGATGGCTAATCACATTTGCAAAGCATTTAGAGAGTAAAAGGGGAAAACGATTACAAGTGCAAAGCATTAACATGCATTGAAGTCAACGATACTTCTGGCATCAAACTTCCATGAATGAATTAAAGATATTTGAGGTCCTTGTGTTGGTAACTACAGCGTTTTTCTGAGCGGTTTCCTCTCTTGAGGATGATGATCTCTCATTCTTTGATTAGTTGTAATGCAAGGACTTGTTTGTTGGGTTTGTTTTTTTTTTTTTTAATGAAATCACAAAACCCAGAGCTCTGCTCCCTCCCCCTCATGACTTGTGATGTGGGTAAGTCCAGCAGAATGTTTGAAGTTGGAAAAGAGGGATTTGTGATGAACAGACAAATAGCTATTGCTCTTCCTCTCTCCTCAAAAACAAAGTACCTGCAGTAATAGCAATAGATGTTTTGCAACAGGAGTTGCTGAATGATATTAATTGCTTCCATTAGAGCTGGAAGGCCTGAGTGTCTGCAGTTGTGACTGGTGCCTGAGTAAAGGACCTCACCAGGACTTCGGAAGGGACATTTATGTTAAAAAACACAGAGCCTGTGGCAGTGTGAGCTGTGTTCCGTAGCTTTGCTATGGAGAACAAAGCCTCTGAAGTTCCTGTGGTCTCTGGCTGAGCCTCTGCCTACCGCCTTGCTGTGGCTGACATAATGGCACTGGGTGTGGGAGGGGATATGATAATATTAGCTTAAGGGCTGTGGTCGAAGCAGGGGGAATTCACTAAATTTGAATTTATTTTGCCAAACCAGTGCTTTCTAATTTCTGAAACTTTTCCTGCCAAAGAACTGTTGCCCTGATATTTACTGTCTGCGTATTGCATATGCCATGAAGAAAGAGACAGTATTAAAGTTGTTAATTCTGTAACATGTGCGAAAAAAACCCACATCCCAGTGCATATCTTTGTGATGCTTGCTTCCTGGATGTCTTCTCAGGGCTAGATGGTTTCATTTCAGTCCTTTGCTACTTTCAGAGACTCTTCAGTATTTATTTACCCTTTTATCATGCCCTCATCTCAGGAAATCATAACTGTTAGGTCAGAGAAAAAGCGTTTTGTTGAGGAAGTGTTGATTCCAAGTGCTAAATACCAAATTTGCTCATAGGATGGCCTTGTTCCATGGCCTATAGCGATCAACAGGCAACTGATCTTAACAGACACGTGTAATGACCATGTCCTGGATTTGTTTTTTGGAAGGCACAAAACGGGGAGAGAACTGAGGTACTCACAGCTAATGCTTTGTATTTGCTTGTGTGTAACCTAAGTATTTAATGGTACCAAAATATAAGGTGATAGCTGAGCCTGTGGAGCTGCTTGAGTATTTTTTTTGCAGATAAGGCCAGTGGGGTGTTAGTGGCACCGTGAGTGCTTAGTGCTCACTGAGAAAGTAAATAAAATCAGATTTCTGCATCAGTCCAAGAAGAAATGATGAGAGAAATCAGCCACCAAGAGTAAGATAGTAAATAGTGACCCTTCCATACTGTCTGAATAGTCACTGGCTCAAAAGAGCTGATGCTTTAACATTTGTCTGCTTTTGTGTGCTTCATAAACAAGGGACCTGCTGTCTTGTCAAACTTGCCTATTCCATTTTTTTTCTGTGCTTAGGTTTGTGCTACAAGAGACAGCCTGATTTTCTAGAGCAAGCAGAAGCACTTGTGTTAGTGGCTGGTGTGGAGCTTGAGTATTTGTACACCAAACACAACTCTGGATTGAGCAGAAGGAGCGTGTGTACTTTGCATAGATACAGGCACATGCTGATAGTGGCAATACCAAAGAGAAAGTGTATTAAAGCAACATAAATCCATAGATTTTTGTTGCATTTGTCTCATGAGGTGTTGACAAATGTCCTTTAGTAAATTTTGTTGCAGTGCTTTAAGATGTTTCTGCTCTCTTCTGTCTCCCTGCCCGTTTCTAGGTGCAGCAGGAGCGGATGTGGACAGGCCTCTTAATGTTTTCAGTGCAAGGTCACTCAGTCCCTCGTGTGGGTTTGAGCTTATAATGGGACTATGAATTGGAATGTGTTAGGTGTTGTCCCCGCTTCTTGCTCACCTGCAATATGTATAGCACAGAGGTGAAGCACCATATTAAATCATGACAAGTTGTTACTGTCAAAACCTCTGCACCCTAGTTCAGAGTACCGCAAATGACAGCTCTTTGTTTCCTAATAACAGGTGAATTTGGCTGGGGAAGCTGCATTCAAGAGCCATTTCTGGTTACATGTGCTCTGCTTTAGCAGTCAGACCTCAGTTGCACAGGGATGATGGAGTGGATCTTAGGGAGGATTTCAGGGAGTTCAAGCTACAGTTGGGAATGCTTCCTGCACAATGGCACTTTCTGTATCTTATTTTTGCTGCTGGATACTCAGTGTATTGAGATGGTAGATCTTATTTCACAAGCTTTAACTAAAATGCATGGTTATGATGGCATCTCAGGACCCAAACCAAACAGCGGTTTCCATTGCAAGACCTTTAGGATACAATTTCTGTTTGTACGGTGCCTGACACTGAACTTAGGTCTTCAGGTGTTGTGGCAAAATGATAAAGTAATAGGGCTAAGTATGGAGCAGGTTCCTAGGCTTGGAGTCCTCTCCTGTCATTCCATATGTGCCTATGTTGTGACTGCTTCCAGTTAAGCTGGTTGCTCGGCTATCACTTGAGCCAAAGCAGAGAGGAGTGCGCAGTGCTTGAATTCCTCCTTAAACAGGTACATAAAATAGAGCAGATGAATCATGACTTAAACTGCACTGTGTTGTCTAGGTCTCCATAATTTACACACGAACTTGGGGTGCATAGCTTGGCTGGACACCTTCTCCCAGCAAGGTCCAAGCCTGCTGTAGTTGAACACTTGACACGGGACAGATTTGGAAAGCAGCAACAAATTTGCTTCCTTGTGTTTTACAAAGAGAACTCTGTGCGTGGGAATATTAGGTAACTTGCCTGAAGTTGCACAGAAAATCTGTGGCAGAGCCACAAGGATAAATCAGACTTTCCAAATTATAATCCGGCGGCATAAATCTGAGACTCTTATGTCTCAGTGTGAGATTGACCAGTGCCTGAGGAAATGTGCCTTCAAAATGTGTCTTTGATGGGCTCATACCTGCTGTTTGGCTTTGTGTAACAGATAGAGTTTCACACTGAGTTTTCATGTCTTGGTTCGCTGTCCAAATTACTTGCTGGCGCAGAAGGCACTGTTGCTCTGAGCAGCTGACAGAACTGGAGCAGTGATAACTAGACATCTTGCCATCATTTTGCTTTGCAAAAATAGTGACCAGCTTTGGCCAGACTTCAGATTCCAGTAACTCTTTCCAGCAAGCTTTGTGGGCTGTGCTGCAAAAGCATCTTAACCATTTCAGGTCCCACTGGATCGAGTAGCAACACTCAGCTTGAATGGTTGAAGATACTGACAGACAAAGGGTTAAGGGATTTATTACCAGACTCTGAGGCAAAGAGAATTAACAGATGAAAGGGAGCCGCTTGCCTTTTATTTTTGTGTGTGAGTAACCACACCGTCATTGCCTGCTGCGTTTCAAGGCAGAGCCTAATTGGCAGGTGAACTGAGCAGAGCCCTGTAACTGAGTTTCCATTTTACTGCTTTCGTATTTTAAAAGCTTTTCTGTTCTCAACAATTGTGTCTCTCTCTGTATTTTAAATGTTAAGTATGCTCTAATGAATGTGAAGCCTATCAAAAGTAATCTGGTTTGAAACTAAAAATAAAATGTTTTTCATGTCAAACCTGAGCCTTTTTTGGCACAATTTTGTTTTACAAATAAATTGAGTGCCTCTTGGAGAGGTGGGGAAGGAGGAGTGTCCCTGCTTCCTTGCTGCACCGTCTCATGCCAGCTCCTGCTTTGCTGCATAGCTCTCTTGCAGGCTTGTGCCACATGCCGCCACATTTACTTTATGTTCTTGCCTCAACGGATTTCACAAACTAAGATGAGCTGGGTGAGGACACGGCTCAGGAAAGCTGAATTTACCATGCTGCTAAGGGTGCTTGGTGATAAACCTCCAAAAAAGTGTGTGCCTTGCTGCAGCAGAAGGGACAGGTATTGAATGGCCAGAGGGACCATTCTGGAGCATGTGTCAAGCCATGATCTAGAAAGTGTTGGCAGCTGCTGCTGCTTTTGTTCTGCTGTGCTGGGAAGACAAATTTTGGGATGTGAATGGATAAAACGTTTTAGTAAACGTGCTGAAAAAATGTCAGTGTGGACCATCCTTAAATCATCTGCAAATGATGAAGCACATGTCTTTCATTGCCATCCTTTAGGATATACAGAAGGAGTGAGGTCTCTTCTCTCAAACTAGTATAAAGAAAGTTTATTGGAGTGGAGACTGAACCCCTGTAAACTTCTCTCAGCTGAACATTGAAGCCAGCCCTGCTCTTAGTTGGGTGAAGTGGACCCAAAGACCTTCAGAGGTCTTTTCCAATCTTGGTTATACTGTGACTTTATGAATGGTAAGAGTCATTTCATGTAGCACTGGCTAGTTTATTTTATGTATTTATATGTATGTTTGCATATAAAAAGTATATGCAGAAGAAACTCAAAGGAAGAACTGAGGGAGAGCCACCTCTGAACTTTCCATTTTCAAGTCATAAAGTTACTTCCTCAGGAAAGGCAAGACCTTATTTCAGACTCATGTCCTGAATTATACACACGATGGATCTGATCATGTAATTTTTCTTTTTGGTGCGTATCCTACACACGTCTACCAGCTCCAGTTTGGGGAATTCAGCCTTGCTTTCCTGTTACAGTGAAAGAACCTGAAGTGTTTCATTTGGGATAGAAACAGAGGGGTTTTTAGCTTGTAGTTTTGGTAAGAACAGAAGAAGGTAGATTAAGCTTGATCTATGGTTTGTTTTGTATTTTTGCTTTGGCAGCCAAATTGCAAAACCAGTTTTTCACACAGCCGTATTTCTAGCTGCTTGTGATTTATGGAAAGAGCTGAGAGATATTTTATGAGATAAATCTCACTACTGTGGCTGACGTCCAGCTTTAGTCAAAGCATTTTGTCTGCATAAAATTCCCCTGCCATTCCAGCTAGATATGATATTCCTCGCTGCTTTTCTTAAACCAGTAACTTGCATAGCTGCAAACGATGGGACTGCTGTGGAATTCAGCCCCGCATGTGGATAAAAAGGCTGCTGATGTTTCGCAGCAGCTTTCTGATTATATATATTCTGATAGGAAAAGAGAGTTTGCCAGTTGTTACCAAAAAAAGATAAAATTAAACACATATAGACTACAATTATTTTCCCCTTTTTTACCAAAAGCCGCAGATTTATTTTTTTAGACAGGGTGCAGTTCTGGTATCTTTGGTAGCATTACCCAGATGCTTGTGTACCACAGCAGTTGATGTGGCAGAGTGCTGGGGTAGTTTGCTTTTGTGGAGACTATTACTGCAATTGACGGATAAACTGTTCGTATTAGCCAGGCAGTGTGAGGATATCCTCGTGGACCCATCTGTGGATGCCTAAGGAAGCAGATCATGTAGGCCAGCAGAGACAACCCCTTCATGATCTGAAGCAACTCGGAAGCTGGATTTCCAGTTAGTATGATATGGTGCTTCCAAATCTCCCTCTGATACATCTGAGGGCAGGCAGCTCAGGCTTGCCTCTCAGGCAGGTGCTTTCACTTCATGCAACCAGGCTTATTAATAGAGTAGCCACAAGAGGGGAGAAAAGGCAATGATGTAACTAGTGCCTTGGGCTGCTGCTAAAAGAAGCCAGTGTTACAGAGTAAGGAATTAAGACAGATTTTGCTTGTGGCGTTTGGACTTCTGCTCTTGGACTTGCTTGTGTGAAGTGATGAAGATTAAAGTTCAGTAGGCCCCGTAAGTCAGCGTGTGGTATCGTTACGGATGTCTCCTAGCCTTAAGAATGCATCAGCGTGGCTTTCTCCTTTCACTTTAGAGGTTTCTGCCCTGTTTGGACCAGTACCTATAGGCTTTTTCAGACAACAGGGTCTCCTCACAATCTTGCAGTAGCTCAGGGTGTTTGCTTTCAGTCCCCACATACAAACAGTAATTTGCTAAGTGTGGTGTAAACTGGTCGATATGTAATATAATGCTTGCAGCCTGGAATAGAGCTGTAGCCAGTGCATCTGTTGTTTCTCATCTCGGGTACAGCCTGAGCCTCTTGGCTGCCTTGACATCCGTTCATACCACACCACCCTGTAGTCCCGTGAAAATTACGTGTTTGGTTGCCCAAGTCTCACTTTTTCCCTTCTGCTCCATCCAATGACACTTCTTTCTTTAGTGGATTGTAGTAAAACAACGTTTTCTGTCCTTTGACCTGGTCCCTGCCTAACCTTGCTACGCCTTCAGCCATGTGATCCCCTTCTGGCTTTGCACCAGCTGTGCTCTGCCTGCATTGGCTCTCAACGTGCACAACATCTCAGGACAAGCTGCTGCTCTGAGATGCAGACATGCCAAGGAGATAACAACAGAGCCAGCAAAAAGTTGATGTTTACACTGATTTTTACTTCTAATTTATTCCCCCCTTATAACTCTTAACGTGTCAGATTTGAATTTTCTGGTCTTTAGTTCATTGTTTAGTTCATCTCAATTCAGCATATCAGAGCAAGACCAGTGTCTTTTCACCAGCACACTTCAGGGCAGACTCCAACAGATCATTTGGTCATTTAAAGCAATGAAATAACTAATTGCCATTGGTCTATCACATTTCTCAAAGAACTGGCTGGTTGATTGCTGAAAGTTCTGTCTTCTGACAGATACTAAAGAAACTGAAGGGCCTCGCCTTGGAGACAGAAGCTGAGCTGGAGAGACAGGACGAAGCTCTCGATTCCATCACTACCTCCGTAGACCGTGCGACGCTGAATATTGACAAGCAGAACCGCAGAATAAAGAAGCTAACGTAGCGCCCGGAGGAGCTGGTGAGGGTGATATCGTGAGGAAGATGATTGGGGAACTGTTTCTCAAGACTGTTTCTTTAATAGACACTTTGATGGCGTGGGAGGTGTTTGCAATATTGTCTGGAATATGATGCTTCTGTTGTTGAGTTCCTGAGGGTTTTGAAAATGTTTCCAGACTTGGATGATGTTTGAAGGCTGTTTTTAGGATTTAAAAGTCCAAGACACTTAATTGCGGTGAAACAATGATAGTGGATTCTTTACTGCAGAAAATCTGTAAATATGAAGGGATAGGATATAATCTGAATCAACTTTTATGTGCTTTTTTTATGTTGCTGCTGTTGAAAGTTTTTTTTTTTTTTTTTTACTGCAATGAAGAAGTGAAGGAAAAATGAACTGCATATGAGACTACTTTAGATGATTACAGCCTATTAATTCTCTCTCAAGGTCTTTCTTTAAAATAGTTAATAGCTGAACTAAGGGCCAGATGTCCAACTGCAAGTCATTGAGGCTTTTTTTTCTAAGTTAACGCTGAGGTGAGCAAATGATGGTGATAAAACCCTGTGTTCCCTGAGCAAATAGTTTTAATAGGTTTCAATCATGCTTATAATGTACCCAGAAATTTTATAAGAGTTATGAAGACTTAGTGGCCATAGCTGACTGTTGCCATGTCCTGGGAAATCAGGAGAAGAAGGTTAGTTCATGTGCCTATATTGGTAGAGACAGCTACTTACTGAGCAGTGGTGGCTTTTTGTTTTTTGCTACTCGATAAATGTTTTGCTTACTTAAGAGTAAGAACACTTACAAATATTGTGTCAAAGTTAAATACGTGCTTCTGCTTTCCAAAAAGGGACTGCTGATCTTTGATGATCATCTATATGCTTTTGTGTGTTTTATTTTTCCCACTTTAAACTGCACTTACAGTGAGGGAATTGATTTTGGAGTGAAGGAAGTGGTTTTCTTCACGAGTGAACTTAGTTCTTGGAGTTCACTGTATCCCTCACTTGCACACAGTGCTTTTCTATTTTTGGTAATAGTCTGACATGGGATGCAGTGTCCTCGGAGTATCATGAACATAGCGTTTGCTTAGTGTGGTCCCTAAGTACCATGTTGGATCTGGGCTGCCACATCTCTGATGGATGTTAGTGGAGGGTCTCTTGTCCCTTTGTTTCTCAGTCCTTAATTTTCCAAGGATCTCCCTACCGTTTGCCTCCAACTCTCTGAGTGGGAACTTCACGAGTCGTGCAGAGCATCATGTGGTTTTTGTGTGTCTACTCCAGATTCACAGGCTGAGTGGCCTGTGGTCAGAGCTGTAGACATCTGGATAACATTTGGTAGTCGTCGTACATCCGTCTATGTTGTGGCTTTTATTCATTTGCACTGACTGATGGTGAAGCATTTCAAGACTTCTTGTAGACATGTATTTCTAAAATAAAAGGGAATACTGTCAATTGTTGTTTAGTAGGTTTTATTGAGTTTACAGTTGGCTCTATCAAAACTACAGAACAGTGGGGCCTTTCCCCCTCCTAAATTACTTGATACTATATAGGAGAGGTTCCAGGTAATCCATATATCAATTGCCTGTGGCAGAGAACTCACATTTCATCAATTCCTACAGTTTACCAGCTATTTTAGTTCAAAGTAGCTGTTTTAATGTCTTTTTTTTTTTTTTTTAAGTGTTTTTGTATTAAAAAAATCCTTCTTGTGTTGCTTTCAAATACAACACTTCTGGTGCAATATTTTTAACTAGTGAAGCTTTGAACTGTTTATTCCACTGATAGTTGATGTGAAATTTTCCTGTTTCAGAGTAATTCAGCCAACCTTTTAAAGAAAGGTGCAGTAGATCACATAGAGTATGCTGTTTTCAAGATCTTACTCTACCTTGTTTTGTATTACTTCATATTAGTTTGTTAGTACTGGAGTAAAGTGTACTTCTGCACTGCAAATTCTTGATTTACAATCCAAGTTGTTACTGGCATGCGCTTTACCTACTGGCTGAATATGGTGATTATATAGACATACACTGCATACTGTGAAATAAAATACTGTCTGGGGTTCTTTTGTCTTCAATACCCAAATCACTGTTGTTTTACTGTGAAAGGAAGGTATGTTTACAAAACTAATTATTTCGTGAATTTAAAAGTATACTTTTCACAAAATGTACGTTAACTGAACCTGGTGCTGACTGGGAATGGATCTCTGAACTGAATTAGTCACAACCAGGATTGCCAAAAGTAAATACTAATTAGTCGTCATTTAGTTTTAACATTCTTTGTGCCATACTTTTTATTGTCGTGTTTTTTAGCACTAGCTGTTGCATCTGATTTGGTATTTTGTGGTTTGTGTTAGTCCAACAGATCCATGCTAAAGCAAAAAATTGTAATATTGTTGTAAGAAGTGACCCATTCTAGAGCTGTGCATTAGCTGAATTTCATGTGCCCAGAGGACTTTGAATCTGTAATTCCTTCTTATTAAATATATTGAAATAGTGATCTTCTCTCTTGCATTCACTTGGCTGAGAAGCTGCAGTAAAACATACACTATCCACTCGCTTGTCGTACTGTGGAACAGATTTTAATGTGGCGCTTGTAGGGCTGGGTTTTAGGATAGGGTTTTTGTTTTCTCATTAAAAAAAAAAGGAAAATATGAACAGGTGGAATATTATCAATGTGAGTGTCAGCTATTCTCAGCTGGACAATGAAGTGGGTGAATGTCAGCACAGTGTACGCGGCAGCTGGTACTGTCCTGGAGACAGTGGCATAGGAGCTGCTCCAGCTCTTAGAGAGTGGACTGAGAACTGCTTGGACATGTCACGATTTGAACAGCCTCTGGTATGCAGGTATAAAGATTTTACTCTGATCCAAGCTTCTCTTAGTATGTAATAATCCAGCTTCTGTTATTGCCAAAGGTGCTTAAAGCCTCCTAAGTTCCCTTCTAGCCTGAACCCAAGTGCTGTTTTATTCCAAATGATATTGCAGATCTGGACCAATGCTCCATGGGGAAGATGCAGCAGGTAACACGTGTCACACAGAATTCTTGTGCTTCGTTCTTCATTGACATATTTGTTACCTACCTGAGGCTTATAGACATACTTCTAGGATAACTTTTGCCTTTTATATGTGCAATTTGTTAGTTCTTTGGTCTTTTACTACAATGGGAGAAGTGGAGGGCTTTGTCATTAAGAGACATAAGTAAAAAAACTAGCAAAAGAGATTCTAACCTAAAAATTAAAAAGGTTTTGCTTGGGAAGGCTTTCAGCTGTAGAACAGAACTAGAGTGTACTGTCTCCTATGGTAGGTTTATAAGCCGTTGTATGTTCATGGCAGTGATGAGCGAGCCTGCAATGACTGGAGCTTAAATGTATTTCTGCATAGGAGTTTGAATGTCTCCTGTGGAATCATTGAAACGCTGGTAATAAACATGGCACTTTACAGTCCTCAGACAAGTGGTGTAGGGAGCAATTTTCAGACAATTAGTTAATTTCACCAAAGCCTCATAATAGCTGTCTGTGTTTCCAGAGCCAGTGCTTTGAAACCACTGCTGTGCTCTTTGCAGAAGGAAGTGGAGCAAGGCTGCTTGCAAGTGTTGAAGCCTGCTTCTGGGAAGAGCGTTTGGGAGAGAAATTGGATGTATTTACTTTTAAATATTACAAACTGTGGCAGCAGTATCCCTTGCCTCTGCTCACTGTGTGTGAGCAGTGTCAAACCTCAGCCTGGTAGAGGGAAAAATAATTTTGTAATGGTCCCAGTCATAGGTTTAACAGCTGGGCTTTGCAGAGTAAACAGCGCTTGGCTCACCTACTGCCCCGGGCTCGCGTCTTTGCGGCTCACAGCTCGGCACAGGGCTGCTTGGGCTGTCCGTTGTGGACCTGGTGGGAAGCGTGCTGGCTTGGGCTTTGCCCACTAGCCTTGTCCCTGTGGCAGTGGCAGAGCGTGCCCTCGCTCATCCCAGCCCAGTGAGCCAATGCTGTCACTGGCGAGCATTTTGCCTCGTCAAGGTAAATGCAGTGTGCGGGGCCAGCTGCGTGCGAGCCAGGGCACACCAAAGACAAAACAAGCACCCTGGATTCAAGCTGCCTCCTGTTTGAAGTGGAAAAGTGTTTGCTTAATGGTTTAAAAGTCCATCCTGGCTTCTGTCAAGTGGTTTAATTTTAAACCAGTGGATTTTAACCCTTTTATGGTTTGGCAGGAGAGGGGTTAAAGTAGTTCAACACCAAAAATAAGAAGCCCGAGTTCAGGATGCTGGCATATTTTTGCTGGTTTCCTAAGGGTTTAATTAGATCATGGATCATTCAGGCTGGGTGGAATAAAAGCTGAGGAGAGCCAAATAGATGATCGTATCAAGCTATTGCCTTATAGCAGGCGATGCACCTTGACCATACCAGCCTGATGTGGCTCCTAATGCGTAATTAAGCCTTAAGCTGTCTGGCTTCCAAAAGGTGCCTGCCTGGGTGTTAGCCGTGTGCTCTGCTGCTCTCAGCTTTCCTGCTTAGCAGTGTGGATTTGGTGCAGCTTAGAGAAAAAAGCCTATGGAGCTAGAACTGCCCTGGTTTTGTACATGACAGCTTAACCATTGAACCGCAGGGATGCTCATAGGGCTGAAACGGTAAGGAAGAGGGAGAGCAATGGAGCTTTTGCCTCTCAAAAGGATGGTGTCGATCTGGGTGTAGACCATGGTTTTGCTGGTTGAGAATTTATTCAGGAGCTGACAGCAAAGAATGAGCTTTGGAGGGCTGGGTTATATCAGGGTGGGGAGGGGGGAAACAGTGCTTGAGATTTCTGGAAGAGGAAATTTGCTGTGCAGGATGGGATGGGACTGCTTCAGACAGGAAAAGGGAACTTGAGGTGAAGAGCTGTCCTTAGTCTGACCATGTTTCATTTCTGGCACTGCCGCAGGCTCTCAGCCATACATATTACTTGGGATTTAATTCAGATCCTCTCTTGGAGTTCCTGCTCACTTTGGTGTGCTCTCTTTGTATCAGCTTTTCAGAATGAGGTTCTTTCTTCTTGGTGTTTCAATTGCTTATCTGTAGCGTGGCAATATCACTGTTTCTTATCTCTTCAGTACCCTAAAAAAGCTAATAATCTTGAGTCCTAATTGATGTTAAAAGTGCCCATCCTAGTGTGGAGCTACTTTTGTAATTGGGGGAGTATACCCAGCAGGTCTGGATATTGTGAATGAGTGTTGAACCCACTGGAACCTCCCTCTGAGGAGTGAATTACTGGTCCCCCTGTTTCACAGGTGGTGGAATGAGAGACACTAGATTGCTGACAGATTTAAGGATCAGCCTGCAAGGACAACTAAGCCACAAACTGCACTTAAGCCTGTGAAGCATAGGAGCAGGACCATCTTCTAACATTCGATGAGGCTCATGAGGCTTTTCACCATTGCATAGTGTTTATCGCAGGCTTGTAAAATACTTGCTGCATAATATTTTGCTCCTAATTCAGGCAATGAGCATGTATTTCAGTGAGCTTGAAATGCGTAATGTCTGCGAGGACTGCTTTAGTCTTTTTTTGAGAAAGACAGACCTACTCGGAAATGTTCTGATTTCTTCCATATGGCACATGCTTTTAATGCGATGCTTTGTAAGGTGGTGAATGTTGTTTACAGCCATGAAGATGCAAACAGAGACAGGAGAGGGTGACTGCAGGTATGCAGCAATGCCAAGGGCTCCCTTCCATGATGGCATCTCCATTCAGCCCTCCCTGTCTTGCCAAGCTGCTGAATGCCAGAGGCTGGAAAAGGAATCCATGTTCATTGAAACAGTTTCCAGGACTTGAATTCTCCTTTAGGAAATGAACCTTTTGGGCTCCCTCCATTCTTTTCCTTGTAACTTCTGCGTAAGAAGCAAACCACACTGCAGGCTTGCAGTTTTTTCTCTAATACACTGTATTAATCATGCGTATTTAATACAGGGTTTGGGCTCAGTTTTTGACTGGGCTTGCTGGTTATGCTGCTTGGTGGATACGGCAGGGTGTATCAGCTTTAAGTCATCTCACAGAATTCATAAAGTTGTGTAAAAATCACCACCTGCATTGTACAGAAGTGGTAACAGGTATAGAAATTGGTATGCACCATGGTAAGGCCACAAAATTAATAGTTGCCTAAATAGACCACATGATTTCTAGCATGACGGTTTGCCAAGGCTTCACCTTTAGCTAAAACAATTCTGAACTGGAAATCATGTTTTATAGGAAGAGAGAATCAAGATACCAAAGTGTCATCAAGTGATGATGGATGCACAAAACCTCTTGGTCACCTTTGCTCCTGCCTGTGGTTTCAGAGGACTTGCAGCTCTGACAGGTTTCATGTGAAGCTGCCTAATTCTGGACACTCTTGGCCAGACGGGTATTTTCAGCACTCTCATTGGTAACCCAACAGCATGTCAATGCCAACGAGAATTGGAGCATCATCTTCCTGGTTAGAAAGCCCATATCCCATCTCGTAGGCCACAAGGAGAACAGTTTTCCTTCTGTTTTTTGGTCATGCTAGACTGACTTGAAATGTAATAGATACCTTACTACTTGCTAATCAGTCTGCTGTCTGAATGCAAGCTTTTTATGAGACTGCGTTTATAATGCGTGTATCTCTATGCTTTCATAACTGCTAGAAGTGATGTGGTGATTTTTTTTTTTTTCCATACACATCAAGTATTCAGCTTGACAACTGGATCCAGTTCAATTTTGAACTACTTAATAGATTCCAGCCTTTCCCTGCTGCACTGTGGGTGGAAATAAATGACAATCAGACCCCAGGTTTCATGCCACATTTTTCTGTCCAGTTTCTCCATCTTCCTCCTGAGAAATGAAAGAGCAGGATCTTGCAGCCTAGTGGTAAAGCAAGCCAAGAAGCTCTCTGAAGGTGTTACACTGTGAAGTCTCAACGGGTCAGCTGCTCTGATCATCCATTTTTATATTCTTACCCTGTGGTAAATGTTGTTTATACGTTTATGCCTCTTGATGAAGACTAAGACATTTGCATGTGATGGGATAAGCAAGCACGTACGACTACCTTGGAGCTACAGATGTGCCCTGGCTCAACTAGGCTTGTGTGGAAGTTGTCGAGTCCCAGCCAAATCTGTGATGCATCAGGTAAGGATCCATTTCTTAATCTAGTGCCTCTTTCTCCATTCATGGCAAGAATTTGTAGAAGGAAGTACAGGAGGGAGGAAAGAAGAGAACTAGAGGAAGGAAAAGATGGATGTGGATGTTGAAGGGACTGTTTGTTCAGTATCTTCCCACAGGCTGAAAGGCTCTGGCCACAGTCACATGCCACCTGTTTGTAAACTCAAGCCTCTGGTGCCACTGATGCCACTACTTGTTTCAACATGACAGGGAAATGCTTTTCACTCTTTTTTAAAGTGTGTAAATGATTTTGGATTTGGATTTTTTTTTTTCCTTTTTCTATTTTAATCTTCCAGTCCTGTTTCTCACCCAATGGAAAAGGCATGCCATTCCAAACCTGCTTTTCTTGAAGGCTAGTTGGTTCCTGCTATACCTATGGACAGTTTATAGCACAAATTATCTTTACATTCCTCAAAGGCTTAATCCCCTTTTCTCTTCTTGTTTTTAATTTCAGGCTGTGGCTTCATACTTTGGGCATTTTCTATAGAGCATGTCCCATCCAGTGCTCTCACTCTGCCAAGCTAATCTTCATAAACAGCCTGATGAAGAGCAAAAGTGTTTATTCCCAGGAAAGGAAGGAATTTCTGGGTGTAAAGTTGATAATCAAGACAAATTTATATCCAGTCACAGCTTCATCAGAAATCTCCCACGGGATCTTCTGTCTGTGTTGGAATGCTCTGTGCCTTGATTCTCCCACAGCCAACTGGGTCTGACAATTCATCCTTAGCCTATCTTTAAGTTACTTAATGGTAAACCTTTGGGACATAAAATCACCTGTTCATTTGTAAACACCTAGTACAGTGGAGCTTTGGTTGTCCCTGCAGTATGAACAATAATCTGAGCTGTGCTATTAGTAAGTTGTTGGTGGAGGCAGGCCCTGGAGCAGCTACCCATGTCTCAGTATAGCACCTTATCCAAAAGTTCCTTCTTTTGCCCTTGACCACATTAGCATAGTGCTAGTATTTGTCTTCAATTTATTCACAGCTCCTATGTGAGGTAGCTTTGCCCATTCTGATGGTCAATGATCATGTTGGGTTTTGTGTGGATGCAGCTGTGGAAAGGTGAGAGTTTATTTTTCTGGGCTCTCAAGGGGTATTTTAAAGAGTGAGAATTTTTCCTTGGACACTAGATGTTCCCATTGCACTGGGATTTGTGGATGAAAGGATCACTTTATGGTACTGCTAAGCTGTCTTTCAAGGCTCGTGTATAGCCAGGATTCCTCCTGTTTGGTCTTAGGAACTGAGGTGCGTGGATTGTCATCCCCTGTTTCTTCTATTATCGTTGGGGAGAGAGTCATGGAGAGAGACTGATACTAAAAGGCTGTTCTTCTGGATCAGACTCAGATGCCTGCTGGGGCTGCTGCCCTCCGCTTCCGTGCCTGCTTCTTGCAAAATTCTCTGCATGATACTCAGATCCCATTCCTCTTCCCATCCCACCTTGAGGTGGGGAACCCTATTATTTCCCCATCTCCCTTGTTCTCATCTCCCCCTTCTCCAGCCATCTCCTCCTACGCTGTCACTAGGTGCAAGGAGCAACAGCCTCGGGGTCTAAATCAGTTTAGATAAGTGTTTACAGCTCTGTGGAGCCACACATAGATGGATAAATTGGACGCATTAATCTGAGAATAAAGCCGTGGCTCTCATCATGCTGGAGTATGTTTGGGTTTATTTCACAGGGTTTCTCTCTCCTTCAGCGTTACGCATCTGTCTTGCTCAGGACAGGGCCGCATGTTTGTTTTTTGACAGTTCAGCCTCCTGATTCTGCTCCAAAATAGGACATGTCCTTCCTTGTTGAGTCCTTGCTCAGCTGTCCTGCCTGCGCTGCTCTGTGCATCCCATCCAATGCACTCGTGGGGAAAGATGCTCAGTTTGGCAGCTTTGAAATGGTGATGGTCCCAGAGGCTGGCTACAACTGGAGAGACTGTGGAAACACCAGTAGATCTAAATTTCGATAGCTCCAAACCCATTACATGCAATTAATCTCTGACAAAGTAATTTCTACTGGATATTTTATGGGCCTGAGGCTGATGTGCAAGCTTACACTCTGTAACGTTGGGTGGGAAATTGTCGCAGCTGGGTGGCAGTTGGCTGAGGCTTTCTCCAAGTCAGTGTGTTTCTGAGCCAGTCCTGGGAATGGTTCGTTTCAGCTGCCTCCAGTCCTTTGCGAGGCTGAGTGCGTGGTTCCCACCACTGAGAGCATCATTTGGAGTCAATGCCTGGGAAGGAAAGAGAAAAAGGAGAAGAAAACAAATTGATCATGGTGTTTCTGAAGGTGTGGTGCACCTTGATGGCCTGGCTTCTTGGCTTTTCTTTTTAAGCTTATAGCACTTCTTGATGCCCAAATGATCTGGGCTGTCCCTTCACCAGGGGCCAGATTCTGATTTCTCTACTTGAACACTTTCAGACTTCAACAAGGATGTTTAGAGGGAAAGGTCTGTTCATTGCATGCTTTGGTAGCAGACTCTTCCCTTTTATTTCAAGAGAATCTTACTGTGTCCAGTGCAGGAATGCCATCCAGGACCC
Organism: Ibycter americanus; assembly: GCA_035590275.1. Lineage (NCBI taxonomy): Eukaryota > Metazoa > Chordata > Aves > Falconiformes > Falconidae > Ibycter > Ibycter americanus. The sequence goes on from JAVJGI010000050.1 coordinate 51,960,297, forward strand.
TTTTGACTTCAGTGGGGAACAGTTAGGTCACTGAAAAATCCATTCCTGGGACAGTTTTTTATGCCAAACAGGAAATTTTTGGGGCATCTGATTTTTTTAAAAGCTCTGATATTACAAATTGGGATGGAGAGGAGATACTCCTGAGTAATTTATCGGATCGATGAAAGCTGTCCAGCCTACTGAATGTTATGTGCTCTGGGGTTTTGGTACCCTGCATTTCTCGTTATTTTATTTTGCTTTTTCTAAAGTTATATTTTGTAGAAATGGAGCATTTCCATCTTGAAATGTAGAATGAAACATTTTGGAAAGAGCAAACTGCTACATCCTCTGTGCAAGGCAAGGTGCAAAGTCAGCCGGCTGCCTCCATAGTCCTCACTAAGCAATGGCACCATCAAATGCTTCCATGCATTTTTGTATTGAATTTCTTTCTTTCTGAGACATGCACATATATAAAAGTAGGCCAAAGTTTAATGTAAAAATTCAATTTTTTTCTTTCATTTCTTCAGCTGTTCAAAGTGACTCTTCTTATGTTGTGTAAAGGTGGATTTGCATTGAAAACGTTTCAGTTTAACTTGTTGTCTCCTGTATCATTAAAGGCCAATTTTTTTTAATGCTTTGGGGCCAAACCCTGCACACTGATTTGCATGACCAGACCCTGGTTGCCTGATTTTGTTGTGCTGCAGTGATCTGCTTAGGATCTCTGAAACAAATTAATTCAAACAAATATTCAAATGAATTTATTAAAAAAAATCAACAACCCACACACAAAAAAACCCCAAAATAAAATCGGTCTTTGATACAAGAGCCAGAGCCTGGACTGCCCTTTCCCAGCCAGACAAATTCTGGAGGACTGTGGAGTGCTCAGGTATTTCGTTTGGTGGGACTCACATCCTTATTTAAGTACACAGACATATTTCTTTTATGCATTCATAAAAATATAAATTAAAGCAGCATGCTGTTTGAATGAAAGCATAAAACAGGTCAGCTCCCAATACAGACTGTTTTAGAAATAATCTTTACCAAGAACAGACATTTTAAAAATTGTTATATGCAAGAGACTTCTACACCATCCAGCTGTAAAGTTTTTCAGGCTATATGAGTTACTGTGTTCTCAAATCTGTCAGTTTTACCACAAATACCATGCAATTTAATTTTTCCCTTCAAACTCCAGCTCCCAAATTTTGATGATTAAGTGAGAATCTGATTCTTTAATCCAGTTGCAATTATTGAGGTTGCAGAGAAACTTTGGCTTCAGAAGAACATTACAAACTTTTCAGGACCAAAAAGACAAGTTTGGGCATTGATTTCTTTTAAAATTAAGATTTTTCTGCTGCTTCTGTAACTCCAAGACTGGTTTGAAGTTAGGAAGCTGATGGTCCTGTGCTCCTTCCGTAATAAATCAATGGAGAGAATCTCCTCTAAAGAACTTGGAGGAGATGCCTCCTTGAAAGGTTAGAGGACTTTCTGTCTGTCACTGGGGCTGGCGTTGCCCTTGCTCTTTGGGGTCAGCTCTGACTATTGCAGCCGGAGGAGTTGTACTCGCCCTGTCCTTCTGTACTAAAATCTCCCTGCTGAGGAAACAGTGGTGGTTTTAGGACTGGCTGCAGGTGGGCACTTCAGCACCAAGTCCCCCCTACTGAGCATCTTGGCAGTGAAATCCAGCTTTGTTCCTTGTTGCACTTTGTAAACGTAAAAGCACTAAGTGCAATAGGTGACCTAGGGGTGCGTACTGCTGCTCAGCAATCCCTCTTGCTTCGGCACGACACTTCATCAGGCATTTGAGTCCCAATGCGCTTTAAGCTTACCCTAAATCTTAAGCACATGTTTAAGTGTTCTTGCTGACTAAGGGTGAGATTTAATAACAATGCCTGGCTTGTATATAGCGCTTTCCATAAATGTCACATCATGGGGTTTTTAGAGCAAGTAAATGGGCTGGATGAGCAGACAGTGAGGTGGGTTGAAAACTGGCTGAATGGTCAGGTCCGGAGGGTGGTCAGCAGCAGCACAACATCTAGGTGGAGGCCAGGAGCTAGTGGTGTACCCCAGGCATCAATAATGGGTCCAGTCTTGTTTAATATCTTCATTAACCATCTGGATGCTGGGGTAGAGCGTACCCTCAGCAAGTGTGCAGATGACACCAAACTGGGAGGAGTGGCTGCTACTCCAGAGGGTCATGTTGCCTTCCAGAGGGATCTCAACAGCCTGGAGAAATGGGATGATGGGAACCTTGTGAAGTTCAACAAGAAGTGCAAAGTTCTGCTCCTGGGGAGGAGTAACCCCAGGCACCAGGACATGCTGGGGGACACCCAGCTGGGAAACAGCTTGGCAGAAAAGGACCTGGGGGTCCTGGTGGACATGAAGTTGAACTCGAGCCAGCAATGTGCCCTTGCGGCAAAGGTGAATGGTATCCTGGGCTGTGTTAGGCAAAATATTGTCAGCACCTGAGGGAGGTGATCTTTCCCCTCTACTCAGTGCTGATGAGCCCACACATGGAGTGCTGTGTCCAGTTCTGGGCTCCTCAGCACAACAGAGACATGGATGTACTGGAGATAGTCCAGCAAAGGACCACGAAGATGTTGAAGGGACTGGGGCACTTCAAGTATGAGGAAAGGCTGAGAGTTCAGCCAGGAGAAGAGTAGGTTTGGGGAGGTCTTTCTAATGTATATAAATACCTGAAGGGAGGGTGCAAAGAGGATGGAGCCAGGCTCTTTTTAGCGGTGACCTGTGACAGAATTAGGCAATGGGTGTAAACTGACGCACAGGAGGTTCCCTCTGAATATCAGGAAACAATTTTTCACTGTGTGGGTGACTGAGCACTGGCACAGACTGTCCAGGATGGTTGTAGAGACTCCATCCTTGGAGATACTCAAAAGCCATCTGGCCATGGTCCTGGGCAACTGGCTGTAGGTGGTCCTGCTTGAGCAGGGAGCTCAGACTGGCTGACCTCCAGCAGTCCCTTCCAACCTCAACCATTCTGTGATTCTGAGCGATATCAGTCGATGAATTCTACATGGGAAAACTGAGGCGTGAGATGGTACAATAATTTGTGTAGCAGTATACAGCAGTGTCATGGCCAAACCAAAAATGAATTCCTTGCTTCCATCACAGTGGATTAGTCACCATGCCTGGTGACTAACCTCGCCATACAGGTGGGCTTACGTGGCCCCCAGAGGCAGCTCAGCCCTGGGCCCCACTTCTTGCAACGAGCAGGGGTCTGGAACTGGCTCAGGGACCCGTGTGTAGTGCTCAGGACTGGAGGTACACACCAAAATCTTGGTACCACTTGGTGCTGCTGCTCCCCTTGTTGCACAGCACAGAGGCAGCAGCTAGGAGAAGGCTGTGGCCAGAAATTGGCTGCCAACAAATCCTACCAGCCATCGGGGCAGGATACAAGGAAAGGGCCCCAGGACCTTTAGTCTGCTTGATACCAGCCACCTGATGTTGCTTCAAGGGCATGGGAGGCAGGGAGAAGCTGCCAGGCCAGCCAAGAAACGATCCCTTTTTATTTGTGTAATTATTCTGCTCATTTGCTGCACAGAAAACGCAGGGGATGGCAACCTGCAGCCTGGGTACTTGTTACAGTGATGCCACTGAACCTGAAGTCCCAGCTGAAGGCCACAACCAAAGGCAGCATCGATGCTGGTTTTACCTTGGATTACCTGATGGATTTAAGGAGTCCTTCTTGAACCTTCCCCTTCAAAGCCTCCATCATCCAGCAAAAACAGGCATGGGAACCTGAGCTGCCAACCTGAGATAGGTGCTCCTTTGGGTGCTCTGCATCTGCGTAATACGTAGTCCCAGTTTGGGAATTAGCAAAAACAAGGACAGGAAAAAATAACAGGGCACACGAAAGAAATTACCAGGTGACCCAGCATGGCTGTGCAGAAGGACTCATCCTGCAGAACAGTACTGAGCACATGCTGCAGCAGGCTGAGAGACCTGGATTTGCCCTGCTTTCTTGATTTTTTCCCCTTCAGAAGGATTTCTGGAGGACTTTAGAGATACAGGCTGTATGTCCAGCTTTCCTGGGCGGTACATCTAGTATTGTTTGCCTCAGCTTCCCTGGATATCACATGGTGCTAATGTCACTGACCTCCAGAAATGGCTTTAAGGCTCGTGGTTGACAAGGGACATGATAGGATCTTGATATTTATGATCTGTTGTATTTATGTTCTTAGCTTGCTGGTGCTATCCAAAGACCGTGTTCATCATCTCTTCCCTTTTGTATCAAGCTTTTTTCTTCTTATACTGGCTGCAAGTGCCCTGGTAAGTGATTTTCTAGCCTGCTTCAGTATATCTGTAGAAATGCAAACTGTTGCAGTTTCTGCTCAGGAAATGAAAGTATTCCATCATTTTTCACACTAGCCGGGAAATGCAAGCTGGTCAGCTGGACCAGCATCCCCAGGTGCCTCCTTGGTGCTGGCTGATGGTGGGGCCTGAAATAGCATCTACCCAGGCCACGGTGGAAAGCCACTTAATGAAGTTTACAGTGTCCTTCAGACAAGCGGCTCAAGTGTTTGGCAGAAAATGAAGGGGGTTTGACTTTCTGCCTGTGGCAGGTGGAAAGAATTTGCACTCAGATGTTAGTAACAGATGCCATTCTCCCCTATGATTTTCTCTGCATGCTCAGGAAGGTGTTTTCAGCTAATGTTTGGTATGTTGTCCCCCTGGGATTCCAGTAACTTTTATTATAATAGGATTTTAATTTTAGCTTCTAATATGAAATTATGCTGGTCTCCAGGTACATGAGAAAATAATTTCCACACCAGATCTCTTTCATGGCTTCTTAACTGTGAGCTGCAGCTGGGGGAGATGGGAGGCCAAGAGCAAAGAACATGGAACCAGAGGTGAAAAAGAGCAAAAGGTGAAATGCGTGGCTGATGGTGCTTCAGTGTGACTTTCTGAGACCTCTGTCTCCAGAGGTATTAATTCCTGCTCTTACTTAAAGCGTTCGCGCTTTCTGCAAGGCTGAAGGGTCTCACTGTGCCAGGTTCTGCATAAAGGGAAATGATCCTTGACACTGCAGATGGCTGTGCCTTACACCTGCGATCATCCCACCTCACTGTAGGCACGTATTTGAGGCATCTACAGGACAGCTGTGGTCACGTTAGGGGTATTGCGTAGTCGGTGAATAGAGATTAGCAGCCCCTGAGGGCAATCCAGCCTGCCTTGCAGAGGGAAGACTTGCACTCTGGTTGTGGATGTGTCTTCCAGTTAACTACAGAAGAGTGGAGGGTGCCTACAGTCCTAAACCTAGATCTTGGGTGAGTTAATCAGACCCTGAGCATCTAAATATTGCAGAATCTGGCTTTTGAAGTAAAGCAGAGTTGCTCAGCAGAAAGGATAGGTGTCACAAACGTCCCCAAAGGGATCCAGATCCAGTCAAAGTTCAATGCACTCAGCATTTCAAAGACTTGGCCTCAAAGTCAAAAGGGAGCTCAGAATTCTGAAAAATTAATATTTCAGGCTGATGTAATACACTCAGACTAATTCCCAGCTATTATTGCAAATGCAATATAAATTTACACTCACTTTTAAATTTCTCACTCTTATTAAAAAAATAAAAATCTATAGGCTTACTGAAATATTAAAACCACATCAAGTGAGTTGAAGCTCGCTGTTACTATTGTTTACACTGGCCAAAAAATTACTTCTGATGCCTTGAATGAATCCAGCAAAGCTGAAAAGGATTGTATACACTGAGACTGATCAGTATAAATACTGTAATAGCTGTAGCAGGTCACAGAAAGAGTGGTGGAGAGCTCAACAGGACACTGAAATATACCATTCAGTTATTTCAGGGTAACTAATACACAGCTATTCCTATCATTTCATTTTCTTCTCTCCTGACAGTCAAATGTGTGACCTGAGATGAAAATGTACAACTGTGCTCTCAAAACGTTTGTAAGAGTTTCCAAACAAAATCCTGAATGGTTTTCCAAAAATTGGGTGGCGTTTGGGTTTTGGTACTCTCTTCAAAGGCTTCATTCACCCAAAGTTGACACATTCAACAGTGATGAAACACAACTCTGAATTTCTTGTAGGATCTTAAGAAGCATTTTCATAATACTGGTTGGTTGAGGTTTTCTGTTTAGGAAAACTGATATATTCCACTAATAATTTTCAGACTGGGGAATTCTGAATAAAAAGCAGTCATTCAGAAAACATGTCCTGTGGTCTCATACTCCTAGTCTGTGTACTCCTTAATTTCAAAGGTTCTAGATCTGTAGATTGCAGTCCCAAATTATACTGCATTTCTCCTGGACTTGTTTTTTCAAGAGATTGGGAGGGGAAAGGAATGCATCTCCTGATTGTGCTGCTTCATGGACACCTGCAGGTCTGTCGACTTGTTTGGTCCTGTCTTCCAGAGATTGCTGGGTGTTGAGGTTCTTCAAACATCATCTTGGAGGTCGTGGACTGATCATATTCCAGACAGGCAAACTTAGGAGTCAAAGACATATTTGCCCAGGTTCTTCCAGGTAACCTGGACTAACCTCAGATCTATTGTATGTACTAAGATCTATCTCCTTACATCTTTTTTTTATTCGTTTCATTATTTCATTTCATTGTACTTTAAATTTGCAGATCAGGAAGGGGTACCGTCTCCCCCTGTGGCATTCTTCAAACGCCATTCCTATCAGCCACAGATCTCTGTGACTGTATTTGACCTGTATTCTTTATGCATCCCATGAATTTTGATGTATTTAAAGTAACTTGGCTTGACATGAGCTGGAACACACAGCTGAACCAGAATGTTTCAATCATCTTGCGGTTTGGAGCTGGCTGGTTTAAAGTTGTAACTGAGGGCACAATATGGAATCCATTGAAAAGCCCATAATAATGTTGGAGCTAAACAGATGAGAATATCATTATTTTTGTCTGAATGACCAAAAAAATTAAAATCTAACCTAGTTCAGCTTGAATCAAGGGGACGCCACTCCCAGAATAGTCTGGCTTCCAGTTCAGCCAGGATGGCTCAGGAGGAGGGTAACCTGGATAAAAAGTGGTGCCACCTTGGCAGATGGCACCAAGAGGTCCTGTGCTCCAAGTGTCCGTTAGCCAATGTGAGGAGAGACAAAGAAAGAAGCTTAGTCCAAAAAGGGCCAGCAGACTTGAGGGCATACAATGAAGCACGTTTCACATCATGCCTCGGTTGTGCAAGGACTTGAGCTCCTTCACACCGTGTCCTCCCATCCCCGTTTTCTTCCCACAGCAGGTGCATCACTCACTGCTGCCATGCAGAGCAGCCATCCCTAGCAGTCCTTGCTGAGGGTTGTTGCCTGCAAATCCACCTCCTTTTGCTTCTTAAAAAATCCCATTCGGCCCACCTGAAGCCACAAAATGCTTTGACTGTACTTTGGCAGTTGGTTTGCTGTGCTGGTCTCTGTGCTGTACTGGTTTGCTCTGTCCCCCAAATCTGCTTATCTGCAACCCATGTGTCTTGGGGCACAGTTTGATAAGAAGACTAAAAGCATTGTATCTGTCCTGCCTGTAAAATCAGTGGTCTTCCTCTTCCTCTGCAGCTCCCCACCGCTGCACCTTCCTCAGTTATGGGGGGAGTCAGATGAGGGAACTGACCTGGCTGCAACCTTAGCCAGAAAAAAAAAAAATCAAAAAAAAATCTCCCATCCACATCAAGAACCTGATCCAGTGCATCTTGCAGCCACCTGAGTGTTAGGGCTGGTGCAGGAAGGTTGCTAGAATTAAGAGTTGCAACAGGGAAGAAGCACCCCCACAGCCTTAGACCATTTAAACTGTTGTGAAGCCAGTTTTCGTGTCACACTTACTCTGGCAATGGAGGGAACGACCTGCTCCCTCCTCCCTGCAGCCCCAGCCACATGTTCCCTCTCCCTTGTGCTGGACCTACTAATCGCACAGCCAAGAGGTGAATGCGATCAATGAACTGATCTGATGTGAACCTCCAGTTTTCTGTCCCGTCCGCCGTGTCCCTGGTTTACCATGTGGCTGGACGACTGCCGGAGTATCAAAACTGAGAGTATCAAAACCACACAGCTGGAGAAGCAGAAGGTGGGTGATCGCTCCTCACAGGAGCAATTTACACCAGATTCAGTGTAACATCAACCCACGCCCCGCACTGCAGCCGTGAGGATGGGAAATGTGTGTCAGCTGGCTCTAGCGGCGATGAAGCAAGGTGCTTGACAGCACAGAACTCACCGTGGGTGGAAAGTCAGACCAAGTCAGCAAAGACTGTGCTTCCAGTTGCTACCAGTGGATCCGCCACGGCCAGATGCCCCAGCAGTACAATGCCAACCCAGGTTAGGAAATACCTAACCCAGGTATTTCCTAACCTGGGTCGTTTCATGCATTGCATTAGCTATGCTGGAACACAGGGTTTGCTCTGCCTTTTGGCTCTTAGGTCACTTCTCCACCAACTGCAAAGGGCCAGACAACATAAAAACATTACCCTGTGCCCAGTTAACTTGTCTTTGACTCAGGCCAGTTCACTTACGTTGATTTAGTGCTTTGTGCTATGGGGCTGTGGTGGTTTAGGCTCACTCATGCTGCCTTGCGCTGTCAAACCGTGGCCTCAGTGCATTAGCTTGTGTTTTATTGGGTGCTGCATCAAGAGTGGATCATAGTGGATCAAGAGGAGATCCACTATGCAGCTCATCAGTTGAGAGCTATATGTGTAGCTTGGCGTTGTGACCATGTTTTCTTTTAGCGGCTTTACATTTTTATACATCACCTTGCACAGCTGGTCCGTGAAAGGAGTCTCCACGCCCTGCAATTAGGATGCTCAGCCCCTAACCTGTCTGGGGCGATCCAGGATAGTTCATGCAGCCTGTGTCTGACCTTCAACAATTTTCTTCCTCAAGGACATTGTGGTAACAAGCTGTGGGCTGGGCGGATCCTTTTGGAGCTGAGAGCATTTTGTGTTCAGCTTCCATAGTGCTTGCTGATGCCACAGCATCTCCCATAGGTTTGGGATTACCTGGACCAGGAAATTGCTTGTGCAGCCCTTGGGAAAGGTGATAGCTACAAGCAGCCACCACTTCACCCAACTCTGACCTCCTGATTCCCAGTTTGCCCTTGAGAAAGATGGTGAAGAGAAACAACTGAATGAATTACTTTGGCAACATGAGCTGCAGCAAAATACTCATTTCTGGAGGTCCCTTGGGACTGGGAGGCTGTTACCTGGGAAAATGTGCAATGCACTCAACTGACATGCACACAGAAATCGCAACACTTCTGCGAAGCATTGGCTCTACCATCCATGAGATGTCCAGTGGTCCATGTCTTGGGAGTGTGCCCTGTAGTGAAGAAAGTAGAGGTACAAACCAAGGTACTCCTGGAACAGTCAGTGACGTGACACTTAACAGCAGAAACACTCTTGACCCTTTCACTATTTTGCTTTCTGGGATCTCCCCAAAGAGCCGAACCCATGGACAGGAAGACATGAGAGAACCAGAAGTCCTCCCCAGAGCTGCAGTAAAACAAGAGTGTGAAGGATGTGCTAGGCTGATTTACTGTGATGCAGCAGGCTGCACAGCCAAGTGGGACACCTTCCACATCAGCTCCAGGTCCCATGCGTAACCGTGCAGTTTATGGCTGGGATTCCTTATATCAGGACAGCACTCAAACCGCCTGTGTTATAATCCCAGCTTTTCTTCATCATGGGTAATGACAGACAAACAATTTGGCTTCGCCAGAAATTGGATTGGGCTCTACACTTCCCTATGCTTCAATTTCCTCATCTGCAAACTGGGGATAATATTACTTCATTATGGGGTTGGGATCATATAGCATTATTACATCTGTAAATTGCTCGCTGATCCATCTGTTCTCCGTACATTGCAAGCGACCATATGGCTATTTGTTGCATTGGGCTCAGCCCCTCATCTCCCATTCATCTCCCCTAACGCTACAGAAATTACCGCTTGGGGGTCCCTTTATGGTCAATGGGGAAGAATAGGAGCTTTTAGGGCATGATTCATCTGACCCTGTTTATACGGTTGCTACTGGATGAGGTGAAGTCCACAATAAATTGTATGAATCCCACCCTTGGTATCACCGTGGGGTGGAGTTAGAGCAGGTCAGGACCGCTAACGAACAGGGTAAAGCTAAAGCAAGGAAAGACACGCACCCTTCTCTCTGCACGTGGAGCTGGTTTTCATTTTTTCCTAATAACTCCTCCTGTTAAGAAAATATATGATTTTACATATACTGACAATGCTATTCATCAGAACAGTGTTGGTTAGAGACATTTGCTCAGATTTTGTGGCTGATTGCCTCCCTTCATTGAAATTAATGTGCAACTGAGTAGGCCAAAAGGGGGATTTTTGATTAAAATTGCTGAAAGAAATGAATATTTTTCTTCTTTTTCTATTTTTCATTTTTTGTTTCTTTTTCGTAGAAAACACCAAAATATTTTTCTTTCCATGAAATAACTCTTTCATTACAATGGCAGAAGTCTGGTGTTGGCTCTTTTGTATTATTTCTTCCCAGAATAAAGGAGAAAAGGCAGTGTGTTGTGGGGTAAAAGCTTTTTTCCCTTACATTTGTCTTTTAAAAAGTGAAAAAAATTTAAACAGAATTTCATTTAAAATAGCTTTTCACAAGAGCTTTAATACTTTAGTTTCAGAAAAGATTTTCTGTTGGAGTAAAGATCTATATAAATTTTCGACCCTTCTAACTGTAAAGTATAGTCATCCACAAAAGCCTCATACTTTATCATCTGAAATATTTTTGTCCAAGTAAAATGATTGATTATGCCACCTCAAACCTCTGTTTGATTTATGGGTGGAGACCTGACAGAACAATGGATGGAGCGTCCCATTTCTGAGTGAAATTCATCCATAATATCCATTCTCCAAAAAGTAAAGACCTGAACATGCCTAAGGAGTATAGTATCCTCCTCACTTAATTTTATATTGGACCTTTTTGCTTGTTTGTTTTGTTAATATAAAATTAGATCTTTGACTCCAAGTATTCTTCTGGGGCTTACGCTATGACAGAGTTATTTCTCACCATTGACTATACGGAGGCACAGGTAGTTATTTCTGACTTTGAAGATCAATCCCACCTTCTGTTTAATTTAGACTTAACTAACAAAAATTTTGTGTTTTGACAAAGCTATGTTTAGTAGAATTGTGTATAACAGCATTACCAAATCATCAAGAAATAATTCATTGGCATGTACCATGTTCTTGACTCCTAATACTGACATAGAGAAAAATGGTCAAAGAAAGGTTGCAGGCACATTGTACTCGGAGAAAAACAATCATGCAAACAGAGAGAAAAACTGTCATATTGATTTAACCAATATCTTGATATTGTTTCTGATCTGCCTTTTGTATGGGCATCTCCATAAGTAGGCAGAGTGGTGCCTGTGCAGCACCTTGCACAAGAGGACATCTGAAATCCAGGCCCATACTTTCAGCCCTATCAATCTACCTCTCGATCTGATCTGGCCATACCCATACACAACTTTCACCAATCTTCTGTTTTGTTTTTTTTTTTTTTAAGTAATTTGGCCCAAGGTATTTCTTTGTAAGTTTGAATAGAATTTTTCCCCCCTGTGATTTACATGTACTTAAAAAGAGGTGAAAAAACCCCAGTGGTCAAAGCCAAAGAGAAGGGGGAAAAAAAAATCACCCTGTTCTCAATGGGTGTTTATTAGCTCAGGTTCTCTCTGCCATTTGCTTTTATGGCAAGGTGAAAAATTATGCATTTCAGAAGCTTCGCGCCTTTTCTGCTGGCCCCCCTTCAGCTCCCTGCCCCCCTCTACTTGGACTCCTTTCCCTAATGGCTCTCCGAAATAATAACCTGTGGGCATTTGCTGTAATAAAGTACAAAGACCTTGTTCCAAATGAGTGCAACTGCAAGAGAGAAGCCAAAACCAACTCAAAATGAGATTTTTCTCACTCTGTGAATTTGCTATACTTGGAACTGGCAAATAATAAATTGAACAGTATGTGGAAAAACATGCAGCCCTAAGGATATAGGAGAATGGCTGGCACTGGGTGGGGCCGTAGGACTTTTACTCTCTGGGTTACAACATACTGGCTCCCAGCTCCAATCTGTTTCCTCTCCCTTTGGGTTGCATTTTGCAAGTGCTTACCCTGAGAAGTGCCTACCCATCTCAGAGGGGTGGAAAGGCTTTGGAGAGGACCTGTGGAGGCTAAGCAGAGGGAGGAGATACATGTGTCCTGAATTCAGGACTCTCTAGGCTCCCTTTATAAGCCGTGGTCAAAGACAGGTTGTTACAGAGGGCTGGGCAGCACCAAGTAGCTGTGGACCTTACTTCTGCATTGCTCCATCTGGGACACTGAATTGCCTTTTGGCCATCAATGAACGCTTCAAAACCAGCTGGACGTGGGGACTCTAGGGCTCCCCTGTGTAGCTTCTACGTGTCAGAGCAGATGGCTCAACCTGGTGTGGGGTTCACTTGCTCTGTGTCAGCTATCTACAAAGTTTAACATCGACCGCCAGTGAAGAGCAATGCCAGAGGGTGATTCATCTCATCGTAGAAGAGGTTTCAGAGGCATATAGCATGATTTGCCCCCTGGGAGAGTGAGCATCTTTGTATGTGCTTCAGGGAAGGTCTGTGCTGTTAATGAGGCCGGACACCTCATCTGGAGACAGCTGAAGCTGGGTGAGATGGATCCCACCACTGATATCCCCCCTGTGGTCCCATCAGCAGTATGCCCAGGGATGTAACAGGGATTGCTCTGTGCTGGGTGTCAAAGCAGGACCCCACCAGCCCACATAACAAGAGGGGGGCTCTGGCAGTAGGTTGGTGGGGAAGGAGTTTGTCCTTAAGCAGAGCTTTCCTCAGGGTAGAAGTCGTCCCCATAACACAGAGCAGACTAATTCCTATTTACTTTCTCCAGTCCTGTTGACATGGGATCTGTCTGGTGAGAGACAATCACTGTCTCAAGAGCAAGTGCAGCCTGAGTAGACATCATAAGCACAGGACATCATCTTCCTCACTAGACATCACCAGCACTGGAAGATGTCATCTTCCTTACTTTGCAATGGGGAACTGAGGCAAAGGATCATAAAAAGACCAGCATTTGGTTACCCAACTCCACATCAGACTGCTAATCCTCATGGAAATCAATCCAGATTAGATATCCCAATATTACGGAGTGGTTTAGACACCTTCAACAATCAAGAGCAGTGAGATTGATAGAGTTGACCAAGGGTGCATGAGGACAGGCAGTAGCTCAGACCCAGAAATGAAGCCAGGGTGGCTGTGAGCACCTTCTCTCTGCAGAGGTTTCCTGAGCTTTTCAATTTATTACCCACAAACACAAAACCCGCTCTCTTTTACATTGAATATTTCTCCACTGAGGGGAGCTGGCCCACCCTGCAGGCAGAACATAAAGGCACAGGGTGTGCTTTCACACAAGCTGGTAGCTGCCCATATTGTGGTGAGGACACAAACCAGACCACTCCAGTCCTGCTAATGCTCCAAATGCCTTCCCACCACTCCCCTGGGAAACCAGGTGGATAGATCCATTCTCCCAGATGAGGTGCCGGGAGCCCCTGGCAGTGATGGCTTTATACACTGCCAAAGGTAAGTGCTGTGTGCCTCAGGACTGAGGGACTAGATGGTGTGAAGGTGCTTGAGGAAATAAGACAGGTCAGGGCAGCATTGAATGACAGTGTGAGCTGAAGAAAGGCAGACAGGGTGCAATCTTACCCAAATTACTTCCGAGGAAGAATCCCTGCAGACAGATATTCCCAGCAAGCACTCAGGTTTCATCTCAAAAGGACTAAGCTGGTTCTTCCCCCAGGATGGCTTGGGGATGGGCTAACACCCATGCAAAGTCGACAATTAGGGGACCAAAATCAGGGAGTAAGCGGAGGATCTAAGCTACTTGGCAACTTATTCCTACCTTTAGATTCTGTAGTGGGATGGAATGAATTGCTCTGTGGATTGCCCTCTCTCTGTAAGTCATGAAGGAGCCTAGGTGACTCACCTGGCCAGGTGAAGTCCAGGTGAAGTGGGCCAGACAGTCTGCACTAGGAGCTGAATGCAGGTCTGAGACCACTACCCATTTGCAGACTTCAACATGAGCCTTGGAGTTCTCCACTGTGATGGGATTTGCAGGATTATGACATGAACTTAGACTGGAATTCTTGTTCTTGTGAAAACTTTGGGCAGGAGAACAACCCAGTCCATCTGAAGCCATTCTCATGATGGTGCTGTGGGCAGCATCAGAAAAACTTCCCTTCTGCAGTACTAGTATAATCTGAATTTCTAGGAAGTTCCCACCATAAGCACAACAAGGGGAATTCTGAAGGAAAAAGAGTCAGGAAAGGCAGAGCGTATCATTCCAACAAACGGTGTCACTGAACAGAACTGTAAGCTATTTAACATCAGATTTGTCTTCTGTATGTGGACAGCACTGAGCATAAGGAGTGTCTCTGAACTGTACCTTCCGTTAGTTCAGGACCTTCCAGCTACTCTCCTGGGAATCACAGGAGGACTGAGAAACTTTTTCCACAGCTCATTCTCACAGCATGGGAGAGTGGCTGCTGCACACAGAGGCACGATGCACTAGTTATCTACACCAAATCCCAGCTTAAAGTGTCTTGTACCCTCTTATATTTTTGTATAATTCACAAAGAAGTAACTCCTGGATTAGGGTAATGTAGAAACTCCAGTTCAGTTTAGTAGAGGGCTCTAGCCCTGGCTAATCAGTGATGCTGTGTGTACCCATGATGTTGGGAAATCACTGTAAGTCAGTGTGTCCTTGGATTTAACTCTGGTGCCTTGGGATGCTCCAAAGACACCAGCCAATGTAGTGGCTGCATTGCCAGCAGGGAGAACGCAGTGCTACAGGCAAACAGCATGAAGACTGAAGAATCTCACTTGCTTTATTCGTGCCCTCTCTGTTTTGTTTTGTTCCAGCTGCATGACTTGTATTTCCTGCTCTGAAGCAAAGCGTAGGTGTGCATAGCCCATGATGGGCAGCCCTTCAATTCCCCCTGTGATGTGTGTGTGTTTTGGGAAGTGGCAGTCGGTCTCCATTCAGGAGGAATTTTCCTTTTTCTGATGTGATAATTGAGTGTAGTTGGGTCAGCAAGTGCATAGCTGATGCCCAGGGTAATGACTTCATGGCAGTACCATATTAAAGGCATAGCTGTATGAAACATTAAAGAAAAAAAAAAAAATAAGAGGGAGAAAAGAAAGGCAGTTACCTTATTTTGGGTGTTTATATACTGAGAGCATCGCTCCTGCCAGTGCAGACTTGAGGGACCAAGATGAAGTTGGTATAGAGATGTAGCGGAAAGCAACTGAAAATGAAAAGACCAAGTCACAGCAATATTTCATGGTTTTAAGAACATATAGAAAAACACTGGATGTCCTCTCTTCTCCTTTTTCTGCAGATGATCTCTTCTTTCCTCCCTCCCTCTCTTTGTGTCGTATCACTCCAGACACTAGGCTGGCAGGCACTTTTGGATGGCTGTACTCCTCATCCATCGTTTGTCCCTGGGGACAACGTCTCAGGGGCAAACAAGTAGGATTCTTAGAGACTGTTTCTGTCCCTCATTGCCCTCTGGCAAAAATGAGATTCCCAGACCTACAGTCACACCTGATATACCTCAGCTGGGATCTGCAAACTCTTGCCACGGTTAATAAGCACATTAGAATTTCACACTTCCACATAATAAATGAAGTCATGGTTAAGAAAAGTTAAGAGAGATATTTTACCAGCAAGATGACAGCACATTTTTCACAACAGAGAAGTGTACAGCACCAAATACAGCCAGGTCAGAATCCGTCATGTTGCAGCAGTGATCACCTTGAGCTGTATATGGCTTACAATGGAGAAGAACAAGGGGAAAGATTCAGAATAGTCACAGCTCCTTGCTTAGTCTTGCTGCCACATTTGGCACTGAACTACTTAAAGGAATTTAGGCAACGAGAAATTGCTGTAACTGCTCAGCAAGAATTGCATGAAATCTGGTGCGAGAGGTGTAAGTAACATGGTAGTCAGAACAACTTGGTGTCAGCCAGCAGGACTGGTCAATGTTTATCTAAAGAAAAATGCTTCCACTGTAAAGTATATTTTCTTCAAAATACCAATGTTCTTTGGAAAAGAGCAATTTTGATGTTGCTTTTAAAAGTATTTTCTGTTGGGGAAAATGAAAGAAATATATGTTTTTGAACTGTTCTTGACTTCAGACTGTCAGGTAATGACATTTTCAGCTAAAGTCTTAATTGGATGAGAAAAGGCTTCTTTGATTACATATTATGAAGCAAGTCTTGTTTTCAGCAAGCCAGAAACATTAATATTTTTCTCTTTCAAAAACTTCCACTTTTTTTTTTTTTAGATCAGTTTGCCATTCAGGAGCTAAAGGTTTTCTCAGAATGTTTTTCCACAATTTTCAATAGATGTTTTGTATTTTCTTTCTCAGATTAGGCAAAAAAAAAAAAAAAAAAAAAAAAAAATTAAAAATGTTGCATTTTCCAAACAGCTCCCACCACTCAGCATCTAGTGGGTTGTTATTTGAGGATCTAATCCAGAGGTACTCTGCCCAGGCACTTCCTAGAAATTGTGAGTGCCTAAGTCAGGGCTCTGAATCCCATTCTGGGCCCATATGTCCCGACCTTAGGCATCACAACTCACTGACGCATGAAGAACATGCTCCTGTGAGTCTAGCCAGAGCGGCTTGACAACCAGACAGGTAGGGAACAGACCAACCCAGCACTCTTAGATCGGCTTCAGTGTGAAGTTACTCGAGTTAGTTCAAGCTGACAGGCATGGTACTTTGCAACAATAGCTTTCACTGGAAGGGTGTCATTCATAGTTAGATGAAACAGCTTTTAAAACTGGTGCAGTTAGGTTTGCAAGAGGTTCTTTGACTATGCCTTAAATCCATATGTAGCTCTGGACTGAAATCCCACACATTCTTTTGGTTGATGACAAATTGTCCGCCGTTTCTTGGGAGCAACTCATGGTCGTTGCTCTTGAAATCAGAGAGGCTTTGTCATAGGGAACGAGCTTTCATTGCTCAACAAAAGTAAATCTTCCCACTGAACACAGCACATGGCCGAATACACTGTTTGCAGACAATGAAAACATCCAATCCAACAAAAAGAATACATTTCAAAAAAGCTTCTGAGCCAAAACCATCCCAGTCATATAACTCCATCACTTCGAAGCCCTGTACCCCACAAAACTGCCCTATAAAAAATGTCAAGCAATTTGTAGAAGCAACTTGGGAGGTTCAGGCCCCGTTTGATTGTAAACACTTGCTAATATTTTTAGTAGTTTTCCTTCCATTAATATTTCTTCTCCTTCTTTTCTCTTTCTGTGTCTTTTTAAATTTTTTTATTCTTTTCTGGCAGCCTCAAAATGGTGATAGAAAAAATAAACACTAGGAAAGTAAAAGAACCTTGTGTAGACTGCGGAAGATGTTAAAAGCTGCAAAGTAGTCATTTGCTGTGTGTAAGAATTTTATTGGTCCTATATAACTCTGATATACTTCTTAAGTCTCACCCACTGGAACCCCAGCTATTAACAACAGCTTTACTGCATGGATAACTAATTACTAGGAACTTCCTAAAGCTGAAGTAATTTTGAAAAAAAGTTAGATACGATGTTCTAAGGAGACAACCCCATGAACACTACTAAACTGGATCCACCTCAAAAAGGTCTTGAGATATGTATCATAGTGTTCCTTAGGATTGTAGACCAGAATGGTTTTCTTCATGTGTCCCAACTCCATGCTGTACTGTCATTTGGTACAAACCTTTCCATAAATTGATCCCATTCCAGCTCAGAAATCTTGAGTATAAGCTATGGTGCCCCTTTCAGCATTCCTGTTTATCATGCAGGTCTTTAGTGGCCCCAGAGAGCATGGGTTCGTATCCTGGTAAAGGGCTCTGCTCTTGCCCTTCGGTCTCCTTACACAATTTCAGTGGGCTGAGCTTCAGACCAGTCTTCCCCTCCCTGTTTGCACCACCTCAGTGGGGTAGAACTTAATTCTGTTCTGTTAGTGACTTCATTTTGCTGGTATCCTCAGGCTTTTGCTCACCTCCCTGAATTTCTTATGACTCTCCAGTATGAGACTCCTCTAGGTCATCAAGCCATGTATCAGATTATTAGTTGATTTTTGGAGTGTTGTGACAGTCCGGCATTGCCAGGGCAAGATCCCTTCCTCCCTGGTATTTTGTCAGTCTGTGGATGCCCTAGTTTCAGTTCATTTCTGGCTCCTTGCTGCCTTGTGGGCACCAAGAGAAGCTATCTGCTCAAGCTCCTCTTTGGCACTGCCTGATCAAACTCTGCTGCAGAGCATTGACAGGTCTTGTCTGGTACATTATCCTTGTCAAAATCAGCCTTCAAATTTCCAGAGCGTAACTCTTGCCTGATCCTTCTAAGAGAAAATGATGGACAAATTAAATGTAAGTAGGCATTAAACAGAATCATCATATAATCATTGAGGTTGGAAAAGACCTTTGAGATCATCAAGTCCAAACATCAGCCCAGCGCTGCCAAGCCCAGCACTAAACCATGTTCCTAAGCACCGTGTCTGTGCGGTTTTTGAGCACTTTGAGGGATGGTGACTCCACCACCTCCCTGGGCAGCCTGTTCCAGCACTTGACCACCCTTTTGGTGAAGACAATTTTCCCAGTCCCCAATCTAAACCTGCCCTGGCACAACCTGAGGCCGTTTCCTCTGGTCCTGTCGCTTGTTCCCTGGGAGCAGAGACCGACCCCCCCTCGCTGCACCCCCCT
>JAVJGI010000050.1:51979114-52027684 GCA_035590275.1 Ibycter americanus
GGGGCCGGGGTGACCCTCACACAGCTGGGCTGGGCCCCTCGGCCCGGCCTGCCCAGACCCCTGCCCAGGCACCATCACCTGCTCTGTTCAACCTTCTACCAAGCCAGCGTGTGGATCTCAGGAGGTGCAGGTTCTCCGCAGCTGGAAGCTGTGCTCTCTGTGTAGTTTGTCCTCTTGTTAGCTTCTGTCAAGTGGCTCGTTCCAGGCATATTGCTGTTCCCAGCTATGAAGGATGTGTTTGTTTCGTGATTGCCAGATCTTATATCTCCCAAACTTGTGAGTTTTCCTTTACAAATGAAATCCGTTTGTGTTCACACATAGCTTAGGTCTCTCCTCATAATAAAGGGTAAACTATTTTCTCTGTGAAAGGTGGCCAGTCCTGACAGATAGGAGCTGTTTGTCTCTCTGCCACACCTCTTCCCTGCTCTGTTGCATTCCCAGGAGTCTCTCAGGCAACTTGTGCCGGAGCACAGACCCAAATGTGACATTGTGGACAAATGTCATCTATCAGTCATACTCAGAATATTTCTGTGAGCAGCAGGTTGGACCATCTCCTCTCCTGGTGCTGGTGTGTCTAATGCAGCAGTGCAATTTCTCTGTGGTGCTGTTCTGTGGCTGGGCTGCAAAGCCCCTGCCATGACCCCAGGAGGACTAAAAGAATTGCTCTTCTTCAGAGTACACAGCAAGTTGTTCCTTCTCAACACAATTCTTCTTTGCTTTGTATTAGGAGCTGCTTGATTCTCCTGAGAGTGACTGTCTTGGAGGAAGAGTGGCTAATGCCAATGTGGTTCCTATACTGGCTGCTAGGTAAAGTCGGAAGATACCTGGAGTAGCATGTAGCTACATGCATACTGAAAGCCAACCACAAAGTTCTTTGCAGGCTTCCACAGCAGCTTCTGTCCAGTTTCTCTCATCATTTTAATCTTTTAGCGTGATTTTCTCCCAGATTTCTCATTGTGCCTCTGTAATTAACTTGTGGTGACTCTCCTCCCCTTTTTGCCCAGGTTAAAGCTAGCACAGTACTCTGCAATCCCTCATTTGGCTCAGCATGATCCGAAATCATGATAGGATATGATGATGTGTATGTAATTCCTTTGTTAGCTGAAGCTGGAGTAGAGTGCTACTTTGACCTGATCTGGCAAGTCACAAGTCCCTCAGGCTGTACACCAAAGTTTTAAAACATTTTAAAGGCAGAGATTCAAAGTTCAGCACCAAATCCAATATGTCATTAAAGTTTAGCACTGGTCAAAGCCAGAATTTTGATCCAGCCTCCTATCTCCTTACCTGTTAAGGTTGCTAAGGAAAAGATGAAAGGTTTGGACTTTTTTTTTTTTTTGTGTGTGTGTGTGCCCCTCCTCTGTTACACTGATAGTAGAGTTCAGCCATGGTCTCATATTTGACAAAGAAATGGCCTTCCATTTCATTCATCTCTGGTTTTTAGAAACTTACCATTTTGTTCTACATAGCTTTAAATCACATTGTTTTCTGTTTTTGACCTTGAGCTGTCATTCCACTTAACTGTGAACAGGAAAGAATAAAGAAGGTCACCATGGGATTTTTGGCAAAGCATGGGAAGGGGAAAAAAAAAAAAGTGATTTTTTAAGAGTCCTTTGCATGAGTCAGAATTTCATCTTAAAGAACATAATTGCTTCATTGCTCAATTGTGGCTTGGGGTCTTATTAGCAGAGGAAAAAAATGTGCTTCTTCACTAGTCAACGCTCCTCCAGACTGCAGCAGCCGTGCCAACTTCTCGGGGATACATCTGCAGAGGGGAACATTAATTCCTCGGTGCCTGTTTGTTATTAAGACCCAGCTCTGATTGTGTACTGTGCTGGATGCAGTAAAGCTGCATTTATGTCTCCATGGCGGGGGAGAGGTGGAAGGCGGGAGAGGGAAACGAGGGACAGACGTGCTTGAGAAAATTCACTGGAGCAAGTGGAACCAGGCCACTGCTTAAACACAGCAATTCTCGGTACTTAATACATACCAAAGCTGCTGATTCAAACAAAACCCCCTTGAATGATTGCAGTTGTTCCCGCTACCTTCTCCAACGTGGCCCTGGTAAAGCAAAATTTGAAAGCCAATGGTCAGATGCTGCATCCCTTCATTACTCTTCTATGGGTTAAAATGTTTTCTGAGCAAATAACACACTGTGAGACATATCATGGTTTTGCCCTGATTTTGGTCACCACAGCAATGCCTTACTGTAGCCTCAAACAACACATGCCCACATCATTCCGTGTCGGTAATATATTTCCCACAGACCCTGAGCTGAGACCCAGTGTGCTGGGAGCAGCCCTGCATGCACAGAAGTGGTCTTGAATTGGTTTTCTTAGAGTGCTTTATCCGCCCTTCTTTTTGACCCCCCCCTTTCCCAGGTTACGGTTTTGTCCAACTCAGAACATATCATGACATCAGCTTGGGTCAAAACCAACAGTTCTTTTTGGTGTGAAGTGAAAAAATAATAAATGAAAGAAAAAAAAAAAAGAGCAAGCCTTGGGGAAAAAAAACATTACTTGAACATTTGCAAAATTAAATGTTTTGACTGAGGGGCTAGAGACAGGAAGAAACTTACACAGTGTTTGCAAAAACAAAACCTAAACTACCTTATCTGTACCTTAAATCATCAGGACACTCTGTAAAGAGGCACCAGCACTGCTACAGTATGGTGTGCTGATGTCAGCCTGTACATCTTGTGAGGCACAGCAGAGGGTCTACCCGAGGTAGAAGTTCATGCTGTAGAGGATCTACCCCAGGACGTGCTTCAACTCTTTAGCTCTTGAATGAGTTGAACTTTTTTTCTCTGTCCCAGTGAATATTTAACCATGACACAAAGTGTAATAGTTTTTATAAGGGAGAACCCACGCTCAGCAGATAAGATGTGTTCCTTCGTAGCAAAGTAACAGGAATTTAGATCAGGCAAAGGAGTTTTCCACAGCCAAAGCAAATATTTAAAACACCCAGCTATAAGAGGCTTCATGCTGGCAGTCTCTCTTTTGCCTGGTTAGGGTTGCACACCCAGGGCTTGATTCAGCTCAGTTCATCAGGATTCGGGGCCATTTCAGGAGCCATGGGGCTGTAGCTGCAGTTCCAGGAGGTCACGGCAGTCTCCCATAGGTCCCATCTCTCATCTGCCTGTCCTGTGTCAGCCTCTCAGGTACCCCAGGGTATCACAAGAGCCCTAGACACTTGGCATGAGTAACCATGCTGAGCATCAGTATCGTGAGTAGAGTCTAAGATGTGGTCCAGTTGTCCAAATACAGATGTACAGGGCCACCTGAAGCACCAAGGGGTATCTGAGGTACCCACACAAGCTGTATGGCAGAGCCGTGCTCCTGTCTAGAGGCAGCAGGAGAGCCAGTGGAACATCCCAGGACACCTCAAGTAGGCATCAGTGTTCAAACAACTGAGCTGATCTATACCACATTGGCTGAGCAGCTCTTTTGTGGTCCTTAGAGCTCTTCAAAATCTTCTGCAACTTTAGCCCCATGGCTGTACTACCAATTATATGAAGGAGTGCCTTTAGGCTACAGCAAAGATATTAGTCCATGAAAACATCCTTTTTTAATTTCAGTTTTCTGAAAACTAGAACAAAATCACCAGAATTGAAACGGTCTCCTCAGGCAGCATGCAACGGAATTGGGATATTTGGCTTGTAAAGATATTCCTTGCCCCACAGAAAAAGCAACCTACATAAATAAAGAAGGTAGAACCAGTAAGACCATTTTATAAGTAGGGAGGAAAAAAGGAAGTCTTGTGTGTGTGTGTATCTGCATGATCTGCAATGAGGCAGTATTAATAGTAAGTGATATGAGTAGTCCAATATCCAGCAAAAAATATAATCTGTAGCAGAGAAAAATTTCCTAATCACCATATTCCCCCTCCAGCATTTTAATCATAAGGCCATCTTTCCTTTTGTTCTTGTCTAATTCTGACAGATTTATACCAGTGTATATTTAGTAACTGGACTAAATCACACTTGTACAGAAGTAAGGATGCTTTTTGGTAATTCCTGTAACTGTAAGCTCTCTCCTAGGGGAAAATAGTGTGTTCTGAAGTGAAGCAGCTAGCATGGTTTTATTTATGTCATCTCTGTTGTTAGTAGAACTCTCATTATTCTGTATCACGCTATGTTGATGTGAGTGATCGATTTTAGACCTTGTAGATGGCAGCTCTCCTCTCCCCTCCCCCTGTATAAACAGCTCCATTTCCAGGCACGCAAGGATGCCAAGTTCACTCCCTTCTGTAGACAGCTGGACTTGCCAATTTTGCTGTCATTGTGCTTTCTGGTCCCAAAGGTCATGATTTTCAAACAGGGGCGGGAGAACAGATTTGGATGATGGAGGAGCCAATTCACCTCATCGCTCTGGCTTGGAATCAACCAGATGGAACATTTCTGGAGGTGTAGAAGTGCCCGGGTCATCTCCCTGCCAATTCTTACCCATCACTGAGACCTTCAGAAGTCCAATCTATAGTAAGAGGGATGGACATGGTTCACCTCTTGGTCCACCTCTGCCTTAGAGACTGATTTCATCAGATTCCCCAATGGTGTAGAGAAGATGAGGGAGCACATCTCTGTGTTCCTCTGAAATAGGAGCTGGAGACCAGCTTGGTACCTGAGGCCATCTCCAGTGGCTCTGCACGCCTATGCTTTCCTAGCTGAGTTGTACCATGGATGACTACCTGGTCTGGGCTGGCAGCTGAGACACCCTGCAGCCACTGATACCTGCATGGAGGCATCTACATTTACATATTGTATTCTGTGAGCTGGATCCCAGCGCTCCCAACACCATCTCATGTAACATGTGGAGGCTGTATCTTCTTCTGTACCTAACATGCCTTTTTTCCTTAGAGGGTTTCTTTAGGGGTGGCATCGTTTTAAAAGTAGTGCAGGAGACACTGGGATTTGTAGGGTGTTTCTTTCCAGAAGCATTTATAAAACCTTTCACAGAAACCTCTTCACACCAGGGTAGAACAAAACAGCTGTTTAACACAGCACAGGGACAGGGCTGCTCTCGGTCAAGGCTGACATTTTGAGTAGGCAAAGGCAGTATGCTGCTGGGGACAGACCCTTGGACCTCCAAGGCCAGCTGTGTAAGCCATGACTACTAGGACCTTTGCAACCTGTTGTAACACATGCCCATCTCTTTCTAGGCATGCCCACTCACCCATTTGCACCCTTGCCCTTCAGCTGAGCCGTGGGTCCCAGGGCTGACTTCCAGCTCATTTGTTTTCTGTGGCTTGGTGTTTGTCAGCTGAATCAGGGACCAAGCTGTTCTTGATGCTCAAAATTCCTGTGGCATCTCCTACCCAAGAAACCTACAGACCTGGGACTCTTCAGCTTCAGTATTAAATAAGAACATGTGCGTTCAGGCTATCAGGGCTGGTGTCTTCAGAAGACACAGAAAACCTCATTTTTCAGACATGAATAACAGAGGTCAGTTGTGAAACTAATGCCTAGCACCCTGCATGTGAAGTGCAGGCTGGGGAGCGGAGTGTTGTGAACTCTGCTGCTCTCAGGAGGAAATGGAGATGTAGAAAAGAGGAGGGAGGAGTGTTTGGCTCTTTTCCTTATCTCTCTGTTCTCCCACTTTCTCTTATCTCCAGGCCCTGTTTGTTTTTCCCAGGTGCATACAGGTAGCTCCTCCAGTTTGTCATTTTTCCCACTAGGCTCTTCAGAGGTGAATGGAAAATGTAAGCACTCTGATGAACTCACTGGCAAAAAAGAAGCAACGAGGGGAGCTTATCTCAATTTTGCAAAGGCTTTTTCAACAATCCTCATTATACTTGTGTGATGTGATTAATTGAGAACTTCATCCAGCTCTCAGGGATGCTTTTCCTTTGGTTTTAGAGGTTCAGAAGGAGGTCTCAGCTCCCCAGCCGGGGCAGTACCCAGGGCCATGACCAGGGCAGTGCAAGGGAAAGGCAAATTCTGACTTTTTGCTCAAGTTCAAAATGTTGGAGGTGATGAACCCCCATGATCATAGGAAGCAGATCAGCTAGCTACCATTAGAGCTTTTGAGAAGGGGCAAATCTACACTGGAGAAGTTCCTGCAATTAGGAAAAATAGTCTAGGCAATCCAGTGCAAGTCCGTTGTGTAGATGTTTTTAACCCTTCTTTAATAGTTTTGCTTAACTGGATCACTTCTACCAATTTCCAGAAAGTATCAGCTGGGGTGGTCACAGTTTGGTTGATTTGACCCTAATTTTGGTAGCAATCTTTTTTGATACAGATAAAACTTCTACTTGATGAACTCTAAAGCTCCAGAAGAAACGACAGTGAAATTTTAAAAGTTGTTCTTCCTTCCCAGTGTTTCCACTATTGTGATACTTCACTCTTTTCATTATAAAATACCCTCTTTTTTTTTTTTTTTAAATTTTTTTTGATTACTGAAATCTCACCAGTCCTAGGAGAAGATTAGTCTGAGCTAACCTGGGCACTTGCTCACCTTATAGAAAACAGAGTGTTCATACCAAGGGAGCCCAGGGATCTCTTCTGCTGCCTGAGATGTGACTGAGGCCAAGCCCTGGGGATCTGAAATGCTGTCCCAGAGAGGATGAGATATGCAGATGGGAAGTGAAAATCCTGAGTGGATGCAGGAAGGTATTTTTTGAGGCAGAGTGGGAAAGGCACTCCTTTAGCCCACCTTGCACATTTCATTGTGCCACGTATTTTGTGGCTCTGAGCAGGAGGGGCTACAATGGGACTGAGGGAAGCTACACAGAGAAACACCACCCCTTGCAAAAGGGCAAGGAGTCGTAGTAAGCCTAATACCCCTGGAAGAGAAACCTTCATCTGGCTTTTCAGGGTCAATGGGCAAGCTCTGTGCCGCTCTGAGTGCTTTACTCCAATTTCCCCTCTCCCTTCCCAGCCCAAAAGGAGCCTTCATGCCTCTCCCCTGGGCTGCAGTGACCGGTGATGAAAAGCCAGCAGTATCTCTGTGCCGGAGCTACCTTCCTTGTGCACACAAGCAGGCTGAGGTGAAGTGCCACGTCTTCACCCTGGCAATTATTTGCTCTGTCCTCCTCATCAGATTAACCTTTCCACTCCACAGGCAAGTACTTCCCCCGGCTCCATGTCCCTCCTTCCCCTGGGACAGGGACCTGTCACTGGGGCAGCACGGGCAGTGGTGTGCAGCATGGAAAGGTGAGGCAGCAGCCGTTCAGCTGTCCTTTGGGGGACAGAAACCTCTGAGAATCGAGGTACAAGTCCTCTGCTCTGTGCTGGCTCTGCCCCTTGCACAGAGCCAGGAAAAGTGCAAAAGGCTTTTTAATGGTGCTTTTTAGGGCTTCTTGAAGTGATGCCAGGTGGGAAGGGGGTCTCGAAGCTCAGCTGTTCTTATTTTTATGTGTTTCTGGCTAGCTGGGTTTTCTATGGCCATAGTCTGTTCCTGAGATCTCATCACTTGTGGTATGATGGGCTGTTCTCAGGGGAAGATTCTCCATCAGCCAGCAAGCCATTGCCACACTGCATGATACCAGCCCAGCAGAAAGGCACTAAAGGACTCCCTGTTTCAAGATCAATGTTTGCCTCCTCTTCTGCACGCAACCTGCCAAGGAACATCTGATGAAATGCACTTTGTTGGTAAAATTAAAAAGAGAAATAGGCAGATAGCTTGAGTTAAGGAGGGTAAGCAGCAGAGGTTGGGCAGCGTTAGCTCTGCAGGGTGAGGTCTGCTGAAGACCTGGGCAGTAAGAAGGGTGAGATACGGCAGCCTTGACAAAGACAAACCCTATCATGGGGTCAGTCAAGGCTAGTCTGAGGTAGCGAAGGGTAGGAGGCTCTGTCAGAAGGACAGGAGGACTGGACAGGGTGAAGAACCAGAAAAAGGAAGGAGGATGGCTGGAGCAGGGACACACTGCAGCTTACTTCCAGGCACCTTTTTGCTAGGAAAGTTAGAAAAAGACAAAGTAGTTCACTTGTTCCTTCACATATCACATATCCCACGGCCATTCTCTCACGTCCTTTTGAAAAGCCTGCTGAGACTGGACATGTTCATGCTCCTCTGTAGTGCCATGGAGCACTAGCTACTGGTTTCTTAGAATAAGAAGCAGCTCCATTTCTTCTGAATTTGTCTGGGAAAGGAGAGTCCCTTTACTTCTACTGTAAAAAATATGGGCTACTGCTATATTAGCAAATTAAGGGGGCAAGACTCACCTGGCTCTGAGTCCTGTGACACTTCATCCATTCCGTCCACATGCCCAAACAGGAGAGCCACATCCATACGGTCTGTTAGGAAGAACTGGCTCAGGGTCACCTGTCCTTTGGAGAGTGCTGGTTAGCATGGGCAGAGGAGGGACTGTGACACACTTTGTGGGAGAGCTGAAACACAAAGGCAAAATGTCCTGCCCCTGGCTGGAGAGCAGTGGACTGAACAGATAGCTGCTGAGCTGCAGGTCTTGAGTTCGAGTCTGAGTGGGATCCTTCTTTCTCTCCTCTAACAGTAGCAAGATTGCCTTCAACCTTCCTAAGATCTTCTTTAGTAGCAACTTGGAGGTCCTCTTAATTCCTTTGTGATTTTGGAGCTTTTAGACTTGGTGCTTCTAAGTGTTTCTCCATGACCATCAGGACTAGGACACCTTCTCATTTTTTCAGCAGGAGCTGGGATTGCCACATCATTGCATGATTTCACGCAATAATACCAACCCTACAGCACTGAGAGTTTCCAGCCCCTTAAGGCTCAGCCCACCCTGGAGGCAGTGTATTAAACCGAGAGAGACACAAAGTGTTATCCTGGTCACTCTTTGAGGACAGGGACCAAGGTTTGGGTGTTGCCTGGACTCTGACCCTCTTTGGGACCCAGGAAGGTGCATATTCAGACACAGAACAGGAGGAAAAACCAGCCAATCCCCAGCTTCTCCAGTGCCAAGGAGTTTGGCACTAAGCAGCTTTTTGCTGCATGGTGTCTGGCAGTGCTGGGTCTTATTTTCAACAAGCCCCGTTAAAGGATTACAAGAGCCTAGTTAAAATAATGCCCTTCGAGCTTATTCATTATTGGAAAGAAAACAAGAATAAACAGAAAGGGTTCTATCATCCACAATGTTATTGCTTGTAGTGCTTTGAAAGAAGAAAAAAGAGCAAAACTGGCAAGTATTAGAGAAATACATAAACACACACACACTTGTCTACAAATATAAAGTAAGTTTTGTTTCATTTCTGGTTTATAGCTCTCAAAAAAAATCAACAACTCCCCCCCTACTTAATCTAATTACTCCTGATATTTTGCCATTGCATTAAAAGTTTTACCTCTAAGAAATAATCAATTAAAAAAGAAAAGAAAAGGAAGAAATTCCAAAAGGGAGTTGCTATATTTACCCTTTTAATAGACTTTATTAAACCTGCATTGTAAAGCCAAGGAGTTTCACATCAGCCGGAACAACAACAACAAAAAGTTAAATCGTAAATACGGTTTGCCACAAGTGGTCACGTTTTCCAAATAAAACAGCCTTGCATGGAAGGCTGGATGGCTCAGTGGAGAGCTAATGGAGTAGGGAGCCTTTCCCCTTTAGGCTGCCAAGATGAACTTTATCCAGACTGGGACAACAGCAAACATGGAAGGTCCCAGTTCTGCTGTTCCCAGACCTCAGACCCTGCTGAGGTCTCCTGTGCTTTTCAGCAGACAAGATGCACTCTATCCCTTCTGAAGATGGAGAAATCGAGGACCTCAAGTGAATGGGAACTGAGCAAAGTTCCCTGGGAAGCCAATCCAAGACAGCAGCTCTGAAGACTCTTGACACCCTGATTGCTTCAGCTGTGGTCCATCACCAGATCACTTGATCTCCAGAGCAGAGATAGCATCATGCCAGGCAAGGTTTTTAGGAGTAATGCATCTGGTGCTCTGGGCCACTTAACAAAGAAAGGCCCCCATAGTGCTGTGTGATGGGGCCAGGAATGGTGATGGGTTTGCTGAGCTGCAGTAAGGAGGGCTTCTCTGAGGGAGGCCCCTGCTAGATGATTTAGCATCAGCAGATGTAGTTCCAAGGTCTTTCTTCTGCCCCAGGACCCACACACAGGTAGTGGGCAAAATTAAAGATTGCTCTGGTCAGCTCTTTCTGGCATATGGAGTCACTTAACTGGAGAGATGCTGAGGTTGGAAATGAGGGAGCAGAGAGCATAAAGGGTGGCTGAGTGAGAAGCTTTGTGTCTGGTGGGGTGGCAAGAAGAAGGAGGCAGAGACAGTGACTGAAATTTCATTTACCAGATCAGTTACTGGAATAGGTTTCTCTCCCCAAGTCCATGTTGGACCATAGCAATGGCCACACTGGGCCAGACCCTCCTTGCCTAAGATATCAGCTGATTCCTAGAGGGAGGAATGTATCAACAGGGCAAGTATGCATTGCTCTTCTCCCAAATAATGCCTTGGCTTCCCATAATTAATCTCCAGAAACAACGTATTTGTTTAAGAGCTGTAGATAAATCTGCTTGTTGAGTGCTGGCTATAGGCATCCACATATTCTTGTGACAAGGAGTCTCAGATCTTGTTCAAGTTCTGGACGTGGCATATGCTGATTTAATTTGACTCCCTCTGTTCTTGCACTGGAGGAAACCAGTAACAGTCAATCCCTTTTCACTTTTTCTTTTCCCCTCACATTTTATAGTCTTCTATCATCTCCCAGCAATTCATCCTGAATAGTCCTGTTGTTTTTAATGATTCCTCACAAGCGGAATGTTCTTTCCTTTTGGTCTTTCATGTTGCCTTTATCCACAAGTGTATTTTAATCTAGTTTATTGAGGTTTTCAGATCGTGTTTAGCTTTATGACCCGCAGTGAACAGAAATGTTTGGCAGAAATGTACTGGCCTGAGACTGACAGGAAAGATGTTTTCTCCATCCCAGTGGCCTGTTCCAATGTGTCTGCATCGCACAGTCACACCTGCACTGGCACCTATTCCCACCAATTTCAGCAGTGTACTTTAATCGGATTAACAGAACAGGCAGAAAGGCTCACCCTTTAATTAAATTATAGATATTATATTATGACCAGGTCCATTGTTTTCTTTGCTGTACTCGAGCCTGAATCCCCTGGAAGTAGGAGTTCTTCCATGACCATCACAACCAGGCTCCAAGGTCTGCTCTCTGGCCCTGACGCCATGGTATAGAAAGATCTGCGTTTGCACTATTGAGCTCTTCTGCCTCCAGAAGAGGGTAGCCACATCCCAATTGCCTTTGGATTTCGTCCCTGCAGCAAAGAATATTCAAGAAGGGTTTGGAAATGTGATAGTTGACCAAGACTAAAACTGTGCCATGGCTTGTTCTAACAGTTTACGAGTATTTAGGTGGAGTCAAGTGCCTGGGAACGTTCCTTGGCACAATCAATGTAGTGAAATTGGGGCAACCATCCAGACTTGGGCAGAATATGCGAAGGATCAGGCTCCTCTTCAGATCCACCAAGTTTCATTTGGTGAGTATGAGAAGCACAACTGTTCTTTCCTCAAGCTTCCCCTCAGCTAGATCAGTGAGCCCCTGGTGAAGGGGCAAAAGCCTGACTATGCCCCAAATCACTGATATTTGAGATTTCATGCGATATAATCTCGGGTGCAGCCAGCCAGTGGAAACTTGAATCTGCTCATCACCTATAACTCATTTCCTTCTCCAGTTTTGTGGCTGCAGAGTAGATCTCTGGCTGTGTAGAGGCTAGCTTCCAACTTGTAAGGTTATGTTTACACATTAAATTTCCTCTGTACCTGAGAAGTTCCATTAATTTTCATTCTTGTTGCATATCTTCCTGAATTCCTGAGGCCACACATTGTGTCTCTGTCCCAGCTGAAACCAGGACATGAAAGTACCAGAATGTGCTAAATCAGAGTCCCTTGTCTGAAGAAAACGTGATGAGGTGTAAGACCTCTGTCCTATCCTTTTGCCCGATATGGGGCAGAGGTAGGAAGATGCAGGACATAGCATGGGAAACGCTGGAGGTGCATCGTCACCAGGAGTGGTGTTCACCAGGCATATGCATCTGAAACAGCAGCCCGATAGTTTTTAGTGTTCAGAATGGAAGCAAGCAGCCCTTTTGCCAAGCTGTATCTAGTGCTGTTAAATTTATAATCAACAGTATATCATTTACTAAAAGACCTTTTCATTGCTTGCAGTTAAAAGAGAAAAAAACATTTGCAGGCCAAGCAAGCCATTGTATAAGGGAAGGACAGTGTTTCTGAAAAGATGGTCTTTGGATTAACGTCAAATTCCTGCTTCGCACATTCAACAAGCAACCAAAGTCAATCCATCCACAAGCAGGACTGAAAAATGAGCAAGCTCCTGAGATCCTGAACTGCAAAGATGTCGGGGTGGCCATGTCCAGTAATCCTGATTTAGCAACCTTACCAGCTAGTGGAAACATGATTGTCATCAAGGATTGGGCTTAATCCAAACCCTTCTGCAGCCAGTTGGAAGGAGACCGTTATTTCTGGGACATTTTTTGCTTCAGCTTCCTTAGAACAAAAAAGTGGGAAGGATGTTCCTGAAGTCAGGACTCAACCTGTAAAAATTCCTGAAGTTTAACCCCGTCACAAATAAAAATAAATAACTAAACAAGTTAAAAATAAATAAAAATGGGACAAAAGCAGAAGGAA
Organism: Ibycter americanus; assembly: GCA_035590275.1. Classification (NCBI taxonomy): domain Eukaryota; kingdom Metazoa; phylum Chordata; class Aves; order Falconiformes; family Falconidae; genus Ibycter; species Ibycter americanus. The sequence goes on from JAVJGI010000050.1 coordinate 51,991,684, forward strand.
AATTTTCTTGAAATTTGGCAGAGGAAAAAGAGAATTGGAAATGGAAAATGCTAATGAAAGTTTTAGTTTCAGTGGACACGTGGGTGGCATGGGGTGGATGGTTCTTCAGTCTTTTTCAGACAGTAGAATTTATACTCAAGTTTTTTCCTTTATCTTTGTTCCAACAAAGCATTTCTAAGCATGTGTGTAACTTTGTGAGTGCATCAGCATTCCCATAGAAATCAGTGGTACCATATGTTCCAAGATAAGCAAGTGTTTCAGCACTTCAAACTTTCAGGATTCAAAACAGATCAGAGACAGCAAAGCAAGCATGCAATAAACACAATTGCTCACTCCTAAAAAGAAGTTTTGAAATATTTTGTTTCTTTTTGTTCTTCTTCTTTTCTGAGAAAATCCCAACTCTTGGAATCTGAGGATTTGGGGAAAACCTCAGATTTCATTGAGAGCCAGAAGCATATTCCTCGCTCATGCAATTGCCAAGAAAGTCTCAAAAAGACTACCACCAAAGTCCAAAGTCTTGACTTTTTGTTGATGAAAGTGCTAATAGTTTTAAAGACTAACCCGAGAGGGGTAAACAGTGTAACTGCAGACCACAGAAAGCTGCAGTGGTAGCTTTGAAGCAGCAAAGTGCAGTGTGTTTCTTATTGAGGCAAGGAAGGAATGGGAGAGACAGGGGAGAGAGGAGGACCTCCAGTTTTTAGTGGTATGGACCTTTCAGGCTCAGACATTTGGTCTAACAGCTAAATTATGTCAGTCATTTTCATAGTGTTAAAATATTTTTAGGGAAGTGTACCAATCTTTTCAGATAAATGCAGAAGAGTATCCATTAAATTTCTTTATATAGTACACAATATAGTACAAAATTATCTATATTCTATATAAAATATGTGTAGTATATTAATATACTAAATTCTATATAAGTCATGAAATTTATATAGAATATAATATGAAATTATCAGACCCTACTTGTTAAGCTAGAAGTTTAGCTACAGCAATGGTAAGGTTTGTTTGGGTCTAATTAGAAGTGCAGGTGTGTATTCAGGAATGCCAAGGAGACAGAAAAAAACCCCATGCTGTTTATACGAACTTGAGAAAAAAAAACTCTAAATGAGAGCACGCTTTTGCTATCTAGACAGAGATTTTGAACTGTGAAAAAGAACCTTTTGCTGCCTCATTCTGGGAAATGGAATCTTAGCTGCAGTCACTGTAAATTCACAGATCTCATCCTTGCAATACCTGGTTTCTCAAAATCCTAAATACTGGCTAATTTCTCAGCATGAAGAATGCCAGTGTTGGCACTGGCAGTGGGTTCTAGTGTCCAAAAAAGGGAAACTGTAGCTTGTTCTTCAAGGAAGAAATAATGGTGCAGCTCATGGAACATGAAAGCATCCAAGATTTTTATAAAAGAGAATGTAAAACTACAGGACAAAGAGCCTCAAGTGTTGCAGAAAGAAAAACAATTACAACATGAGCCAGCTAGGAAGAACCAAGAAAAAAAATACATATTTATCCTGAAAGTTGAGGGAGCTTAAAAATAATAAGAACTTAACAAAAGCATTTCTGTTAATGTCTGGGAATATTCAGGAAACTGGCCACAAAGAAAAGACTTTTTTTTCCCCTCAAAAAATACGTAAAGCTTGCCAAGACTGACCATCTGTGTCTAGCATGTTTATGCAAAGGCATTCACCCAGTTTGGTAAAGAGGCATATACATGAACTGCAAAAGAATAGATGGAAAAGTTCCACCCAAAAGTTTGGAGGAACAAGGGTTAACTGCACCTTCTTTTTTGGGCTTAAGCATAGAAGTCAGTATTGGGGAACGTAGGCAACTTAATATTTAATAGCCATGTGAAAGGACAGATAAGCATTGATAATGGCTTAAATCTGGCAAACTTTGGAACAGGACGAAAACAAATGGAGTCACAAATCTGAACCTCCTGATTTATCACTAATGGAGATAGTCTACTGGGGAACGTGTACAACTCCAGAAATGGGAAAATTAGTCTGAAAATTAGGCGGTTGCAAGAGGAGATAGCCCGGTGAGGTGGTGAGCTCATAATCAGTCTGGATTTGCAGATGGCTAATAACCTTGTGATCAGTGCCCAGAAAACTGTGGAAATTCCTTTCAGAGATGTGGTCCATTTGAAGCGAATGATTTGTAGGCAATCTCTTCTCAGTACATAAGTGCTCTTGCTGCCAGAAGCAGGAACTGTTACACCAGGCATGTTCAGGGATAGTTGTCCAGGAGAGCCAGGAAATGCCAGCAGATTTCAGATTTTGGATTTATAACTGTTAAAATTCTCTGTGGCTGGAAGCGAGTGGAAAGTTCTGTCTCCAACCCAGTGGATGGCGCTGGGCATGTTAGCCCATCTTTAGCTAACAAGTGAGCAGTGAGCCAGAACTAGCTCCATAAAGGAACCCAATTCATTTGGACTGAGCTAGGAAATAATTATACAAACTAAACCAGCATTTTCAAGAATGAAAATATATTTCAGTGATGATAGCTGAGGGAGACTGTGAAGTGTCTGCAAACAATTCCGGACTCAAAGTAGCTATAACCTCCTGGCTGCTTCATACCACATAACTTTTCTTCCCTGAGTTGTTTAATTTGATATTAGGTAAATATTAATTTAATATTAAGTAAAATTAATCGGTCCTAGTTAATTTTCATAACCCACCACCTTCTGGAGAATATGAGCAGCCCCAGTTTGCAGTGAGGGGCACTGGGGCACAGAGAAAAGACACGTGTTGCTCCAGCTCATACTATAACTCGATGTCAGGACCTGGCAGGGGACTTATTGCACACAGAGGTCACCCCAGCCTTGGGTTTCGTACCTGGATCACCACAGGCCAGATCAGTATTGTGGTACCCTATGAACACCCTGTTTACTCTGTGAAACACTCAGACATATGCAGAAAGGAAAGAAAATAGCTGTGGACAAGCCCAGGGATTTTAGATATGAAACTCCAGGCTCTGCTCTGAGAGGCGTAAATCCCTGGAAACCTGTGCAGTTCCTCAAGGTTCATACCAAAGCTATTTGGACCAGAATTTGACTTTTCAGCCTTCACATTACTGTACAGAATTCCCACATGATAATGGGTAGCTTCACCCACTTTAGGAGGCTCTGGTCACTCAGGTCCTGGAGCAAGGGTCCCCCTCCTCTTCTCTTGATGTCACGAAGAGATTAAAGCAAGGCTGCTAGCTGAATCCACCCGCATCACTGCTGCCCGTAATGGGGAGATTTACAGCTCTCATTACATACCAGAGGAGTTAAAGGCCATGCACCTCATCAGGACCTGTTCCCAGTTTATAGCTGTTGCCCACCAGCCCCACTAATGATCCCAGATAATCGCTCCTTGAATGTTCCCAGTCACCTTGACTTACTGCTCTCTCCCCGTGAGTCATGCTATGAGTCTACAACATGGTATGCAGGGGGAAAAAATGCTGTCTTGCATCTGGCTTTAATTACCTTCATTTTTAATTAAGTTCTGTGGTTTTAATATCAATAACGCTGGCCTGGAAAGAGTTGCTTTGCTTGGATGTTTGTTCTTCATACAGGCAAATATTGCATTTCACTTATCCCATCCCCTGTGACCTCTGAGGGTCTTTGTCAAATGCTACTGGAATTCACTGAGCTCCTGGAGGGCACGGACCTTATGGACTAGACGGGGCAGTTCAGTATCCTCTTGTTCACCTTTGGTCAACTGCAAAGTCCTCTCTCTCTCTCTCTGACTTTTGATTTCAGGGGGTGATAATTCCTCACGTAGCCAAAAATATTAATTGAAGCTAAAGGTCTTCTCAATGGATCCGAGAGCTGAAGGGGACGTGTGGAGTAATGAGTGAGCTCCCTTGGGCAGGACCATATTTTGGCCTGCATGTGTGTACGTACACACCACTAGCACCTTGACCCATGGCAAAGGCACCTTGGGGATACAGTCAGCATAAAAAAAAGATGGGGAAATTAAAACCTGATAAAAGAAATGCTTTTCCACACTATGGAAGTAGACCATGGAGAGCACTAACACAGGAACGTAACAAGATCCAAGGACTGGACTTTTACCTGACCAGAAAAAAACAGGCACTCCAGCACTAAATATGAATGGATTAAAAGGTTTTATTAAACCTCAAGTTTGAGGCAATCTTTATCTATGAGAGACCTGGGACAAGCCTTAGCAGGTCACAGATTTTTTCAGAGTCTCCTCTGCAAGAGCTGGTGCTGCTCGCAGTATGAGAGGGAGTGCACACCAGCACCAGGGTCTTATGCCCTACGTCTTTTGTTTTCAAGAGGGACAATGAAACAGAGTAGACATGTCAAAGCTGGGCTCTTAAAGTCATTGAAGTGTAAAGAATCATCTAGGCTATGACTGAGAATTTACATAGCACTTGGAAAGTTACTGTTCATTATACTGGAGTGCAAAAATCAGGTGGTTCTGCAGGCTCAGGGGACACTTTCATTTTCAGACATACTTCTAACATTTGGTAGTGTTAGGTTAACAGTTGGACTCGATGATATTAAGGGTTTTTTTCCAACCTGAACGATTCTATGATGCTACGATTCTGAAGGCCAGGCCTGTAAAGTCAGATCTGCAAAGGGACTGCATCTCTCCTAAAAACCCCCACTTGCATTTACATGCAACATGTGTTTCAAGGCCATGAATGCACCAATGGAGCTTAATCACCCTGACCACCTGCACACCCTCCACCCATTAGCCCAGGAGCTGGATATAAGCTCAAGCTCCTGCTCCTGGTCAGCCTGAGCTGGGGTGGATGTCCTAAATGTGGCTGGTAAGGACAATTAATTGCTGTTGGGGTGGCTGGGGCCCTGATGGCATCCCCAGCCATATCCCAGCTCAGGCTGTCCTGGTGACTGGCACATCTTGGGAGCAAGAAAAAAACATCATGGGGCATGTGGCCCCAGTTGGCCAGCTTCATCCAGGTACCCTGGCAGGACTGGCATCTCTGAGGCTGAAATGGACTCTGTATTTTGGTAGGTGCCAAATGTTAGTGCTGCTAATACTAAACCATGGAAGGTGTTCCAGCAGGAATATGCAGAGGGAAACACAGCGCCATACAGAAGGGGTGGGTGGCACTGTGACATATTACCTCTTCATTAGCAGATTGCTTGGTGGCACTGTACCCTTAAGCTACAATCAAGATGGTTTTCTGACCATCTGAAACCCTCTACAAATGCCTGGGAGGGTGGCTGTGCCGTGTGTTACCTGGAGAAGAGAAGCAATGGCTTGAGGTACCAGGGAATAAATAAATAGCATGGGCATATCACTGATGCATCATGATCATCCACAGCACAGCACCCAAGCGAAAGACCAGCACACCTATTAACTATACTGTTATATTATTTCAAGGACCTGCGTTTACACCTTGGTACAACTCTGGATGATGTACATGCAATTAATGCAGAGATCTCTCCAAAGTTGCAGGCAGTGATGTGTCAGCATGCTAAAAGGACTGATCATTTTAATGGGAACACATATGATTTTGGGATTATGACCAGGAAAAGGGCTGAAATATTAAGGAAGAAGCAGAAAGGAGAAGCTGGAGGATGATACAGAGTTGAATAGGTCGAGAAAACCTTGCTGAACTTAAAAATAAGTGTGAAGGAGAATATAAATTAGCCAGTGTAAGTCCGCAATCTTTTGGGGCTTAAACAGCCAGCAAGCAGAAAGCATCTTTAAAAAAAAATAACAATTGAAAGTGTTTAACAGCCAGTGCCAAGAGTTTGCTGCCCAAAATGCCCGGGGGAAATTCCAGGGCACAATGGCTGGTTTCAGGTTCCCTGAGCGGCTGCATTTCGGCTTCCCAGAAGAGGTCAGTCTTTCCCAAGGATTTGTAGTGGGTTGCCCAGCACTTCCAAAAGGAAGCACTACACGGAACAATGCCTGCGTGGATAAAAATAAGGACTAGCAAGAGCCTGCCCAGACCCCAGCTGCAGCCTCAGGTGAAAGCGAGCTCATTGCAAGTGTGAGCTCACCTGGGTAATTTGACAAACAATTGACCTAATGTTCCCAGGATGTGGGAATTAGCACTGCCTTGGAGCCGGCTGGGGGGCAGATGGGAACAACATGCTCAGAAAAATGCTCGAAATTCACACTTTCTTTCAGCAAAATCTACCCTCATGTGCATGCATGGTGAAAATCCTTTCCCCTCCTTTAATGCTCTGGCCTAGACCTGAAGAGTCTTACTCTGACAGCAAAGATGGATCTTAAGAAAATATAATGAAGCCATACTCCCTACACAGCAGTTATGCAATTACTAAATCTGAGTTGTGCTTCAAAGCCAGGGAAAAGTCCAGTCCTAGCACCCTGGTCCTCCAGCTGTAAAAACACAGGGCTCTTCCACCTGCAGTATCAGGTAACACCTTTACCTTGTCCCATTCGTGGGTTTCTAGTCCTCCTGTGGGCTGAGCTTCCACTGTGGCTGTCACAAGTCCCATAGAATAGATCCATCCTTCTGCGTTTATATTTTTATAGGCTGTTGCTGCTGTGATAAACTTCCCAATGAGCCGATGCTGTGATGATTACCTAAATTTTGAGACACCCTGAAACCTTTTCTCTAAAAGATCATGCCTCTTTTCCATTGGTGTCTTATCCAAATTTTAGCTTGAAAGCCCTGGAAGGTCACACTGACATTAACTCTTTCAACTCTGGTGATTCTGGTGGATGTAGTGGCTGTAAAGGTGGGCATGAAAGTCCTGTGGACCTTGGACTTGGCTGCAATGAGGGAGATATAAAAAGAAGGTCCAATATAAGAAACAAGAGAAGAGAGGAGAGTGAGGAGACAAGTGACACCCAAGGGGCATTTTAGTTGGTCACAGCAAGAATAAACTTTTTTGCTGCGTGGTGAACGGAGCTATAAATCCCTGGGGAAATCATAGTTCAGAGCCATATTTGAAAAGATATTTCAGTCCTTAAATGCTGGTACTAAATATTTCACCTCATTAAAGCTAATGCTTTCTCCTTGATCTCCAAATCTCCCGTTGACTCTGGACTACTTGCGGAATACAGCCCTTATTTGTACCCAAAGCCATTGCAAATGCAGGATCCTGCCTGCTTCCTTGTATGGATTGGCATTGCTGGGCAACCTGACACTCACGTCACAACACAAGCTTGTCAAAATCTTTCAAATCAGGTCAAAATATTCCATTAGGATATTTACAAAAAATAGAGAGGAAACTATTTCATTTCATTTTAATGCTGTTCTCTTTTCTTCACATGTCAAAATGGTAGTCAAGAAAAGAAAACGTTTCAGGTCTTGTTTCAGCTGTTTTTTCTCCCTTGTTATTCAAGCGCATTGCTGTCAGAAGGACACTATCTTGGTTTTCAAAGCTTTATATGTGGTTATCAGAATTGCATGAGCAAAGATGGTAGCTGTGTGATTTATGACTCCAGTCTGATCATGTCTTGTTGTTCCGTTTCTCTGTGTATATCATGTGAGGGTCTTAAGTACATCTTGCCTGCATGTAACCGTGAAGGTCAGGCTTCCACCATGAAATGTACCTTATTAAATACAGAAATCTAAATCTGCACTGATGAACTGTTTGCTTCCATGTGGATGGAGCTCCGGGATGAGCTAGAGTCCATGGATGTAGCCCAACCCATCCTAAAATAAGAATAGGAACTGGGTGAGAAGAGACAGGCTCATTACTCATTGCTCGTTTGTCTTTGCAGGTTATTGAGGGAATCTACATGGAGTAGCTTATCTATAGACACCTGATTTTACAGTTATATGAGGTTAATCATCTCCCAGATGTTCATCAAAGCTCTGTCACTAGTAGGAGGTCCGGAGTAGCCAGTAATGATTGGAGCAGCACTGTTGCAATAACCTGGAGAAAGTTTTATTTATATGAAACTTGTCTGAGACAAAAAATGCTACAACTCCCTAAGACATCCCAGATTTCTTTCTTACAGAAGCTTTCTTACAGTTCTTACTTCCAACTTAAGGTGAAAGAGAGATGGCTTTTCCCCATTGTTCACGCCTATCTTCTATGTGGTGTGTGTCTTTTGACCAAAAGGTTAACATTTCAGCTTGGACCTGCTTTTCCAATCATATTTCGTCTAATCTGAATTAGATATGTCTCCTGTCTCTTCCACAAACTTTCTCATATGGAAAAAAGTTACTTGTCTCAAGTTTCTGTTTTCCTTGTGAAATGGGAAGGTAACAAGATTCCTTTTGTCTGTCTGTTTGAAAAAATAACATTTTATTTACATATGTAGTATCCTATTCTGATTTGAATGGCTAGGTACTAGACTGAGAGAAATGAAAACCTCAACAGTGCATGTCTCAGATTGTGAGGAAGAGAATTCAATGAGTGAGATCAGTCTCATCACATTTTAGATATCTATTGCATCAAAGTCCCCATGTAAGCTAGTTACCTCTGGTTTCCTTTACAGTCAATGGAAGAATTATCACTTTTGAAGGAGATTAAATACTCCTTTCAAATATCAGTCTTATTCCATTTAGGAACTTTGTCCAAATGGCAACATCTACGCTGCAGGAATCTATATCTGGTCAGAGCAACAGGTAGATAGAGAAGAGAGATTGGAGGATGGGCAAAAATCCTTTCTGTAAAAACAACGCTAACAAATATGTTTAGAGTTTGAAAGTAATGAAAATGCAATGACAAGGAGGATTGTTTTGGTGGGGGAAGAATTTAATGGGTAGCTTGGGAAATAGCTGTGATTTACACATGTATTCTACACTGCCTCCAAAGTTGTTCTGGGTATTTTTTATTAAATTAAGTAGTAATTAAGAGTGTGAGCAAGTCTTCTGAGCAATGCTAGGTAACAAGGAGGTGAATTTCAGGCCCAGTTGGGAAACGGAGGAAACTTGAACTGTAGGGCTGAAAAAAAAAGGAAAGGAAAATTATCTTTTTTTTGTCTGTGCTGAGAAAGGACAGTATGAACTAGTGGTCTGTTATTCTGAACCTCCGTGTTTAAGTCCTAACTTTCTCTAGAACTTTCTCTGTGCCCCTTGGCAGATGACTTCATCACTCAGCCTCTCCTCATCTGCAAAAATACTGTGATTTTTTTTTTTCCCCCAATCTGCCTTCTCCACTTGGAGTATAACCTTCATTTTTCCTGGGAATGACCTAAGGGAAGGACAAAACGAGAACATCCATGCCCTTTGGAAGACTCACCAAGTTGGCTGAAGGGGGCATGTGATGCTCTTCATCTTCTTCCACTGAGCATGTGCCCTCTGACAGGGTCCTTTTGAGCCCCTCATCCTTTTTGGAAGCACAGCCCAGAACTTTAAGACATTAGTGAGGCTCTGCTTACATTTCATTGCCCCATTGGCCATGTATGACCACTGTGGTCGGTTGACCTTGGCTGGCTGCCGGGTGCCCACCCGGCCACTCTCTCACTTCCCAGCCTCAGCAGGGTAGGGGGAGAAAATAAGATGAAAAATTCATGGGTTGAGATAAAGGCAGTTTAATTAAAAAAAAAAAAAAAAAAAAAAAAGCAAAGGCCAAAAGTGGAAGCAAAGAAAAGCAAAAGTATTTATTCTGTACTTCCCATCTGCAGGTGATATCCAGATATCCAGCCACTTCCTGGGAAACAGGGCCTTAGTATGAGAAGTGGTTGCTTCAGAAGACAAATGCCTTGATTGCGAAACCCCTCCTCCCCTTCCTCCTTTCTCATAAGTTTTATTGCTGAGCACATCCTATGCTGTGGAATATCCCTTTGGTCAGCTGGGGTCAGTTGTCCTGGCTATGTCCCTTCCCAGCCTCTTGCCCAGCTCTTGCCTACTGGCCTTCGGTGGGTGGGTTGGAGAGAGAGGATGCTCAGCAGTGGCCAGAACACTGGGGCTTTACCAACACCTTCCTAGCTACAAATGCTAAGCATAGCACTAGGGGAGCTGCTATGGGGAATGTTAACTTCATACCAGCCAGATCCGATACAGCCGTGATCTACTTATCTTAGGGAAATCCATCAGAAGATGCCAATGCCGTGGCAGCTTGCACAGGCTATGTCAAACACTTACTATGAAGCCTGGGAAAAGCAGTTAGTGGTAAATTCAAACTGTTGCTGTCAGCAGTAGTCCTCATGGTGAAGAACTGAGATTCGTACAGGACAGGGTTTGACTCACCTCCCTTTAAATCTCTACGGCTGAATTATCCAGGGGAGAGAAATGTTTAGTGTGTGATGTATTTGACTTGTTTAAGATATCAGCATTGGGGTGATGAACTGCATTTAGGTACCTCTGATGACTAACGTAGTGTGGGATTTCTGTCTAGATCCATTGACAGGAATTGATGGAGCAGAAAAGCTCAGTGAGCAGTTTCCACTGTGCTTAAAGAGAATATTTTGAAGAAAATATACTTTTAATCATTTAACAGCAAAAGATATTTTTATTTTTTAGTTAAAAATGAAGATTGACATTGTTTTGGTCTGTCCGAGATTAAAATTCCTTTTTTTTTTTTGCTTATTTTCAGTTCACAGGAAAAGATCCTTTCTGCAAAGTGTAAGAGTTTGTTTAGCTAAAAAAAACCACCCAAACCCAAAAATCCTATCACAGACTAGCTGGAAGGGAAAATTTGTGATCATCCTTAATTTTTGAATTTGATGGAGAAAACATGTGCCAGGTTTTAGTCAGTTGTTTAAATAACCTACTCGGCAGCGGTCAGTATAAGACCCAACCACTTCTGGCTCAGAGCTCAGTGGATCTTACTGCTGTGGAACACTCTCCCTCTGCAGGTGACTGTTTCAGGAATGAGTGGTGCAGGTCTTGAAGGACTGATCATCTCACTTGTTTTTGCAGGACATCCATCTCTGACCACATGACTGGTAACATGCCCGGGGAATGACTCCGTTTAGTCTCAGCTGTGGATGACCCTTGGATAAGTCTTTGTTATCTGCCAAAACCCAGGTAAATACTGAGAGGCAAGAGTGTTCAGGCTGATTTTTGAAGTTTTTCTCAGACCAGCAGTTGCTCTCACATACAGTTTGGATTTCTAGTCAAGTTAAAGCCGTGTTGGTTTGTTTTCCCTCCAGCTTAGCTCACCATGTCAACCACACAGGCACTGGCACGGGGTTTTCAAGATGAGGAAGAAGCATCTTGGTCATACTCTCAAGGTGGTTTTCTGCTAAGTCTGTATCAGAGGCCAAAGAGCTCTGTGTAATATTCCTACAAGCCTCAGTGCCAGGTGTGCCATGCGTGTGGTGAACCCTGGGTCCGCATCTTCGCCTCCCCTTTACTTTGTCCTTGCCATAGCTTGTGCTTTACCCCTTGCAGGGTAGCTGGTGCCTCACTCCCCTCCAGATGCAGCTTGGAAGGAAGACTTCTAGCTCTTTCTCTCTGTTTACGCCTCACCCTCAATTTATATTTTTCATCTTCCCAGCACCAAGAACAAGTTACTCTTTTCTTTTTCTCCTCCTTCCTGAAGAAAAGAATTGATTAGAAATTTAAATACTGCGAGTCACTCCCCTTTGCCCCCTTCCCCCATCCTGCTCTCCCTTCCCCCACCATCCCAACTCTTGGAGTATAAATCATTTTCTGTGGTCTGCAGCTCAGCTGGAAAAACTAACAAAATGGGTCTATAATGTCACCAGCATCTAATTTGGTGGATTTATGGGGTCTGGCCTTAAGCACTTGCTGCTTTACAGTGTGTGAGTTCACTTCTGCAGGAACTCCCTCCAGACTACAGCTCTTTATCCTTGACTGCGGCTGTCCACAGCCTCTGGAGCTTTGCAATGGGCAGATCCCCCTCCCATGGAAAATGGGAGCTCTCCTTTCTGCCCCAGCCATTGCTCCTGCCTGATGGGCCCAAAAGAGGATCACAAAACACTCCTGCAGCCAGGAAGGGCTTAGCACGGGTGATGTGCTGGTTGCAGCAGGCAAATGTAGTAATTAACCAAGACAGATCTGTTGAGGTTCACATACTGAGCAGGAGTCGTGTGACGGGCTCTCTCTTTGGGCTCCCTCACATGCAGGCTTGTCTTTTATTTTTTTCAGTTTTTATTTTCATCTGTTTTGGTGACTGGTATTGTCAGATATAGGGGAATCACCAAGCAGGAGCAGTGTTTTACTGAGGGCGTGCTTGTTTATGAAGCCCTGCTTTCAAAGGAGCCTCGCTGGGAGGTGTCTCTCCCTGTTGCGTAGCTTGACCTAGGCAAAGGATGCATAAGGTGTTGTGTAAGCAGGTGGTGGCAAACACCACTCAGCTGAAACCCTTCTGGCTTCACTGGTGTTGTGACAACCTTCCAGGAGCAACCTGTCCCCTGGAAGACCCAGTGCTGGTGAGCATTAGCTCTAACAGTCCATTAACACCCTGGCATTCGCCCCAGAGGAACACACTGAAAGGTCGTTTGAGCCAATCCATGCATCCAAGCCAACTGCTGTTGGATGACAAGCCTACATTTAGGTCCCCCTCTGTTGTCAGACCCCAGGCACATGGGACTGAGACCCACTGCCTGCAAATTCAGCATTAGGCCCTACCTGAAAATAGCAGACGCTCTCCTTTAACTCCAGTTATGTCCACAGCCAGCTTGGACCTGGCACTGCTCCTGGGATAACAACTCTCACACCCCATAGCACTGATGCACCGGTGCCGAGCAGGGATCCGGGGGTGACTTCGCCTGGACCCAGCTGTCAGAATTGCTGTGACAAGCGGAGTACGGACACCTGGATAGCTTTGAAGGAGCTCAGCTCCAAGTGGCAATGGTGGGGTGCTGGGAGTTAAATTTTCCGATTGCATGCTGGCTCCACCTGGGTGAATGCTCTGGAGGGGCATCTGCATGATGTTCACCATGCTTGAGGTGTAGGACTGAAACCAAACCGGCTCTGACAGCAGGAGAGCCATCTTCTCAATGGTCTCAGCCATCTTCTTGCATCTGTGACTCTCTGTGTGTGTGTGTGTGTGTATTTGTACTTACATATATAGGTATTTATATCGCAGGTGTAAAACCTGGGATAATTCAGATACCAGTGTCTGAAGTGAAGAGGTGTTGGCTCTCTTTCCTACATTCTCGCTTATATATTTGCAGTCTGGACATATATCTGTTTTCCAGTATAAACATACTTTCGGACAGAAGTATGTGCTGCAGCGCGGGTCAGGAAAGGGATGACAGCTCTGATTTACATACCATTTCCCTTGCCTTAGCATATTAAGCAGGTTTCTTCTCTGTCCACCGCCCCTTCTCCCTGGGGCATCACATCTCATGGAAACCAGTGACGCTTTTGTGGAAAGCTGGGGAGAAGGCTCTCTTCGGGGGACAATCTGTCTTGTGCCTGAACTATGTGTGGCATGTTTCTACCTCGAGTCCCTGCGTGTGGAGCTGCAGGGATGCCTGGGTCAGACTCTTGCTTTAGGCGCTGATAAGATGTGCGTTTAATACACAGCTTTCCCCATCAAATAATGTGGATGCAGGTCCTCATGGAGCCTTGATCTATCGAGTCTAGTTGTTCTCCCCACCTTCAGGAGCCGATCAAACTTCACAGCCGCATGAGAAAGGGAGTATAGCAACCCTCAAAGGATGGAGAAACTGAGGAACGGCTTGTGGAATGGAACCTGTCCAAAACTCCACCACAAACGTCTGGGAGAGGCAGGAGGAAAAGCCAAATCTGTGGACTCCCACCGGTTTACGTATGTGTGCAAACCACAGTGACCATCCAGACTCACTTCTGAAACCCATGAAATGCCCACAGCTCCTGTTGCTGTGCCAGCACCATTCTGAATAATTTTATTGATGCTGTTTTCCTTTCCTATCATGCTCATTCTTGAGGGGAAAGATGGGGTCTTATGGTGAGGGCACTGATCTAAGATTTAGGAGGAAAAAGGCTTTGGAAAATACTTTGTTTCAATGACAAATTTTGGTAGAGCTATGGAACTGCTTGTCGACATTAATTTTTGTTTAATGTGAAACATTTTGACTCTCTACTGTTTGAAAAATCTCACCAGAATATTTAATTCTTTAATTCTCTTTATTTCTTGACAAGTACAAATTTTAAAATTTTCTGTTTACAGGATGAAATATTTTGGCTTTGTTTTCCCATCAGCTTCTCTCCCAATGACAAACACTTAATGTTGGAATTTTATGCAAAAAAATTCCATTGACAAAAAAACATATTTTCCTTTCCTTCCAAAATGTTAGTAACTCAGTACAAATCGTTTTTATTATGTGGGTTCTCACCAGACCCATTCTCATCACAGAACGGTTGCTCAGACAAATGCACCCATCAGACGAAATGGCAGTGCAATTTTTGCAATAGCTAAGGGCCCTTCCCTCAGCACCACGATTTCAGTGTTCATCAGTTCTTAATAAGTCAAAAGAGATAGCACCGTTTCTCTTCCTCCGTGGTGATACAAACAGCAAATAGTTCAATTTGTGACTAGTAACACTGATGTCATTTAAACAGCTGTCTCTACAGAAGCCAAGCCCTTGCTATTAAATAACCTTTCAGTCATTCCTTAGCAGCTCTGGAAAGCCTTTTAGAGCAGTAAGGAGCAAAATTATTGCAACAGCGTGTCTAGATAATACTTTGCCATTAAAGTCTCTCGTCTCAGGGTCTCAGACTGATTAACTAAGCTGAGTTCTGCCAAAAGTTGCGAGAAAGTTATTACTTTTGAGTACATGGAAAAAGGGAATTGCAATAGTGGAGTGGGATTTGTCTTGCTTGGGTCAGTCGTCTAAGAGGTTCAAGGTAAATCTGAGCTCTCTGTAGCCCAGGGACACAGGCACCTCTGGGAGATGATCTGCCTCATCTGCATTAAGGCAAGGTGCACCAAAATGCCGGGGGTCTCTTTCTGATGCCCTAGAGCGTGGAGGGAGCCAAAAGGACCCTGGCTTAAACTGTCTGCCTAGCATAAGTTGGCTAAAGGTGGTAAGATAAATCCAGTCCAAGGTGTCAGGGAAATAAGGGATATGTTAAACGCATTACTTCACCTTGGTTAATTGATTATTTCTTAGGATTTTTTTTTCTTTTCCTTTGTCCTGTTCTAGGGAAGATGCTGCAAGTGGGTTCTTCATTAGTGGCCACTTGTTGACCTTAGGGCTGTAGTGAGGCTGTGGTATGGAGTGGTGTCCACCAGCAGTAAGACCCAGTTTAATGTGATCAACCACACAGAATTACACTTGCTGAGGCTCATGGCATTCATTTGACAGATGTCAAATCTGTCTCACCTAGAGCCTGTGGAGGTGGCTTCTGCCGTTGCTGAGTCTGTGGGGTCTCAAGAGATGAACTTGCTCTTTCAGACTTTTTTATGGCTCCGTGATGATCAGGAGGCAGGAAGGAAAGACCTTAGAAGTGAAATTGTCTCAACAAATCCCTCAGAGACATCCTACTCCTTTAGCAAGCCTTGCAGCAGCGGAGCGCCGGCATGCATTTTCCTGTCAGCACCCTCAGAGAGAAATCTGAGCTCCGGTGTTTAAAGCCAGATGCTCAGCTTCCTTCCCTGCCTGCACACATGCCAATCTGTTAGGCTGGCCTCCTGCCTGTTCCCAGGTGGTGTGCCAGGATCAACAAGCCCCAGATACCAAGGAAAGAGATGTGGCCTGGGAGAGCCTCTCGAAACCCTCGTGCTGACATACCCTCTGAAAGAGGATCCTCGCGGTGACGACTCATAGCAAATGGCTGCCCCATGCTTCATGGTAAGGAACACGAGCGTTTTGCCGACGAGATGTCTGACCTGCTTTGCTATTTTTGTACCTAGCAAGGGCCCAAGTTACTGGAGGGGAAGACCAGGCTCTTTACCATAATTGGAAAAACAAAGTCCTGGGAGCAGACACGGTGCTGCGGGACTGTATTAGGGTCAGATGGCTTCTTTCCACCCGCGTGGTGATGTGCGCAGCTGAGACACTGACCTAGGACCGATGGATGTGGGTCCTGTCGTTCCTCTAGCACTGCAGTGCTCTTTGACCTTGACCAGGTCTCCTTGCTGTGCTTTCTTTCTTGTCTTTTTAGACAGGGTGGCAGAAGTCAGATGCTTTTTGCCTCTGCAGTGACTCACCCAGTAAGACCTGGCTCTCAGTTGAAACTCTGATGGGGCCTTCCAAGAAGCAGCCCTTAGAAACACAAGTATTGGAAGACTTCCCGTTATGAAAGAGCCCCAGCCCCAGCTATCCAAACCCACTGGCTTCTACAGACACTAAATATGGGAAAATAGAGGCCCAGCAACATCTAAGAGTCAGCAGCAGTAAAAAGCTAGGAAAAGTTGAATTACAGAAATCTTCCTGGTTCATGTTTTGAAAATGAAAGGTTTAGGGGCTTGCTGATATTATTATTATATGTGCTGCCCCTCATGGACTCACCTTTTGGGTGTTTGTCTATGCTTCTTAGAGATTTCCTTTTTTTTCTGGCCTTCACAAAGTCCTGTATTTACAAGTGTCACAGTTTCAACAGAGCTGTAGACAGCTCTGTATGAGATGAATATGGAATAACCTGCTTTCAAGGTGATTTTTCTTCCTGCAGGCAGTCATTCATGCTAAAAGTAGGAATCCCCATAAGCTAGACTACAGCTTCCCACCTAGCAGCTAGAGATTATGAAAATCAAACTCATATTTGCTTTGGGAAAGACACTGCGTGGGAGATAGAATTCCAATAAAGATGATGGCATTGGACAACTAAGAGGTTATCCATGGCAATGCCTGACTTAAACATCAGAATATAATTGGAAGAGTGTAACTGGCATTCATGTGGGGCCAAAACCAAGGAAGAGGCAGCTTCATGAAGATCTGAAAATCAGAAACTGCCTGGTCTGTTAGACTTTCTCTAGCAATTTCATTGAGGCCCAGTAAGAAACTACACTTTTCAGTATGTTGGCTTTACAGTAGACCTAAAAACAAGTAGCAAAATCTGTAGGGATGGGAAGGAGGGCAGAATAGTGCACTTACAGGATTGCTGTGTTACTCCTTCCAAGCTGGAAAACATCATGAGCTAAAGTACCTTGCTGAATCAGCAGCTTCATCTTTCTGTGTAGGATACATCTCACCTAACTTCAGCCAAATTAAACAGGTTTCCTCTAAGTAGTTGTGCAGTCCTTCCCTGTGCTTAATAGAGAATGACACCAGGAGATAAGTACCCCCACCAGGATCAAATACATCTCAGAAGACGGGATGAACCAGCTGTCATCATCTGAACTGACCTTACAGGCTTTCGGGCTGCGGTACCTGGAATGTGATTCTCTTAAGAAGGTGTCCAGGACAGGACAATTGGCTTGCTCCCTGGACCTCCAGGGAGAGAGCTCCTTCAAGGAGTTTCTCTCTTTCCAGTAATTGCAAAGGGAGCCTGTCGTGATTAGTTCAGCCACATTGTAGATAACCATATCATGAATCTCACCCTCTTACATTTCACTTCTGCATCAGTGGGAAGGGACTCACAGAGACGGACTCCCTGCCTACAGCAGGCAGCCTTGTTCAAAACATGAGCTGTGTCTTAACAGCTGTGTACAGCCACTGGGGCAATACTGGAAGCTTACTGGGAATACTATCCTCTGCTCATCTTCTTCCAGAGGATCTGAGACCTCTTTCTATTGAACCATTTCTGGATTTCTGATCACCGTTTTGGGTTTCTGTTTCTCATCAACTGCGCATCACAAATCTGACCAGATAGTTGGCTTCCTTTTTAAAACATTTCCAAGTAAAAACAAAATCTGAAGCTTAATTATACAGTAGTAAATTACCTATTGAAAGCTTCTGTTCATGAAAAACAGAGCAATTTCATCTCCCAACACCACCACCTCCACCCTTGGAATAAATCCTGCGAAGTATAAATAGTGAGAAGCCAAAGAATTAGGGGGGATGCTAAACAGTGGGACTCTTGTTCTGTAACACTGAAGTGTGAGAACTGAGGAGGGTGAGTCTGTCTGGGTGAATCATGAGCTGACCGCGTTTCGCTTACAGCCCATTCCTTAATGTATAGTCTCATTGCCTTCAAATGTTAGACTGTTCCCTTGCAGACAATCCAGCAAGGGGAGAATTCAATGCCTTGGGATTTTCCATGAAAAAAGTGAAATAAAATAAATTGAGCATCTGTTAGATATACCAGTTGGAGGGTGAGCTTTTAATTCATGCCAGTTCATAATAGTGACGCAGGCCAGGGGAGGGTAGCGTTGGTTGCACCTATACCAATTAAATGTTTACAGGACTGCTCTCTAGCGCTAAGGCCAATGGGGCTAAGACAGGCTGTGTCCGTACTACTAAAATGTCTTACCTCCCAAATCAGGATGGCCTCATGCAAGCAGTAAGTGTGAAGCAGTCTTTATTGCACACTAATTTCTAAGCTTAATTTAAAATTAAGCTTTTCTTGATGTTCTTGTATGGTGCGGGGCCAACACAGCGAAGGCATTAGCTCACTGCTAGCTGGGGTCCAGAGTTTCACCTCCAACTGACATGGAAAATCAAACCAGAATATTAGATATGAGTTCTGGATCTTTGTCTTCATAAAGCCTGGGCATGATTCAGCCACCAAAGTATGTTAATTTATTGAAAATACTTATTATAGGATTCCTCTTCCTAACTTCAGTCCCTAAAACCTCCCTTCATAGTTGATAGAGAAAGGAATCTGCAGATGGTAATTCATTCCATCAGTGATATTTTTAAAAATATATCAGCTTCAGTTGTGCTTATGTCAAAAAATTGAAGCATATTGCAGTGGTTTTGGTTGTTTGGGTTTTGGGGTTTTTTTTAACCATTTTGTTTGTTTGTTTTTGCATTGGTTGTTGATCTGGTTTAGAATATAGCTTGCAGAGAAGAGAAGCATGGGTCAGTAAACTGAGGAGGAGAACAAAAAGTGAAGATGGGTAGGGATATTTAAAATCAATTTTGCCTTGACAGCAGTCACAACATGGTTGATTTGGTAAAATATTGAGTGATCAAACAATAAATCAGTGATTTTAAATTCTGAAACATATAGAATGGGGATTTATCTCTGCTACTGTCAATGTCTCCATCTTAGTAAGTCATCCCAGGCTTCCTTTGCAGCTGATAAACACTAGTTAGCACAGCTACAGGAGTATGGATGTACTGTTTGGAAGTGATCTCAGGAGATCTCTAGTCCAACCTGCCACGCAGAGCAGGAATAGGTGACAGTATTGTGGGCGTTGTCACTGGATGTATCATCAAGGTCCAGAACAAAGGTTAACAGGGAAGAATCACAGGCTTGTGCAGATGGACTGGAGTGTGTTAGTGTGTATGTATGATACTTGGATGTAGTCAGTTTACATAAGGGTGAACAAAACCCAGGAGCTCAGGGCTGAGAAGTCACACAAGCAGAGTGCACATCAAACCACCTCGCTCCAGAATTTATTTAGCTGCTTCTTAAATCGAGTTGAGCTCTTTTCCTGAACTCTTCTCACAGTGATACTATTTCCGAGAGCCCCTCTTTGCAATAATTTGCAATAATTTGTCTAATGAAAACAGAAGCAGAAGGAAAAATAAAGCCCACGAGACACTACAGCTGTACATCTTTACCAAAATATTTCCATTATGTATGTCTCTTATGGTTAGGTTAAAATACATATTTTTAATCCCTGCCGCTCCCCCCCCCCAGGAACTAGGTGCATCTCACAAGTCACAACACCAGAATCCAAAAGCCCAGTTTCCCATTAGGAGTCAGATTTGATGGAACATTTTTCCAAGGTCACGTTGATGAAACTGCAGGGCAAGAACGTGGCTGTGCTTTTGCAAAGCTACAACAAACAGAATAAGTAGCAAAGACAAGAAAAAAAAGACTAAAAGGCCTTGAGAAACACTGACTGGCAGGAGACAAAGAGAAGCAGCACATCTGACTTGCCCTGTGCCTGCTCTTGAAGAGGTTTTGTCTAGCCTGAGCTGTCTGCACAGCCTGGCTTCACAAAGCCGAATTCCCTGCCCGCCGTCCTTTCCCAGCAGCGCAGCGCAGCCCCGAACAGGCTTTCTCTCTTTTGCCTTTCATGTTGATGAGAAGGGCAGGTCGGTGTTAGCAATCCCTCTGCAGCTCTGGTTTGATGCCTTGCTGAAGGGCGATAACATTTCACCGCTGAAAGGCAGAGGGGTGATTAGCAGGGGTATAATGAAGGTAAGTGTGCGGTAAGGAATGCTTCGGTGCAGTTGGTCACCGATGTCCTCAAAGCCTCTATTGTTGCTCATACCGAGGCGAACAATTTGTCCTTCTGAAGCACGCAGATAGTGATCTTTTGCCTTCTCTCTGGAGAGCCATCCGACGGGGCTGCCTGAAGAAGGAGATACAGTCAGCCTCTGTGACTCCTTCAGCCTGCTGGAATGGCTTCAGAAGGCGTCGGATGTCAAAAGTGGTGTGGAGCCTCCCTGCATCACCGCATCTTGTCAGCTACGGGCTCCGAATCGCCACATCTTGTCAGCTGCAGGGCTCTCGGGGTTCAGTTATGCAAGTACTGGATAAAGTCACCAAGCTTCAGGTTGCAGTGATATTCCCAGTAATCCCTCCAGGTAGAACTTTCTTTGGGGAATTCCTCATTCGGAGAATTTTCTCTTTATTGTAAGCCAGGTGAGAGTTTTGGAAGTCTAATTCACCATATAATTGTCCAGGTTTACACAGCCTGGCGTGCTCTGACTTGGGCATAATGAAACCACAGCCAAACTGGAGAGCTGGACTGATCTTTGTGCTGCTCCCCTTTGGTCCAGCGACGTTTCCAGCTTGGCAGTCCTGCTTGCATTCATCAGGACAGCAATCTCCATGGGGGTCTTCCACACCTGAAATAACTTAATGCCACACCCACCCAGCACTATTTCTAATGCAGAGCATGAGATTGAAGTCTAAACCCCAGTTCTCTTGGTACCAGCTACCTGCATGGCTCAGGGGTCACACACCTTGGTGGTGGTGGTGGTACCCCCAGCACTGCTGGCAGTGGGAGATGGGATCTGGTCCTTGTGCATTTAAGGCTGTGATCTCTAACATAGATCACATGGGCCAGCATAGTTTCTGCTGTGCTATGTTTATTTTCACCGGGTCAGGATCAATTCCTAATACTTTTTAAAGACATTAAATGAAATTTCGGCCACCAGGGGAGGCACCGTCACGGGATTTCATCTCTCTTCCAAGGCAAGCAACTTAAAAAAAAAAAAAGAAAAAAATAGCAAGAGAGAGAAAAGGAAAAAGGACCCTTTAAAGTGGTAAGATCTGAGTTTAAAAACCAGAGAAAACAGTTTGAATGACTGCCTTCACAACATGTCCCACTTCAGAAACTGTAGGAGGATGTGGTTTTTCTTTGTTTTATTTGCATCGCTCAGTCCTATAGGTTTATCTTTATCCCAGCTTGGAAAAGGGGGATATTAGCTCCACTTGACACGTCAGTTGAGGGGGTCGGAGAACTCTCCTGGTACTCTATTAACTTTCTTTGAGGGGGGGGGTGTGCGTGCGCATGTGTGTGTGTGTGTTTTGGGTTTTCTTCCCTCAGTGAGAATTTATGACTGGTGATTCAGAAAGTGAACCGGTGTTTATTTTCCTTTTCCTATGATACTCCACACTGCCTATGTTCCAGGAAACATGACATAGCTGTTATTGCTAGAAATGAGCTTTCTGCCAGTGGTTTACATTCACAACTGGCTTCTGAAGGAAGGAATTCCTGGCAGTGCTCCTCAAACTGTATAGTTTTGTCCTTTGCAATATTCCTGAGCTTTTTTATTTCCACATTTGCAAATCCAAACAGAAGATAATTAAGAATTGCCACTTGGGACTGGGGGTTGGGTGTTCGTCTTTTCTCCTTACTTTGATTAATCTCCGAAACAGCTTAATGCATTCCCCAGTGTTTGCATTCTGCAAGATCCAGAAGAATTTGCATCCATTTATGGCCATGTGCTACAACCTCAAGAGGGCAAAATGGCATCACTTCATTGACAGCCGTGTGGGTAAATTCTGCCCATGCAAGCAGATGCAGCTCCAACACCATCAGCAGCGTTAGAACCGTAAGAGGTACAAGTTTTATAATAGTGCTGCCCAGCATCCATTGGTTTTAGGGAAAAATCTGGCTGAAGAGGGGAATTATAACTAGTGCGCTTGAAATGGCCAATTGTCCAACGAATGACTGGTTGGATTCTCTTTGCATGTTTACAGAACAGCAAGAGCAGATGGCGTAGCACTGGAAACATTCAAGGCCAGGCTGGACAGGGCTCTGAGCAGCCTGATCTAGCTGAAGTTGTCCCTGCTCGCTGCAGGTGGGTTGGACAGTTGACCTTAAAGGTCCTTTCAACCCAAACCATTCTGTGATTCTATGATTCTGTGAAAGTGATGTATTCACAGGAAGATTCCTTAAAAGGCAGCTTGTGATGTGGCAGTTAGACTTACACTGAAGCTCTGAAGAGGTGAAGATGAAAACCAAGAGAGAAGGATGCAAGGATATTTCAATAACTCTGCATTCTGTTTTGCATTTCTGTGCGTCGACATGACCAGAGTCAATCGCAAGAAGAATCATTCCACATACCAGTGGAGGTGGATGATGTTTTCTCAATGCTTTTACCCCCACAGTTCTCATCAAAATCTTGAAATCTGCTGGCCTAGAACAGCAATTCACTAAACACCATTTGATTTTGCTGGTTTTGGCTGGCATTAGTCTGCCCCGTGGTGTCTATCTGGGTCTTAAGGAAATTACAAGCGGTTAACAAATAAAAGCCTAATTGTGCCAGATGTGGGACATTTTGGCAGTCTTTGAGTTCCAACAATCTGATTATGATTCCTTTATTCATTCATTTCAGGGAACAAAGCCTTGTAACAAAGTCTTCTTGGAAACACCACCAAAATTGATGCTTTTAATTAAAAAACCAAAGAAACAGAGCAAATGAAAAGAGTAATTGCAACTGAGGCTTTTTGGTCTGAATTTTCCTACTGGAAAGTTGGAAAAGGTCATTGAAATAAACAGTTTTTTGCCTGTGTCTAAACATTTTATTACAAAGAATAAATGTATTTCCTGGACTATGAAAAGAAAAATACAAGGCAAAGCAGCTTCACTTTCAATGGTAGTATTCTAAGCCAGTTAAAGCAGATAGACACAGCTCTCTGATCTGTGTGGAGGGGGTTAACAGTCCATGTAGCTGTGACCACAGCCTTTAAACTTGAAACTTTTTGTGTCCCACCAGGCAGGACTTATTCCCACCTAGGACTTTCTGTTTAGAAGTACGCCCAGGGCACTGCATAACTGTGACACTTCTGTGCACTGCAAATTTGACATGCAGGTGAGGAATGACCTTCATTTTTTTCTTTTCTTTTTTCTTTTCTTTTCTTTTTTTTTTTTTTCCGATTTCTAAACCCTTGCTATCTTCTCAAAGCCTAGCTGCTGTGACTAAAGCTGAATAAACTGATGCAGATTTTACCTGAACAAAATCTTCATATACAAGAAGTGAAAACTATGGAAAAAGAGAACTGATAGTCTTATACTGACCAGGGCTGATGGAGGTGATATTTCTGCTAGCTCCAGTGGGTAAAACTGGCCTTTAAGGAAGAATCCCCTTTCATGGATGGGAAAATTAAGCCACAAAGTGGGTTATGCATCTCTCTCTCCTCTCCACTTCAGGAGCACTCTTCTGCTTTCCAGACTTTTCTTATTTCCCTTGATATATTTCTTATCGTCAGCGCTATTAATTTTCAGTCTTGGCTTAGCTGCCCTGAAAATATCAAAGCATCTCCGTCTCCTCAGACCAGCCGGACTCTTCACTCCTAGTGTCCAAATAACCCTCTTCTGCACCTGCTTCAGTTTGAGTCCCAACACCAGATTTGCAGAATATCTTTTATTAGTCAAACTTACACAGCTGGAAAAACAACAACAAATAAAACACACAGAACCCTCCCTCTCGCACCCATATAGGCAATCTTTCACCTATTAAATTAGGCACCTAGGAGGGATGACCACAAAATAGGCTGGAGAGAGAAAAATTGTGATTGCTTTTATGTTCCAGCAACTAAAAAGTTCATGTGTGACCTTCGATGCAGTCCCTGCCTTAATCAGTGCTTAGTTGTTACACCTAGGAGGAACAGGTTTGATAGCAGATAATGGGAAAAGTCTCTTAAGAGAAACAGGGCCACCCTGTGGGAGATGGGGACCCAACCTCTGCCTCAAATAAGTGCAGGGGGATTTGAACACAGGTTTTCTGCATTTTTATTGAATAGTTTAGCACTGGACTATAAACTGGCATTGCTACAGTTTCTGCTAATGCTGCTCTTTAAGAGATTATGTACATTTGCGCTTAAAAGGTGAGGCTGTGCTAAGTCTATGTATCATGCAATGTTTGCTGAGCACTTCAGCACCCATAATTCCAGGGCTTGTGGGACCTTGGCACCACTGGGATTATATTGGATTTGGAGAATCTACCTTTTAGACATAAGTTTATAAAAGGCATGCCTGTGTTATACATTGAATACACATAGATGTTCTTTGGCTTGGAGATCAACCAGCATAGGGCAACCTGGACTTAATGCTGGCAGACTCCAGAACAAGGTGGCTGACATCTAACTGCATGTTGGTCACCACAGATCCTGCTTTGCACCTCCTTACTTGCCAAAATGACATGGCCTAAGCCATACCAGACATGGGGACTGTTGTTTGACCTGTGCTGGCCATAGGCTGTGCTGAGGAGCGGTTTGAGAGAGCACTGGTTGACCTGCTCCAAAATTGGGCTAGGGAGCATATAGACATTTCCATACTGGTGGTGGTGGTTGATTTGATAGCATGGATGTTACTCGCTGGCTTTTACACCGCTTTGAAAAGCCACACTCAAGTTCAGCCACTACCATGTCAAGCATAAAGCGTGTAGAAGGAAAATCCCCAAGCCCTCGGCTTGGACATCTAACTCGAGCATTGGAGAAGACAAGTCCATTACTCATTTCTCTGGGGGAAATGGGTGGGGAAGGAGGTGCCACTTTTGGCAAGAGAGATGTGTCTCTAGGGCACATACCCAAGAAATGGGAAACCTGGATGGAGGTCTGCTCAGATTGGGAAGGTTCAACCTTTGAACACCTCCATCTCGGGAAGGTAAACTAGTGTTGAGTGCACACACCCCCCCATTCTTTTTTTTTTTTGGTGTGCAAGGCAGGCTTCTAGGATGAAGGAATGGAGCAGAAGTCTGTGGCCCAGAACATGAGAAGATTTCTCTCGGAGTGCATGAGACACATTCAAAATACCCAGTATCTTGGTTGTTATGACACTAATGCAAAGATGAAGCTGTCACGTTGAGGGAGTTGTCAATGTCTGAGCTTGTAAAAAACGCACCAGGCAGAATTAAGTCTGATGAAGTAGCTGTGAATCCTAATAAAATCCTAATAATAGCACTTATGACCATCATTAGAAGGGAAACCTTTCAGTGCAGTGATTGTGATGTGATCTGCAATGCTACAGAGTTACCATTTTTGAATGAAAGTCGATCCACAGTTTTTTGCAGCACCGTGGAGACCGGTGGTGGTGAATAAATATATATATGTTTTTACATCGCTAAGTGGCCCTAAGGCTATTTGCCATCTGGCTCTTATTTAATAAACAAAGTGAATCAAATTAGACCAGCAGAATAGTCAAGGACTCATTTGACTTTCAGATGGGGTTAAATACACACATCCCTCAACATCCTGAGGAGAAGTATTTTCAACACAAATAGACACTGGAGAAGGCTTTCAATGACATCTTTCAATATTTATTTCAGTGGAGAATTACAGGAAAAAGAAAAACCATGCCTTGAATTAATCATGTTTGAAAAAACACAGCAGTAAACAGAGACAAGTTGAAGTGGATGTCTGATTATTATATAATTATATAATACCTGCTGAAAGACACCCAGAAATCTAATTACTTTAATTCCAGATTTTAGGGTGAGAAAGCAGCTGTAGATCATCTCGTCCAACTTGCTGTAAAACACAAATCTTATCATTTCACCCAGTGATCTCTGCATTGGACTCCATAACTTGTGTTTTTCTTATCTCTGTCTTCCAGAAAGGCACCTGTCTGTGCAGATTAATCTATGTATTCACTTTTATCAACCAGACTCATTCAATCGAAACACAATATGGTCTCATCTGAAAATATTTTCTCCCCTTCTTTATGCTGGTGGGCACCAGAGGTAGTCTCATATGTGAATTTCTTATCTGTTGGACCGTGTACTGTCTCTTTCTTAAGCCGTCCTGAATTAATATCAGATGAATTAGTGCATAGTTATGCGAGTTATTCCACTTTTCCTTTGTGAGCAAGGAAAGAGATCCAGAAATCCAAGTTTAATATAAAAACCTGAGCCTGGCCATTCTGGGACCAGTCTAAGGTTTTCCCTGTCCCAGTATCCTCTCGGCAACTGTGACCAGTAGCAGTTATCTAGGGAAGTGTGTAAGACTAGGGCAAATGCATAATAATGCTTTGCTGTGATATTTTCTATAGTTTTCTATGCTGTGATCTGCAGTAGCTATCCTCATAGTCCCCTGGGGCAGAAGCAGCAATCAGACTGGTTTGCCAGGGTTCAGGCCCAGGTAGAAAAAGGCAGAGGGGCAGGCATCTATTTCTGAACCCTGAAATCAGTTGCACATGTCAGGGGAACAGCTTGCTTGGCTTAGAAAACTGCCAAAGCACTAGTCCTGCAGCCAGACAGCTCCCCAGGGAGTTATCTGGGCCTACTGACTTGAAATGCATAACCCTAGGAGATGATATTAAACACCATTTTTCATTACAGGTGGGTTGGAAAGTTGTTTCTCATGATATGAATCCAGCTTCCTGCGCCTTGCTAACTGCAGAACACAAATATGTATTGAATGCCCCACCATCATTCCTCAAAGCTTGATCATCTATGTCTGGAAATGGGCATTTATTTTTATTACAATGTCTGTCTTTTCTAAAAATATTCAAAACAAATTCCTAGGGTCCTGACAGCTGTGGAATGTAGCTTCTCTCATCATATTTCTCCATTTAATGCCTTCAAAATTATTGGCCTCGTGCCTTCTCCCCCTTTCCCTCATTAGATTTTAACCTGGATTGTGCAGGAAAGAGGGCTGATACAATCGTGCTCATTTTCCATCTGCTGCCTGCCTTTCCCTGTTGCTGGTTGAACTCATTGGGCTGTACCAGACAGATCTCTCCAAGGAATTAGGTACCTACAGGGCTTAGGACCATTGATGAGTGATGAGAGGAGCAAAGGACAGGCCATAGGTAGTTGTATTTCAGTCCCTTGTCTTTCCTGAAGTGAAAGCTGGGCAGTCAGCAAGCATGGTCCTCTTGGCTGGAGCAGTGTGTGGGGTGGAGAGGCGATGGGCCGTGCATTGCAGCAGGGAAAGGAGGGGATGGTGTGTGCAAGGGAGAGAACAGGACACAGGTGAGACAGGGATAGCGTGTAGAACCCAAGGCCACAAAGCTTGGATTCATTAACTCCACTGATAATGCTGCAGTGCTGCTGTAAACAAAAATTATCTTGTTTATATATTTTACTTCTTGAAATGTTCATTTCCTCCATAAGCCAGCTGGGCTTTTATGAAAAGACAGGTTTTTTCACTAGGAATTATGACTATTTAATACACTGGTTTTAACAACTCCCAGTTCCAAACTGCATTTTTGAGTCTCTGCATCGTGGTCCAACTCACCTTCAGCTTTCCTTAACACAGACATACTTACTCCTCTGTACCACACGCAGTCAAAGCACTGACAAATACAAATGTGCAAAGCCAATCTCCTGCATTCACACTGGCTTCCGACACTCTGGATCACGTAGACCTTACAAAGCATTTTTTATCGAAAGCAATGTTGTATCTGGAGTAGGGAGAAATAGAAGGCCAATCTTTATCATCTTTCCTTCAACCACCTGGCAGAGCTGAAAGAAGAGACCGGCTTTTGGAATGCACAGTCTTTTCTGGGAGAAGTTAGGATTATCGTTGTATGGGAAAAGTGCAGCAAAGCAAAGGGAAGCATCTTCATGATAATCTGCCATTAGACTGGGAGGATCAGATGTCTTTAGCTTGAATGTCACACTGTGCTGCCTTCCTCTCTTGCAGACAAGAGACTACTTGCACAAGTCATTTATTGGCAGGTGTGATAAAAAAAAAAGGTAAAAATTATTGCTCGTAAGAAATACGTTGTGCTGGAATAGTCAGGAACTGTTCAAACTGTTGTCTTAAACGGAGACACATGTCCCTGCCATAATTTATTTATGCTACCTATTAGGTAATACTAACTTTTTTCCTTGTTGCCTATAAAATACAAATGTTTCCCAATTAAACAGGGCTAGGATTGAGTAAGCACAAGTCTATCACCATCACTCCATAGCTAATTTCCTGGCAGGAGCTGTACTGAAATATAGTGCAGGCGAGTAGCATCTCTTAGAAGTTTGGAAGTAGCACAGGCAAGTAGTGTCCCTTTGATGGCAGGAGGGGAGTGCTCTTAGGACAGTGTCTGGGAAGACAGGAAAGAGACAGTGTGCCGACAGCAAGGGGCTTCTCTCATGAAGAAATGGAGAAAAGCTGTTGGACTCCAAAATGACTTTGAATTCCCGGTGCTTCTGAGCTTTCATTTGGAAATCTAGGAGCCAGCTTAATTTATGATTATGGTTATGAATATTTTAGCTCATTCCTGGATTTCATATGACCATTTACATAAGCCTGACACTTGCCCATGACTACATGAGGTCAGCCGACATGAATCACCTCCCAACCTGCCGTGAAGGCTGACACGTGGTGACGGGTGGGGTTCCTGGACTTGTTTTCCCTCTAGCAGCCGAGGACGTGGATGGGGGACAGCAAGGACACACCCTGCAACATGAAGGCTGGAGGTGATAGAGTCTGTCTTCCAGAGACAGATGGATTTCAAACCAGACTGCCAGGCCACAAACTGAAGAGCCAGGGTGGTTGGATGGGTAGAGACCTGAGAAGGGTTCATCTGCCCCAAGGTGCCCAGAAGCCACAGGGGCTAATGGCAGTCATCGCAAAGACGGTGTCTGCACAAGCTCAGACGAATTGCTGGTTTCTCTATATTTATTGATCTGTGACCAACTCAGACTTCGGGATCTGAATGCAGTGAGACTAATCCTGCCTCAGACCTCCTGTGGTGTCCTGTCTTTTTTTTATTTAGGGTACAAAAGGTGGCACCTTACTGTTTTCAGCCAGCAAGAGCTTGTCAGTAATATCGAAAACCACTGTCAGCGGACTTTGAAGGATGGAGCACCAAAGGATATTAATCTTTCCCCGCACTCAGAGCTTGGAGATGCTTCCATTGATATGATCTTCCCTTTGGGAAAAGGTGTCAGTTCTTATTTCTCCTGTAGTTCAGAATGCAAAACTACTTTTTCAGTTCTTTCTGGAGCAGCTATCTTCCCCAGCACCTCCTGCAAGCCAGTACCAGGTCTGAGACCTGGCTTGTCATAACTGCAGACTCAGAAAAACTGTACATTTTCAGTCCTCACACGCTACTTTCAGAGGGCAGTTATAAGCTGCAGAGCATTTGAGTACATCTTCTGGTCTGCATGAATAGGAAACTAAAAGGTAGGCTGGCTACTGATTGAGCTACAGCCACATCTGTAACAGTATCTCACAGCAAGTGGTACAGTGCAAGTACTATTTCTGGAGCAATGCTATGTGGACACGTTTTTATGTTTTATGGAGAAATATTCCACCATCTACAGTTTAAGTTTCAGATCACCTGCATGCCTTGGACAATTCCTTTGTGTGTGCATGGAGCCTGTTCATAGAGCCTAGTTACTGCTGACATTGACTGAAACATTGGTGGGCATTTCCTTGGACTTTAGTCTGTTGTGGGATTTGTTTGTAGTCCTTTTCTGCTCAAAAGCCTAAGCAAAAACCTGGAAAATGTTGAGAGAAAGGCAAGAATAGCCAAGAGTATGGAAGACTCTCAAGTCAGAAACAATGGGGACGGTTTAGATTTTTCCGCCAGATGAAAAGAAAATTTTCTTGAAAAAAAAAAAAAAAGAAAAGAGGGAGATGGCAGAGGTCTGTAACATTATAAATGATACAGGGGGGTTGGGCATGGATTTGAATTTTTACGATTTCTTGCAATACAGGAACTAGAGGTCAGCAAACGAGGCTAGGAGGACGGGCTAGTTCTTCATGCAAAAAAACTTCCTGCTGAAGAAGGTTGTGGATGCAAAAGTCTTGTGGGGGCTTAAGGTGAAGCTGAACAAGCACTTGAAAGTGCAATATATAGTGAAATAGAAAAGCCACATGAGGCGCAGGAAATCCCATCAGCTGAAGAGATTTAGACATCTTCCCTGTGCATGCTTTCCTGACTGCTGTGAAAGGTAGGGTTCTCAGTTATGAGATGGCAATGGCTGTCACCAGCACCTTTCAACAAATAAGTCCTAACTAGCTGGACGTGACCCAATGGAAATATCTACAATAATGAGCAACATGGTCTCAGTGTTTGTAGGAGACAATGTGTTGCATCCTGCATTTTTCTGAGGGTTTTTTTGGCTATGTGCACTCTCATGATGCAGTAGGAGTGAGGCAGAGCAAAATGCTGTGGAGCAAAGTGATGGGTGCTGTGGACTCAATGTGCACATCGTACATAGTTCAGGGCATTTTACTTTCATCTAACTTTTGTTTGGTCCCAATATGTTTGGCTTCCTGATCTTACTCCCTTAGCTCTAAATCAGCACAGACTTTTCTTAGACCTAAATCTGGTGGGTTTTTTTAACCAGAGGGGTTTGAATGCCTCCATGGGTGTGTAGAAATATGGCATACATGATGTTATTTTTCATGAACGTTCTGCCAGCAGATAGGAAAACACAATGTCTGTAGGGCAACACGTCTCTTTCTTTGGAAAGGATCTGCATATTCCTCCTCCGTTCCATCATGGCTCATAAAGAGTAATCTGTCTCCTGTAAGCAGGGGAGGGAGAGTCCCTGGGTACTTGTCTTTGCTGGGTGAATTAATCTGAACTCTGACATGGATTCTGCTTCATAAATTGTGAATTTTTCATCACTTCACGGATAAACACTGATTATTTTAAACTGACTTTGCTGGCCTATGCATGAGCATCTACAGTGTATCTGTTGAAATGCAGAAGCTAACACACTTAAGTGCGCAAAATGCATGGGTATCTTTTGAAAAGGTTTTCCAGAGCCCCTGTCTCTTGACCATCATGCCCTGGAAGCATGGATAATTTTTCACAATTCACAGGGGTACAATTTCCAGGCTGAGTCAGCTTCTTGCAGCATAGGCTGGGCCTCCAAAAGTCCTAGCGTTGTTCCCAAGTGTGGATGTAATAAAACTAAGTGCATTGCACAATGAGGTTGGTCTCATTTGATGGGGGTTGTCTTTCAGGAATGAATGTGGATGTAGATAATCAAGCTTATATTGCAGTAATAGGAGATTAAATGTTGTGGCTCTGGCTTCCTCCTTCAAAGGTGATCAAACTGTAACAGAAATCTGCCTAAGACCAGTCTTACACCACAAAGGCTGTTTCTCCATGGGGGAATTAGAAAATGAACGTCATCCATTCCTGGGAAAGCACTGAAGCGAAGAACTGGGGTTCAGGATCAAAGACCCAGAACTGGAGATGGGGATTCATTCAAAGCAGTAGCCCCCAAAGACATTTGCATTCCAGTCGTTTTATGTCAAAATCCCATGAAAACCAGATGCAAAAATATTTCTGGCTTCTAACATCACAAAGCACTGAATATTTAGCTCCCAGTCCCAAGAGGGTGTTAGCAGCAGGGGTTATCAGGGAATCAGATGAGGGTTTCATCCCTCAACAGCAACCTCAGGCACCCACACTGCCGTTGGCGTGGCAGGGCAGCAGGAATCGGTATGCACAGAGGAATGTGTTTTCCCATCTGCAGAGCAGACGTGGGGTTCGGGGAGAGAGGCAGCAAGCGAAGCATTCCCTCCACTAAATGCCAGCTCATGGCTCTGGCACACCAGCTGACCTCACCGCTTTGAGCCCACCCTTTGAACAATATTGTTTCTGCTGACAGCCCCCTGGCTCTGCTCCATCCCCAGGATCAGGTGTCCGGAGGCTTTTATTTGCCACATGGATACTGCGTTGGCCCACAGGATCTTGAAAAGCACAGCATGAGGCTGTAACAATAAAAAAAAAAAAGGAAAGATCAGATGATGCGGGTAGTCTTCCACTTCAAGAAGCATGAACGTGACTGAGATCATCACATTCCTTAGACACCTTCTCTCCAGTAAAGGAAAACTAAACCAAGTCTGTGGAGAAAGTTTAATCAGTTTGGGCCAGACCCTCAGGAGTTATAACTCAGCATCATTCCCCTCATATCCATGGGACCACACTGGCTGTCACCAGCGGAGAGCTTGGCTTCGTGGGCTGATGAGAAGGATGAAGGCTGTGGAGAGGATTGATCAAGGCTGAAGTGACATGATGAATCAATTATACAGCTGGAGGGAAGCAGGGAGGTCGTTTGAATGAAGGACCTGTGGTGGTGTGTTCAGGTACCAGCAGTATAACCGGATGGTATGGATGTGACACAGGAGCCATGTGCCCGTGCAGACCATGTTTATATTATTGAGTGAAAAACACCAGGGAGTGTTCCCAAGCGCTGGAAGACTGCTGAGTTTATACTTTTGAATAGTTAGCGTGTTCCCTCGCACGGTTTTATCCTGGGACAACTGGCAGTCTTCCAAAAAAATCCTTATGCACAATTTGATGTTAGTATAAACCAGGGACCATTCCCAATATGCAGTTTGAGATACTACCACCCTGTGTTTGTAAGAGAGTTTCACTGGAAGGACATGGGCCATTCTCTGCCAGCTGGTATCACAGCCAGAAAATTATTTTTTGGTGCATATGATTATTTAAAAGTATGGCTGTCATCTCAGGTAACCTGACCGTAGGCTGGAGATGGCATTAGCTGAGGTAGAAATGTATGTGGGGGGGCAGGCTGGTTCTTCTAGGAACCTCAGGTGCCTATGTGTCATATGTCACTGTCTTCTAAAAGTCAGATATTCGTTCCCTTCCTGTTCGTGATGAAGAGATGTCCAGAGAGAGTGTCTAAAGTGGGTACATGCCTAAGACAGGTAGGATGCTGTTCATTATTTGTAGAGAGAACATGGGCATCAGTATTAGGAAGTCATCTCCCCAAAGTGCCTCCAAGATAAATGGAAGAAAAATGGTCCTTCCTCTTTTTCTTCCTTCCTTAGATTTCCTCCTTCAGTCCACTGAAATCCTGGAACGGATAGTATGATGCACCAAGCAGTGTGATCTGAAGTGGGTGACTGACATCTCCCACAGCCCAAATCTCAACGTGAAAGTCAGTCAAAATTCGTAGATGTTCAGGAGATTTTATCTAAATTCCTAAAAGTATTTATGTTTGCTCACAAAAAAGGCAGTAGTCATTGGAGACAGTGCTAAATCCCAGTGCCTTGCAGCCTTTGCAGCATTTTCCCAAGGCAGTATGAGCAGAAGGAATTCAGTAATTTATAATTTGAACAAAAAAAAAAAAAAAAAAAAAAAAATTGTTAGAGGACATGAATGCTTCCTCCTAGAAATACGGCTGGAAATGACACCTCTGTATGTTAATCTACATTGTACCTAATTATGGTAAGAGTAACAAGCTGATAAAAATGAAGCATTTGCATACTTACAAATGAAATCAAAGAGAGTTTTCAATCAGTATGCTATTTGGGTTAGGCATTAATGAGTTATCGCATGGAAAACATTTGCAACGTAGCTCTGTTTTAAAGTTTGGGGTTACTGGGGGGAAAAAAAGCTAAAAAATGCTTGTACTTCTGAGGTTTAAACATTGCATGAAGGCTACAGCTGAAGCATGAGAAAATAATACTAAAGGATAAAGCTAGTGTCTTTGGATGCCCAGGGAGTTGCAAGCTTTCATGGTATTTCTAACTGCAAACAGGTTTCAGTTATGCATCCGTGTTTGGGAACCTGAGAGTGAAGTTTCGTAACTGTTGTCTGTATTACTGGTGTTGCAATTATTATTTTTACAGTAGTGCTTTTGAGCTCGTCATCGCAGAGCAGAACCCAGTCAGGTGAGGTGCTGTATAAGGCCAGAAGCCATGGAAAGTACTTTTTCCAAAATCAACTTACTCTGCTCATTCACATACGTAACTGTCATGGGGAGAGGTGACATAGAAATACAGTGGGGGGAAAGAAACTGGGTGAAACTGGGCAAAACGTTGTGGTTTAGGATGGGTAGACAGACAGACAGATTCTGACTGATCAGAAGGATTGAGCACAGACATGGGAAATAAAACATCCTATACATTCACTTCTCCCCTCTTTTGGAAGAGAAAATGAGAGAAATGAAGGGAGGAAGGGATGGAGGGATAATGAAAGGGTTGGATGCTTATAATGCACTCCCTTCCCCCTCCGCTCAAAACACACTGCCCTGCCAGTGAGGCAATATATGATTTCCAGCTGTGTAAAGCCACAAACGTATGGTTTACAAATATTTGACCAAGGAAAATATCCTTGCAGGGCTATCCTTGTTTTGCTCTCATATTCAAATGAAATACTTCTTAAAAGGAGTTTTTTCTGAGGCAAATCTTGGGCAGAACATGTATCCGGAGCGAGCAACACCCTTGATTAGTGTTTTCTTCTTTTGCTGTAGGTAGATCTGCAGGCAAAGGGATACTCAACAGGCGGCCAAGTCAACAACTAGCCCAGAATTACAGCCTTGCCTCTAAGTGAGAGCACGGGTTAGTAACAACCCTCCCAGTCTTTTATCAGAAGATCTGGGAATCAACAGGACCAGAATGTCTGGCTGTTTCTGTAAAGGGATACTCATTCTGCACCTTTCACTGGGGTACAATCTATGCTTTGAAAAGTGTTGGTTGGATGTTCACCCTCTGTAAAACCAGGTTGTGTCCACTTGGTTCAGATTGATGTCTCTCCAATGATGTCCACAACTAATGTCCCCAGCTTGGATGTAAAATAAGGATGATGCCAATGTAGATGCCTCATGGTGCAAGCAAAACGTAGCTCTGCTGCAGGCTGCTCAGGGAATACATGCTTGATCTCAGGACGGATTTATAGACTCCTTCCAGCAGGGCGATAGCTATGGAAGAAGGTCTCTACATTCACAGGTATAAAAGGAACTGTAGGAGAATCCATAGGTGGCTGCAACATACATTTTATTTATCTTATCCAAGAGCGAACAGAACTGAAATTGGAAAGATGCAATCAAGGCTTGATAGATTTTTGTTTGCTTTCTGTCAGAGTGGGGGTCTGTGGGGCAGGATGAAGGGAAGGGGAAGGAGGTTGTGTCTGAGTGCAACAGCTATTACATGAAGGAGTGTTTAATGTGTGAATTGCCTTGTCCTCACCAGCAAGAGCTCTGGGTGATAATACTGAAGTGAGTGTTAAATGCATTCAGGGACACTTGCCACAGGTAGCCAACGGCTCTTGCAGAGGTTAATGTCAGGGGAAACAGAAAAAATCACCTGTCTAGTTAAACCACACTGGCTCAAGTGATCCCCCATGCACTTTCTTCAGCCTGAATTAACTTAACAGGTGGCATTCATGTGAGGGATGGTGATGGCAATGTGGTCAGCAAGAGGAAGCTGCAGGACCAGTTTCTTGTGCACCCTTTTGCAGGTCACTTCATCTTCAGGTGTCTCTGCTTTCAGAATAATGGAAGATTATACCTGCTGGTATGGCAGGAACTGGATGTAGCTGTGAGACTGATGGTGGTGGGTGGTGGAGCATGACACTTGTCATCCAATATCCTGGGGCTTCCCTTCCATTGACGCAGATGACATCACGTAAATGCTGTTTAAGCAGGACTTAAATCTTGCAGGCTTTTCAGTTAGTGTGTTGGTGAAATTCATCTGAACCACTCCGGATTTTTCTCCAGGATGAAAGGAGTTATCTGTGGTTGACACACATATGTGGTTAGATGAACTCAGTGCTCCTGCCTCCCAGTTCCCCTGTGGTGAGGATAATATTGCCTGATCTGTCAAAGAGAGTCCAGTCTCTTCACTGGCATGGGTAGCAACAAGTGCTGTGGGAATCTTACTATCTTATTGTAAATAGTAACCCCTATAACATTATGTTGGAAAGCTCTTTGTCAAATTAAATCTCAAATTCTGATCAGATTTTTTTGCATTTGTGTTGTGTGTCCCCTGGGGGGGGGGGGGGGGGGGGGGGGGGGGG
>JAVJGI010000050.1:52040310-52101151 GCA_035590275.1 Ibycter americanus
CCCAGATGCAGCAGAGGCAAGAAGCAGGGTGGACTGGCCTGAAGAGGATGAAGAAGCAGCATGGACAGTAGATGAACCGTTGAAACCTTGTGTGGGACTGGTGGTGGTGCTGAGGCATGAGAGGGCTGGTATGGGATGGTAAAAGCCTTGTTGCAGTTTAATAGTTTTGCTGTGCTGCGACAGACAGGCAGTCTTCTAGCCATAAATCCCACAGCTTAAGGACATACCTGTCTTTCAGGCTGGGACTCATGGATCAGAGGAAGTGTTGGCACAGGGCAATTACAGCAACAGTATGCAGGGGGATGTAAGGGCAGGAAGGAGAGAGCATTTCTTTTCATGGCTGTTTTCAGTAATGCAGTAGTATGGACCTCAGAAAAGAGTTTTACAGGAAAAGCAAAACCACAAATCCATCCTTTCCTCACTATTCCTTCACTGCACAGGGAAACTTTTATTCCCTCTTCTAATTATGTCCAGCACAACTCTCCCAAGTGTATGGCAGTGCATCTGGGGATTCTTCAGTGAATAAGCTGAAGTGGCACACAGAGAACAGATAGGATAATGAAATCTGAGGGCATAAGACTGCAGTGCTGATACTTCAAAGGGTGTGGTTTGCACAGAGGCATTCACTTTGTTTTGCTTGGTGACTTTTTGCATGTCTTCTCCGTACTCATTACAGCTTATTATTTATCCTTTAAATATGCCCAGGTTTGAGGTAGAGGAGAGGGCATGACAAAAGTCTGGATTTCTACTTGAGCATGATTCTGAACAATAAGTCTCCCAGGTGAAATAACCATATTCTCCCCATATGTGTGTATACGTATATATAAAATGAATTTTTATTCTGCCATCACGATACCAGATGAACCAACTGATTGACTGATAAATTGACATTGATATGAGCAGGTTCATGCTGTAACTCTGAAGAGGCTGTAGTGATCTTACGTGGTCTGCACGTATCTGAAACTTTAACTGAGGCTAGTCAGTGTCTCCACTGATGTCAATCAAATAATATGTTCATAAGGGTTATATTTGCTGATGGGCTTAGTGGGAGAGTGCAAATGAGGCCTTGAAGTGCAACTGAAGAAAACTGTTTGTATGAGAAAAAAAAGTCTCTCTTCTTTCCCTCTGCGAGACATACTGCACAGGCTGGAGTTAAACTGGTGCCTGCACTGTGTTCCTGGGACAGCTATGGGGCTGCTGATGGTTTGACATTCCCTCTCCTGGAGAAGATAGGCCATGAACAAAAAGGTGATGAAAGAAATCTTCCCCACTGCACATTTGCCTCACTCACATTTGGGGATTAATGACTTTGGATAGGCTGAAACAGTTCCTGCAGTGAAAGAGTAAAGCCATGGTGGGAATCTCCTTTCCTTTACAAACTTGCCCACAAGGTCTTTGTATTGGAAATGTTGTCATTTCATCAGGCTTAGATAGACAGTATATATATATAAGAATTTTCATCTTAGAAACATCATCTTTGTGTTCCTCCAGTGCCACAAATTTACCTTATAATATCTGAAAGGATTGGCTGGACAGTTACAAGGTGATGGTGCAGGATGGAGGCTGCACTTTCTCATAGACCCCTGGTACAAGGTGGAGGATATGTCCTGGGAATATGGGGTGTGTGGGAAGGTCTGTGCTACAGTACTGCTGCTCTGTGGTGCTTGGTTGCCAATGTTTTCCTTTCTTCCCCCTGTCTCTGGTTCTGACTGTTAATAGCAGGGCATCAGGGAATTCCCCATTTCTCTATTTGGTTCTGAATGTTAATAGCAGGGCATCATGGAATTATATTTAAACTGTTTTAACAGGAAATAGTGAACATTATACAAACCACAAAAGCTTATAGCTGGAAATGGGGAAAAAGAGAATTGTCTGTCTAGAATGGAAATCAGGTGAAAGAAATCCTCTGAGAGGTTGCTTCCATTTTCATTTAAAACAAACCTTCATTTCAGTTACATCCATCATCAACAACATCTCAGGTGCTGGAAGTACATTTTGTCACGTTTTTTCTGCTCCTGTGTACCAGTGAAAATCTGCTGTCACTTTTGTGATGTTATAGGTCACACAGCCTATAGAGAGCAGCCCTGTGGAGAAGGACTGGGGGGTGCTGGTGGACGAGAAGCTGGACGTGACACGGGGAGACCTTATGGCAGCCTTTCAGTACTTAAAGAGGGTTTATAAGAAAGATGAGAACAGCCTTTTTAGTAGGGGTTGTTGTGATAGGACAAGGGGGAGTGGTTTTAAATTAAGACAGTAGATTCAGACTAGATATAAGGAAGAAATCTTTTACAATGAGGGTGGTGAAACACTGGAAGAGGCTGCCCAGAGAGGTGATGGATGCCCCATCCCTGGCAGTGCCCAAGGCCAGGCTGGATGGGGCTTGCAGCCACCTGGGCTAGTGGAAGGTGTCCCTGCCCATGGCAGGGGGTTGGACTGGATGACCTTTAAAGGTCCCTTCCAACCCGAACTATTCTATGATTCCATGATTCTATGCATCGTGTGAAAATATGTTTGCATTTGCTTTAAAGTCATGTGCCTTTACACCAGTTAAAGGAGAAGAACTGATACGAACCAATGCAAAATCATGAACCAATGCAAAATTGCAGACAAGTCTCACAGCTTGGGCCCCCGCTGCTGGCTTCTACTTTACAGTCCTCTCTGAGTAAGGCCAGGCTGTGCGCATTCGCAGACCCACACCATGGCCTTGGACAACCAAGTTAGTTGGGGAATCGTGGTATGGGAGAAACCCAAGTGTTTATCTGTAAGCTGGGAGCAAGTTACATCACAGCTTCCCACACACAAGGATGAATTACCAAAAGTCTCCCTGCCTTCAGCTTGCGGTGCCCTTAGTGTACAAAGGCCTGAAGAAATCAGGCTGGAAGAGACCCACACAGCTGATGGAGTCCCTACCTCTCGTAACTGCTGAAATATTTTTATGTGTACTTTCTTTCCTGACACTTTCAAATGTGCTCTTCACGGTCTACAAGCACTAGCCAACTGGTTAAGCCCTCAGCGGCTCAATACCTGGCTCTAATGCATTGTAATTTTTAATGAGGAGAATTTTTAAAGGTACAAACCCCCACTAATTTAGAGTAAAACAAATACAAGCAAAACATCTATGTCACTTAGGAAAAAAAACCAACTTTAATCTTTTCACCTCATTTTCTCTTCTGATAAATATGGATAATGACCTTTCCCTAGATAACAAGGGAATTTCAAAAGGAAGTATGTTTAAGAGTTAGGAGGTCCTGTGCTGATGACAGTTAAGGAAGCACCTTAGACAGACACAATGTGATTTCCACTTTTCTGCTGGGTTTTACTGTCATGTGCAAGCTGTACAATGCCAATTCACTGGAGATATTTGCTCGAGGGCAAATAGTGCAAGCGCAGTCTATTTTGACTTTCCATTGGCAGAATTTGGAACAGAGATTTTTCCTTGACACGTTTGCAGGACTTGCCAGGAGAAATTCCAATCCCCAGCATACTTTATGCAGCTAAATAAATACCATAACATGAATAAACATCATTAGCAATTGCTGATTGAGTTCAAGCCCCTCCGGTTTTGTAGGGGAAATGTTTTATTATAAACTTCTGTGAAGTCTAACCTCAGACTTGGTGGCTGATTTGAAAAAAAAGAGAATATTTCTTGGCAATGAAAGTTGCTAGCAAGTGAATACTTTTCCATCTTCTTTCCTATGTATCCCAAGACTTTACCATTAAAACATGGTTGCTGCTGGAGTGAGGAAACAGTAGCAACCCGGTAGCAGTTCTCTGCATTTTTATAGTGCCAGCCACCTAATAGACCCAACGTGAACAGAGCGTAGTTATGTGGATCATTCACCCTGCTGGAAAGGTTTTGCTGTCTTAGTTGTGCTGTAATGAATTTCCCTGTCCTGTATAAATTTGAGACAGCAGAAATGTCTCCTGCCCACATGAAATGAAGGTCTTCTAAAGTCTTCCTCTTAAAAAAACAAAGGGTAAGTAAGAGCTCAACACAGAGTAACCCAATAGTTAACTATAAGAAGTCGAACTATGAGACCTCAGGATCTTCCTTTGTTTTTATTCTTTTGAAAACTGAACCTGTGTCTTCCACATTTCAGATATATGCTCCAACCAGCACACTTCTAGCTGCTTTTTAATGTGTCTGTTCCCTTTGGTTTTGATTATAAATTCCAGCCCAGAGCAGTGTGACCTTTCCCAAGAAAGGCTCTGGTGAAACTGCCACATTAGAATTGTAAAGAGCTGTTTGGGGTGGTGTTAAGTGGTGGGACATTGGCTTTCCAGAATTTATTAATCTGAATATTAAAATAGAAAGTGGCTCTTCCACTAGTGTAAACATTATGAAAATTGGAAATTGAATTTCCATCCTATGGGAAATTTGGATAATTTAATATTTACAGCCCTTTAAAACAGGAATGAAAAATCCAAAAGATCAAAGCTTTAACAGAACACAGTTCTAAAAATTCAGGCTGATGATTTTTGGGCCAGATGAGCAGGAACCTGTCATCTCCCCGAACCGCGGCAGTGCCTCATGGGAGCTGAGGTTTCCCTTTCTCCATTGCGAGCACTAGTCTCTCTAGTTTCCAAAATGCAACTTAACTGTTGTTTGCTGTTTTATTTCATGTCAGCTTGAGCTATAACAAAGATTTATTTCTGAGAAAATAATGCTGAACTAGATCTTTTTCTTTTTCCTTTCTCTCTCTCTCTTTTTTTTTTTTTTTTTTTTTTAATAAAAAACTCAAAGCAAACCAAAACAAGAAGCAGACAAAATGTTACAACCAAATACATTTCTGTAGCCATGATTTCTTTGGGAACATTGAGCTTTCCACTAAATCCTGTACTTATTCATGTGACCATGGACTCAGTTACCTACATATAAAAGCACCAGTCTTGAACTGGTATATCTTGCTTGTCTTGGTCTTTTCTTACTGTTTCCTTGGTCTTTTGTTTTTAATTTTCTGTGGTGTAAGAGATGACATCATCTTGTCACATGAACAGATCCTGTTTTTACCCACACGTATAACCTAACCACAGATAACATGCTATGGTATAAAAGCTGCTGAAGAGCCACTCAAAGTCAGCCTTGGAGAAGAGGGTCATCGCAATTCTTCATCAGCCATCTTGGTACTGAAGTTCACGTTCTGATGTCCTGTACGGAAAAAAAGTACTTATTTATAGGGAGGTGGAAGCAACCACCTCATTGCAAACTCCACTGCTATCATCCACGAGGCTAGGCTGGAAAACTGCAGAACCAGGAGTGGTATTTAGAGGATTCCTCTTTACTCTCCTAAACCTGTGTGCCCGGTGCCTGTTGCCAGAGCATCTTTGTCCCACAGATGCTCACACAAGAGAAACACAGTGTCTGTTCCCAAGATGCTCTTTGGATGCTACACCAGCGCCAACAAGGCGAGAGCAGCCGAGACTTAGGAGTTCAGCACACTGACCTCGGGGTAGAAGACAAGAAGTGAGGACCATCCTCCTCATCTTTCAATTCCAGAAGTCCCTGCCACCTCCAGGACCACTTGCAGAAGACATACCTGCTGAACCGCAGCAGGCTTGCCCACCTGCAGTCCCACCATTAGGGAGTGACGGCTCAAAGCCCTCAGAGAAAAATCTCTCTGTGTCGCCTTCCAGTTTGCTCCATGACCATTAGAAATTCTGTGTTCCTGCTCATTGCTCCTCCACTTTGGGAGGCTCAGTACTTCCCAACGTAAAGAGGCATTTCAAAACTAATAGTGCAACCACTTTTCTTGACAGACCTTGCCGGCAGCAGTTGGTAAGCCTGCCAGCGCTGGACTAGCGATTGAACAAGAGCAACACTCTTCTGTGTTCAGAAATGAATACGATGTGACATCTAGACTTGTTTTTCTTCTCGGGGTATCATGACAAATTATTCTGCTCTTGTTTATCTCAGCAGAGCCTGCAAAGCCATGAAGATTATTCAGGTCACTCTGGATTTGCTGTGGGACAAAGAACGCAGGATGTGGCTAGATCCAGTGAACATATTTTTCAATCAGATTTCCATAAAATATGCCCCCCCCGCCCTGAACGCACACAAAGAAAATAATCATAATATTGAAATAGAGCTGATTGTGAAACTTCCTTTTGTCCTGTGAGAACTTCAGATTTCAAAAGTTTTCCTATCAAAACTTGACAATTTTTGCAGTCCAGTAATCTGTGAAAAATTCAGGATGGGTCGTTTGAGATATTTTTGGTTTTCTAGGTCCCTTTAAAAAATGAAATAAAAGCAGAGTAATGAGAATGTTAAAGGAAAAGTCATTTCAAAGCAAAATTAAAATATTTACTAGAAAGAAGCTGAAAGCTATATACAACTTCAAAAAACCTTCCCCCCGCCCCCGGCCCTTTTTTCTTTTTTAATGGCAATTTTTTTAACAACCTGAAGGAAATGGCTGCAGCTTGGTGAATCAGGGCTCTTTCTAGGAAAAAAGTGTTAGCAGAAAATTCTCAGCCAATTCTAATCCACAAATTCCGTCGTTCCTCATTTCCTGAATAAGCAAGTGTGAGAAGGAGGAAAGAGAGAGAAAAATACACCAAGAGTTGCCAATGAAATGAAAAGTGCCAGTTTTAGGCTCTTTCTTTTTTTCTCCAGTGACTTAGTCCGCTCCTGAGAGCCCCTCGCCCCACACAGCTCCTCTGCAAGGGAAGGGGACGGGGAGCTGCATGTCCTGACACACGGGACAGAAGCAGGTCCACTTGGATATCTTACTGAGAAGGAGTGGTGGAACACATAATTAGTAACTTGCCCTGGTCTACAAAAATTTAACAGCAACTTCAACTTCACCTGGCATCCGGATTAATGGGGAGAGCATGAAAGCAGCCATCCTTCTCACTCACTGATCATATTTCTGGGATAGCATTATTTGTATTGGAAACTGGTTGCCTCCTCTTTCCCCTCTGTGTTTTTATGTTTGTCCTATTCCTAGACCAATCTATGTAAAATGCTGCCCCAAAACGGAGTAGAAGCTTGGTTTTTAAGCAGTTTTTGAGAAAAGGTGAGACCTGTTGAAAAATCCTGTTTCAGTGAATTTTCTCTAAAATGCAAGTAGGATGCCAGCTATTAACCAGGCCAGATTCCTTCATAAAACTGTTTGGTTTCCACTCCTCAGGATTCCATCATGTGCTCTGTTCCAGAACAGGGAATCCAGGATTTCCAAACCACTTGGACACACTGTGGTGAAGATGGTTGTCTGTGTCCTGGGAACTCAGTCACAGTGAGAGCTTTGTTACTCCAGCCACTGATATTTCTGGACTTCTGCAAAATGGAGAGAATCTTCCACAGCTGATCAAAGGGGGTTTTTAGGTGTCCAAACTGTGTATTCAATGCAGGAGCAGCTTGCCCATCCCTATGGAGGTAGCTCAAGGTGCAACATAAGGAATCAGGAAGGAAATGACTCCATTGGGGCTGGGATGGAACCGACCCACACACCCTCCAACAGAAAAAAGTTCAATTTTTCCAGGTTTCTTTTCCTGCACATGTCAATTCGGAAGCTATTTGAAAAACGGTGTTGTTTGCATTCATGTTTAGTTTAAACTGTTTTTTTACTGAATGCTGGAAATTTTCTGTTGGACTAATGTGGTTATAGAGCACATCTTGCTTTTTTGCTCAAATATTTTATCCCATTGAGAAGATGGCAGAAATGATACCAGCAAAGAATAAAACCAGAGACTTCAGTAATTAGTTAACTAAATCCCATTCCC
This sequence comes from Ibycter americanus, assembly GCA_035590275.1. NCBI lineage: Eukaryota > Metazoa > Chordata > Aves > Falconiformes > Falconidae > Ibycter > Ibycter americanus. Next base: position 52,048,030 of record JAVJGI010000050.1, read on the forward strand.
AGCAATTAATATGCCATAGGAATCATTCAGTAACAAATCTGAAAGAAGAAAATGCCTGCATGTTGAATAACGTGTCTTTTAAAAGTTCAGATCTAACACTAAGACAGCCCTTGTGTACAGTAAGACAATGACTGAATCTGTCCACATGATAATAATGGAAGGTGAAACCCACATAATTGCACTTGAGTGAAAGTTGGGGATGTGGGTTAATGCCAACAAGAAAAAAACTGCATCACCGGAGCATGATTCAAACCCTGTTAGATAAAACAGTTCCAGGAAGAGGAGGAACTGCTGAGATCTCAGCTGTGCCATCAGGGTCACACTCCTTACCTTGGCCCTTCCGTCTGGACTGCAGAGCTTGTCCTGCAGATGTATATTAATTGGTCTTTTCCCCCTAACTCATGACCAAATCGAGGGAAAGTACATAGGTTTGAAAGATTTAATTTCACCTGAATTTTCAGTCTCCGTTGTGGATGGAGGGTGCCCACTGCGCTGTAAGTACATTTGAAGCAGCATAACATACGGAGGGTCTGAATCCAGAAATTGAATATTTCAAGTTAGCAATTTACCCCAAGTGAGCTACTTCGTGATGGCTGACCTCTGCCACCAGACAACCGCAAGATTCTTTAAGGCACTGAATCCCTCGGTGAAGGAAATTCAAGCTGCTTTGCCTTTGCTGTAGGGTGGGAGCTTCACAAAGCCCTTAGCTCATCCTGAGTCAGGACTTCAGCTTGGAAGGAGGCAAAACCTGTGGCTGTTACGATGAGGGAAACTGGAAACAGCCTCTTGCTGTCAGATTTCACTCATTCGTGTTAACCCAAGGTTTCCCCAAAGGCTGCCGAACAAATTCTTCCTGTGCAGGAAGAGCTCGGGCTGCAAAGGCAAGTGCTAATCCAGAAGTTCAAAGCCTGTGTGAGGAAATATAATGCTTCCTCCAGAGACTTTTCAGGGGAGAGTGGTTGACCACAAGAAAATAAAGGCTCTTGCAGCTGATCGTAAGCCTGTGTGAGAGGGCTTGTTGAGGAGGCACCTAGGAATGACTGACATTCCAGTTTATGAATCAGCAGGGAGGGAGCAGCCCCGGCCAGCTTTTGGGAGATGCCTGGGCCATCTGCCACCTCTCAGGCCACGGGAATCCTGCAGGGATAGGAAAGGGGAGACAAAGGAGCCTGAGGACTGTGGGAATGGAAAGCACTATAGATCGTGATGGTGGCTGGGTTGACACGAGTGCTGAGCGCCGTGTAGGCGTGGTGGTGGCTGCTGTGAGCAGGGACCCGAGCTTTAGTCCAGCAGTGCTATGTCATGTGAAGGTAAGGCACTTCGGTCTTCTCCCTCTTCTTGGTCCTTAAGGACAGAAAGATCTCGTGGGCATAAATTTTCCTGATCTATCTCTGTATAATGTCTATTTCAGTAACTTTGGATTTCCTCTGGAATTTCCTACATGAGTGGGAAGTCATGCCGCCCCAAAACTACAGCTTTTCCCATTAAGAGAACTTCAGGGTTCGTAGCTCCAACAGCCTCAGAGGGATTTCCTTTAAGCACCAGCACCCTTCCCAGCACAGACCGAGCTCAGAACTGAGAATTCAAATGTAACTCAAGTTCCTTAAAAAAAAAACACCACTGTAACTCACCTATATGTGTTCACTTGATTTGGGATCTTTTCTGAACTGAGATGTTTCTTGGGTAACTGATACCACATCAGAGTGCTATTGTGTCTGAAAGCACTGAAAAATATAAAACATCCAAATAAAATCATAATAAAAAATGTCAGGATGGGGCTTTCAGAAATAACCTGCCTCACCATTTTTTCCTCCTTCCAGAATAGGATCAACCATACCTGCAATGTGCTGGATATGTGTTTTCTAACCTGCTAAAACCTTCGGTTCATAGAAGTTTCCCAACAAACTTTGACATGCCTAGATTGGACAGATGATTCCAGCCCTTGGCTCTATGAGAAGTATAGTAATACTGTTTAGGAATATTTTGACTTCACTTTTTTGGCCTGGAGAAGGTGGATGTGTTGAAATGGAACATTTTCTTAGGAATGTAAGGGTCATGGTGAAGCTTTCTTCATGGAAGGTTTTTCCAGCTGAATTTCTGAGCACAGTGGAAGTACAAGATTTCCCCCAAGAACCGACATTTCCTGCCTGTCAGGGATCTCAGTCATTTTCTGTGTAAGTCATCCCTGCTCAGGCTTTTCGTCTGCCTGATTCAGATGAATTACTTGAAGCTGAATGTCTTGTGACTTGGGTGAATATTTTATCTGCCAACCCGTTGCCCCCTTTTGGTCAATTCTCCTGTGTTGTTTTGTACCGTTTCTCCTGTTTTAGCTTTCATAAATAGAGTCTTGGTTTAAACAACTCAGTATGGACTGAACTTCAAAGGAATGCCCTTCCCTTTCCTGAATAACGTATTTAGCTTTAAAACAACATGAACAAGTCTGATAGCATGTGGCTTTTGGAACACAAGTCACAACACCTCCAAAACAATTTGTGATGTCCCCTTTGGGGTTACACAGGTTGGTCATTGGCCTGAAGTCTGGGCTGAAATGGTTTCAGCTCAATTGAAATCAACTTTCCAAATGTATTTACTCAGAGTGAGATCCATGAAGTGCAAACACCCCAGGCCTAATGGTGCATGCGAAATAGAAAACACAACTCCTACTCGTTTGCTGTGATAAATGATCACCTCAGAATCCTAATGGCCATGGCAGTCTATCAATGTGTTCAGCTCCTACCCAGCACCAGGTGAATGGTGGTGGTGGGTGAGTGTGGAGCTCACATTATATTGCTGATCTTGGCAGCGCCTGGATAATTTAACAAGCCTGATTAGATACTAAATAAATATTGGCTTTGCAATATGCTCACCAGTGTTTAACTTGGATAAAAGAGGCCGCAAATACTGTTGCACTGGGTGATCTGGCAACAGGCACAAACACTTTAAAAGATCCATTCAGCCTGTGACAAAAGTGTTTAAGAAGGAAATTTTGGTGGAATCATGTTTTGCTCTAATGAAAACCCTCTGTTCTGCATTAACTGAAGAAAATCAGCTAGCTCTTCCCCTCGTTACTTCAGTGTACATGTTACTGTAATTTGAAGGTAGACTGGTTTTTTGAAAAAAATGAAGTCCTCCAACAGACCCTGGATGACCAGGTTAACAGCTATGGACAATTTCATGGTGATGCAGAGAATTTAATGATCCCACTTATATTGCAGAGTGCGCTAGAGCAGGGAAGTGTAAAAATTAAGATACCATCAGAAATGAGGCTTAGACTTGCCAGCTGCAGTCCCTTTGTACGAGTCCCAGCATCCTACAGGTGAGCTCACTTATTTTAATGCCATATTCATTGGCTTTGATAAAGTTTTCAAAGCTGAAGATGAGACTCATCACTTCTGGCTGTATGCATACAGTCATTTAATATCATCTGAGGTGCCCGTAAGTTCTCTCAGATGCAGGAGTGGCAGATAGGATAGATGTGAGGCAGAACTAGCACTTCTCAGAGCAGCAAATATAAGAAAGTAATTTTCAGGTATAAAAGATACCTTAAGGCATTTTAAGTGTCCTGTCTATTTTGGCAACTGAATCCTCCTCCGTGCGTCCCCACTTGAGCTGGGTGTTTATAACAGTCTACCAACATCTAGCCAATATTGCACCAAAACCTAAAAGCACTTTAAACTCAGGACTGTTTGGAGAAAGTCTGGGGAGGAATTACTGGAACAATCAGAAGTTAAGAAAAAATGATGAGATCAGACCAAAGGAGACAGGTCTTTTCATCTAGAGAGTCTGAGGCAAATGTTTTTTGCACAGAAGAAAATAATCAGCTTTCCAGATCCATAGGTAGATCAGACGTGAAGTCCTAAACATCAAATTCAGCCACTGTAAGTGGGCTTAGGAATAATAATAATAATAATAAATTATTATTGTTATTGTTACTTTGCTGTTGTTGTTTTGTTATTGTAATAAAATGACCACATGACACCCATACCTCCACACCACAGTAAAGGTAAGAAAGGTCTGGAACTGACTCCCTGGGGAAAAGGGGGCAGTGTCTCTTTGTTCGGTACATTTAGAAGCTAGCTGGACAGTCACAGAAAGTATCATTGGAGACGTTTCTGCCTGTAGTCCTATAAGGACTCCTCCAGCTCTGTTAATATCTGATTCTCTGTCTCCTGGCAGATGACACAGGACTGCTCTTCGCAAGTATAAATCAACATTGTTCAGTCATATCGACAAGGTTGTGTTTATGTACTTCCACCATCGGTTTGTTCTCAGGATTATCTGTACAATAACAGCCAAGCCAAGCCAGCTGGTGTGCATTTTTAATAATATATATAAAATATATATATAAAATATTAATATATAAATATATTTTTATATATTTTTTAAACTATGCATAGATGCTTTTACTTACAAGTTTTTATTTCCTTACTCAGTGAAGAGGTGTTGTCTTATCTTCCCATTTTCTCAAAGGCCCACAAAAAGTAAGCAAACCAGATCTTCCACTGGCATCAACCAGCGTGTCCATCCTGCCTTACAGAAAGAGTTTGGACCTCTCTTAGAAGAAGCAGTTGCTCACCAAGACTTTAACATGATGAAGATTTTTATTTAAACCATCTTTTCCCTATTCTCCATTTTCAATTTGTTACAATGCTTTTTTGCAGCTTCTCTGAGCCATCCCCTGTGCCAGTATAAATCACGATGAATTTGAATGGGACTACATCCAGTTAAACCAGCAAAACTTTTAGCACACTACCCTGCCCCATCAATTTTAATTCCAGCTATCCGCAAGGGGAATGTCAATCAACAAACCTGTGCATCAAAGTACTTGTTGTTTCAAACCTCCCCCAAATTTATGGTCCCACAGGGCTGTGCAACATAGCACTTTAGCCCTGCTCCCAGCAGTGAGCAAACCAGACCCACAGCACCCTGGGTGCTTGTCAGCATTTAATCCTGCCAAACTAAAATCTCACTCTGGTTAATTAGGTGCTGCTCCAGGTGTCTGGTAACCATTTTCTTAAACTAGCCCCTCCAAGATCAAGAAATGAAGGGGGAGGCTTCTCCCCTCCCTCATCTCATCTCCAAGCTCCTCTAGTTTATTAGTTCTAGTCCACAAGGAGCGACCCGAGTACAAGCTGAAGAGATGTGTGTGCTTCCACTCCCCATGGCATCATAAATTATATGGGGTAAAGCATTACCTAATTCATTTAACTTGTCATGTTTTGCTCCCCTCAGAGGAAAACTCAATGATTTTAAGAGCAAATGTTTGGGGCTGTGATGGTGGAGGTTTTGTGTTAAACTAGGAAAAAAACCCTGAGATTGAAGGGAGAGCTGGCCATCAGGTAGGTCTCAGAAACTTAAGGTTCAGGAGTTTCTGCCTTGCCCTGGAGAAGACCTACATGGATGTCGTGGCTGACAGTGCCAGATTTGTGCCAAATGGGGTCACATACAATGTCGATGTTCATCCACTGAATACTTGTAAGAAATTGTATACACAACTCTGTGGTTGTGTCCACATTCTCACCCAGGCATTAGGCATTCTTTAGCATTTTTTCCCTTTTAATCATCCAATAAAAAGTGGTATTTTGTCATATTCGGCTTTGTAAAGGTCAAAGTTGATAAAGCCACTGAGCTTGCACCTTTCATAGTTTAATATAATATAGTTATGTTGACTTTCTGGTTTTGCAAATGAGGGACTTTTCTTGTAGTCCTCGCTTCCTTTGTTGCCACTATATGCATACGTATATTTTTGCACTCAAATGTATGTATACACGTAGAGTGGTGTGAGTGGAAGCCTAGCTCAAGACTGAGCTAAAATGCCTTTCCAATACTTTCCACTGAAGTAGAGACAACCTCAGATAAGATACCTTCCACTCTGTCTTGTGCAAATATGAGTGGTAGTTTATAGAAAATTTGCTTCTGTAACCCAACAGCTATGATATGGTGCGCAGTCCCCATCCACAGTGGGTGTAGATGACAGCTACGAAAGCCAATACACGAGTACGTGGTGAAGGAACTCACACCTTTACTTCTGCAGCCTAGCTCAGCATCACACTGGTAGTCCTCATGCTCCACTCTACCACATGCACCAGTCTCAACCCTTGGCTAGATAGAAACTTTATCGCTTACTTCAAATACAATGGGCTTGAACTTCTGCTGGAGTAATATGGTATAAATTAACTTCTGTGGACTTATACCAGATGGTGCCAGCTTCTGAAATGTCTCCCTACCGGCCAAGACTGATGGGCTATTGGTTCACACTCAGAGGTATCATGGAGGCCTCCAGATGTAAGCGTTGCCTTCTTGACAAGGCATGTAGAAGTGCTCAAAATGGAAATTTGGCTTGTCAGCTTTGGAGACAGGGATTGAACTCTTCAGAGTATTTTACAGTTCTCATTTTCCCTTATTTGCAATTTTTTTTTTCTTTAAGAAGAAACAAAATATAAGTGGTCTCACACTTGTCATAAATGTAAGAAATTATGTTGGAAGATTGTGTGTGTAAAAGCAAGTATTGGTGTTGAAGATGATGCTATTAAAAGTGATGCTGCAGTAAAAGCAAGCAATCTGTAGCAAGCCTCTGTATCTCAGAGAACCATGAGCAACAAATGCATCTGCAGTTCATTCAGAAGCATGAAGCCTTCCTCTGCAATGATCTGCTTCGCAGCCCTTCAGCAGCTGTCACACATCTGACAGGCTTTCTGTAAAACTCTCCAAACCAGAAGCTCATACGCAGACCCTAGATTTTCCAGCATCTAGCTGTGGGCAGACCCTTCTCTCTCCAGTTTCTCAGTTGCACACAACCTCACTTGTGCCTGACCCTTCTTTCTGGGATGCCCAGGGGAAAAGCTGTGAAAAAGAAAGGCCCAAAGGGTGCAGTGTGTATTTATTTGTGCGTAATTCATGATGCTGTTCCCTTGGGTTCTGCTACAGCATGAAATACGCCTTTCCCACTGACAGTGAAAATCCTGCAGAAGTCTTAAACCCAGTCACAAGAGACCAGGCTTTCGGGGCACTCTCCTACACCTGATGGCAGCTCTGCATTGAAGTGGAAAGAACCATCCTACCTGAGATAACTCCCTGGGTGGGGCTGGAGTAACTCAAGAGCCTGTATTTCCTCATTTATCACGATGGAACTCCCTCCTCTCAATCCCCTATCTTGCAGCCAACAGTTGATTTTTATTGCAGGGCTGGTTGCCATGGAAACAACCTAAAAAGAGGTAAGTTAATGTTGCACGGCTAAATATAAGCAAAGCATTGAAAGAAGTTAGGCTGAGGACTCCGCCGTGGCTGCCCTCGGAGCTCGTATAGCACTGCTGCTGAAACGGGACCCAGGGAGGGTGTTCAGCTGCAGGAGCCCACCGTCACTTACAGTCATGGGGACAAACAACTAGAAAAGGGCTGACCTGGTTTTAGAGACCTTCCAGTCGGTTAAGCACAAGGTGGGTGGCAAGGTCCCAAGGAAAGGAAGAATTTTTTTATTTTGTATTTGTTTGCTACAGGTGAAAGTAAAGGCCATGTTCACTGTTCAGTGGGACCGTTGCTCAGGATGGGTCACAGCACAGCCTCGTCCCTGCCAATACCCATCACATCATTGCCCTTCCTAATGCTACAGAGTAAGTGAAAGACCTTTGCAACAGAAAATTGAAATATGAACAGAAAAATGGAAAATGAAAATAGGCGCCTTGGGAAGAGAGCGGGAAGGAGAGACTATGGGACTCTTGTCCCAGGGAATATGTGAAGAAGTGTCCTGATGGTCCTGTGGGCTTTTCCTTTGCCCTCTGGGTGACCACTGTCAGCCAAACTGGATGCAGAATGTCCTAAATAAAAAGAAGCATGAGGGATTAAGATGATAATCTGAATTAAAATGATCTTAATTAAAGATGCAAAAAGTCTTTTCTTGAAAGGTTTTAAGCAGCAGATGAGGGTGAGACTTCAGCTCATGGCAAAGGGGTGTGACAGCAGAGCGTGGCTCCATCAGTTAGGATGAAGCTGCTGATGCTCTCAGGCATTCATCAGAGGTGACCTGTTCTGAGATGCCCCGGGAGAGGGCGGTCATGTACACACAATCCAGCACAAGGCAGCAGCTCACTTCTGCTTGGGCTGTTACCATCTTGAAGAACTGAACAATTTCAAGAGATTCAGTTGAAATCTCCTTTTGCCTCTGAAATGTCACTGTTTGAGCGAGTCCATAGCTGGTGCTGCTGGTGGCCGCTTCAGAAGGTAAAGTTATAAGTGTTTTTCAGACGTTTAATAAACATGGGCCAAGACTCATATCGTGCCGTGTCGGTAAAAGTTCTCCTGGTGAGATCATCTTAGTATGCTAGTGATGCTCAGTGAAGTATCTGCCTTGCCTAGTGGGGTTGGTATTTAAACCTTGCTCTGGAGGGGACCGCAGATAGCACCACCAGCCACGTACGTAGGAAGAAGTCTGCATCCTGGAAAAAACAAGTACCTTGACGTAGGACAGGTGCCACACTTGTGATTTCAAGATTCACTAAGGTTATGTTTACCCTGATGTGTAGCATAGGCCAGATGTGTCCAGCTGTTCCGTTTTGTTCAAGGAGTTCTCTGGGCTCACTTGTGTAATGCAAAGTATTAAAATCACAAGCCTGACTTATTGAGGATGAAAGCTAATTTGTCCTGTGTCTTCCCAGGACAGAGGAGTTAGGGTACCAGCAGCCAGAAATCTGGCTGAAGGAAATACGGGATGGCTGGCAAAGGTTTTCTCTTCTCAAGGCCTGTATCCTCCAGGAGAACAAGGCGGAGTAGGGTTTATTTCTTTACCTGGTAACTCTGCAGAGCTACCAGAGTTGCAGGGTGTGTGTGTGTTTGTGTGTGTATGTGTGTGTCTGCAGTGCAGACAGCTGTCCCATGCTGTCCTAATTTCAACATCAATTTCCACGTGGATGGATCTTTGCATCTTATAAGTCTTTCAGGTGAAGAAGACATCTTAAAAATTGGGCTCCAGGAAACAGAATGTGTTTTCTGAGAGACCTCATATGTTTTGGTGCTAAGGTGATGGGTGTCCTGTGCATGTTCTGGGCATCTTCTCTAGCATCACAGTGAAAGACTCACCAGGCAGCATCTGGCTCACCAAATTAATCCCCTTCTCAAGTAGAAGAGCTGTTGCCCTGGAGCACATGGAGTAGGAAGAGAGTGCATTTACATCCTCTGTTTTTGCAGCACTTCTTGCTCCAGTCTGGACTCCCTGGGGTCAAACCTTCATCAGCATTGCAACACCTAGCAGTTAGGTATTGTTTCATGATGTAATCAAATCCCTGTTGGAACAGAAGCTTTAACCCCCATTTCAGGGAGTGTGGGATTATTGGAGGGATCTTCACATTTCTGCTTCATTGTAGGAATTATGTACTATGAGGCAATAGAGGTCACTGATTGGCATCCTCCCTGGAGAGAAGAATTCATGATCCTATCGCTGCTTTTCTCTTGAGAGTGGGTGCTTACACCAGCCACACCCCCTAGCAGCTGGCTGGGTTTTGGTTTATGCACACTATTTTGTGTGGAAAGAAATGGACCATACAACAGAGAAAGGCATCCTTGACTGTTTTTGGCACCGTAACTTCAGTTGCGGCCAGCCCTCTGAGCAGCTCTCAATCTGTGGACAGCACTGGGTTCAAGCAGTTGAATGAAACGCAACAGCCCACCACTTGAGAAGCTGAGAAGGAGCCCTGAGGGTATTGATGGTGTCTCGGTGGACTGAGGCACCTGAAAAGCACCAGGGCCAGTGGCCATAGCAGCAACAACCCAAGCATTCTTCAGAGCTGCATTCACCGGGGCTGTAACCAGCCGTCCTGGATTTGGAGCTGGATCTCAGGGGTCAGCTCTTCTGGTCAGAGCCACACACAGTGTCAAGAGTATTATTTTTCCCCCAGTTCGGCAAGCTGCCCAGACCATGCCCTCATTTATCCCATAACAACCTCACAACATTAGCAAGTGTCTCCACGGGGATCTGAGGACATTTAGCACCTCTCAGAGGGCACTGAGATTTTGCCAGGCCTGGCCCTAAAGCTTTTATTTTTCTACCAGAAACCCTTTTTTGCAAACAGTTTGCGGAAGCCGTCAGTAACCCTGATGGGCCAAAGGTTGTTAGCAATTTGGTTTAACAGCTCCTTGTGGTTATTTTTTTCCTCTGCCCCTTAACTGAAGTGGAAAACAGAAATTCCTGTCAGCATGTGTCCATCTGCTTCTGAAATCTGCCAGCAGCATCACATGGCATTCATCATGTCTTGCAGGCCGGTGGATCCCTGAAGCCTTTCCCAGAAGCTCTTTTTGGTGAAGGATGGTGCAGGCACTTCTGCAACTCCCCTCCTCCCGAAGATCTACAGGAGGCTGTGGTAGCAATTAGGAAAGAAATGGTGGGAAGAAAGATCTTCTGAGGTCACAGCAGGATTTATAAGGGCATTTTTTTCCCAGGCTCAAAATAGATAATTTCTATAAACTCTGCAAAACAACTAATGTGAGGTCTTGTGACCATTGGATAGCTCTCAGGAGATGTCTGTCTCTGCCACGAACCTGCTGAATGGCCTTCAGTGACTCATTTTACATCCCTGGACCTCCGTTTCACCATCTATAAATTAAGGGTAATGGTAACGATTTCCTTTCCAGTGTTTTGAGAAGTATTTACAATACAGTTCAATACACAAGGCCATTGGCAACTGCTGTGATTCTCTCCCCTCTCCAAACGCGTAACTGTGTGCTTTTCATTTCATGCGCCTGCACCGAAATGTGGAAAACAATATGGTCTGTGTAGTGCTTTTCAGAGGGGAAAGAGGGGGGAAAAAAAATAAAATGAAAGAAGGCTCCAAGAGATGATATTTGGAGTTGCTCAGCTGTGTTTCTAATGTTGTGTCTCAGATGCTGGTCAGGTTCCAGTGGCAGAAGTTCCTTCCAACCCTATCTGGAAGGGAAAAAAGCTGCTGTCAATAAACACATTTGGGGTACTTTTCTCTTAATGAATTTGGAGAGAACCTCTTATTTATTTTTTTAGGAAAGTTTTGAAGCAAGCCAGCTACAGGCTGCAGCTGGGGTCGGATGTGTGCATGCCAGATCTCTAAAGGAAAATCTTTCTCTAAGAGCTTTGTGTAAGCTGGAAGACCTATTCTGTACATGGTGTGTGGACCCGGCTCTTGCATTCTCTGAGTTAGGAGAGCACAACATGGGTCAAAATGTGGGTGAGAGGCTGACACAAGAGGTTATGTGCTGAAGGAGTGGCCATGCCCTGAGGCTGCAGAGGTGAGTCATGCCATCTGTGAAGAAGACGACTTCTCTGGCAGGGCAGCTGGGGTCTATGCCCATCTCTGTGAACACGCTTGCCAAGCGCAATGGGTGGCATCCCGAAAGGTGACAGAAGATGATGCATGGTACGAGGACGCACAATGCAAACACGACTGAGGGAGCTTGGGCTGGGGAGCTGATGTAGGCGAGGCTTACAGAGGGTGCAATTATCTCATGCAATTATCAGATTTTAATTATCCCAGTTCAGACCATCTTAGGGCTGCTCCAATTTATGGACTGTCACCGTGATCTAGAGGAAAGTCACCCAAGGGAAACCTTTGAAAAAACAGTGTCATCAGAGTCTTCCCTGGCATTGACTTTATTTTAGGGCTTAGATCTTGGCTGTACTAAAGCAAATGAAGGATTTTACTATTGGATTCAGAGTGGTTAGACCATAGGATCTCTCCTTGAGGAAGTTTCCAAGCTAGAACACAAAACAGAACAGTAATGCAAAGGAGCTGCTGTTTTCTATAATTGCCTTCATTGCTGACGTTCTATTTTTCTTCAGTCAATCAACTCCTGCCTTAATTACACTTTAGAGAGCCTATGGACACCAGTATTTGCAGGGCTGATTCCCAGAAGCATTTACAAACCTGCCTTATTTTTAAATGGACTGAATTGTGTTGCCTGCTAAAATAAATGCACTTGTCAAATCCCTTTCTTCAACAGCCTTGCCTTACACCTCGCCTTGACAGTGCAATAATGTCTGTTAAAACAACGTAAAGGCCACTTTCTACCTACAGCCACTCCTCAGTCCTCAAATGAATAGCAAGAAGGGGGTTGGGGAGAGAGAAATACTAATCCTGCACTCCGGGATAGCGTCCGAAGGCTCAGACCCTTTGGCATCGCTCACAAAGACTGGTGAGACTAGGGGAACTGCATGCATTTGAGAAAATGCTGGGGGAAAAGAACCTAAGAGGAAATGATGGAAATATTCTGTGCAGATTATTAAGGGGAGGGAGAAACTGTGTGCTGTGTTGCTGTTGTGAGGTTCGGGGCTCTGGGGTGGACAGGCTGCTTGGCACCTGACGGATCCCCTGAGTGATGTGCTCTGCCTAGAAGTTGGATGTGTCTGTAGTAGGGTCCAGCAGATATGGTTTACAGCTTCTCAGCAGCTCAGGCAATGCTGAGCTTTCATGTGCTGGGATGAGGGGAGGGGACCAGGCAGCTCCTGACATGGGTAAGGAGAGATTGCAAACGAAGGTTGAACACAGCTGGCAGGAGAGTCCAAGCATCTCCTTTCTACTCTTGCAGAGAGAGGTCCCCGGGGGGTCCTGCCCACACTCGCCAGTTGCTCCATCCATGGCAGCAACAACCAGGCTGCTTCTGAGGGCTTGCACACAGGCTAAGGCGGCAGTGGAGCACAGCTGTTTTGCTCTTCCCCTGCCACCCACTACCAGTTTAGCAATAGCCTCACTCTACATGCCAGGAAAGCATGGATATACAGGGAACATGATCTTGGCTCGTACTTGTAGATAGGGCCAGCCAGAAACCAAGCTAGAGTATGGCTACCCCAAGCATAAATAAGCAAGTTATGCAAAGAGGCAGAGGAACCATCCCTTGGACTGGTGTTAAAAACTCATTTTCCCAGACTCTTGGGAGCTGTTGATTTTCCAGATTGCTGATTCTTTTCTCTGTCTTGCTGTTTGTTTGTATTAGCTCTGTAGGAGAGAAAGGTAGGTGTCTAAATGTCTTAATGAACACCTCACAGTGAGTCCCACTGTGACTTTGTGTCAGCATACGTAGGGTCCACATGCTTTGGGTTGGGAGTCTCCACTCCTTCTTTCGTGGAGGTGCTTCGTATTGGTTGTAAGAGTCTGTGGAGCTCTGCAGTGTCATCATGGCTTCATGGCACTAGGTCCCATACAAGATGAGAGGAGGAGGGATCACTGTCTTCATGTGTAGAGAGGCTTAACGCAGGAGGAAAGTGATGACAGCTGTAGAGAGCTGAGTAAGGGATTTAACTTCCAGAGTCTTCAGGGACATTTATGGCACAGCCATGCTTTGAACTTGCATGACTTCATGTGTAAGCAACTGCTTTAAGCACAAGACTCGAAACAGGGAAGTTGGGAGGTTGGAAAGCACATTGTCAGACCGTACTAAAAGAGTGAATATCTCATGTATTAAAGTGCTAACATGGGGGATTTTTACTTTGGTAATTTTCTGGAATCACCAGTGCAGCTGTACCTTGGAGGGTGCCTTGGTTCACAGCAAACTTAAGAGACACAAGGTTGTGCTACACACCCTTCTGTGCCTCATCCATGCAGTGCATGCGTTACTACAGCCCCTCTCCTTCCCCCTTCCCCCTTTACCCCTGGCCTTGCAGAGGAGGTCAGACTGCAGCAGGATCTTCTCCACAGAGGGTTCATGCCAAGGACAAGCCTGCCGGAGACCTCAGAAGCACGGGATGATCAGTGGAACACCTCAGCCCTGCAGTGGTTGTGAATATTTCCCATATCCCTTGCTATCCCATCAACAGAGAACAGGAGGGATCACTTGCAGGGAGGTCTCCTTGCTGGATGGTCTGTGCACCACGACTGTCCCGTGCTCATGCTGCCTGTACACTGCTGCACGTTGGCCTTATGGTTTCCCATGGCCTCATTTCGACCTTGCTTCAGAGCCCCTCGATGCTGAAGGACCCCTCAGGAGGTTCAAGACTGTGTTCTGGGGCAGGGTGGAAATAGCAGTGACCGGTTGCCCTGTAGCTCTCTCCTCCCATCAATCCCCAAGAGCTTTAAATGGGAGAACTGAGTCTTATCTTCACAACAGTGGTGGAGAAACCATGGAAGAGAAAGACGACGTGAGTTGTCCAAGCTAATTCAGCAAACCGGTAACAAAGACAGGAAAAAAGGTCTATTTTCTGCGTCCTAATCAGATGGAGCTGAGTGCTTAAATCCCATGTTATCATCTGTATTTGAATGCAGCTGTAATGTAAAGGTAGAAGGGCAGAGCTCTGAGGAGTCAACATGAATTATACCCCCACCCCCCTACCCTCCCACCCCAGGATCAGATTTACTCTGGGACCTCCCCAGGTATCAGCTTCTGGATTTGAAGCCTTCTTTTGTGCCTCTTAGAGAAGGAGGCCCGAAGGATTGCCACTCGCACCCCTCCTGGTGCAGCCAAAGAGTTAAATCACTTCCCATCACCGAGAGGGATACAGAAACAACTTTTCCTACTGCATCAGCAGCTGCCAACAGAACTCAGTGACAGCTTTATAAATCACACCTGAAGCAAATAAAAATGCTGTGTTCAAAATGAGCCCTTATCTCTTCTTGTTTGCGTTTGCCTATTTTGTTTCTAAAGGTCACGGGTGGAAGCAGAAGGAGCCGTCACGGGGTGATGTATGTTGCCTTTGGCACCGGGTGACTAATTTGCTGTTAGGGCACAGTAACATGAAAGTCAATGGCAGAAATGGGGGGGCGTGGATGAAGGGAAGAGGCGAGAAAAGTTATGAAGCAAGCACACATGTTAAAGAAAAGTGAAAGGGAAAAAAAAAAAAAGAGAGATGTATGTGCATAACCTCTAAAACCCCTGCAGCTGTTGAGGAAAAATAGGAAGGACAGATGAAAAACAAGGATTTCAGCCAGCTCATGTCTTATTTTTCAGTAAATGATGGAGAATCACTTTCTTTTGTGTCCAGGAGAGTTTCCCTGTTACCTGGTTCCGCTCAGATGCCATATTAATCTAGTTTGGAATCTAGTTTGGATGCTCGCTGTACACCTTATCAGGGGTCATCATAATAAAAATGCCATATTTACTCATGTAATCACTAACCTTTCAGCCTGGAAAGGAGGTGGGAAGTGGGAGGGGAGCTATTACAGGGCAGCGACCATTACACTTGCTAATAAGGTAATAAGAGAGTTCAGAGAATTTCCCTTGATGTCTGTGCAATGCCTCTAAAATTTTTTTTCTGGGCTGGGCCATCGCTTGTGGAAGGACATTGGATAATGCAAAACCCACTGCCACCTGGGCAAATTGTTTCAGTGGTTAATACCCCAGCCTCTAAAAAAAATCAGGGATTTAGTTGAACCTGAATATGCTGAACTTTAGCTCTGTGTCACTGGATCTTGTTATATCTCCTCCAGATAAACTGCAGCATCTGCCTGTGGTTGGACAACGGCAAAGCGGGGTAAAATCTCAGCAACCAGGTCCCTCCTAACCTGTCTGAGATGGAAACTATTATATTTACCGTTCTTAGCAGTGATTTGTCTAAAAATAGGTTTAGTTCATTAAAAATAAATAAATCTATGGGCATATCAGTGAAAATGGATTTTGTCCTGGTGCAAACAAGCTGTTCCTCTCTGAGCCTGGTGCCTTACAAACACACACTCAGAGAGTACATCAGTTGCCCTGAACTGCAAGAAATGCATAACACACAGTAATTTGTATTTTTTTGAGATCCATGCCCTTGGTGGCAAAAATCCTTTTCCCTGTTCAAAGAAAAAATACAAACCATTTGCCTAAGGTCCCCTGGCAAGTCCTGCTGCTGAAGCAATGAAGCAAGCACAAGCAAAGCCCATTTTAATGTATGTCAAATTGGGCACCACAAACCTTAGTCACCTGAGAAAATTTAAGCCAATTCTTGTCCAGCTCAGGAACTCAAAGCGCTTTGAAAACATGAAGTAATTAAACCACATGTCCTGTCTGAGGTAGGTGAAGTATTTTTATCCCCATTTTACGGCTGGGTAAACTCAGACAGTGAGAGGTTAAGTGACTTGTTCAGCGTCACGGTCGGTTGGGGAATGGAAGAGGTGAAGCAACAGGCAGAGGCTGACCTGGAGCGTGTGTGTGTGTGCACGCGCAGGCGTGTTTATGCACACTTGCTCAAGGGTTTCTTTCCCTATAGAGCACATCACTCCATTCCACCGAGTGCTAGTTTCAAGCACATGCCTTGTGCAAGGGGTGGGAACGAAGCCCCTGGATGAAAGAATCAAGATGAGGTCAAACAGGAACACAAGGACAAGTTGGCACAACTGTAGCTGGATAAAAGGATTAAGGAGTCGGCTGGGTTGTAGAAACAGGAAACACTGTCTCTTGCTGAAGCGATTGGAATTAGTTCAAAGTGCCCTGCATGGGATGTAAAAGCCCTGGGCTTTGAGGGCAGCGGGCAGGCCCAGCATACATGTTTAGGTGTGACCCAGCAGAGCTAGAAGCAGGATAGATCAGTAGTTCGGGCCAAGACTCTGAAACTAAGGAGCTGAAATTGGGTTCCTTGCTTCCTTTGATGCCTTCTTGGGTGACTGGAGCAAGCAACTGACAGCAGGAATCATCTGCTTTCTGTTAGAAGTCTAAAATGGATGTAAATCAGCTGCCTACCCACGGGCAAAGGCCACTGGAGGTGCCAAAAAGCATGAGTTTGATATGGGTCTGGCAGATACGACACCAGATTTACAGGGAAAGTCATGTAAGCCCTCTGGAGCAGTAGTTGGAGGTCATGCTGACACTCCACGGCTTACCAAATGGTACCAGATGCCTATTTAGGCACCCGAATCTTCCCTTTTACTGTATGAAGACCACACAGGTCAGTGTCTACATGTGAACTAAAGCTGTCCATGTGTGTATGGCCAATTGCATTTGAGATGTCCTGGCTTCCAGATGCTGGTCCACGTGGTCACGGGTCCTTTGCCATTTCTGCCAGCTCCATGTCAACGTGTGGACAGTGTATTTCCACACTAGGCAACTCTAGCTAGACAACTGAATTAAACCTTTAATCGGTACAGCCAAGATATCCCAAATAATGGTTCAGATCACCATATAGGTCACCCTACACACCTACATTGGGTCTATAGCGACTTTTGACTGACTCTTCAATGGGGAATGTAGCAACATAGAGGGACCTACATCTAGCTGTCTAAATTTGCATGCTAAATGGCACTGACAAAAGTAGATGAGTTCAACTACTTTACAGTCTAGTGCTCTATTAGCATTTCCAAACTTTGAAAAGGTCTTGTGGTGAATACAGCAAAAAATAGAGGTGACTTGCATTCTTTGTTCAGTGTCTGAATAGCTGCAGGTGCTCCAGCATTTGCTTCAGGAAGATGGACTATCTCAGGCAACAATTAAAAGATTGATTAAAAAGATTAAAAAAGCAAGATCATTGCCTGGGCTTGGAAAAGGGTTAAAGAAGGGATGGCCATTAGCCTGGACAGACAGCCCAGTACCCTGGTACAGGAGGACATGGAAAGTCTACTCTGTCTGCAGTGATTTACTATTTAAGTCTCATACCACTCTGAAATGTTGACCAAAATAAGCTGTTCCCATTAAAATATATTCAGTCAGTGGAACAAAAGCTATTTAAATATCTCCTACACCAGAAAGGAAACTAAATTATTAAATGTCTTCAACCAGACAAAGCAAGCAGAATAAATATGTATTTTAGGAGCAGCGCTGAATAGCCCCTTGTTAACATGTCAGGAGAAAACAGCCCCTGGTGAGGGTGGAGATTTACAAAGGGGGCTGCAGGGAAAGAGGCCCAAAGGTGATGTCGGTTCTCCTCCATCCCTTGTTCCTCCAGTTAACCTTTCTCCCTGTCAGCACCGTGAGGCCAGAAATAGCAAAGAGAGCACTAAACGGGGTTTGGGAGAGGAGACTGAAACTCCTTTTCGTGGCTGTTGGGACCAGCGTGCCTTCGGAGATAACTGGTGTTTGTGCATCGCTGGGTGGCTGGGATGTCCCTGACATGTCTGGAGCTATGGCAAGGTGGGTGGCCACCTGCTGTGGCTCCAGAGAGGAGCCTCACACCTCTCCATACATCATAATATACAGAAAGTATCTTCTGAAGGTACACTTACAGGAAGAAGGGGAAAATCTGAAATAATTCTGAAGGTGTTTTAGGTATCAAGCATTTAAAATTTTTGTTTTAAATAATATTTTGACACCTAATTAAAATTAAAGCCCCATCAGCTGGCTTAGTAATTTCCCTCATTTTCAACGTAAGAATTATTTTTAGGGTAGTGCTTTTTTTCAGCAAGAAAGAAAAATTAACAACTTATTTTTAAGTCAACTTTAAATAGTATCCCACTCCTTATTGCACTTCCTTTGCCCCACATCCCATCACTCCAGTTCTATCAGCTTTGTTTTGTGCTTGAAAAATAGACACTGCTCACACAGACACCCTCCGCTGCCCACCTCCAAACCAGCACAGAGATAACTAGAGGAATAACAAATACCAGAAGTTAGGGAACAAAGATCAAACAGGGCATCCATACCAGACTGAATTTCAGTTTCAGCTCCAAGATCACTGGTGATATTTTAGCAAAACTGAGATTCTTGTGATCATGGAACTTGGTATGGAGGCAAACAGGTGATTGGAAACCCCTTCAACAACCCAAAAGAGAACCAAGGAACACTAGAATGGAAAGCAGGAACCACAATGAAATGAATACACTAATGGTTTAGATTTTGCCTGGGCCATTGTGTTTTGGAGTTAAGATCTTTACTGGATATTTAAGAGTAGAAGTGAAGATATCATTGCACCATGCTGAGTTTCTAGAGTCCCATACCCAGCTCTTGCCTCTGCTCTAGAAGTTGTGATGTGTTCGGCATCCTGTCTGGAAAAGGGATATGCTGGTTTCAGTTCTCTTTTTCCACACTTACTTTATATTGCATACCCATCCTAGGCAGAAATAATTTTAACATAACATCCAAGATGCCCATTCACTTGGGACTTTAATTTAGATGAACTATGAGTCATACTGCACATAGGTAGGATTTGACTTATGATCTGTGTTTTTCATGCCTCTCTTCTGTTTGATTGCTTTTTCAAAGCTATCACCTACATGAACCTGCAAATCCCAAACCTGACTTCAGCCACCACCCTCCCACAGTGACATCAGTTTGCTGCTATGGAGACAGTGACGTCATGACGATGTCCGACAGATGAAAAATTTCAGGTGATGAAAAAGCAATGGGCATCAGACACACTTCTCTGAAACGCAGATCCTGTTTGATTTTCCGTGCTTGTTCTGAACGGAACAGAAATTGTGCATTGTAGAAGAAACAGCCCATTTCAGATAGAAAGGGGTGATTTGGGTTCGTGTGTTTTCTGCACGCCTGCCAACCCAGCCATAGGGCAGGGGAATTTCTTCTTAAACCAGCAGTCCAGGGACAGCAAGAGACAGCTTCAACAGGTGATGGACTGGGTACATGGAGAGCAATGCTTACTGAAAATACCATCTCCCCTTGGCTGTAGAAGGATCTTAGGGGCTTGTTTCAGTTGACAGGGTGTGGATAGCAGCAGCCAGTTGGGTTTCTTCAGGTGTCTTCGACATGCACATACCTCTGGCAGACCTGACACAGGGCCAGTGGGAGACCTTCAGCAGCTGGTGACCAGCCAAGCTATCCGAGGACATCTCAGACGGCCCTATGTGTGCCCAACTGAATCAGGCCCCCAGTAAACCATCAAAGATCCCACAAAAGGACTGTGGCAGTAAGCCCTGGTCTCTGCTCTGTTAGATGTGAAACATCATCCCTGCTCATGGCTCTGTAGCTCCTGCCAGCCTTGGAGGAGTAACTCTGAACCTGCCTCTTTGGCAGAGCCCACAGCCTTACCTGCAGGAAGGTGGTGCAGAAAACCACCTGAAAGAAGTCTTGAAGACCATAAGCCATACCTCAACAAAGGGCAGCATCAAATACAGAAATGTTACAAATATTTATGTAACTTGTATTTAAATCTCTAATAACAAAGGCTCTATGCCTTCCCCAAAGTGACATATCCTTCCACTGTATTATGCGTGTCACTGGAAAGTTCTCCCAAAGATAATATTCATGTTGCTTCTCTGTAAACTTGTGCTGTTTAAACATGTATAGATGAACTTGTCTACCTTGGGCTCCCTTGTAGTCCATCACGATAAACAGGCATTTCTGAAGAAAGGTTCACTGGACCCATTCTAAATGTTCATGTCAAGGTAACATACTTTATCTTTGACTCCACTGCTTCTGTGATTATTTTCAGTAGCACAAAAAAATCCTGTCCCAGATTTTTTATTATTTCCCTCGAAGAAGGATTCTTCTGCTTTCCCACCCAGTGTACATGGTTTTTGCAGAAGTCTTTTACATGCTAGAGATAGTTCTTTGATTTCCTATCCACGTTTTTACTTCCAGAACAAAGAATTATTTCCTTCTGTCTTTGATCATGTCATTTTTTCATGTCTCTGATCGTATTTTGCTACACTCCATTCCCAACCTGATCTCAAAACTGTGTTAGAAACAAAAATAATGATAAAAATTACACAAAAAGGTGGGTTAGAGAGCCAGAAGAAGGGTATATAATCTAACAACAAGGCCACATAATCATGAATTGTGTAGATTTAGCCTAAATCTTGTCTTCTGGGCTGTTCCATATGGGCCACCTTCAGATATGAAAGATTTTGCTTTCCTCAGAAACACATTTAACCCTTGACTTTTCCACATGGGCTGCCAGAGAGTTGACTAGTAGCTCCAAAAGAGCAGTAGTGGTTTGGACATGACAGGCATCCATCTAGGAAGGACCACCAGCTTGTTTTTATGGAAGCCATCACTTCTAGGCACCTCTGGGAACTGACCTTCTGACACTGTTGGCCTTTGCCACCTTGGAACCACTGACCCAGAAGAGTGGATGGGACTTAAAATTCATTTGCTAAACCTTGGGACTGTAGTGTTTTTGCCTGATCTTCCCCATTGGGAATCTTAATTGAATTACTTGTGCTGTGTGTAGCGTCAAGGCAGTAATTACAGAAGATCTTGCGTTCGGCTGTGTTTCTGCTGAGGCTGAGCAAATAGGATTAGAATTCTTCCTCCGAAATCGGCAGTGCAAATTAAATGTTTATTCTTTCATGTAGGGAAAATGTCAGCTGTTTCAAATGACCTGCAAAAGATCTCAAATGATTGGGAATCATGAAAGATAAAAGTCTGACTTCTGACTGAAAATGTTCTGCAAGTTTGGGATCTTTTTCCACCCTTTTTCTCTCTTTGGACTGAGATCAATGCATTAACTGAATACATTTATGCTATTATGTTTGGGGGGTATTTTTTCTTCCTTTTTTTTTATTTCTTAAAGTCAGTAAGGTGTTCTAGTCAGAACTGATCATTTAACTTTTATAGCCTGTAAAATTCCAGGCTTAAAAGGATACTGTCAAGTCAAATTTGACTCCAAATTAAGTTTTGGGCTGGGAGTCAAGAGACATGAATTCTAATCCCAGTGACCTGCTGTGTGACCTGCTTCACCTCCTTGTACCTCGGCGTGCCTCTAGGTAAAACAGAGATACAATGCTCCTTTCGGCAACGGCCTGTATCTCCCGTGATGGTCTCACACTTCCAGGCACCACAAGACAGCTTTGTCCCCTTAAAGAAGAATGACATGGAAAGGAAGGTTATTTAGTAGTCAGAGAAACAGGCTGCGGAGCCACTTTCAGCCTTACAGGGCCAAAGCTGTCCCTATTGCAACTCTGCTGACGCCAAATGGTGCTGAACGTGGTCCAACGTGTACATTCTGCTTCCTGAGGGACGTCAGCGGTGAAACGCAGCCAGTTAGAAAATGCAGCCCAAAGAAAATCAATCTCTGCGCTCCACCTGCCCAGGCAAGCTCACTCACAGCCTTATCAGCGCTAGTCCCGGCTCTGACCTCACACGATTTTGGAAGTCACTGGTGAGGCTGGGGGAAGGAAGACAGCTTCCTGAACCCTGCCAAATGTAACCTCTTTTTCCATACCATCCTGCCTCCTATCTTGCTCTCAGGGTTATTCCAGAAGGGATGCTTGGAGAATATCTTATTGCACGATGGTGGCAAAGCAACTAGAGCAACTCCTTTGCATTCAGGGCTCTGCCAAAGGAAACACTTCTCTCCTTCCCCTCCCATAAATGCAGCCTTTCTCCTGCTCTGTAAATCCCCTCGTGCAATAAGACCAATTGTCAAAACAAAGGAACATCTGTGAGTGGTGTGTGGAGCATGGAGCAGAGGAGAGGCCACAGCCCTACCTGAGGTTAGTGTCCGGCTGCAGGGGCTGTGGGAATCAATAGCACATCTGATCTAAGCTTGACCAGTGCCAGGCTGTGTCCTTTCAGGCTGGAATGGCCCTACATGAATGAATTCCTGCTCACTCAAGCAACAGAAATGCCCACCTTGTATCTACCTGTAGACTGAGGAAATTTTGCACAAACCAGTGTTTATCTCACACTTGAAGGTGGCTTCCCAAGACATTCTTATGTGGCCAGGGATGGTGGATGGTATCCTTGGCGGAGGGATGCTAAATGGAACAAGGTAGAAGAGGGTCTCCCCCTGCCTCCAGTCAGGGTCACTCAGGTGACGGACCTTGCAGGATGCCCGAACATACCTGCTCCAGCGCCGGTGACAGATGGTGACTGACCTTCCCTACTCAAACAGAGCATTGCTTTGCCCATCTGTGGAGAGGGGAAGACTTCACCCCCTGCATTGCTGAAGCCATCACCTCTGCTCTGTTTCAGATGGAAGTAACAGGCCATTTATTTTGGGGGAGAAGAGACGAATGTGGCTATTGGGATCGGGGAAGGCAACTTTCTGACAGACAGCTTGTTTCAGTGCCTTCCTTCATGCTCCTTTTCAATGCAGCTCATGATCACGTTTAACCCCCTGCGACATCTCACCCACCCAAACCTGCCATGGGCTGCCCACCCCAAGGGGAAATCCAGGTTTCGTATCTAATCGGCAGTCCTGCTGAGCTCTGCTGCACCCCGATGCTCTCAAACCCCTGACAGATATGGCCTGGGTCCAAGCAACGGCTTGAACAGCGGTGATTTTACAAGCCCTTCCTTGTGTGGCTATTTTCATGCCCCCTTCCTCACTCTGGGAAACACTCGGGGACAGCCATAAATTTGTGATACATCATCGTTCGCACTCCTAGGCTGAACGCAATATTCCCTCAGCGAGGCTTCATTAAGAGGAAATTCATGCCTTAAACACCTTGCAGCCTGCATTTTTGACAAGTCATCACATTTTTGTGTGCCCTGCTTTATTTTAAAGCCCCTCTAGTAATGACATTCCTGAACAGGGGCTGCTTTGCAGCTTTCAGAGGGGGAGCCTTTGTCATCTGGGAGCAGCGGAGAAGGAAAAATGGGATGTAGAATGTGTATTACAATGCAGGGGAACAACCTGTTGTGTAATTTTGTCTTCTGGGATATTGCTGTCCCTCTTTGGCGGGCAGGTCAGGACAGAGAAAAACTTGATGTCTTAAATCAGTAAGGAAATTGTCACGCATGAGCAGGGCATGCTGAGACTTGTATAGGAACACGGAGTATCGCTTTATCTATACAAGACCCTGCAGAGAAGCTGTCCGCAAACTCCAGAGCCCACTTTGAACTGGCATCTTTTTCATTGCAATGTCGTCCCTGCCCAACCAACTTTGCTCATAGGTGCCAGAGGTAAAGCCCTCCAGTCTTGCACTCTTCAAGATCACCTGGGAGAGCTGGAGAGCTTTTCATGGCGAATGTACTTTTTTTTTTTTTTTTGGTGTCTATTTGCAAGTGTCT
This sequence comes from Ibycter americanus, assembly GCA_035590275.1. Lineage (NCBI taxonomy): Eukaryota > Metazoa > Chordata > Aves > Falconiformes > Falconidae > Ibycter > Ibycter americanus. The sequence continues at coordinate 52,071,799 of JAVJGI010000050.1, forward strand.
AGCTCTCAGCCCTCGGCCCACAGCAAAGTTGTGGCACAGTGTGATTAATAACTTTAACCATGGACAGAAAACTGGCTCCAGAGGTTGTCCCCAGAATTAAAACAGCACAAATCAGGACAAAATGAGAAATCTTTTAAAAGAAATAATTTTCTTTGAGAAACTAAGTAAACAAGGCAATGTTTTCCAACTTGGATGACTACAGAGAACTACCCAAGTCCATATGCAGACAGCAGAACAGAATGATCTGCACTTGTGGAGATCCTAGGGATCTTCACTGGCTGTTGGATTGATAAGTGATAGAGAAGTAATTTTGATTTTGGTTTTACCTCTATTAAACTCCCACACCAATAAAAACAAAACAAATACAAGGCCTCCTAGTCCCCAGATAACCACCATCCCCTACTAATGCTTTTACCTGATACATCAGCAGGACTCAGGGGGAAAAAGCTGAAAGACCTGAAATTTCTACCATCTCTGAAAGCAGAGAAATCTGTTGTGTCCTGAAGGCTTAGATGATCTGTGGAGCCTGCTGTATTGATTTAAGACAACCATTTTCATCCAATGCATTTAACCAATATATCTCTTACAGTGATAACCTAGCGGGCTATGTGAGTGTGAAGTCAAGCAGATTTGCTTAAACTAGTTTCATTAGTAACTTACACTAATCCCATTGATGCCAGACTGAAGAAAACTGAGATGTGCTGGTACCCCTGATGTAGCTGTGCTATGAGTTAGCAACCAAGAGCTGGAGAGCTGTGATGGACATCTGCAGGCTGTCACCTCTTCAGTTGTAACTGCTAACCTCAGAAATCATCTACCTACCACCCTCCAGCTGTTTGTCCCCCTCTTCCTGCTGAATTCCCTCTGTAAAATCCTTTAATAACAGTATTGTACAGTACATACATAACAGTTGTATGGTACGTTGTGAAGTCTGCCATGTCAGTGCTTAGATGAACCAAGTTTAGGTGAATCTTCATCTCCGGGCCATCCTCTGTCCAATCTGAGCCAAAGAGGGCTACGAACCAGGGTAACCAGGCTGTACTCAGCGTACAGAACATCACAAGTTGAGAAAAAAACAGTTTTCATGGTCATGCATTGTCCCTAAGGAGCTCACTGCTACTCAGGGCAGATTCACTGGGACTCAGGTCATGGCTCCGTGAGATTCACTCTGTGTAAGAGGTTTCCTGTCATTCAGCTTGAAATCAGCAAGTGGTCTGATGGTCAGATAAGGCTGACACACAGCCTGAGCCCAGCTTGGGCCTGGGGAAACGGCAGGGACTACACAGAAATTCAGAGAACTAAGGATGAAACCTGTGAGTCTTAAATAGGACAATAGGTGGCCTCAGTAACCTACTATCTACTACCTACCTACCTGTGTATCTGTGTATCTATGTGTCTGTCTGTCTGTCTACTTTTTGCAAGCAGCCTGTTTTACAAACACTGCAGGTTCCAGCCACAAATCAAAAAATTACTTCCATTGCAACCAGTGCCAAGGATGGACGTTGCAGGAAAGTCTCAGTGGGTCACTTCTAACTCTTTGGTTTGTACCACCAGTGAAGGTCTTGCAATTGGAACCTTGTTAATGATGTGCAAGAAGGAATTAATTGTGTTCCCATAGAATGGAAAGGGGTGAGGCTAGTGTGCTCTCTGGGGTGATCATGTATTCCCACAGCCAGTATGTCAACTGAACTGAGAAATGGGACTGAAACCCTCCAGATTTAGTGACTCATCACCAAAAATGGTTTTGGTTCCCCACCTTCTCAGACCAGGATGACAGTGTGTAACCACGCATACCTACAGCAGTGAGTTTCACCACGAGGAGGTGGAGCTCAAACACATGGTCAAGACAACGTGGCTTAAATCTGTCATCTCTCACACGGTGGTGTAAATGTGCTCTGTGGCCACCCCAGCTGAAGGTCAAAGCTCACCTCTTTCCCATTAGGGGTTAGCTAAGCTGGAGCACATCAGACATCTGAAGACTATGCACACAGACAGGTACTACAGCTGAGCCGTTAGCTGTGAACTCATTAGGCCACTGGGCTTAATCAGGGGTTCTTGCCCTGACCAAAGCAAATAAATATCTTTATATTCTTCATGAGTTTATATCTGTCCAGATATTACTATTACTGCTACTATTACTAACATAATTGCTACTATAAGCAACCTGCTATCTAAATTGTAAATTCCACCTTTCCCTGGTGGTTTGTCATTCGTTTGACTGTGAAAGTTGGGCTGACAATTTGCAGTTGCCGAGGGCAGATTTCACTCTGAAAACATCTTGCTGCAGAAATGGCCCTTTCTTTTTCTTCTGTGAAATGCGAGAGGAGGATTCACCTTGATTTTGCAGCTGGAGAAAGTTCAACTAAAACTTAGCTAAGTACATTTTCCGAGAAGATTTTGCTTTGATATATGTTCACTGAAATGAGAGAATCTGGAATTCAGACCTACTGATTCAAAGTGTAGGTAGTGCACTGCTGCTGCCTGCGCAAGCTCTGCAGCATCCTTTCTTTTTGGGCCTGAGCTAGGGTGTAAATCATGGAAAAAGTAAATACTTTAGGGCTGAAGTCCCAGGGTGCATGTGGGCTAAAAGGGAGGAAGGATTCATAGATCCAACTGCACATCCTCAAACTTGGAAGCCCCCGTGAAGCTGTCAGGCCCACGTTTTAAGGAGCACCAAGGTCTTCTAGAGGCCAAGAGGAGCTGGGAACTTAAGTTGCTTAAAAAATCTGGTCCTTGGTCTAACTTCTGTCCTGTGACAATTTCTTGCAAAAGCTAGTAGTCTCAAGATGACTGTTCATTAATTATGAATAAAAAGGATAGACAATTATTAGAAAAAAACCCACCCAATGGTCAAGACAGGAACAAGAATATTTCTTGTTATTGTAGTTTAAAACACATGTGAACTACAAAGGGGGAAAGCAATCCACCTGAAAACACCGGCTTCTAAATGGGATTACAGAAAGGTTTTCGCTAAGGGAGTTTTTGCAGTGGTCAGTCTCTGCTAAAATACATGGAAGATGTCTCTGCAAGAGGCTGGACAGCATCAGGAGGTGGCAAAGGCACAGGCTAGATTAGGTGACTTGTCTAAGCTTTGCAGGGAAGACCAGTAGGCTCAAAGGCTGACTCCATACCTTCTGACTCCTCAAGCTGTGCCCAAATTGATAACCTCCCTCCCTTTCAATCTTGCTGCACTTTTCCCTGAAGACCTGTTTAGGGGTAAATATTTAAAGGCTGCTTGAAATAGCTTATCTTCCCTTTGAAGACATTTTATTGTTTGCTTTTCTTCCACTCCATGGACTTCTTCATTTTCTGTCCCTTCACTTTGCCTTCAGTCAAGAGGATGGAATAAATTAGCAAGCAGCATGTGAACCTCTGTTCGTTAGTTACACCTAAATACTACTAAGCCTATTAAGTTTATTCCTGGAACTGTCCTGTGCTACCACCCCCAATAACTTTTCTGTTCAGTAGATTTCATTTCCTTTGTTCTTACTTAATTTACTTGCAGCCAGGGGCTCCAGCAACCAAGCCATTAGCTTGCTGCTAATTAGCTGGCACTAACAGCCTCTCGTTATTCTTCGGGAGGCTTGGAGAATGTTTGCTCAGAGTCACATGGTGGGACAGCCTTTTAATAACAGCCATCCTGTCTAATTCTGCCTCTCCCCTGGTTTCTCGTATGGGTATCCAAGCTGAGTCCACCGGCACTGCCGGCGGGTATTTTTATAGCAGACAGAAAAGGAGAGGAAGCTATTTCGTGACACTCATTTCTCTGGAGATTGTTCCTCCTCCGGTGTGTCTGCGAAGGGTCAGGGACAACGCCTGATGTGACTGTAGCACCTGTCACGGCAGAAGGAAAGGAGACGGGATTGCCTCCCTCTGCCAGCCCCTGCTTGCGGCAGGAGGTCCGTGATGCCCCCCGCGCCGAGCATAGCACTCGTCCTGTTATCTGCCACCATATGCTCCTCACCAAGGTCCTTGGTTTGGGTAGCCACATCATGGTGCTACTCTCTTCTGCTCTAGGACATTAACTATAACAGCCAGAGGGCTGGCAGATGGGCGTCCCAGTGCTGGGGAGGATTACGCACCTCTGGCTGGCGGGTTTCCCAGTCGCCTCCTCCCATCGCCGTATGGGTTGGGGAGGGGGGGGCCAGGGTGCCACCCCACCCTGTGGTGTGACAGATGTTATCCTATCGCACAACCTGGACCATGAACCTGGGGTATCAGAAGTCCAGCAACCGCAGAGGTTAGGACACACGCCACACTGAGCATCTGCCCCACTTGCCAGTAGGTCAGGTGGTGTTTTTCCTGGCAAGGGGAGAGGTCTGGTGATCCAGGGAACCCAGTAACCCTCCCCACAGCCTCCCCCAAACCCCAAAGATGCAACTCTTGGCACTTGCTGGTCACCAGGTGCCTCTTTTCCGTCTGAGCAAAACAGGAAATGAGTCAAGCAGGGAAACACACACTCACATGAGGAATTGCCCTCATAGGGCTTGAGAAGAGACCGCCTAGGAGGTGTTTGTTATTCCTGGGCAAGGAGGATGCATCTGGACACCATTCCCTGAGGTGGCATGGCTGTGGGCTGTCAGCAAAGGGTGGGGACAGGTGGAAAAAGCTGGTGTCTTCTGACACCTTGTTTACTCAAACCCTTCTGGCTCAGGATGATTTCTCTGAATCCATTTCTCAATCACCTGGAATAAATGTCCAGTGCCTGGGGTGCTCTGCACTTCTTGGAGACCCGAAAAAGGGTGCCAGAGGTGCAGCTTTTCAACGGAAGCACTGGCACCTTCTCTATGAGGTGCCAGGATCCTTCTGGGAGACACCAGTCTCTCTCCAAGGAGGAACAGCACAGCATTTTTTAGCATTTTTTTAAAGTCAGCTCTTCAGTGCATGACACAGAGAGAAGCAGCACCTCTGGGCTCTGGCTGACACCACACCAGCGTGTCCCTTGCACCAGGACTTGGCTCTCTGGCACATTTTGCATCTCTCCCCCTGCTGCTAACCTCTGGCAAGGCAAGCTGCGTGCACAGGGAGGAACATCACCTACTCCCACATCACCTTGGGCCTGCCATGAAATTCAGTTCACAGTCAATCAGCCTCATAAATCCTACACTCTTGAGCTGAGGGGCTTCCACAGCCCCCCGAAGGGGAGAAGCAGCAGATGCTCCGTGCCTGAGCAGAGCCCTGAGCTACGGGTGTTTAGGGGTTGTGCCAGTGACAAGAGCAGAGAGCTGTGGTGGTGTGTGTTTTCGAGCATGCCCTTCCTCTCCCATCTTCACATCCCTCTCCTCTCAAAGAAGTTAAAGCATTTTTCTGTGTTCCTAGCTCTGCCCCAGCCTCTCTGCAGGATCCAAATCCAAGTGAGAGGCTGCTTGGTGTGCCTATTTATCATTGCACTGGCGGCCGCACCCCACAGCTCCCAAGAAGGGAGGAAAAGGCAAAGTGTGGCTGTGTTTCCTGCGATACAGCCATTATCATCTCCCCATGACCTGGATCAGGAAGGCATAGGAAAGGAGGGGAAGCACAGCTGCAGGACAGCGACATAAGCTTTGCTGCCTGGCAGACCCTGTGCTGTCGCATCCACTGCAGCAGTAGGTGGGAAGGAACCAGCCTGGAAGCCTCTGCAGTGGGCAGCAGCCCACAGAGCCCCCCTGTGCTGCTGAATGCAATGCAGAGGGAGCCAGTGTCCAAACCCACCTTTGCTGACTTGCACCTTGCACGGAGGATGCAGCCGAGCATCGCCAGCTCCCAGTGAGGGCTGCAAGAGCAGAGCAGCCCACCTGGGGGGCAGCGTGCCCAGCCGGCATCACGCTGGAGCCCAGGAGTGGTCACTTTGGCACTACATGCTCCTGTCCATCACAGGTGGCTACTCTGTGCCATGCAGGCAGGCTCAGTTCCAAATCATCTTCCTCCCCCATTGTGACTTTTCATCCATAAGTTTTGGTGAGTTTGGTTTATTTATTTTTTAACAGACTACGGCCATTTTATATTTTTTTTCCTTTCTTCCCAGACAAAAAGTGTGTTTAGTCATAGACAGACTGGGCTATTGCTTCAAAGAATGTTTGTGCCTGAGATTTAGCTATTAGGAAAAGCGTAAAATTTTTTTGTCAATGTGTTTGTGCATTATATGTGTGTATATACATACATATATATTTTATGTATATGCACATATGTATACATATATACATATATACACATACGTATATACATATACACGTGTGTGCGTGTATACTGTTGTATGTGTGTGTACCCAGTTGCTACAGAATGGTTTATATTTGTGGTTATATTTAATATGTAGGTAGTTATGTATGTAAATATATACTTGCATGTGTGTGCTCTTGTAAATAAACAAACATATGTAAGGAGAAAGAGGGGGGCATGTGTGACAAAACGGAATAGCATCATATCCCGTTACATAGTTCATGGTCCCCCAGTTTCCCTCATGCCCTCTGACTCCCTCTGTATTGATGAGGCAATCATGGCCCAGGTCTGGATCTGCTTCCCTGGCATAATTCTGGCTGGGGCCAGCAAACACTTGCCCATACAGGACCCAGCCCCATCAGGGTCTCTCTGCTATGGACACAGCTGTTCTTTTTGTGGGGCAAGGAGAAGAGCTCAGCCCTGCTGGTGTGAACCATCGAAGTCCAGCTGATCCTTTGCCTGCCGGGAGCAGATGGCAATCCTGGTTACTAGCCCCTTCCTGAGCTTTTGAGTTCAGTCAGTGACCTGAGCTCTGCAAAAGACAGAAAATAGTTAAATATAAGTTGCATTGTGCTCAAGCAATAGTATATGATACGTGTATCCTATAACTTACATGCATCTTCAGTACAGCACCTGGGATGCTCTAGAGAGGACTACGTATCAAGACATAGCATAATCAACTGCCTAAACTGCATAAGCTAGAATCTTTCATGAGTCTTATATTTCAACACAAGCCTGAAAAGGACGGACAACTTTCTACAACTGAAGACCTACTTCAGGCTAAATCCCCAAGTCCATATTCAGAGAACTCAAGCAGCCTGAATTCCATCTAAGCTGAAATCAACACAAGCTGCTAGACTGGTCCTGCACTGGCCCTAAATCTTGGTCTTCATTCCACTGCTTAAATGTGGATGTAGGACTTCATGTTGAAGAGGTATTTTTGTTTCTTATTTTTTTAACAGATGGCAAGAAAGACTAAAACCAACCAACAGCAAAGGGATGCTTTAGCATTGGTCTGCCCAGTATTTAAGAGCATGCAAGAGCTAGTAGCATGGTGGGAGATGCCTGCAGTGTGTTGGGGCATGAGAGTGGAGAGAGACTAGGAGTAAAGGCAGGGGAAAGTGCTGCAACTTGGTATGTGCTCTGTGACCCCGTGAACCCAGCTGGAATGACTGACAGTTCATAGCCTTGCATGGACATGGACACCTGAGTCTGGCTGTGGAGAAATACAAGGCGATGATCTCTGGTAAATATGCTACACCGGACCAGTATTCCAAGACCACTCATGCAGCCCATCTTAGAGCACTAATCTGGGCTCAGAAAGAACTACTGCTGAGGGACTGCAGACTTAAGTGTGCCAGGGCCCATTTTCCTTTCTAATGAAATGGGGTTAATGCTAATTCTTGCACTGAAAAAGCATGAGGATGGTGGAGACAACTCCCCTTAGGAGGAGTCGGCATGAGCGGGAAGCTTTGCCCTGAACTACAGGCAGGGCAGGGCTTCCAGCTTGTAACTGATAGACCAGAGTCCAGATGAGGATGTTTATCCAAGAATTAGCATGTGTAAATCTCCTCAACTCCTGTTTATCTGCCCTTTTTGCTCAAAGCCATGTGTTCTTCCTGCTTGTCGAACAGCCCAGGGACTGCTGGGATCTCACAGACGAGTCTCATGCAGATACCAGCGGCAGGAGCGGAAAGACCAGAAGTGCCAGCTGAATTTATACCGTGCCGGTATAAATATATTTAGCCTGATCCCCTGCTTCTGTCCAATAGAGAAAGTCAAACAGTACGTGTAGATTTGAAAAAGAAAAATTTTATTTTATTAATTAATAATTAATTTTATTTATCCCCTTCTCATAAAACCTTAACCAAACACAGCTGCTTTCCTACAACACTCTGTGATCTTCTTTTTTAGTTTATTTGTGGGGTCTTTTGTCACCATGCAACCGCAAGGAAATCTTAGTTATCATTGCCTGGAAATATCTGTGATAGGACTGACTTGAATTTTAAACATCTTAACCTGAGCCAATCACCCCGGATTGCCTTTATGATTAAAGGATGGAAGAAGGCATTTTAAGGAAGAATTGCCTCCCCTTCTTTAGGAGAAGATGAGGACAGCAAGTCCTAGACTCTGCTGTCTCTCTTGCCAGTGAACACCTCAGACAGGGATGTCTGCAATAGAGATGGTTGTATTTGCTGACATGAATAACTTCCACATTGTTGCTGATTTTTTGTGTAATTAAGATTTCAAATCCTGCAAGCAGTCTCTGAAGTCTTCTAATAACATCAAAATCCCCATGGAATTAAAGTTATTGGTTAACAATCTGATTAGAGAGGAAGAACACCTACAGTTAAGTTCTACAGAGAGCAGGGAATACGTAATTAAGATGTCAGCTCCTCACCATGGGATGTTTTGGATATTCAAAGTTGACCTGGGCTCAGGGTTGAAATGGATGAGTCCATAGAAGTAGCATCCATGGGGAGTTGCAAAGGAGAAAGACAGCCCCTGCATTTCAGGAAGTACTTGAGCTGTAAATTCTTGGAGGTTGGGAGAATATTTGGAGAATTATCACTACGTGCTTTGTCTGTCCTTACACTCCTTCAGAGACATCTGCATTGGGAAAGGATATTGGCCGTTTATGGAAACAAAACACTGGGCTGGGTGGGCCTGTGGTTGGAACCCGTACAGCCGTTCTGACGTCCCCAGCTACTAGCAGCCCATGGGCTTACGGAACAGAAGAACAGGCTGCTGTTTTAATAAGTCCCTGACAAACTCAGAGTCCATAGAGGGTGTGAGTTTGACATTAAACAAGTTCAATAGAACTGAGATGAGTACAAACTGGAATTGTTAACTTGTGGGTTGGTTTGCGTTTTTTTTCTTTTTTTCTCCAGTTATCAGCTTCACGCGTGAGTATTGCTTCCAAAAGTTGGATATTTCCCAAAGTGAGAGGATCACACCTCTCCTTTGAGAGAATGGTGGGCGAGGAATGTAAAACCATATCTTGAATAATCCCAGAATAATGGAAGATGATGAAGGTAGGGCTTGGAGTGTCTCCCGTCACTTCAGGAAAGGCTACAGAGTGAGCTCAGCCATCATTAGCCATCAGAGAGCCCTCACACTACCTCCCTAAGGCTTCACCAGTTCCTCTGTTGAAAGCTCCTTATCAGCCCTGCAAGTTCTTCTGCTGTGAGGTTTTCCTGACAGACTGTACAGTCATAAAAATGATGTTCAGACTTCCCACCTAAGCCAGCTGGATGTGGGGGTGTGTGTGTGAGATGGACCTCAAGGATTCCTAAATATGTTTCTCCCAGGGAGATGTTCAGCTGGTTCAAATTGGCACAGCTGCCTCCCAGTTATCCCCGAATCATAGAATCATTGAGGTTGGAAAGGATTTTTGAGATCATCAGGTCCAACTGCTAACCCAGCACTGCCAAGTCCACCACTGAACCATGTCCCTCAGCACTGCACTGGCCCTTGACTGAGAGACCAGGGAGCTCCTGCTCCTCCCTGCACACCAGAGGATAAAGCAGAAGGGACAGTTATTTGGTTACTCTATGACTGCACTGTTTGGGAATGAGAACATGCAGAGGTGGAATGGAGGTACCATTTATACATGGTTCCTAAACCTCATCTGTTTTTTCACATTTATGCCCAAATGTTCTTCTTCCATGTTTAACCCCAAACAAGGCAGATATCACTTCAAAAACTGGCTGTGGTTCAGCAGTCACTTCTGTTCAGGATGAATCTCTTTACATCCTGCAGACAGCTTGTGTTACACAGTCCATATGCCTCAGATTTTCAGCTCAGATACTCTGTTTGACTTTCCCATCACCTTGCTCTGCAAAGCAAGTGTATGTCCCAGAAGCAGCTCAGTTTGTTCAGTAATAGAGCAATCCAGCGTCAGCAGTTGGGGTTAGTAATTAGAAACATTTCTCTCAACAGGCAGAAAGAACTGAGCTGCTCTTTGTGATTACAGCCATGACCAAGGTACACCAATGTGTATTTATATTCAGCATACAACGTAGACACATTTGAAATAGGCATCATAGTCAACAGAGAAATAATCAATAGGTAGAGAATCTGACGATGAACTTATTTTTTGCAAATAGAAGAAACCTGATACTTTGTACCCTACCTATCTCTGTGGACTATGAAGTACACCAAAGGCTCTAGCTCATTTGTAGCTATCTACATCGTAGCCACCTGAACTTAGAACACGTCCCAGCCTTGTACCCAGCCGTTACAGTCACTTCTCATTCCCATATCCCAGAGGAGCTGACTTTCTGCAATATAATCTAAGAAACTGTGAGAAAGATGTTAGTACTTCATATTCATCTTTGAATCTTTCCATGATCTTCATGGGCACGGTGATACAATGATTTAAGCTGTTAGCTGCATATCTCAGCTGATAAGTGAATGAAATTGATACAAAATCTAATGGACTTCCAAATGTAAACCATTAATTTCTGGGGAAAATGTCAAATGTAGATGGAGAAGCAAAACTAGACACATTCCCCAGTCAAGGCATTGGTAAAGAACAAGCCTTTCTACATGCCTCAGTTTTTATGATGCGTGTATTGTGTGTGCTCGTGTCTTTGCCAACTCAAATGGACAGAGCTAGGCAGCATTTCAATGGTATTTCAAAGCTGGATTTAAGTCATATTTTGTTAAACTCCTGTAACAAGTTTTGACCTTTCCAAGAATATCTTGGATGTCAGTCTATGGCTCATAATTTCAAGGTGGCAGCGGGAAAAGAACCCAGATCCTGTTGTTTACAAACTGCTTCGACATAAGCTAGGAAAAGCCTTCATTAGATGGTTTCAAGAAAGATTCATGACATACATTTGGACCGTGTTTACTCAATATACTAGAGGCTGAACTGACACACAAAACTAACGGCCAATGAATGAAAATATCATTTTAGTGGAAGTTCATTCCAGATACTGACTGCCTGATTAAAGGAAAGGCTCTGTCCTCAGTGGACTCGTGTGCTTAACAAATCACAGAAGCGCGCCCACTGAGTAGGTCATGCCTGACCATATTGTGAATTCAGATCTTTTTCCAGGCTCCTACCAAAACTCTGCCTTCAGATGACCCTGATGTATCTGAAGACCCAGTCATTGAAACAAGGGAACCAGTGTTGTGTGACATGTAGCCATAGGGCTCCTTGGTTTAAGAGCTGGTAGAGTGTCTTAGTGCCAGCAGCTTCCTGCGTCACCTGTTTTGGAAAGGACTTCAGACTTGGGTTCTCATTGACTTAATAGGAAATTATTACTTGAGGAAAGACAGGAGGCAGCCTTGAGCTTTCTTTGGGAAAACGTTTGTGTCGCTACCATTTAGATACTGGTCCCAAAATGTGGAAAAGTGCCAGAAGAAAAGCCATGTCAGTGAATGTGTGTAGGCCAGGGAAATTAATTTTATTAGGTAAGAAGATAGCCAAGCTCCCCAGGAGATATCTCAAAGGCATTTCCTCCAATTGTTTAGTCCTTTGCTTTTAGCATCATGCATTCTCCCTTCCCCTCCTACCAGACTGTTTGCTGGGAACCGTCCAAAGGCTGGGGGCATTTGTCATGGAAGAGGCACATAAAAGGCAGCGTGCCACAGTATCCATTGCATGTCAACAGGTCTGTCTTTCAAAAACTTTGTAAACAGCTTGCCTTGGTGGCTTCCAGGTCAGTGAAAGCGTTTTTTGTGTTTGTTTGTTTTTCCAAGTATTTAGTATCTTGTCCATTTCCTTTTCCATGTCTCATGATGCTTCATATCACTTTGACATTTATTAGCCATGTGAAGCACGATTTGGAGGAATCATTTAATCATTTCTGACTTCTTCTCCTTCCTTTCTGGGGGGATATCCTGCACATCTACTGCTCCTCGTTGCTGTCTGTAGTCATGCTAGACTCCTGCCCAGAGTACACTCATTGCTCAGCTCCTCTTCTAATCAGAAGGGGACCACATCCTTACTCATAAAACAATCTCAGCTGAGAATCAGGGCACTATAGGACACATGGTGATAGACAGTCTGTGAGCTAAAAACCTCAGTTTTCAAACAGCCTAAGGATGTGTTTTTGCAGTTATTGAGTGAAGCTAAAATGCAAATTGTTCAATGGTGTCACCTCATAGTTGAAGGACTGCCACAATCATAGAAACAGACTTCGTGTGTGCTCCTAGACTTGCCTGTGGTGGTGGTGGCTTCTGTTAGCACATCATGCTTGACAACACTGTTTGGACAGAAAATGCAGTCGAGGGCTGTTACTGTGACTCCTGATAAAAATGAACTTCTTAAGTTGAATTTAGTAGTTGATTTGATCCTCTGGCCATTTTAAAATTGTGGGAAATGTTTCATTTACTTCCATCTGCCAGAAGTTACAGCTGTATCTGAATGGTGTGTTGAGGAAAAATAATCATATATGGTAAAGCTCTGTTTGTCTGGACTGTTTTAGATATCCATTTAAGAGCAAGATGACTTATGCCCTGCTTGTCTCTGTTGACTATACAGAGGCTGAGATGACCATCATGAATGAAGACATCAGGGAGCAGCAAAGCCAGACTTCTCCATGAGGACAGAACAAGCTGAGGAAAACCACAGTCCATGCTGGGCTATGCTCCCTCTGAATTTCAACAGAGCTCCTGGACCAGTGACCAGAGGATGGAGGTCCCAGGTGAGGCTCGACAGTGCAATCCAGAACTGTTAGAGCATTCAGGGCCCTGACAGAGATGGAAATTTTGAATATGCAAGGTCCGCCACCATATACAAATTGTCACGCTGGAAAATGCTAGTAAAACTGAGACTATAACCTAGATCTGCAGTTTATTGTGAAATCTCAGCTATCAGCTCTGTCAACCATGACATCTGCTGAATGACTTCCACAGAGGCTCTTTGGTTTCCATTTTAATCCAAAAATTTAGTGGTCACTATGTTTATTTGATATCTTGAAAAATGACACCACTCTAATGGATACCATTAAACAAAAAATCACCTGGGAACAGTTTCCTTTTCACCCAGTTAAATCTCTTTTGAGCTGCTATGCACCAACCCACCAGTGAAACCCTAGGAGAGATCCATTACAATGTTATATTGCCTACTCATGTTAAGCCACAATTATTACTGCATTTTTACTTTCCAAGATATTGTCCATTTTCAGGAAAAATGTTGATAAATGGAGGTGTTTTGATGTGGTGCTTAGTGTGTTTAGTTTCTAAGGAGAAAATAAAGGGATAGTGTGGTTACGTTTTTTAAGTGCATGCAAATACCTGCAAATAAGTTAGCAAGGCTGGACCCTGCATATGTAAAAGGTATAAGTCACCATGGTCGGTACTATTGAAGAAATACGAGTGAACATCACTTCTTCCGAACACAAATATCTGAATCGGGTCAGATGAACCGCTACGTAAATCACCCCCCAGAAATAGGGGAGATGAAAGCCTGGGCTGGGGTGTTGCTGAAGGTAGAAGTTATTGTCCCACACTGATAACGAGGGTTGGTTAAATAGTTGCTGTTTTTGACAGATAGGCTTACCATTAGCCCCATTCAGATTAATACAAAAATGACACTGTTACTGAAACAGAAATCAAGGTTAGTGTTCTCTGTTAATCAAAGGAAAGAAGCATTTCTACAAAGCAAAACTTTGCTGGGAGTTTGCCATCCCTTTCAGACCTTCCCCCTTCTTGGCCTGCAAAACAAGGTAAACTACTCAAAATGTCATAGAAGTACACAAACCATATCCTTTTAACACTCAAACTGTGGCATTTATGTATTCACTGACAGCAGTTAAGAGACATCTATCTCACAACAGCCATTTTCACTAGCTGAACACCAACTCATATGTATTTACATCACTTCCACATTAACATCACTGTTTAGGTCACCGTGACCTTAAAAATCATCAAAATTCTCATTGTCAAAACAGCTTTGGCTAAGAAATTATGTAGGAAGTTTTCCTCCTCACACAGTGCCAGGACATCCTCTGTACCCCACGTCAGCACGTGCCAGACCAACAAATTAGCACATCCAGCAGCTTTCCTGCCTTGTTACCCAATTAACGAAAAACAGATGCCTTCTTCTGTCTTAAATGCAAATTTTTTCCCACATCCCATTGTGCCAACAAACATCACTTCTAAGCCTCTGGGCTCCCAGGGGCCCAATTCCTTTAATTTGTACTAATACAGTTGCCCAAAGCCTTGAAGGGGTTGGGCAGAGAAGTTGGTTACTTGGTAGCCTGGTCCTGAAGAAGATGGTGAGGTTGACCCTGACTGTCCTGGTGAACAGAGACATGATGACATGATGACATTGTCTTCCTTACCAGCCAGGGAGCTTTGCTGACCCTCAGTTTAAAGGCACAAAAATCCAAGAAAAAAACAAAATTATAGAAACCCCAGACCCCTTGGCTATGCTTCAGCACCTGACTCGCCCATTCCATGAGTTCTTCCTTTAAAATCTGACTCCTGCGAAGAGTTCTTATCCAGTTCATTTCAGAAGGCGGCTTTTGGTTCCTTGTCCAGCTCCTTTTTGGTTTTGTTGGTTCATTTGTTTTATTTTCATTTTTGATGGGGAGAAGCAGGGCCTACTGTTTCCATCCTAACTAGTGTTTCTTGAAAGTTTTCTATTAGAATTGTTATACACATGAAAAATAATTTAAAAATAAAAATAAAAGATCCATTCTTTTAAACTACCATATGGAGTGCATTTCTTTATGCCAACTCTTAGCTTAGTAAGTCCTCCAAAGATGGTTTCTTAGATGGGAAGGAGAATGACATGCAACTAATCTCTACTTCAGGCATCTCGGTCTCTTAGAGAACCCAGAACTGAGCCTTAATTCCAAAGACACATACACTAGATGCACCCAGATTTTATACATATGCTTAAAATCCATCTATCCCAAACCTAATCATCTAAGACATCATCTGCCGTACCTTTAATAACTTGTATTAAAGGTAAATCTGGATAATCTGATAATGGCCACACCTTTCCTTTTTCCGAACACTCTCCTTACACAACCCCCTAGCTGTGTTTAGGAAGTAGTTAGCAGGAGCCAAAAATTTCAGTGGAGTGGAAAAGAAGTGATTGCTTTCATGGCTTGGATGTGTTTAAGATTGTGGATATGCATTTTTAGTTAAAAGACACCTTTGGGATATATCAGTCTAAACAGAAAAAAATAACAATATCAGGAGAGTCAGCAAAAAAAATGAGGGCAAACTGGGAATCTGGAAGACATTTCAAAAGATCACAGAAAAGGAGGGCTGGAAAGAAACCCAAGAAGCTGCCTAGTTTAAGGCTGGATTAAACATTCTTGATGTGGTTTTTTTAAGCCTTCTACAACTGCCAATAATAAATACTCTTCCCTTCCCCACTGCCAACCAAGTCCAATCCTTCTCCTGCCCTACCAGTAAGATAATGAGCCTTGTATCTCACCTGAGTTTTCAGAAGTGTCTTCCAAGTCTGTGACCTCACCTGTCCTTATCAAACAGAGAAATTTGTCCCTTTCCTTTCCATAGAAGCAACTGCCATCACTGCAGACTGTTGTCATCATTCCTTTGTTCCGGACTGTTCCTTTAGGTTATGTTAACTAGACCATTAGTTTTTGGGGATTACAGCGGACAGAGACAGATGTAGTGCTCCATATCGATGCTCGACAGTGTCTTGAGGAGTACTCAGGTTTGCTTCTGAGCTTTATTCCCTTCTTTCACATACACATTATTTGTGCTGTGCCCAAATAATATCTAAAATCAAGGAGTAACATATCTGTAATAACCTGGTTTTAGAACTGTCTTTGGGCACAAGGTAGGACTATTTGGATGAAGTTGCAGGATATCCGCTAGCTGAGTTAATAGCAACATCTGGGAATTAGATGTCCCAGTCTGAGGCAGACACCCATGGCTCGCTCTATAGCCACCTGAGAGGAACAGGAACTCAGAGCCACGCATACGACTTATTTTAGATGTCTGCTTTAGGACGATACTAATTGCCCTCCAGATTTTCCTTCAAGAATCCCAAAGCCCACCTTATACACCTAAGAATTCCTCATCTGATATTCTTTCCTTTTGACTTTTATCTTATTGATTGGAATCAAGGTTTTGGGCTACAGTTGTCTGTTATTTTAGCAGAACAGACTTGATTTTCCTGGATACTGTGCCAAGGATGCTAGTCAATAGCAGCCAAGGTTTGTAGTTAGATAGCGTAATGAATTTTGGAGATTGGATCTAATTATGATTCCAGTGTCCACTGGCTAAGAACTCCTCATTAGATAATGTTAATAACACTGCTGTTGGCTCCAATTAATAGATGAACACAGCACTGCAAACTGCAAGGTTAGGGTTCCAGCTGTGAGGCTTCTTCTCAGCTTGGATACGAGCCTTGGGTTTGGAGGGGGGTTATCTGTGTTTCTCTACCAGAAATGCCATCTTGCCTAATGGAATATACATAGATAACTTTCCTAACTTCAGAAACTTAACAGATCAAGACACCTAGTTCAGTGCAAAGCTTGGCTTCTATCATCCTTTCACGTACTCTTGTGTATCCCACTTAGCTCCCATGTCCTGGTCCAGAAGGGCACAAAGCTTCCTGTAGATCCTGTGTCCCCTCTGCCACCCCCACCTGGGTACCATAAATACTATAGGGTATCTCAATTTTCAGTAGACCTTACGTTTATAACTGAATCCCACCTAATACTTCTTAAAATGCCGGCTGAATTATGCCCTGTCAAAAATATCAGTGCCTATGTATAACCTGGGCTTCTAGCTCCCAGTACACCTGATGGAGATCTAATCGGTGAAGTTTAGAGGGTGATTTATCTCACACAACAGCAGACAGCCGCTGGCTTAGCTGTATCTCTCTGTAGGTTCCATTACTGTACTGGCTGGTTTCCCAAAAATCCTTTCCCAAGGCACTGGCTTTACCTTACCCAGCATTAAGCATCTCCAGTACAGCTGCCTATAGACAAGCTAAGTGCCCTACCTTCCTTTACAGCTAAAAGAGAGAAATCAATACTTTTAAAGACACAAACTGTCCCTCTGTTTTAGACTTCTACTTTGGGCTGAAGAGTCCCTGGCTGCACGCTGACTCCAACGGGACACCCGACGGCTGGCTCATATGGATGTGTCAGCGCTAAGATGCAGATTTATGGAGCGAGGGGAGGGGGCTGCAGCTCTGGCTGCGTTACACCCCTCAGCATCGCTGCTGGGTCTCAGGGCATGTGCTGATGCTCGGGAGCAGCTGACAGTTACCACTTCAGTTCCTAACCACAAAACTGGTACACTGTACCTGTAACCCTGGGAAGATCAATCCCACATCACCCCACATCTGTAACCTATTACATGTCTTTGTGCAGAAATATCCATGCAGTGGAATAGCACTGCTCTCTAAGAAAGTCTTTGGCTGGTAATGTTGAAAGATGTTTGGGTTTTGCAATGGTGCTGAAAGGCTGCCAAGAGGATGATTTGAGCATGGAGAAATTTCTCTTTGCTTTTTTGGTTCTTCTTTGCTTGCCTAAGGTGGTTGGTTTTGGAAATTGTAGGCTTTGAGTAAAAAAAAAACTGCCTGGAATTCAGTTGCAAACAGGAAAACCAGAGCAGGGAAAGTGAGAAGTTGTTCACATGAATGTTAGAAATGCTGCCATCAGAGACCATTCCTTGGGAATTAAAAACGACCACAAGGCATGGGAGCCAGTTTAGCTTGGGAAGTTAACACTCTCTTCAAAGCCTTTCAAACATGAAAACAGAGCCTTAAACCCAAGAGTGCTCCAGTGTTGGTGGAAAACCTGTCTTGGAGGAGCAGCATGGCCATGGGATGGTGCAATGTGCCAGGGCTCAGGAAGCCAGGTCTGTACTCCCTGAGGTGTGGCTAGCCAGCAGCAGCCCAGGAGCCATGTGTGCTCTGATTTCCCCTTCTGGAAGGCAAGGATAATGCAATAGCATCCCATCTAAAGAGACAAATTGCAGCAAACTTCTGCTCTTAAACTCCATGGCTTTGAGCACCTCAGCCCCATTGTGAGAACCTCTAACAGGTTTGACCCACACTACAAGTCCCTGAAGGCAAAAATAGTTTTGTCACCAAACTGATGTCACTCTTCATGGTACCAACAACACAAAAGCTTCAGGGTGGTCAAGGAGTGCCACAGCACAAGCAAATTCACAAGCTGCAACAAGGCTTTACCACAGGTCAGATTCTACTGTCCAAGTTGTTTCTCCAGCTTCCAGAGATCAGACCACACTCCTCCTCATCTCTGCTTCCTCTAGGGGCTGCTTCATCCAAGGCCAACCCTCCCATACTCCTCAGAGCTATTTAACCACTTTATGGGAATGAGCTACAGCTGCATATCATCCATGTCAATCAACCCACTGCCTTTGAAGCAAGGCCACAGCTGCATATTATCAACATCAATCAACCCACTGCCTTCATTCCTCTATAAGGAGATGATGATACAGAAGTGAAGGAGAAAGAGGTCTACCATGGAGCATGCATGGAGTGCACATAAGTCACACTATGCACAGCTGGGCTCTATCCCATACATCTGCAGGACAATTTCAGGACTTGTTTCCTAGTTATTACGTTCTGTGCTGGGGGTAGCTGGTTGCCCTGCGTAACCTAAACAGGGGTCTTTTGTGACAGAGGAAGGGGCAGTGGATTAGGCTGGCTGCTGGCAGCTCTGTAAGAGCTTACTTGCACTTCCCATTTCAGCATCTCTGTGCCACTGATGTCTCTGTTTCGCTTGTTTGAGTCACAGGAAGAAGGGAGGGAGGAAGGGTTCATCGCAGTGTGTAAGAGTACAGTGCCTTGCTCACAGCTGAAAGCACTAAGGTCTAATCTTGATTTATGTTCCAGTGTAATAGAGATAAATTAGTAGGACGCAATTCTTTTTTAGGAAGGATGCCTGAAGTTTGCAAGTCTGATGAAGACAGCTAATAGCAAAGCTGAGGCTCCCGATCCTCTCTTCCTCTGCTCTTTGCGCCCAGAGCAAGCTGATGAGCAAAGCAGAAATGAAAATGATAAATGATCAGGAACTGGTGCATGGTGAGTCCTGAGCTGTGAAGGAAGACCACATCGGGATCCCAAGCCAGGAAAGGCATTTATCTTCTGCGTGCTCCTCCAGCCTGCTTTCGCTGCAGTTGTAAGCTGACGATGATGAATATGCAGGAGGACAAACTGTCGTGCTAAACAGATTCCCACAGCGAGTGACAGGATTTGGCCTGTGAGGAGAACGAAGGGCTGAACCAGTGGCAAGAGATAAACTTGTCAGCTTTGCTGCTGATATGCCAGAAGGTCACCTCACCCTAGGGAAGTTTAAATAAACAAGTGGTGGCCAGGGCTACAGCAAGATCAACAGTTAATTGTAGATTGTTCTTTCAAAAAGAGCATCATAAAGGCAGATCTAGCTGAGCCAGAGTCACCAGACAGCAAAAAATAAGAGCTCCCTTCAGATGTGTGAAGGCTCGTAGGTTTTGTCTCAGTGTGTTCATAACTGGCTTCTGCATCTCCTGCAATCAGAGGGCAGCCAGCCTTCTGATGCACCAGGTCACCCCTAATCCTGACCCACAGACGGACCACATCCAGGGCAGGTGGGGCAGGGTGACAGCACTATGCCGCAGAAAGAACTTCTTGGGGACCTCCTGCCCAGGAGACACCCATGGCTTGCCACTCTCCAGCCCCCTAACTGTGCTGCTGCCCCATCAGAGGAGCTGCTGGGGGCCCTCCCTCATCACCCCCTACAAAATGCAACTTCTCACGCATTTCTCCATACCCTGGGAGAAGATAGGGCTGCGTCTGCCGAGCCCCCCATTGACAGCCCAGCACAGAGGTGGGGGGAGAGGCAGCCTGGAGCAGCGCTGCTGGGCAATGAGCTGTAATGAAAGCCGACAAAGTCCTGTCAAGCGAGGCTAGGACAGCTGACATTGATGATAAAGGGATATGAACTCACCCTGGAACTGGGGAAAAAAACATTCCAACAAACTCATAGATTAATGAGATTTTTAAATTTTTTTTTAAGCACCTGGGAGTGGTGGATCTGTGTTGTGTATTTGAAAACTACATCTAAACACATAAACTTAACCATAATGGAAAATGTCTCTTGGTACAAAAACATGTCCTAGGCAGGCTGTGAGGAGTCAGCGTGACTCAGGGACCATTTGTAGGAGGTAGTTGACATCTGGCCAACGTGTTTGGGGAGACAAGTTGTTCCATGCCAGGTGGTTTCTGGACCACAAAATGGTCACAAGCATTGCCCAGACCTGTGGTAGAGGGACGTTCTCAGAGCGATTAGTGCAGTGTAAGTGCAGTGTAAGATGCCTTGAGCATGACAGAAAGGAGGGGATATTAGCTTTAAGAAGGCTCTGGGCACTGTTTCACATGTTGTACAAGCAAGAGAGGAAAATAGGACCCAGATAAAGTTAGTAAGCAGGAACAGAGATAAAATTGTACTTGAAGGTAGCTGCTAAGGGTTTGCTGTTCAAACGGAAGGATGCATCAAGCTGGGACATGGCATCTGTGCTGGCTCTAGTGGTATTCGCACTTTCAGTCAGGACAGGGGTGGTGGAAAAGGGAAGGATCTTATTATATTTGCAGATGATGCGAAGCTGTTCTGGACTGCAAGGTATGTTCCAAAACAGGATTAAAATTCAAATGACCTTGGTACATTGGAGAATGGCCTGTAAAAAAAAAAAAAAACACCAAAAAACCAAACCAAAACACCACAGTGGTTTGTAATTCAGGGGAACTTTTTTTCCTTTTCAATTCCATCTGAAGCAAAGGGAAACACTCGGTTCATTGTAAAATGCAGAAATTTAAAGGCAGGTGGCAAGTTCAAAACCAACAAAATAAGGTGGTTTCATAGCTGGGTATGAATGTGGGTTCACCGTAAGGGTAGTGTGAGTGTGTAACTCCCTGACACTGGGTGTTTTAGACACAGAAAGTTTTCATGAGTTTGTGAGGAAGGTAAACAAATCAGGGGAATAGAAAACCATTAAAAGGTACAAAATGCACAGAAATCATGTCCAGCTTAGGAATTCCCAAAGGCAGAAATTGTTATAGACTGTGAGAGTATTTGATGGAAGCATTGCCATACGCTCACCGCATTCTTACACTCATTTGGTATTTGCAACTTTATGAAATAGGATATTGTGTTAGGTGGATGTTTGGTCTGACCCATTTGGCTGTTTTTATGTCCTAAACCCCCAACAGGCTCTGAGCCTTGGAGTAAGATCTTCAGCTTGTCAGTTCATTTAGTCCAGCTCACCTGCAGCCCACGGCACCCAGCAGGAGACGGGTCCATTTATAAGCTGACAAGTTTCAAATGGGAATTTTTTAGCAGCTGTTCACTCAAATGATAGGAAATGCTCACGTAGATGATTTTAGTGATGAATAGAGACAATTTTTGTGAAGAACCTGGAGTTCATCTGCCTGCATCTGTTTCTCCCTCTTTTCTTCTGGCAGCTCAGTACCTTGTCTCCAACCCAGGACATTTGACTGGCAGGTTGGATGCAGCCCTCACCCACATATATTAGGGAATTATATGTTCTTCCACATCCAGCTGTGGGGAAATAGCACATAAACCCCCACAATGGATACTTGCCATTCTACACCTCAAGTTCTTTTCAAGAGGAGGACAAGCAAATATTGAGGAAACTCAACACTGAGAGCAGTGCTCTGGAAAGTCCTACGACCATTGTCCAGCTGAGGTTTCTGGCCTTATAGAGGGAGGATAAAACACATCGGTCAGAGTTCCTTTTGCTAGGCTGAATCCTGGTAGTTAATGCAGTAAACCAAGGACTGAACAACCCTTTCTTTCTGTCACGTCTGCTGCAGGAATGGGAAGGACTGTGCAGGCATCGTAAACTAGCACAGGAAGGAAAATCAGGTTAATACTGATTGTGCCCTGTAGGGATGGAAATCATATTCTCCTTTTCTCCATGGGTATAGCACCCAGCGGTGAGCTCTGTTTCCAAAGATGAAGTAAAATGACCTGTGCACAGTCACAGGGTGGCAGTGCCAATAGTGGCAGCTGGCTCTCCTGGAGAGGTTGGCTGTGCAGCTACAGATCCATCAGTAAAAATTTACCCTTGTCCCATTCCCTCCACTTTTCTCATGCTCTTTTTCTTCACTCTGTCCCTTCTGTCATTTCACTCCCTCTTCTGAGAAGAGGATGAGCATCGTCTCAAGAGGAAGTACTTTGGGAAGTCAAAATAAAAGGCAAGCGAGCCGTCTTACACGCACTTCCAGAAAGCAGAGGCTTCCCTCGCCTTTCAGCAAGCTTTCCACTGGCTTCGCTTTCAGGATTAGCTTTGGCAGCTGCAATGCTTTTGTTCTTCATAAATCAGGCAGCGAGCTGTGGCAGACCTAGGCTGGCCATGTGTTCCCAGCCATCAGCTGAACGCAGTAAGCACCACTGGGAACACAAATCCTGACCTTGGGATGCCATTGATAGCTATTCGGGGGGGAGGGGGGAAGCAAGAAGGGAGAGGTATCAGGAGAAAAAACCATTTCCTTAGCACTTCTGGGCCATGTAACGCTGTACTGCAGCTGAAATCAATAGCTCACCACCAGTTCGTGTTGGATGGGGATCCGACCGTACCAAACACATCTTGCCTATTATGTCTGGTTTGAGGCTCAGATGGAGAACTTGCAGTTGCTCCAGGAGAATGGGAAAGAAACTGTGTACCCTCCTACCCTCAGAGGCAGGCTGAGCTTTTTGGTGGTGTTAATCTTGGCTGGTAATGAATCTGTCAGTAGCACATAACTTACCAGCGGTGTAAAATAGCGACAGTGTGAGCCAGGAGGGCTGAGAGGAGCTGGGCGCCAGCCCCTCTGGGTTTGCTTTTCTTTTTTTCCTTGTCTTTCAGGCAGCTGGTTCTGGAGACGATGTGTTCATGTGTCTTAGCACACTAGGATATCTTTGTAATAAGGGGCTATAATAAATAATAATGTCAGTGCAAGCGTTAGCATGCAAAGTCTTTGATAAAAGGATTCCACTAAGGCCTCTGGAATGAATCAGAGATGCACTGAGATTTCACACCTAACAAAAGAGCTTCCTCATGATGTGTGCTGGCCATGATGTTCTGCATCTCCTACTTTTTTTGTCCAGTACCAGTGGAGCTATTGCTCCCTGAACTTGACAATATATTTGAAGAGGTTAAAGAGAATGTTCTCATTCTCTTCTAAATATTCTGTGGATGAAAGATTATGACTACATGCCATAATTATAAGTAATAAATATTACTTTCAGTATAACTGTGATATTATGAATATTTTAATATGGGAGAAAGAGGAGAGAAATAAGCCCCCCAAACCAGACTTTCTGTCTGGTGGTTCGTGAGAAACCAGAAAGCACCATCTGGAATTTCAGAGGTGGAGGCCAGGACCCAGGCGTGATGCTGTTTGCCCAGCAGAAGGAGCTCTAGACTATCAGAAGGGCATCTGCCGCTCCAGCAGCACTGCATGAGCTGCTTCACCAGACGCTGGCATTTCAGCCTGCTGCTTCCTACAGGAGCAGCTTTGAGAGCAGCATTGGGTTGCTGCTATCAGAGAGGACATGTGTACTTGTGGAAACCGTGGGTCATTTGATCAGATGCTCAGGTTATTGTATCCTGTCAGATGTGGATCGAAAAACAGAAGGTTACCTAAAAGTAAAAAAGTGGATTGAGACCAGCGTCTTCTATGGATGTGAAGTGAGCTGCATCCTTAGCGCATGTCCCATATGGGGCTCTGGGGTTCATAGTACAGACTGCATAGGGTGGCATGTAGACCTTCAAGACCAATTCTTCATGCCTGTTCCACCAGATCCCAAAGAATGTCTTGCACGTATCCTCAATGCAAGGATTGCTGCCAAGATCCAGGGCCTGCAGGAGCTAAAATCCAGTGTGATGTGTCCAAAGAAGAGAGCAGAAGAGACTGAAAGCGTTGCCTGTGTTCGAGGGTCCTACTGGAAGCAGCAGTTCTTCAGCTAGAAGGTCCAAGATCAGCTCAAGAGATTCAGGGAGAATCACTGCTAAAGGTGACTGAAGACCTGCAAGAGCCAGGGGGAAGCTGATGGGAAATGAGAGATGCTGCACAGTTCTTGCAAGTGTGAGAAAAATGATGTGAGGGAAACCATGAGAAAAAACACAGGTTCTGAATTTCCGCCTGTAATCGACTCTGTGCAAAAATCCCATTCCTTTCGCAGTGACTTTTACGTGCTCAGGTGCTGGCTTGTATGTTTGTCATTCCATAGTCACTGTGCAGTTCAGCTAGACTGAAAGAAGAACAGGCTTATTGTTTTCTATTATCTAAAATGATTTAAGCAATCACATTTGCTGCTGGAGACGATTGGATGGTTTAGGAATGCCTGATGGGCTTCAGACTTCTTTCTCTCTTCTTAGACTCTCTCTTTTTTTAAACAGCTTAAATGGGAAAACTAATCTGAGAGAATAAAAAAATGACTGTTTTCCTTCTTCTTGTAAATTAAATAAAATCTTGGAAATTTGTGTCCCATTTATTTAATTGGAAAAATTGTTTCAATTTTCAGCTTAATCTTAGGACATAATATTATAATGAAATCCTGGTATTTCTGTAAAAAAATACTAGTGACCTTGTAGCAAAATTCACAAATTATGAAAAAATAAAGGAATACAGCGGATCATGAAAAATGAAGAATTTTGAGATTTCATTTTCCAGTTCCCTCTTGAAGCAGTATTTCTGGTGTGTGACCAGCTGTTGGTTTTCCTTCGGTTCATACAGTCATAGAGCTTCTGAGCATCCTGCCAGTCTAGAGCTCTGTTGTTCTAGATGCTCTGTTAGCATCATTTAAAAACATGCTTCTTTCCCCAAACACCATTATGTCTGTGTGAAGCAACAGAGACTTTCTTTGCATTGTTTCATGTATGCAGGCTGTACACAGGGGAGGGCTCTGCTTCTCTAAAATGGTAAGAGAACCAGAGATACTGAAATAATAAAATCACTAAAAATAGTAGTGTTCCCATCTCCCTGGTTCCCTCCAGGCATGAATTTCCTACCCTGCTTCCTACCACATGGTAGAAAGCCACTTGCATAAAGGGAGCAAAAAAGCCAGAATTTGTTCTAGCTGGGATCCTATTCTAGCATCCTTTAAACAAATATTTTGACTTGGTGTAGGGGTGCATTGCAAATCTGCCTTTACAAGGGCTCTGTTGCTCCAGCTTGCGTTTTATGATACTGAAGTAGAAGCTGAAGGTATAACATGGCCAAAACATGTTCCTCTAGATTGCTCATTGCAATGCTGTAAGAATTAAAATCCCCTGAAGAGCACATACCTCGCCTGTGATGTATGCCAGAGAGAAGTTTCAGGAGCCCTCTGTGACTTGAACTTGAGTAAATTAAATTCATTGGGTACCTTTGCCCTTAGGAGACAGCACGATGCTTTTTTAAGCTTAATGTTGTAGTAAAGCCAGGGGATCTCTGCACCTCTCCCCGAAATGTGGCCGTTCTGCAGTGGAAGTTATCATACCTGCTAGCAGTGCTAGAAAACCTCTTACCCATGAATGAAAGATATGACCATGCCTGGTGGCTAGACGTGCATTTGAAAAGTTTGCGGAGTCTGGTTTTGCCAAAATCTGAGGGGAAAACCAGTGAAATTAGAAAAACTGGAGCAAATGGTCTGATGAAGTTCTGCCCAGAGCAGATCATGCTTGCCCTTCGGTCCCCAAAAGAGCTAAACCCAACCCAGTCAGTAGGACAGTGCTGAAAGTCCCCAATCCCAACCATTAATTTACGAAATTCCAAAACAGGCACAGTCAACAAACTGTAATAATTAGTAAACTTCTGATCTGCTCTAGAAGATTTTGGATTTTAACTTTGTAGCACCTATTATTTTCCTTTTGGAAACTGCGAAAGTGAATAATATTTCCTTAAAAACAGTTCTGGAGCTCAGCCGTGGATGCTGAGCCCTTTTTGGACAGTGCTAGTTTCTTGTTTTGTCTGTACAGTGCACTGACCGGTTCACGACTGGGGCTCCGAAGAAATAATACAATATATATATTTTTCTTTTTACTGTTATGTGCGTTATTGGCATTATGATCCGGCTGAACTCATTCTTGTTTGAAGAAGCCTTTGAAAACCTCCAGCAAAAGGTTCCACCGGGACCTGCTGACATTCGAGTGTTTTGCGTCAAATTCCAAAATGGCAAAGGGTTGTTATGAGCTGAAGGGGAGAGAGGGGCTCTCCGAAGGAGCCTGCAGACCCCGCTGACTCGCCATCTACGTAAGTCAGGGAATTGAGTGATAAAACAAACATCTCAGGTTATGGGGGTGTGAAGTTTGCTTAATGGAACAGACACGGTAGCACCCCCGGGCGAGGGGGGAACGCCTGTGAGTTGCTTTCCAGGCAGGGGAATACTCGGGAGGTACGGGAGCTGGCAGGCGACCGGCTGATCCATGTGGGCTGCCCTCTGATTTCCCTTTCTCCTGGGCCAACTCTTTCCTGGCTGGCTGCAGGACGTCTCGCCGCAATCCCTTTTTTTTTGTCTGGCCTCAGTTAAGCAAGGCCAGTCTGAATGAGGAGTTTCATCGGAGACCTCCAAGGAACACCTATCTACCGGAGAAAACTATTCTGGTGATGCAAGAAATGGCAGATTTCCCTCTGAGTCAGAGCTGGGTTGGTCCAGCTGGCCAGGAGGAGGGAGGCTGGAGCTATGGAGCAGATAGCAACAGAGACACTAAGGCATTTCTTATCCAGCCAGGTTTCAGATTCAGGAAAGGGTGCCAATGCCTCGTCCAACCCACATCCCAAAATGTACATCTGATGTCAGTGTAACCCGACTATCGCCATGCAAGTCTCCTGCTGTGTCATCTCAGCAGGGTGGTATATATAAAACCCCGAGTAATTTCACCCCGAGCAACTGGTAGGACAGAATATTTAAGGTCAGATTCTTCTCACCTCACTTCAGACTCTTAATTAAGGCAGTTAAATCTCTCTCCCCAGAAACATGAAAAAGAGGGAGAAAAGAACTCTGGATTGCAATGGCAGTCTGAGATCTTCGTTGGCTGTAGGAGCCTGTATAGCTCTGTTTTATAAGATAATTTTCTCTACTTCAAGTCTAAGGTTAGGAGACATGAGTTAAGACACTTAATGTCCTATATAATTTCAATTCTGTGATTGATTGACCCTATTGATTCAGAGAAAGATCTCACATTTGACTTAAGTGATATTACCCTCTTTGCTATTTTCTGAGAAACCACCAATTGTACGTCTTTTGTCCTAAGCCATGTGTTTGGGAGGGTGCAAAAAAATGTAGTGTTTGAAGCTGTCAACACTGGATAATCTGTGTATCCTGGATTAAACTGTGCCACTGTCATGTGTGACTGCAGGAGACCAGAGCAGAAAATCCACTGAAGTCACAGGTAGGGTACAAAAGTCTCCTGGATATGATTCCCATGTAAGAAAATTAACTTTTTCAGAATCGTGGCCTCAGAGTGCTGTGCTTTATCACTCAAAAGGGATACATTTCTGCAGTAGATAAAATTAACCTGACCTGGTTCATCTTCCCTGACCTCCCTGGATGCCACACCAGCAGGAACATTGACTAACGACAGCCAGCAACAAACCTCAGGGTTTGGAGCAGCATCTCTCGAGCCTCTTCACAGAGCATTAATTGATTTACCAAGTATTGTGGATTTTACTAAGAGGCCTGGGGGTGTCAGAATAAATGGTCGTGGTAGGGGACAGATACCGGGTGGAAAGGCAAATTTAAGATGACTTCTGCTGGTCTAGACTGAGAATCACTGGTTGGTGCGCAATGAGATTTACACTGAAGGTTTAATTCAGTTTATGAGGCTTTGCAGACTCAAAATGAAGGATTCAACACTAAACCAAATAAGCAGCAACATCACAAATGCAACCAAGAGAACCTCACAGCAGTTCATGAAGCTACACACATCTATCCAGCTGAACAGTAACTCCAGAGGGCTGAAAACCTGAGGCACCACTACTTTCTAATGTCTTGTCCTTATAGGTGGTGCACAGCAAGAATTCCACTAAACACCTTATATAGGAGCTTAAAATAGGTCATATCTGAGGCTGCTCAGTTGAGCAGAAATCTAATTTGTCAATCCATAAGCAAGCTCCACCTCCGTGGAAGTCTCCTGCATGTCCCAGGCACAACTCTTGCACTTTTGCTGGCAATTTCTGTTTCCAGATTGCCTGAAGAAGGCTGGGTTAAAAAACCCAGTTTCTTCCTCTGATGTAACATAGATGCGACCACCAAGCTGGGTTCCCACTAGGGTTGTAGTTGGAGATTTTTTGAAATTACTCAACCAGGATCTTACATCAGAAGATCTCTCTGTCTTATAACCTATTTTACACAACACATGTCTCAAGGATGTAGCTGAAAAAATATATGATTATTTAAAGATTATGTCCAGAATATAAAACATAGAATATATTTTCCTTTCTTTTTTTCCTTTCTGCTTCATGATGAAATTCTATTGTTAAATAGATTCATATAATAATTGCTTGTATAACGATGTAGAAAATGAGGTGCCAGCCATTCAGTCTCTTCTTTCACATTCCCATGGACTATGACAAAATAATTCATTTCACATGATTCTCAAATTTAATGTTCATGGAATCGTGCTCACCTGGAGGCAGGGGGGAAGTTGCTTTTTTGTAATAGGTTGAGAACACTTTTGTTAAGTTGGGACTGATGTTGCTCCAAACCAAGGCCTGACGGACGAGCAGAGCGGTGGGAGCTCTCTCATCCGTCATGTGGATGCAGGGGGGTTTTCAGACCTCGCTGGCTCTGAAGGAATCGGAGGGAAACCTGACCTTCAGCCCTTGAAGTGGGTTGATCTGGAAGAGCTGATGGGGAAGAGTTTGTGCTTGAAGGAATGAAGGAGGCTTATAAAGACTTTTTATATCGGAGCCTAGAAGCAGAAAAGGTATCTAGCCCAAGCTACAGGATATTTCAGTTTCTTTGTCAGGTTTGCCAAGGCTCCTAAAGCTGGGAGGAGAAAGACAGGGAGGAATCAACACACATAATCCGTGGGAAATTCCCAACCCACTACAAAGGTCATGTAATTTCCACCATGTGTGAAACAATACCCACTCGTTTTCCCCACATATATCCTTTCTCTCCTTATTTACTTACTTTACTTACTTTAATCTGTTCTTATTCCAGCAAGCCAAATACTTTGTTGCATGAGAAGAGCAGCGGGAAGGTTCCCT
>JAVJGI010000050.1:52103044-52118124 GCA_035590275.1 Ibycter americanus
AGAACAAGAGCCAACCAACCCCCCGAGGCGCAAACCGCATGAGCCGCAGGTGAGCCAGATAACGTGTTCCCAGAAACCGAAGAGAAATCAGCCACGTTCTTTCTTTAGGCAATAAAAAACAGCTTCAGCAGCACAGCCAGCCCCTGTGCAAGCTCCCTCTAACTCTGTGGGGGCAAGCTGCAGCTCCAGGAACTGGTCGTCCCCCTGATTTGACATACCGTTGCTGGTGAGGTCCCTGCAGCCCTGTGTGAAATGGGGCTGTGGGTACCTGAGCGATGCGTTTTGGTTCAGCATCCTTCCTCCATCACAAAGTTACCTTTGACCTCTCACCCTGGCTTGGTAAAGGCAGTTTGTCCTGAGCCAGTCCTTACCCCAGTTTTAGAGAGGAAAGAAACAAGGTGCAGTGACACAACCAAGGCCACGGTGAAGATCAGTGTCAAGCCAACAACCATCACCAAACTGACCTGCTTCCCCACCTGCTGCATTAAGCTCAGCAGCTGTCTTCTCTCCATTTATTCCCCTACTGTCTTCTAACCCCTTGTCATTTCTGTCTTCCCTTTTTCCCCTTCTCTACATGCTTGTCCAAGGCATGACTGCTGGCTTGCTTGCCCTACTGCTAGCCTACCGTCCTGCTGAAATCCCTAGGATTTCTGAATTAGCACTGCCTGTTCCCAACCCATTCACAGCACAGCTGCTCCTAAGGAGATGCCCTTTCTTTAGCTCTACCCAGGTATTCCTCATTTTTATGCCTTATCCAGGGGCGTTTGCAGGGGAGGAGGATCAGGGAAGGTTGGCAAGAGGAAGCTCTGCCACTGACCCCATAGGAGAACTTGAGCACATTACTTCTGCAGCACGGTGCCTCAGTTTCCCTCCTACGTGAGAATGGGCATAACACCACCGTGTATCATAGAGCTGTCAATTAACTTCAAGCACCATCATGAAAGAGGCCAGCAGGTGATTCCTGAAGCAAGGGGCATGTTCTGAGCTCAGACATCACCAAGGTGCCAAGGCTGGAGGGGACCTCTGGAGACTGTATAGTCCAACCCCTTGCTCAGAGGGAGTTGGAGCAGTTTGCTCAAGGTCTTCTCCAGTCAATGTTTGAATGTCTCCAAGGACAGACACTCCATAACCTCTCTGTGTGCTCCAGTGCCTGACCACACGGACAGTGAACAAGATTTTTCTCAGGCTTAAACAGAATTTCCTGTGTTTCAGTTTGTGCCTGTTGCCTCTTGTGATAAATCAAATCAAAGTTTAAGAAAACTCTATGTTGATGTCAAAAGTAAGTTAATTCTTTATCAGTATTAATTTGAAGATCTATAATATTTCCAAACTCTGATGTTCCTTATGAATTTGATTTCAAAGTACATTCATTTCTTGTTGGGGAGATGAAATCTTAAATTTTTTTAAACCAAAATTCAGATAAAAATTATTCATTTTCTCCAATCAATCTGACACATTAAGAAAAACCACTGAAGTACCTTTGGTGTACCTTAGCCTTACGCACCTGCTTTGTGAAACGTAAGGGCTCTTTAACTTCAGACATGGTTTTCAAACACTGACACACCACCCTCTTCCTCCCTAAGCTTTCTGCCTTGAAGAACGCAGCGCTGAGCCCTCACAGCCAGCAGTACGTTCCCTCTCCATGCTTCGTGTGCTTGCAGAGTCAAAAAGAAAGTCTTTGTCATTGCTATGGCTGTAAACACTTCATTTGGTGTTTTTCTTTCTTTAGAATAGTTCCAAAAAAGGGACGTTAAAGAGTTCCAAAAAGAAACTAGTATCACTGAGTGATTAAAAAAATAATATTTATAATGAGTTTGATTTTTGCACATGGTGTGTCAGAGCAGTGCAAAGTAGCTCTTTGGCATCAGTGACTCTATTTTGCCCCATTTCCACTGAACTTGACATTCAAAGCTGTCTGCAAAAACAGAGGACAAGTAAAGAAGGGGAAATCCTGAGTAAGTTAGGATGGCAACTCCTGTTTCAGAGGGAGTTTAAGGAGACAGCGAGGCTTTGCTTCTCATTCATGACTTCATTCCTTCCTTCCTACCAGCCAGCCACGCACCTACCAAGGGGGGAAACCTTCCTGTGTGACAATATCAGAGAGATGGAGACTGCCACATGGAGAGAGCTCTGCCAGGGTCCCTTCTGAAGACTGCCACGTGACAGAAGAAATACTATGAGCCCTTCTAACTCTTTAATCAGTGCTAACTAAAACCACTGCACCCCAACCCCTCTCCTTTTAGAATCTGCGGCGTGCGTTCATTTCTCCTGCTTGTCCAGTTGTCATTTTAAGCTCAGCATCTTGTATGAAGCTGTTGCTACTAGATGGGCTGTTTTCTCACAGCATCTACAAGCAAGCTTTGCTTAGATTACAAGCAATCTTTGTAAATCTTTGTGCAGCGTGGCACAGTGGAGTCCCAGGTATTACTGCAACAGAAATATCTGATCTGCGGTGTACCTGCCCTTGTATTATTTTCCCACTCTCTCTTGTGACATGAAAAGCAAGAACACTGTGAAAACCAGAAGCAGAATTAAGTTAGAAAGAAAAATCGAACAAGTTTATGGAGGGTTGGTCATCTCAGTGGAAGGAGCACAGGGAAGAGCTCTTTTTTGCTCAGCAGGTCCTTCCATCCTTCCAGCCTGAGCACTGATGGCGATGAGGCACAGACCTCCCTTGCTCTGATCTTGTGCATTCCTGAGTTCACCCAAACGCTAGGCTGCACCCAGAGCGTGTCAGTCCATCAGTCAGGCAGGCAGTCGGGAAAGCCAGGCGTGTTTCCACGGGGCTGCTGGGACTTGTGCTGAAGATGCTGCACACACAGGCAGCAGCCGGTGATGGAGCTAGGGTGGAGTTCATCTGACTTAACACATCTATCCGGAATGGTGCAGCCTCCGCTGGAGTTAATCACCCCAGCTCCCCTTGCCAGTTCCCGGGGACGTAGCGAGCGCAGTCGCAGTCCAGGGCAGGTCCATTGCCCTCTGGGCAGGTGCTTGAACAAGGTCAGAAGACATGTGCCTTGGAAGTGCCTGTTTCTCCCCACTGACTGTACAGAGGAGTCTGGAGTGGCTGGCTCAGCTGGAGTGTTCCATGGTATACACAGGGGTTGAAATGAAATCCCAGAATGAAAAGGGATCCCTGAACTTAAAATGCACCTCAATCTTGCAGTTTTTAACTTATTTTTTTAATAACCAGATAAAAGCACATCACCGTTTACTGTTGGAAGAGCCATGCCCTCGTATCCTAATTGATAACGAAAGATACCCTTCTGCTGACTCTCCTCCAGCTTCAGATCAGTCCTCTTCAACGGTCAGAAAACATCATGGTGCAGATATAAGCAACCACAGACAGTTATATCCACAGTCTGCCAACCTTAGCCAGATGGAGATGCTCTGGTTCCTAGAAGGGAGCTGGAAAGCCCTTATCAGTTGCACCTGGCTACATAAAGAGAGGAGTGTGTGAGAGCAAATTCCACTGATCGGAAAGGAAAAAGGCTCAGGTTCCCTGACAGTGCCCAGGAGATGAGCGGGGAAAGGAAGCCAAAGCCAACCTGACCTTCGAGTACGCGAAGGAATGAAAACAAATGCAAATTTGGCACCAGGCAAAACTGCTCAGTCATACCTCTTGGAGGGCACAGCTGTGCACCCAGCACGTTACACATTAACAGCAAGGGAAGATTTTCTCCAGAGGTCAAGGCTTTGTCTGTTCTCTTTTCATCTTTGGTAGCAGCTCAGAGAAAGCCCTATCTGCTGCAGTTGCCTCCTTCCTTCCTTCTCTCCAAGTTACCTGTACACATGACAGTTACTCCTCAGTAACAAACGTAAAATCAGTCGCAGGTTATTCCAATTCTTAAATTAACATGAAGTCCAGCCCAGCCTATTGCAAACATCATGGTGACTGTTTATTCAGATGAGGTATCTTGCTTTTCATCGCTCAGACTTCTACTAGATTAAATGAGTGATTTGGTTTTAGGGCTTTTTAGAGATTCTCACTGCCCTTAAATCCCTGGATGGGAAGAGATTGCAATTTTTTTTTTTTTTTTTTTTTCCCCAGAAGGAAAAGAATGTATGGACCAGCAGGGTGTTACTGCTGAGTTTCTGTTTTATACAGAACAGCCAGGGAATGAGAAGTTAGTGCTGTCTCCATCCTGTTTCCAAGTCCAAGTAGCCAAGCAACCCTTGCATATTTTTACCTTCCTATATGTAGAGCAGGTAGAAGCATGGATGTTATCAGTCTGAGAAATGATACTCTGATGATAATACTTTGTGTTCCCTTACCTGCCTGTTGGTCTACCTACCCACCTACTCTTCCACCCCCTGAATATCCCACAGCAATTAATGATTTTCCATGGCTCCGTTTTTAACTCTGTCATTGACTGCGTCCATTCTGCTAATTAAATAGGAGCAGGGAGCAAAGTTTGGCCATGAGGCTAGGAGGCACAGACTGGCCATGTCTACATTACATAGCACTTGGTTATGGATCTCCCTGGTTCACATGTTGCTTGTGAATTTAAGTCATCCTTCTTGTTCTGCAAGTGTTTTGTTGGTTCAGAGTGGCTGATGCTGTATGAAGGTGTTGCTAAGTCCAAAAGTAGAGTTGTCACAGAGAAAAAAATGAACGGACTTGTTTCCCTTCATGTGGGGTGTGACGAGAGCCCAAAGGAGGGTGTTTGGGTGTGCAAAGCGCTCTAGGCTAGCACTGCAGGACTGTAGGATGTAGGTCATTCTGCTTATGGTCCCCAGAGCTTGATGTCCTGAGCTGAGCTGTGTCCAGGCCTTGTCAAGGAGAGGGCTATGGACCAAAACAGCATGAGGTGGGTGCTTGAGCTTGTTTTCTAAATCTTTTATCAGCACAGACATGGTCATCAGGGCCCTAATTTTCCAAAGATGGGCATACAGTATTGCATTAAAACCTGATCCCATTGGAAACCTCTTTTAGGCTCCAAATAGAGAAGACTGCTTCTCCCTAAGCCCCTGGCTAGACCTGTCATTAAGCACAAGTATTAGGCAGAAACACAACTCCCTCGAGCAACCTTTTCTTTTCGCAACACAAAATCCTTCTTACTCATCGTAACAGGCAAGTAAAGTAGATTCTTTTAGTTAGCACTGGAGATATTGAGCCTTGACAGTTCTGGAATTTAAGTGTTTAAAGTGTCTCTAAGCACTCCTCTCCTCTGTGCTCCTCTGATCTCTCACAGCCCTCTGGGAGCAGACGGTCTCAAGCAAACGCTTGAGTCTTCACAGACTGCTTTGCTCCCAGCTTGAGCAGCAGCCAGGACAGCTGGCTCCTAATTTCTGCCCTTAAAACAGGTGTTTACTGCTGCACAGTTAAAGCTGATTCACAGCTAGCAGAGTAAAGAGGAGTTTGTTTATCACCTTCAGCCATGATATAAACAAACCCCTTTCCCCTGGGATCGAACATAGTCCTATTTCATCCTTAGTGTTTGTGTGAGGAGCGCTTGAACAGATCACTGTTTAATCATAGATGGAATTGGCTCTTGCAACATGGGATACAGGGAAGTGAGTACATTTGTCTGTCTGGATTGCATGTCATGGATTTTTGGCAAGGAAAAGTAGCAAATGGCTTGTTGATGTCGTCCCTGCGCTGTACCTCACAGTTTACACCACCTGCCATGCGCTACCCTGAAGCCATCTTCATTTCAGCACGGAGCAAAAATTTCATTCTTAGTAAATCTTTTTTTTTTCAGCGTAGGTTGCTAGCAGGTGGATTCAAGGAGGCAATGTCATCCTTCAGAAGCTGAGCATCTGGAAGAGTTTCAAGCTCATTCTATCCCACATACAGGTATGGGAGAAGGAAGGGGAAAAGAACCTTGCAGAAGAGGACGGATCCCTCTAATGTGCTAGTTTTGCTCTTAACCATCTTGTTCACTGAAAATCCTTGACAGGTGGGAAATTAGGAGACAGGGGAGAAACTAATGGATTTTGCCTTCATTGGATTCCACATAACATGCTACTCTAATTAGCAGAGATAGGAATTAAAGTCATCATTTGATAAGATATGTCATTGGGCTCTGGTGGAATTTTCTGCCTTATCTGGCAAGTAATCTTATCCAGCTTGATTTTAGCAAGAGATCAGGAATTAAGAAACATAATGAGATTGTATAGTCTAGACTAAAAAAGCCAGACACCATGGGCAGATACAAGGGAGGGGAGGAGTGACTGGGCCAAGGAGTGCTCAGTACATATTGCATCTCCCCTTGCAGCACCTGCAAACCTGGTATTGCTCACAGCAAGGTTCTCATAACCCAGTTCAGGTCCTGGAGCTGCAGACTCTATTTATCCCTCTTGAGCAGAGGACTGGGCTAAGTTCAGTTTCTGCTCTGCCATTGTCCAAAGTCAAGGCTGAGATGTGGGGCTTTGGTTCGAAGTATCCCCTGGGGCAATTCAGAGCCTGAACCCTGTTCCCCACTTTGTAGTTTGAATCCATTGAGGGAAAGGTGTTTCCCATTTAACGCCTTACCCTCTGCCAGAGCCCTTTTGATTTTTAAGTGGGTTGATTCACCATTTTGGCATTCCTGTGTTGTGCTGAAGTTGTCCTCCTGGTTTCCCTGGCACCAAAATGAGTTCAACCAGTGTCTAATTATATGGCCCTGTTTCCCTCCTTTCCAACCTACAGGTTGGTTGTAATACTTCTGCTAGTGTAATGCCAGTGATATGTAAGCTAGGGGGTAGTTATACACCAGGTGAGCCTTGCCCCATGGATTATTTAAGAGAGATGGTGGGGGTCTGAAGGTAACTCACTAACCACCAGGCTCCCCTCAGGACACCTTCCACATATGATCCCACCTACAAACTTAGCATGCTCCTTTATCCAGTTCCCTAAGTGCTTGGGTGTTCCTTTCCTACTCCTTTTTTCCATGCCAGAATGATCGTCCAACTTTGGTAACTCACTTTGTTCCTTGAAGTTCAGCCACAGCATTTCTCCTTGCTGCTTTTCCTACGCTAGGCTGAACAAGCCAAAGCCCCATAAGTTTTCTTTGGTAGGAGCAGCTCTCCAATCCCTCGATTACAGCACGAGCTCTTCTCTCCAGCCATTCCTGCCGTAACGCAGCTTTACCCAACCTGAGCCACTCCATTCCGTAAGTCATGGGCAGCCCCGATGTGATTCCAGAGCTATTGCCGTTTCAAAACCAGGACTGCCCATTGCTCTTGAATTTCCTGACAGCTACAGGGACCTTGAAGACTAGTTTTTCTTCCTGGGACAGGACTTTTGGGAAAGGACTTGCTCTCAGTTCATTATGCCAGCATAACAAGATTAGATGAGTTGGCCAAGGCCATGCTATGAATCACTGGCAAGGTCAGTCAAGGAACACCAGAGTCCTGATTTGCTGGTGGTGCTTTTTTGGGGAGGTGGCTGGGTTTTTTGGTTTGGTTTGGTTTGGATTTTTTCCCTTCAGTGTTTTACATACTTCTATGGCTCATCAACACTGTGCTTGGAGCCATTCAGAATCCCCAAGGGGATGCCTGTCGAGTCAAAACATGCAATTCCTCTGCCCATGTTCCAAACCTGTTGGCCATGAACTTCACAGGATCTGTGCTAAAAAGCCAGAGGATACTTAATAAAACCTTCAGCACTGTTGAAGTGTCTACACAGACTGCCTGCATGGGATCTGGAGGTGGGATGGAGCCTGCTCACACCTGTTTTCAAAACACCATGCCAACATAACCTACATTTGCAACCAAAACAGAACTGAATCCCCAATACTTGCCACTGGTCTCCTGTCTCGGCTGTTAGCAATTACCTTGGACCTGTTCCTATGTAAGTCTCATAGCTCTCTCCCTTTCTTTTTTTTTTTTTTCCTTTTTTTTTTTTTCCTTGATGCTTAATGAATAATTTTTACCCAGCTTAGTATGTGTTGAAATTAATGTTTTATAGGAAACCAGATTGTTTTCTGTTCTCGGTTGCAAATAGACATCTGAAGAGTTTCTGCAGTTCACAGGCTGGTTTGTATGACAAATAATGAGGTTTTTTCCCCCTTCCTTGCTTCTTTTTCTCCCCCCTTTCTGCTCATCTTGGCAAAACCTGTGAAATTTGGGGAAGATAGGAGGGTCCACCAGGAGGAAGTTTTCCTGCCAGCAGCTGGCCTTATTCCACGGAGAGCTTGCATGTTGGAGGAATTAAGAAGAGATCAAAACATCTGGTGATGGATTTATGGCATCAGCATCTCCCCAACTCAGTGAGACAAGTAGCTGCAGCTCATCCACCCAAGTGAGGTGATCCCAAGGACATCTCTGGGGGTGCTTACTGGGGAGACACTGTGAAGAACATTTTTCCCAACTTGTTTGAAATCATAATCTGGACAAAAATCTTGCCCTTTCTTTCAGACGGAAAGATTCGTATCTCTTGTGATTTCTAGTGGTCGTGACTTTTTCTGGCAGTCATCAAGGTCCAGGCTTACCACAATGACAGCTGAGAACTATTGGGTAGAGGTGAAGAGCCTGAAAATTTGGGACTGTTTTGTTGTTTTGGTTTTTTACTTTTTAATGTGTGAACATGTGTATCTATAAATACATATATATATGTTTAGTGAGAGGTCCACCTGCAAGGCTACCTCCTGGCACCGCTCCAGACAACCCTGCGATTGCTTCTCTTCTGCCTAAGAAAGGCAGCTGGGAGTAAGAAGTGAGAATACGAGGGGCAGGAAGAGTTTTTAGGTGGTTGCTCAGCATAGACACCAGAGTTACCTGGTAGGACACCTCCGTGCCTCAGCTCTTTTCCTGACTGCTTAGCAGAAACAGAAAGCCCAAAGAGGGCACCTGTGCTGCAGACATTGGCAGGGAGGTAAAATCTTCTGCTCAGGAGCAAAACTCTTGTGCCCAGATTCCCACACCTTTGTTCAGCTCACAGCAGTTCATTAACTCTATGCTAAGAAGGAGAAATTAAAAAAAAAGCTTTTTTTTTCCTTGAAGGTGAAGATTGCTTACCCTTGGGTAGTATCTTCAGTCCATGTACAAACACAAGAAGAAAGGAAGGATAAGACATGAGTCCAAGCTTTGATCTAGACCTCCCAAGGGCCTTGGATGAAGGATGAGACGTCAGTTCAAGCTTTGATCTAGACCTCCCAAAGGCCTTGGCCATACATTTCCTATCTGACCTTAAACAAGCCATTTAATCTCCACGCACTAATTTCTCACAGTAGAATATTGCTCTAAAATGATTTTCCACTCCTCTTCCTTGTTGTGTCTAATTTAGTTGGGGTGGGTGAAAAATATTCGTCCCAGGCAAGTCAAAATATTTCACTAATTCCAGCTCCACTGCCAAATTATCATTTGCTCAAGAAGCTCTGAACCAACAATCTGGAGGTTTTAAAGAATATTTTCAACACACATCTGTCATGGTTGATTTAATTTCAGTAAATGTTCTGTCTATCAGAAGGACCGGCTGCCGTCTCCTCAGGACATTTCTAACCCTCTCCAAATCAAATGGATGTTTTGGAACAGGTTGAAATGTTTCCATGACATGACATATGGGTGAAAGTTTCCATTATTTCAAAGAGATTGTATAATTTTGACATTTTCTTCTATTTCATTGTACAAATCATTGTACATAAAAGCATGAATTAAAAGAGGGGAAAATAATAAAAAAGCCTTTAGGGTTTACTCTGGATTCTGTTGGTTTAACTTTTTATCTTGCTAGAATTACATGTAATTGTGTCCACCAAAATCTCTTCCTCTGCATTTTTATGAAACTCATAACAAAGTAAAAGACTTCTCACATGTCACCCAGCTCTGCTAAGGGCAATTCAGTTGTATATAGTGCAATGTAACGAAAATCTGAATCCAGCAGCTGGCTGTTAATATATGGTGACTACAGGCTTTCTGACGAGTGGGTCCACGTGGGTACCATTTCAACCATTTCTTTTTGCTGGGAGTACTGTGGGATTTGGGGAGGACAGATCTGAAACATTTTAGATGACAAACTGCTGCTCTACTAATTACAAAAAAATCATTTTTCCACAAACCCATTTATTTTCATATATAAGAAAACGCAGCATCTATTTCCTTTGACAGATACTGATGTAAATCACCACTCTGAAAACATCTTCTATCACCATACATCAGTTTTAGTAGGTTTTACTAACTAGTAGATTTGAATTTCAAGTATTTATTGTAGCTTTAATTCAAATTTTTATTTCATTCAAAGCAAAGAGAAATATTTCTTTTTTAGGCTGTTTTGCTTTAAAATAATATAAAAAACCTAGAAATCTGTATTAAGCTGTTAGTACTGTTCTTCTTGCTGTTGCATTGGCTTGTTATTTATTCATGTATTTTCCACACAGATCACCTCTGAAAAAAGGACTTAAGTTTTGTTTTTAACAGTGTGACAACATGAGAACAGCATCGGACTTGATGATCTTAAATGTCTTTTCCAACCTAAATGATTCTATGATTATGGAAAATCTCTTACCAACTCAACCAAAACTCATCTGTCAGAATTTTTGAAGTGCAGAGCTGCCCCAAACTGTATGCAACAATATTTGTACTTCTCGTCCAGGCAGGTGGTAAGCAATATATCTTTTGGGATATGCTTGCCTTCAGCTATCATCACATAGTGCATTAGTTGCCTTAAATCATGCATAATTTGGCAGAAGCTATTGATATGTGTCAGCAAGCAATTCATTCTGCTTCAGTATTGCCTGATTAGGAAAGATGCTTTCCTACAGCTAAAAAACTGACTTTTGAGGCGTGGAGGTCATCATCGCTCAGACCTGAGAGCAACATGCCTGGAAAATTTAGTAGACAAACTGTTATTCCTCATTGCTTCTTTTAAGAACGTTTCCCTTGCACAGGAGAGTGTCCGAGCCAGCTGCAATTTTGCTTAGTTCCCAATTTAATCCAGTTTGAAATGGCTCGTGTGAAGGAGATGTTACAGCCATCAGTGCAGACTGTGAACCCACTGGCAGGGAGAGGCTGTCACTGAAGTATGTGATCTTGTGAGGCCTGGCAGCAAAAAAACCCAACAAACCCTAAAACCTTATGTGAAATATCAATGGAATGCCTTGCAACCCACTCTAAAGGCACGGAATGCTGCAAGGTGGCCATTGCTGGGGCGCAGAAGGTGTGACGCAGGGGAAGGCAGCTGCAGAAATGCTGATGTTCACCTAACTCATCAGCGCAATGTGGGAAAGCAGCATGACCAGATCCTGTATTTTATATGACCAGTCTCGTATGAAAAACCTTCTTGCCTGTAAGTTCTGTAAAGTTCAGTTTGTTTTATACGGGAGTATGAAGACCTACATGGAGCTCAGGAGAGATGAGTTTATGGATCCAAGGATGCTTCAGAAACCTACATCACAAGGTGACTCCTGGAATGGAATGGTGACCTAGTGAAAATTCAAGCTTATCGTATTATTATGATTTCTTTTATTCATCACAGTATCAAGGTCCTGGCTGCGATGAAAACATCAATCTGCTGAACACAGGCAACAGCCCATTTGTGTCATCAGGCATTAGCAGTCTGAAGGTCCAGAGGAGAAGGCAGGAGGGATGGAATCAATACCCACCTGCTTCAGAGAAAATAATGTTTTAAAAAAATCCTCTTGGAGTTAAGGGCAGATAGGAGAGGGACAATTCAGTGATCTTTACTGAAAGTCGACTTCAATTTCTTTTTCAACACTCCTTAAAGCTGACATGGAAGGTGTTATTTTTTTCACTCAGACCTTTTTTTCTCAGTACTGTTATTTCCCCTGTGAAAAGCCATCTCGGTGCGCTAGCACGTCAAAGCAGGAAAGAAAAGAAGAACCCAGTGGGCAAACTGGGCAGCCCCTTGAGCACCTGAAGATTACAGCCTGTTGTGACTACCAGTTCACAATACTTGTCCTTCAGCTCAAGAGCTGGCAGCCCATGTTTCTGCTGCTGACACTCCTCCCACCACTTCTTGGCCACCTGTAGACACTGGTGGAGATGCTCTCCGTGTTACAAGAAGGCAAATCAGATTAAGCCAACCTAGGATATTCTGCCTGAGAGCTAAAGTTTCATAGGGGAGAGGGAATGCTCAGACCCCCAGTTGCTCTACGTTAAGGCTCTCTGCAAATCCTGGTAGTCAACAGATTCACCTTTCAAGGCATTCATGAAGCTATAGAGGTGAAAAGAATTGGTTTTTTTCCCTTTGTCTTCAACAATAGCTGGGATTTGAGCCTGCCCTATGTCTCTGAGAACAAGGACTGCAAGAACAGGTTTGGGTTACCTTAATCTGACCCTTTAATATGGAGAAAATTCTCCCCTTCTAGCTGAGTGCCAGTTCCCAGCGGAACAGACCTCTCCCGCCTGTACATCTGCACAGAGGGAAATGACAAAATGTTCCAATTTTTCTAAAATGTCAACTTAAAAAAACACACGCGTGCAAGCCCAAATAGAAAACAGATGCACTGTGGTAGCCTGGGAGATATAAATTTAAGGCTTGGAGCTGTCTTCACATCCCTCACTACCACTTTTAGTTCTGCTTTCACTGGAGCACACCTGAGGCCTGCTGGCAAGACACTTCTTTCGAGGGTGGGTGACTCCCCAGTTGAAAACAAGCCATGAAAAAGCCTACTATGTTTGACGAAGAAAAGGTAAACATAAAAAGAGACACTCCCTGAAGTTGAAGCAGATCCTGCCAACTTCATTCCACTTTGGCTCGTGTTCACCTACGGAAGGTCTGACCCATTATCTCTAAAAGCAAGAGCATATAGAAGACGTATCTCCTGTAGTTTCTGGTTGCACTGCTGTTCAATCTTCCCACTCTGTAACGGGAAGAACAGATTAAGCATGGACCACTCCAAGTGTCCTGCTAACAGAGGCTCACCCATTATCCTTGCTGTTTATTAAAGTCTGTTCTTATCCATCCTCACTTTATTTTCTTTCCATTTCTTTCCTTTCCCATTACACATTTCCTCATAGATCAAAGACAAAATTCACTGGTGGAAAGGACCTTGAGTTCAGTCAACATATCTGGTGCATTCATTCATAAGAATTCATGATTTGGTTACATTTTTCAATAATTAATGACTTGGATCAAAATTGAGGACCATGATACAAGACCTTCCCTGTCCCCAAAATTTATCGAGTCCTGGAAGTGTTTTGATTGAATTCTACTGATGGATTTTAAAATAGTGGCATGGAATGATATTAAAAAATCAAAAGCACCAAGAAAAAAGAAAATGGGGAAAGAAATTAAACATCAATAGGCCCTGAGATACCTAAAGAGAGGTAGGGTGCCAAAACACTCCTTGGAGACAGATCCCATGCACCTGGAAGCCCTGCATGTCCAAGCACCCCTGTCTCTTAAGTCCCCAGCCTTCCTGAAGACACATCACGCCTGAACCTCGCAAAGCTCCAAGACTTGGTCACCAATAATCCTCTCAGTAATCCCTCAGAGAGCCAGTGAGTGATAACGCTGGAGCCTCTGGCAGGCTGTTCTGCAGTTTTTGAATCTGAGCGTGGTGTCCACCAAAAGCAATGTGAGAATAAGCCTTTGCTCATCTTCCACCGCTGCTTTTGGAAAGTCATGGTCACAGAGGAGCATCGAGATGAGGAGCCTATCAGGACTCAGGAAAGGACTGGAAAGTTTGTCTTGGCAGTAAAGTTATCCTGAGCTCTGATAAACAGGGCTCATAAATACTACAAGAATTTCAAAAATAAATCAGTACAAACTATAAATACGTTGTATCAGTCAGTCTTTCCATGCGCTCCATGTGTGATGCCTGAAGGAAAAGGCAGGTTAAAATACTGCTTTTTCTCTCCTTTCAAGCTCCAAGTTTCTTAATATATCCTTTACCATAATGCCTTGGATATTAAGTGCAAACTGAACGGCGGTGAATTTTTATTACTTCAGCCCTCCTTCCCTTTATTTTTGTTTTTCTCTTTCCCCATTATTCTTTCTCTCCACAGCTCCCAATCCCATCGCGACTTCCCTTTTGCTGGCCTCTTTTTTCCCTGATAAAACACTTATTGGGATTTCTAGAGATACTTTTCACTCCCTTCTAGTAACTGAAACTCTTATTAAATGTAGAGGGCCGTTCCCCCTTCAGGTGCATGGCGCGCTGCCACGCAGTTCGGGAAACTGGCTACCGAGCCCACATGCGCTGGGTGATAACGCGCGGCAAAGGCCAGGGCAGTGGATGCTGGAGCTCTGTGCAGCTTGTGCTACGTGTCAGCTGCCCCGATAGCACATGAAAAACAAATGACAGGTCACCACCAGGGCTCTGGCTCCATCCCAGCTGGGAGTAACGATGCCTCATTATTTCTCTTAATTCAAATATTTAACATTCATAAGACACATAGTGCTTTCCTCCAAAGTTTTTCTTTATTCAGTTTTCCAGTCCACTTAGGATTCCCACCAGCTGCTGGAGCAGCAAATCCGAGACACTACTAATGCCTCACCTTGTACCGCTCCCTTCCTCATCATATCCATCCCATCTCATGCATGAGCCTCACATTTATGTTGCAAATTCTGTGTCCCTGTTCAAAGTCTGCAGTTACAGAAGATACAAAATTTCCCAAATAAGTAGTTCTTCAGCATCCCCCTTTAAATAAGGTGGATAAAACTATCCCATGGGAGGCATCAGTATTTACCAAAAGTCACTACATCTGAAACAACTGAACTGAGGAGGCAAATCCAGATTTTTGCTCTGAAATGTCAGTTAATTTCAGTTTGTTTGTTTATAGCAAGCGATGAAGAGGAAAACACTGTCCTTAAAACGAAATATTCAGACTGAAAGGAATAACTGGGGATAAAAGATAGGAATTACCAACAAAGTGCCAAAAGGACTGAACCTGTGAGCTGTACTGTTCAGTATGTTACTAAATAATCTGGAGAAGGAGGTAAGAAATGAAGCAATGGACTTTTCTAGTGATAAAAGAAACACTTGAAGGAAACACTAAAAGTGATTGTAAAGAATAATAATAAAAAAAGAAAAAAACAAAAAAAAATGGGGGGCGGGGGGGGTGGGGTGGGGAGAGGAAAGAAAAGCTAAACCCATCTGTTGTAAATATCCATGAAGGCTAGTGGGCTAGTAGCTTTTACCATTGAGGAAACCAGTCTTGGAACCTCTGTGGAGAAATCTACAACCAACATTTTG
>JAVJGI010000050.1:52118224-52190696 GCA_035590275.1 Ibycter americanus
GGCGTGCCAGGATCGGGGGCTGCGTGCAGGCAGCGCCGCCGCTACCGGGGTGCTGAGCGGGGTGCTGAGCCCCGCGCCCCTCTGAAGCCACCCGGGCGCCGTGTGTGCCGTGGGAAGCCACACGTGCCACGGAGCCGGCGGTTGCTATGGTGACGGTGGATTTTCTTCAAACTCCTGCGACAAGGAGACCAAAGGCCCAAGAACGAGCAGGAGCAGCAGCTCCTTTGCAGGCAGGTTCTGGGGCGCCGCAGCACCCTGCGCCCCGACATCCTGCACCCCGACACCCTCTCTGGCT
The DNA here is from genome assembly GCA_035590275.1 of Ibycter americanus. Taxonomy (NCBI): domain Eukaryota; kingdom Metazoa; phylum Chordata; class Aves; order Falconiformes; family Falconidae; genus Ibycter; species Ibycter americanus. The sequence goes on from JAVJGI010000050.1 coordinate 52,118,520, forward strand.
GAGCGAGCCGCCCCCCCTAGACAGACCCGCGTTTGCCCCGTCGTGATCATTCCCGTACCTTGGCAAACAGCACTCAGGTCTTTGCTGGCTCGACTCTGCAAGGTGCCAGTCTTCATCCAGCGATTACATTTATTTCAGCAGTCTCCAAGGTTCACCTAAAGATGCAGCTCCTCCGTCACCAGCGGGACTGGTTTTTAATTGCAGCCCTTCTGGCAGGGGATGAACCTTCTTCCTTCATCGATATATATTTTTTTAACACACGGAGAAGTCGCAGCGCCGGCAGATGGAGGAGCAAAGCCCCCCCGGTGATGCAGGTCAGAGCCCAGGCTGTGGCAGAGCAGCAATGACCCCTCGCAGCAGGACCTGCTGGGGTGGGATGCGGAGCTGCAACCCAACCTGCGACGGGGTGCAACTGGCAGCCTAAAGCACCAGTGGTCTCTTCCACAGGTACCTAAATTTAACTTTGCCCTTGGGATTTTAAAAAGGTGTTTTGTCCCTCCTCAGCCTCCGGGAGTCAGGATGAATCCCTAACCCCATCGATTCCGACAGCGTGGTTCCGCGCTCCCAAAATCTGGAGGTGCCACTCCCAAGTGATTTGTATGCATGCAAGCAGAACATCTATCTCCTAGATGGCTTTAAATGAAGTGGCTGGCAAAATCTCAGGAGAATATTTAGTTAGGATAAGAAACATATAGAAACACAGCTTTTGGAGCCTTCTCGCAGTAACTTTTGTTTCCATGGTGACTAATGTTTGTGTTTATATCTAGTCCCAGTGTTTCTATCAGATTTTCTTCATGGAACAGCTGTTACAAGTCATTTCACCAAGACAGATGATCCTGATAAGGAGCAAAGTTTCCATTCTACACAAATGCACATTTATTTAATAAAATCCAAATAATTCAAACCCGGAAAAGATCTGTGCTTCAAAAAATTGATTATCAGTGCAGCCGCCTGATGGAAAAGAGATTGAAACCAGCCACAGAATAGCTGCTGCCTAATAAGAGGGTGATAAAAAACGTATAGAAAATAAATAAACCAACTCTGAAAACACTAGTAGCTTTATTAAATTTGGCCATGATCTTTCTATCCTTGGGCTTTATGCACAAGTGTTATGCCTAAAAATGACCTCCCGCTGATTTTGACGGAGCCATCAATAAAGAGGGTCGAGGGGGGCTGTCGGCTCCCCCGGCCTCCCGCCGGCTTTCATCCCGCCGGCTTTCATCCCGCCGCACCGTCTCATCCCTCGGAAAAGCTGCTGAGAGCGGCCAGAAGAACCGAGCACAGACTAACCTGGGCTTTCGGCTCTAATAATCCACATGCCTCAGATATGCCGTCACTGTAGCTTTTCCATAATAGCCCTATTTTCATTTCAAATTCCATTTCAACTTAAATACTCTTTTTTTTTTTTTTTTTTTTTAACTATTTTTTTCTTAAACAGGATGGCTTGTGTTTAGCTGCTTGGAACAATATTTGAGGCTTGTTTTAGCCTTTTTATTAACGTAGTTGCAGGCGAAAACCTCACAATACGAGCTCCCTGGCTGGATCTAGGCTTGGATCAAGCCTCCACAGAGGCTCTGTGGGATCAGCAGCTTTCCCTGGGCTGAGCTTGTACTAATGAAAGAAGGTTGGTGCCGCAGTCACCTCTGACATCTTATGCCTTTGGTTTTTTCCTGGAAAAATCAAAGTGTCCAAGACATTCAGGCGAGGCCAGGAGGCTCCGGAGGTGCCGGCACTTTTGGAGAACGGTACCTCCTCCTCGCAGCGCCCCAGTGGGCATTAGGCTGTTAGCTGCCTCCCTTCTGGTCGTGCCACAGGCAGAGCTGGGTCCTTAGGTCCAGTGGTACAAAAAAATGTAAGAAATCTGCTTTTAGGTACACCGCTGGAGGTAAGTACCCTGCTTCTCTCGCAGGAGACCTTGGCTTGAACTGTGCCACCCACTTCTGCCGCTGCACATCAGGAAAGCCGTAAGGAAAGTGGGACAACCCAGCGCAGAGCATCAGGAATGACAAGAGGTCTGAAAGAATGAAAATGTGCTATGGGAAAAATAAGAAATAACGCAGGTATTACCCTGCCTGTAGGCTCCTTGAGTTTGCCTTCTCATAGTCCCATCCCCAACACGGACCCGCGGTCACTCCGTACGCCCGCCCATGCCACGCAGTGGGTTTGCAGGAGGGAAGCCCTGCTTCCACAGGCTGACGTTTTACTCCTGCAGGCTTTTTCTTTGAAATTTCTCTCTGCTTGCATAGGCCCTCGCTGAAAGCCTCCTAGGGACCAAGGATTCATTCACGCAACACAAGGCACCAAACCAGTAGCCATCGGCTGCTGGGTGAGGATGGCATCCTGCTCCCCCAGCGCTTGTTGCCACAAATCGCTGGAGCACACGGGCATTGGCAAGAACTACACAGTTCCTTATCATTTTAATCACTTCTAAATCCTGGCTCATCGCACTGCAGAACTTGAAACCTAAGGAAATGATTTTCATTGTCAGCCTCCTTCTTCTTAATTTGCAAACTTCCTGCGAGTAATTGAAATTCCTGCTCTGCAAAAGCCAAAGCCTTATCTACCGCCTTGTTCAGTCCAATTAAGAGAGATGGGAGTTGACTCTAGTTTAGATTTGCTAAATATTTTTCCCTGCCTTCAGAAACATTTATTACATTTCGCATTGCACAAATAGCTTCAACCTCCCGCCGGCTGCAGAAACACATTGAATTATTTTAATCAGAAACAAGAATCGTGTTGTAAGTAACTGTAACGTGGCACAACAGGAAACTCAGTCTTGCAGACTCCTTCAGAACAAAGATTCAAGCTTTCCTCTTCCCTCTTCGTGACTATCAATCAAACTCTAAAAATAAAGCCAGATATACAAAATTATCCTGCCATCAGGGCCTGAAAATATTTCGGTTAAGCATCTGTCAGTGCTTCCATTATGTATCTCTATTTCCCAGGTTCTCTATCTTCACTTTTCAGATTGCACCAGGCTGAAACTTGGCAGGCGCCCCGAAGACGGCACTGTAACAGTTTGCTTAACAGCAGCCTCTTAATATTCCTGGAAGCCAGGCAGCATGGGGAGGCTGTATTTCTTATTCTGTCAGGCCCGGTGATGCAAACACCTGCGGCTCCCATGGATTGCGGTCGAAGCCAGAGTTACCTTCAGCACTTCTCAAAAATCAGGCCACGTGCTCTGCCAGTCCTGTTCGAGCATCAGTCCTCCCTCGGAGCATTAGGGATGCCAAGTCTGCTCTGCACTGAGGTCAGCAAAGCGCCTCCTGAGTCACGAGAGGGCAAGATGGGGGTAACCCCTGACTGCAACGCCTTTTTCCCCTGCGCCAGGCTGCAGCGTCGGGCTGCCTTTTACACCTCCTCCTGCATCCCGCCTGACACCCAGGAGATCACTCCCTGCTCCTTTGCTTGGCTCCTGCCACCCATGTACCAGTTGCTCTCCTCCCTGCACGAGTCCTGGCTTGGCACCGTTGGAAAATCTTCCTTTATTCCCAATTCCAGAGAAAGCATTGGGTGAAAGGAATGGAAATAGCCTGCCTTTCCCAGGCTCACCTCCTGCCACCACCCAAGGGCTGCGGGGCCACCCCCGCTGCATCCTCTGCCACTGCTGGGGCTCACCTCCCCCAGCCCCGCACCAAATACTTCATCCCAGGCATCTTCTCCAGCAACACCGCCAGCAGCAATCAAAACCCTCCCAACAGTTGCTGCAGCCCCAGGGAAGAGCGCTTCATTTATTTGTTTCTTCCTCTTGGAAAACAGAAATATTTAAAAGTTACTCTAGCAAAGACTGGGCGTGAACGTGCGTAATCTCGTTGTTATGGTCCTATTCTGTACAGCCAGGACCATCAATATGCCATTGGTATATATGACCCATAAGATTTCTCCTTGTTTGTAAAGCGGTAGATGAGGCAACGAGGAGAGTCACAACAGTTTTGCTCTGCAGACTATTTGTTTTTTCATACTGGGGAAAGTGGGAACATATGTGAGGGGGGATGGGTGGTGGCAGCATTTGTGACGCTTAATTTACTAAAACTACACACTGCACAGATCTCTCGTCTTGCTTCATTCAGAGAAATCAGGGTTCTGTCAAACTGGCCAGCCTGGACAGAGATCTATCACAGGCAATGCACCGCCGGGATGGGGGATCCTTTCCGAGAGATGTCCGAGGCCAAAAGCATCGTCTTTGTCACCACCTCACCTGGGTAAAACATTAATTTGCTTCCCCCCTGCCTCATTAGAAAATCATTTTTTTGGAGGAGCAGAGGCAGTCACTCCCCCTGTGCAGAGACTCTACCAGATATCAAGGAAGATGCTTGGATTTTAATGTTAATTCAGAAATTGCACCCAAGCTTTCTTGCCTGGTATTACAGCCTATGAAATAAGTGAGACTGAAACAGGTATAAAACAACGTCAAGAGCAGGATTGGGTCCTGTATTTGAAAACTATTTAATTTATAGTCCCTCAGTATACGAATTATTAAGAAAGAAAAATACCTATTGCCTCCCAAATGTCACCATATCCACCCGACTTCCTTGAATCTTTGAATGGATTTACCAGTGCCAGGGGCAATCTCATTTTCTAGAAAACCTGTTTTACTGCCTAATATTCCAACCAAGTCTATGGCTGATCACTTAAATAGGCTTTTACCAGGCAGGGCAGGCTGTACGTCTCATTTCACTCAGACACCCTGCAGCAGGCTCCGTGTGTGGGTGGGGAGAGGAGAAATCACAGCGAGCAGAGCAGGATCTCTTTCTGTCAAATTAAAATCGTGATTAATTCCAAATCAGTGCTGTTTGCTGAGATATTTTAAAGTTGTTTAATTTCAATAATTGCAGCGTGCCTGAGATTCGATGGAATGAGAGCAGCACCGCACCCTTGGCACAGATGATGCTGAAGGGATGAGGCGTTTCGTAAGAGGGATAAAAGCTGGGGTCCTGCGGCGCTGCTAAGGGAAGGGATGCTCCTGGCTGGAGTGCCCCTGGCAGCCCCAGCGCAGCTCAGAGAGGCTTAGGAAGCTGAAGACCTGATAATCAAAAGCTGTCCTGAACATTTCACTGTCTAACCGATCATTTGCAATGTTTACTGATGAAAGAGCGATAAAACCTCTGCTTTATCCCTGCGGTCCTGAGATACCTCCAGCAACTCCGTCGGAATTGAATACATTGATTTATTGTAGCACACCTAATCTGTATGTACAAAAGCACACAGAGGAAGAGGTTGATCCTTCGACACGTACACAGTACGCTGAACCCTTTATTTTAATGTGCCACCCTGTTAACCCACCCAGAATATTGCGTGCCCAGATTGCTCCGGCACGGATATGCTGCAAAGGAAGAGAGAGGGTATTTGAGGCCTGATCCTGCAAATCTTACTCAAGAGTCACCCAGACATAAATAATTTAATCTGCTCAGTTCATGCCAGGAAGACCAAGAAGTGCCTGGAATAGAAGGACTTTCCCAGGCAAAGGGAGATACCAAAACCCAACAGCCAGATGTTGAAGCCACACCGTAAGGCTATAAGGAACAAAATGTCACTCCCGGGTGCCTCCAGGAGGGACATCCACCCCTGGGCGGATCACCTTTAGCATCACTCATTAACATTCCTGGATATCTAAGGAGCAGCTAAGCTTATTACTGCACAGTAGAAATAATTTTGCCAGGGGACTGCCATCCTGCGAGCCAACAGCTTGCAGGCAGCAAACCCAGGGTCGATTTGGCTATTTAGTTTTGTGTGTAGCTCTGTGCTCTTGAAAAATATTTAATTTATTGAAGGTTCACCTTAGATCTCATCAAGGTTTAGATACAACATCCAGTAAATCATCTCTCATTACTCAGAGAGGAAAGTCGTGCTGCACGGAACAAAGAGATGCTGAAAGTTAGCCTCGAAACTGGGAAGGAATTGCTAACTTCTGTTGGCAACTGGGAATTATCCTGCTACACCCAAACAACTCAGAGTCAGAGCACTAATTGCCTGCTGTCTCTAATGGCATTTTAACAGTTTCTGAAAAAGAGTGGGATTCTCACGATACAAACCCTTCTTCAGCTGCGTGAGCCTACTGTAATCAGCAATCTTCACACGCGCCTGCTGTGCAAGTGCACTGCGTATCTAGAAACATGGAACTGGCCAAATGATTTACTTGGGAGAACAGAAACAACTCCGGAGGTGAGATCTAACACACACACACATATTTAGGGACACTTTTTGAGCTTTGTTTTGCCCCGTTAGATTAAATCTCCCGTGGTCCACAGAGTCAAGAAATGCTAAGAGGCAATTAGGTCTTAGTAGTTACACAGCATTGGAGGGGTTGGTTTGTTTTTTACAAAAAAGATCATTATGAAGTGAAGTCCTAACAAGTTTTCTTACCAAGCGATCTTAAACTATAGGATCAATGAAAAGGAGAAAACTGGACTTAGAAGAGACCTACGGGTCATTTTCAGGTGAGAAAAGAGGTTGTTCACCGTGGCGGAAAAGGCAGCAACTCGTTCTGACCTGCTACAAGGGCAGACGGAATCACAAACCAACACCAGGAGAAGACAGTGTCAGTGGTGTTAGTTGCTGCAACGGGCTAGGTAAAGGCTGCACTCTGATGTTCTGCATCATACCTTGGGATAAAGGTGATGAGCTATTACGGTGTTGGACACTGGACACAGGCTAAAGCATGACTATCAAAGCCAAACCCCACAAACTAGGCTTTGAAAGTTCCTTTTCTCAGGTAAACTGCATCCGATACTCCTATCTGTTATCCATCCATCAAGGAGGCACAAGGAGCACGCTGCACGGATTCATCTCCCCCTTCTCCCGCTTTTTCCCTCCACTCCAAAAGCAGGGGTCCATAAAGAGAAATTCTGAACTGCTCCCATACCTCACATGGCTCCCAGATACCACTGCCTTTATTACAGCAACGTAGTCCTGGGGTATATCCTGCAAAATAAAACTCCTGCAGAAGGGAACGATCATGAACGGACGTTGGGATGTCGGGAACTGAGATTCCCAACCGTGCCCAAGTTACAGCTTCCCAGCGCAAACAGCTTCACACTGGAAATGAAAAGCAACATCAGATAGCAGCCCTACGTGTTATCTTGTCTCTCAATACCTTCTCCAAAGTTCCAAATACAGCTCCAGCCTGGAGTGACAGTTGGGAGTGATCGGATCAGAGCGAGAGGGGAAGCTCTGGCAGCGCTCTGTATTGCTGCTCCTTGTTCCTACTACCTGTTCCTCATTAATTAAACTGATAGCTTGTGTTTGCCGAGTTGATACAGAACAAGGGCAAACAAAGGATTAGGCAGAACACACGAAGCCTTCAATAGGTGTATTATTGAAAAACATCTCTCCCCACCTCCCCCACACTGCCTCCGCATCTCCTGCAGCAGAAGATTTCAATTAGGGAAGGGGAGAGTAGGAGGAGGTGGAGATAAAGGGGAAATAAAATTGCTTCCCAGCTTCCTCCTGGCTTGCACACGCGGCACGTGCAGGTGTGTTTTGCACACAGGCACTGCACTAACACCTTGCTCTCATCTGGTTTGGGCCACACGTGTGCACTCCTATCCATGAAAAATAAAATAAAAAAAAAAGAGAAATGGGGGGCTTTGCTGGTGGGCACCCAAGCCCAGAAAGACAAGATTGCCCCAGTGTGAGATGACCCCCAGGGCTACGGAGAAGTGGACTTGTTCCCTCTTCTTCTAGGGCTGGGCTGGAGGGGTGAGGAAGGAAAAATAGGATTTCCAGAGCCAGCTCTTCAGTTCCTAATTGTGATTCCCTTAGTGACTCCGCTCGGTGAATCCACGAGGCGATCTCCTGCAGCCCAGACAGGACAGTCACTGCTGCCCTTGAGACCCATGAGCTACTCCATGAAGCTACTGTTAAACGCACCAGACATCACGCTTGCTCGCCCAGAATATCTTACTTCCATGCTAATTTTCTAAGCAAAGACGTGTGAATCCCTCCCCTCCATTTTACTATTTTTAATTTGGTTCCCCTGGTGGTGTTTTTTTATGTGCTTTTTGAATCCAGGTGAGCATGTGAACCTCTACTGGCCTCTGGGGGTTTCTCTCTCCATGCAGCTTGTCTCAATTACCAGTGATGCATTTTCCTCCTCTCCCTTTTACATCATGCGTGTTGCCCCATAAAGGTGAATAACAGCGAGATCTTTTATAGCTTCCTTCCTCACCTGCTTTAAATTCCATCCACACTTTCAACGCAAGGAAAAAAGTCCATCTTTGTGCTCAACGAGGCTCCCAAGTCAAACCTCAGACTAATAAAAACGACCGACCAGAAGGATCTGGCACTCTGGAAGGCAGAGCTCAGCTTTTGGGCAGTTGCTAATGGACTGCGGCCATCCGACTTAAACACCGAGTTGCTGCAAGGGTCTCTCGCCTGTTAAAAGCAGGATGTTGTGAGCAGCTCAGGTCAGGGAAGGATGAAGCAGAGCGGAGTGGTTAGATGCTGTGGCTGCTCTCATGCAGCCAGGAGGGCACCCAGAACGGTGCTTTACAAGTCATTACGGTGTCACAGCTACATATTAGAAAATAGGTGCAATTGGCTGGGTGGAAAATTAAGCGTTCAGAGAGAATCGCACTCGGACAGATTCGCCTAAAGTGTGGCGGGCTGTTATTTTCAGGCAGTGGGATACAGAGGAACTGAGGATGGGAATGTCGCCGCGAGCTGCGTGCTGCAGGGTGCAGAGCAGAGAGCCCCCCTGGCATGCAGGCTTGCCAGGAAGCTACGTGGTATTTGAATCACTCCTTCCTAACCACCTCATTCACTCACAAATTGAATAGAAGGTGCATTATATCTTCACATACTCATCAAATTTATTATGGTTGCGCCTAGGAGGCACCTCCAAGATCCTGTTCCTGCTGCGCTTTGTGCACCGAAGGAGATGACAGACCCGGCCCCGAACATTTCATAACCGAAGGGGTTGTGAGAGCCCAGCAGATTAAAGGAATCAGCAGCATCCCAATGGCAAAGGCTCGGTATGCCCACAAGACAAAAGCACCCCCAACTATGTTGAGGTGCAAGGTGCGAGCTCCCCAGAACAGCAAGTTCACGCCTCGGCGAGGTCACCCTGAGCCCACTGACCCTCAAGGCTGAACACATCCCCATTTATTAAAAATCCCTGCCATTCCTAGGGCCCTTCGGAGGAGGGGTTTAGGGTAGGGGTGCCCAAAGGCCATGAGGTTATGGTCTGAATTCAACCCCCGTTTTCCCCATGAGCTTTTAACATCCTGTGATAAGTGGATGACCTTGCGTTTTGCACAGCTAGGCAGGCGGACGCGCTTGCTGTCATCCCCCCCCAGCCTTCGAGGTCCTCAGCTCCAGCATGTCTTTAATTTCCAGCATGAATTTCGTCTACCGGCTTTGCCATGACCATTCCCAGAAAGCTCAGCCCAAAGTTCACTAAAGGAGGAGACCTTCTCCTGCTGGGGCACGGCTGATGGATGGCGAAGGACGCCTTTCCCTGCCGCACTCGAAAGGAGCGCAGGGCAGGCGAGCAGCCGAACGCTGCTGCCACAAACACCTTTACCCGGGTAAATAACAATGCCATGTCAGTAGCTTTATGAAAAATATTAAAGGGGATGAGTCATTCTGAGGATTAGAGCCTGAAACTGAGGAACACAAGAATATCTTTGCATGGCAATGACATCCTGCTGTATCTATTTTTTTTTTCCCCCACAGCTAATTCTATAATCACCCTTAATCAGCGCATTGGAGAACAGGGCAGCCCGTACAGCTTTAGGATCAAGTAAAAAGAGATCCAAAGCCCTCACTATGCCTCAGCCACAAACCAGCCTGTTTCCACTCCAAATGGGCTGGGTGATACCCGATTTCCAATCAAACCAACCTCATGCTCCCACCTCAAGATGATTCACATTCATTTGTTATTTCATAGAACTTTAACCCAGGAAGACAGATTAATAGCCAGAACTTAATTAGGTAGTCTTTGAAGAAGCAAGGGCTGCTTTGGCTCCTAGCCATGTTATCCTGCAGCCCAGAATTTCCCCAAGGAGCAGCTACTTTCAGCATCAGGGACCCAAGCCGGAGGGATGGTATTTATTGTTATCGGTTCACCATTAGCCATCTTTGCTCTTCTCATGCCTTGCGCTTGAGTTTAGTGCTTCCAATAAGGCAGCTTTTCAGACTTTTAAATCAGTTTGTTCTTCACCAGGTTACGCGTGTGGTTATTTACCGAGGCAGCCATCCTTTACCGTAAAGCAGACTGCTTGCTTTGTTTAAAGAGCGTAAAGCATGATGATATCCAAATGCAGCTGGAATAACCAGGCTTCCCTTCAGAAGATGACAGCAGTTGCACATGGTACCTCTATTTAAAACACACCGAGCACTGAGCCCCTTGAAGTTGTCAGGATGGGGAACGAGAAGGGGTCCCTGTCCCTCTGGCTGATCCCCGCAGTAATTCCCAGCCAGCGTGATAACAACTCAAAAAGGCACAGCTTTCTGAGGTGCGCCACGAATACACTAAAATCCGCGTAGGACGCCAGTTGGCTGCGACACAAGCCGGATTGCACGCCGCTCACGGAGCGGCTGGCGTGAAACGCCAAAACCTCGGAGCAAGAGGAGAGTTTCCCTTTGGGGAAGCTAATCCTGCAGCGCTTATCTGCAGCAAACCAGGACAGCTGGTGCCTTCAGAGAAAGAGCTCGTCGCTGCGGTGTTTGAGATGGTAAATGAAGCCTCTGCGGAGTGTCCTGATGCGCGCTGGGGAGCCCTGAAGCTGCTGCGGACCTCGGCGTCAGGCGGTGCTCTGGAGTGCAACTGCCCCAGTGCAGCCCCACGGGTTGCCTCGGCATGGCTGGGAAGGGGCTTGGGACCTCACCTAGGGCGATCCGAGGGCATTTACTCACAAAAATCTGTTGTCTGGAGGATGCTACTCCTGGTCCTGCAGAGCCGCGGGCAGCGTAGGATCAGAGGGAAGCGGAACGGAGACTTTTCATCTCGCCTGCCTATCTTCATCCCCAAAAAACCTTAATGATATGTGTGATTTTCTACGTATTATCCACACTACAACCAGAATCTCACTTCTGATTAAATCTACATGCTTGACAATTCTCAGCAGATCTCCGAGGAATCAATACTTATTACCCAAAGAGCTGCAGCCGCTAAATTTAGTGTTAAAGGAAGTGCAGGTTTCTTCCTGCGCAACATAACTCGGGAGATGTTACTTCTGTGAGGGCCTTTAAAAACCATTAATGGCTCCCAGGAGAGCACTAATCATTTTCTACATGTCCTTATCCGCTTAATCCCATTATAAAGATTTTGTAGCATGAAAGCCGACCACTCATAATCCCAAGCTCAGATGGAAAGCTGGAATAACATGCAAGTGACATCTGGGAGGAGAAGGAGGCACATTTTGTTTGCGGTGCCTGGACACTTGCACAGCCTCTTCAGAAACGATACAAGTGAGGGGATAAAACTGAGTATCTCCAGAAATACAGGAAAGAGCAGTTTTAAAGAAGTTACATAGAGATGTCACCCAAAAAGTTTATCCTCAAGGTCACCCCACTTCACATATCCAACAGGAAACCTGGAACCATCATTCAGCATATAGGGACAGAAATGTTTGTCCTCGATAGTCGTGTCATTGCACCCGATATAATTTTTTGATGACTTTTGGGGGATTGCCAAGCCCCACCTGAGCGTGAGTGCGGCGGCGAGGGTACCCCCATCCTGCAGGCACGGCAGGGATGGACCCCCACCCGCTCACCCAGCGACACCACCACAGACCAAACTGGAGACTCCGGGCTCCCAGGGCTCCTCTCTAACTACCCGAATTAAGTTAAAAGGTGCTCTGCTAACAGCTTATTCAATGGAAATCTCATTATCCAGAGCTCTGCCAAGAATTTATTCAAAAGAGAGCCTTCACACGGATCTTTGCCAGTAGTTCATTGAAAGGGAATCTGTTATGGGGTCAGATGTTATTTTATTCCAGTGGAAACCCAAAAAGATGGACTTTGCTAATAATGGGGTCGGTCCTGACATGATTAAATGAGACTCCTCTAACAGGCTACAGCTAAGAAACACATTAAAAGCTGTCTTACTTGGAGAGAAGCACTAGCCCGCTGCCCATCTCATGAAAATACTATCTTCACACGCCAGCAATGCAGTTAAATACATAAATAAAAACCCTGACTATACATTGAGAGTCCAAAATAAAAGCTTGCAACCATTTTTCAGTTTGCGGAACGTCACGATTTTCCATTGCATCCTTCTTATTCCAGTCCTAAAGCCCCCACAGAAGAGCTCCGAGGCTCCCAAGGGACCGTGAGCACAACCTGCGGCCACCGGTGGAGCCCCACTGAGCCCAGCCTTAGCACAGGCAGGACGAGTCATCAGGCCACGTACCGGGGTGATGCAGCCGGGATGTCTGAGATGGTACAAGCTTTAGGACAAAGACAAAGAGAGATTTAGTTTTGAAAAACCTAGATTACTTCAGTCTGAATTGAATAAAAACGGAGGGGACCTGACCCTATCCGTCTCCGCAGAAATTGGAAGTTTTGATTTGGTTTGATCACTAACAAATATAAGCTGGTTCTGATTTTGATAGTGGCAGAAAAAGAGTCGGGGCTTAGCTCTGGCAAAGCAAAACTCAAGCTGGTTTACCTTAAAGGTGCTTTTTCTGCAAAACTCCAACACTCTGGAGCAATCTAGGACTTTGTTTACCTCAGACAGAAAGAATTTCAAAGACATTCAGGTTTATTTTCTAAATAAAACATTTAAAGGCTTGAAAATGCCAAACCTCCTTTCTTCGCTGGCTTGAACGGCAACCAGAAGCAGTTGCTCAGATAAAGATCTTAGTGTACTGCAAGTATATAAACACCTGCTTTTATCTAGACGCAAAGCTGTAAATATTAACAGCACAAACGCGTTTATTGCCGAGCTGTGAGCCGGGTGCCTCGGTGGCACGGTGACACAAGGAGCACAATCACGAACGCCGGAGAAGGGAGGTCTTGGGACTCTACCCAGTCCCACCTCCTGGCCTGGAGCTGGAGGATCCTCCCCTCCAGCCAGCCTTGACAAACCCATTCGGAGACCCTACAGCATCCATAGGTAGCACATCCCTGTGTCCCACTAACCTGACACGCACCAGATTTCCCCCCCAAACCTGGCCTGGCTGTACCCCTGCTGAACCGACGGGAGAAATGACTTGCCGTACAACACTCCTCTTGCCCTCCAGAAATGGTATTTGCTTTTTCTCCTAGCAACTGCATCGCATTGCTGAGCCCTGGTTTGATCGTGATCCGCCATGGACCCCAAATCCTCGCAGCACTCACTTCTGCCAAGGTCGCTATTCCCCGTTTTGCAGAGCTGATTTTGCCCTGCTAAGAGAAGGTCTTGGCCAGCCTTCACATGGAGCCTCATCTCATGCCAAGCAACAGCGCAACGAGCCAAGGTCAATCCGAGTCGCAATCCTGCCTTCCAGAGAGCCTGCAACCTCTTCCACCCCCCTGTCATTTGCAAGTTTGGTAACTGTATCATCTGTTATATTGTCCAAACCACTAATGAAAATAAACAGCGAATAGAAGTGGATCCTGGAGAGACCCATCAAAACCCAGGCTGAGCAGGAGTAATAATAACCTGCTTGTATTTCTGGTAATAATGTCTCCTGTGACTAGAGTGATATCCAGCACACTGCCAAATAGCCCAGGATCAGAGAAACAGGGCTTCATTCGTTGTTTTATTGAAAGAAATTAAGCATTTCAGCTGCAGAAAAACTGCAGTCGTTTTGCTTAACATAGCAACTCCAAAATGAAAAATTAGGGCTGGTCCTCAAAAATGTAAAGCTGATTCCCACATACCTTAAGATGGAGTATGAGCTGTTTAAATACCAGAGCTGGGTCTGGACCTTCAGTAGGTTTTGCCTGGATTACAGCATAGCCTCAAATGCATGCTGGCTCCTCTGCTTTCATAGAAAAGCCTTTTTTTACCCACGCCCCAGGGAGAAACTGCAGCACATTCCCAGTTTCCAGCTGAAAGGAGATCTCACCTGCTGACTGAGCGGACCTCTAGGAAAATTACCATCAGGGGCTTGGGGGAAATCGCTTAGGCAGCCTGACTACAATCCTACACGTAATGGATGCACGTTCTCGGTTTTACAATCTCAGGACGATGCATTATCAGCTAGAACATCAGGCAGGTCACTGACGCCAGTATTTTCCAAGTTGGGGATGGGAGGGAGACCCCAGTTTGGGTCAAAAAGCAGAGCTGGCTTTTTAATGGAGCTGTGCACCACTGCTCTGCTGGCAAGGCAGAGAAAAAATACTCCAGCAACAACAGTAAAGCAGTTTTCTTGCTTCAGCTCTGGCAACCTGTTTTGCTATGAGATCTTCCAGGAGCAGGAGGAATTCAGCATCAAACTGACTTACATTTTCCCATTAGGAGCCCCTCTGCATATCTTTTGTTCTCCCCCTTGAGGAGAGCTAAGGACTGCCAGATGATTAAGGGTTGTTATAACAATAATAATAAAAAAGCCCGTCAAGTTAAAGAAAAACATATTCGCCGGCCCGGCGTTTTGCCATCAGCAGCTCTGCGGGCAGTGAGGGTTTAGGGGCACATAGATCAGCCGCTTGTTTTCTGCACCGTGCGGAGAAAGCCAAGCGCCTGCAGCGATGTGGGCAGGCTGGGAAACTTCTGCACCTTGTTCTGCAATGACTCCTCGGTGGCTGGCGCAGTGGAAAGGCTGCTGGGCTGCGAGTGCTCTGGGAGCCCAAGCAGGCTCCTCAGCGCCGAAATCCCTGTGCGCCGGAGGGTGCAATCCTGGCATCGAGCACGCATGCGACAGGGATGGATAAGACCATCTTATTCCAAGCTTTTGGCTTTTGTGGTGGGCTAACCACCTTCATGAGGAGCTAAATGGAAATGGAAGGAGAAGACGCGCCCTGTCCATTGCTGTCTCCATACTGCCTGCGTGAGCTTCATCTCCAGCAGAATCCTGATGTTCACCAGAGATTTGCACAACCCTGTGCCAGTGCAGAAATGTAAGTGGCTACAAGGACATACCTACCAGCCCCAGGACCCGCAGCCACGCAGCACGGCTCTGCCATAACCCCTCAGACGACATCGTGTCGTCGTGCAATAGATCCAAGCACGATGAGAAGCAGAAGAGTAAATTGCTCCATCGAATCTGCAGCAGGAGTTTGGCCACCAGCCGGGAAGTCTTTAAATAGTTGATTAAAAGTAACTGTGATGCTGCCAAAATTACTGACAGACAAATCGACGCTTGTCTTCTCCAAACTGGGTGTCACGGGCTGCCTGGTAGAAGCCCGTGCGCTGCCTGCCTCCCGCCTGCAGCTCGCCCAGCCGCACGCAGGCAAAGCTCCCTGCAAAGAATTTCCTATTAGCAGCTCAGCTACACCTGTGACAGCAAGAGAACCTAAAAATAGGGTTGGGGGTTTTTTTTCTCCCTGGCTGGCTGGAAATATTCATGGAAGAGTGAGAAGATGAACAAATTATTTAAATTGCATCAACCCAAGACCTGTCAGTGCTGCCAGAGATGCTCCTCGAAGTCCAGACAACTGCGGAGCATTCTGCTGTCGCACAGGACATCGGGACTTTGATACCCCATTCACAAGCCGCTAGCAAAGAGATGACACTGTATTTGATATAAAATGACGAAAGCAGGAAAAAAAAGCGCCATTTTTAGACTACTTAGCATCATAATAGAGCTATACAGGCCGAAAATATCTTGTGCGGCAAAGAGAGGGAATTAAAAATTCTCATCACGCCTCCCTGTGAAGTGGCTCTTAGCGATTTCTGACGCTACTCAAAACGGATTAGGAAACACTGTGTGTCCTCTTTGGCCAACGCAACGCCGCGTGTTTAGTATGTAGCACACAGCAAGGAGTTAAAAGGGCAGGTACTGCACAAAAGCAGATTAGCTGCGACGGCACCCAGCATCTGGAAGAGCCGCGGCTTTGGCCATGTTTTTTGATCCAGCTGGGATTATCCGTGGCTGTTTCAGATGTGGAAAGCCAGTCTGTGATCCCAGTGGATGGCTCTCCTCATCACTCCACTTCAAGGGAAAATATGAAGGACTCGCCAGGTTCTGGGCCAGCTGCTGTCTCTCCCCGTGGCGGGTTGCCTCTCCAAACGCCTCGCTCGGTTGGCACCAGGGAATGCACAATTCTGCTGCTTCCAATTAAAAAAACCCACCAATTTTAACAGCTACTAACCTGGACTCTTCCACAAACTTTAAGGAAGCTCTAGAGAGATTGCTTGATTACATGGAAAAGGGCAAGATGCTGAAAGAGAGACTATTAGCACAGAGCTAGATAAAGAAAAACAGCTTTGGGCTCCCTTGCTGCTGGGAACGGCTGCCACACGCCGTGCTGCACTTCAAGCTGTGATCAAACACATCCCGGGCAGTAAATCAAGTGCAAATTCTGTTTTGAGGACAAAGCACCAAAATTCAGCTATATCCCTGGAACGTATCAGGAAATAGCTGGTTTCTCAAGCACGATTTCTTGAGCTCCTGCTGCCCACAGAGTGCACGCAGGTGAGGTGTGAGCCCCTCCAGCCTGTCCCCCTCCTAACGCCCGGCTCCCAGGTGACACTGACCTCTTACCCCAGGAATTAATGTTCATCCTGGCAGCTACAAGGCTATGTGTCCAAGTAAAATAATGACGCACGGGTTTTATCCTTTATAACAATCTGCTTTGAAGTCTTCCAGACTTCAATCTCCATCACAAGGTCCTTTGTATGACCCAGGTGCCCCACAGCCCCTTGCTCTGCTCCCACAGCCCCTCTCCTTTCCAGCTTCTTCAAAATACAAAGTATTTTGGGTAGAAACACATGAAACCCAGGGGCCACGGATCCACCCTGACAAAGCACCAAAACAATTTGAATCTTCATCCAGAGTTCATCAGAGTAGATGAACTTTTCCTGCCTGTTAAGCTGGTCAGGAAACTTCAGGAGAGGCTGAGTTGATTCCATGATGTCAAGGTCCCCATCAGAAGGAGAACAGTGTCTCAAAGCAACTGCCCCACCCCGAGCGGTACCCAACCTACGTGAAAGACAGGAGCCCAGGGAGCCGCAGGTAACCTGATTTAATCTTTCTTATGAACGAGAACTTGCAGAGCCGCAGCGGGAGGGAAGCACCCAAGCTCTTCTGAAAAATCCCAGACACAAACCTAATTCTCTGCCCTTTCCAAAGACCTTTCAGGCTTTAGATCATCCTTGAGTCACCGCTGTGAGTCACAGGGGCTTGTCTGCTCTTTTTCTGGGAAAGTTTTACCAGCTTTGCAGACATCTGCTGTCCTACAAGAGGTGCGGTGCCCAGCTATCGGCCCGTGGGTGCTCAGCACCCCGCCAGACCTGCTCCGGCAGCGCGCCCAGCCGGGGTGACCCCAGGTGCCCGAGCCACTCCTCCTTCTCCCCATGCTTACAAGGAGAAGAAATCCACTCCCCTCATTCCTAAAGTGATTTAACTACCCGAGACAGCCTTAAAAATGCTGTGATTATTGTTATCATCCACCTAGCCAGGCACGAAACAATTAGATTACAACAGGAGAGGAAAGGGACTCGTCCCAGCGGCGCAGCGATCTTGCAGATTCCCCCAACTCTTGCTAACACGCCCGGTGAGCAGCCGGTGGCTTTCCTGCCGCTGGCTGATCCGATCCCGGTAGGTGAAATGCTAGAGGAGAACTTGCCCAGCCATAAAAGCCCTGTCTCTCTGATCGTATCTGGATTAAGAGGAATGTAGTTTAAGATGTGTTAGCAACCTACCTGTAAAAAAACCAGTTAGGGGTTTAACGCACACATTCGGTTTAAAGCAAGCCTTAATGGGAAGCCTAGTAGTTACTTTGATCTGCTGACGGGAATAAAAATATCTTGACCTGTCTTGTCTGCATTGGGATTTTATGTTGATTTATTCCATTGAAAAACATGCCCGCTTTCCTAACGCAGACGGAGCACAATTGCCGAGGGGCACCGCGGATGCCACGCGCTGTGCAAGCCTTTCCAGAAGGGCTGCAGAAGTTCGCATGCCTTATTCACTAGCAGGAGGAGACATTTTGCTTCATGAATACAAATTTATGGCTAGATGGAGACCTGCCCGTAAATGCAGCCTGCTAAATAAGTGCACCTCCGGTATTTCATAACCTTAAACCTACCAAGTTTTTCTTCTGTGGTTGATCAGCCCTACCCACCCAGATCCATTTCTGTGCCTGCGTCCGAAACATCCCCCTGCCTGGATGTACACGAGGTAACACGCCGTGGCACATCCTCACGGACCCCTGACCCGTTAGCTCGTGCAAAGCAAGCCAAACGCCACTCATTAGTCCGGGTGTGCCCTTGGCTCCTGACGGGCAATACAAAGCAACAGCCTTCAGCTGAACTTACCGGGGGAAACCGACTGAGGCCATGCAAGGGTGGAAAACAGCGCAAAGAAAATAGTTGCACGCCCTGGGGCTACCCAGCAATAAATAAATGTATTTATTTATTATATTATTATATATAAATATAATAAATAAATGTATTTATTATATTATTATATATAATTTATACATATATATATATATATAAAAAATTATATAAAGGGTGTGTGAATAGGGAGGTGCAGAAACAACCAAGAGCAGGAAGCCGAAGCCCCTGGCCCATCAGCGGCAGAAGCAAATGGCATGCAGGGGGAGGGGAGCAAGGGCGCGGGGGGAGGCGAGCAGCGCGAGAAAGGAAATGGAAATTGCGTTAGGGGTTAAGACAAATACAAATATCTTTTTTCCTCCCCCCCTTTTTTTTTTCCCAAGTGTGGAACACAAAAAAGGCTCATTGAAAAAGACTCAAGGGGCCTCTGGAAATACAGGGGGATCAGATTGCTGACAGAGAAAATAGATGGTGCTGAAATATTAAGAATGTGTTGCCTTGGTATTTGCTAAGAAAGATGGGCAAGAGAGAGGCTGCAAATGTGACCCTGCAGGGGAGGGAGGAAGGAATAAATTCCACCGCAAGGAATAAAACGCAGAGTATAATTTAGCATATAAAATCTCTTAATGAAGCCGCTGCCCTTGCCGCAGCACCCATAGCAGTGAGCTGTCCTAAACAGCAAATTATTGTTAAATAAGAGTTGCTTATTCCAGAACTATCATTATTAGATAAGGCAAGGCAAAAGTTAAGCAGTGACATCCTTAGGGCACACGTGAGCCGTGGGAGTTGCCAGAGAAGCGGAGGGCTGGCTGCAGGTCCCCCGCGGCCGTGGCAGCCCCCCACCCCGAGCCCTGGCCAGCTGGCCAGGGCCACCACACCGTCCCACCGCTCTCCAGCAAAGCGACGCTGAAAGAAGTTCAGAGAAAGACATCCAAAGCGGAGAGAGTTATCTGAAGCCAGTAGAAATCTCTGCAGCTTTGGAGATTGCACCTGTCACTAGAAATAATTGAAGCTAAGACTTGCTTCCCTTTCTTCCCCCCTCCCCATCTTTTTTTTTGTCTAACAGCTGTTTCTATAGGTGATGCTGGCAGTATACATCTGAAAATAACTGCAGGCTACTGATGTGCCTTTTCTGCTTGGCCCAGCGATCCACAGAGCACGAACAAATGCGATCAGCACATTTTTTCCAAAGGGTGAAAGATTAATTTCAAGGGCTCTCAGATCTCAAGAATATTTACACTGCTCGGAACAAACCTTGCCTGTGTTGACATACCAAGCATATTCACTTTATTTATGATTATTCTTTTATGAAAATCAAAATCGCTAGATTTTACTCAGGAAAACTGAGAAAAGTGCTGGTGTCACAGGAAAAGCATAAATGAGGGAGTGGAAAGAGGATGGACGGGGACAGAGAAAGGAAATGAAGATTAGAAATAAAAAGGAAAAGAAAAAGCCCTTGCTAAAGCTCAGGAAATGAGTTGGCTTCTCAGGAATATTAGTACAAGAAAGGAGCCAGGACAGATATGGATGACTAAGGAAATCACAAAACCTATCAAGGAAAATAAGAAGGTTTCTGACATTTGAGGCATCATGAAACATGAAAAGTAACAAAGGGAGTGTGAATCAAGCCAGAAAGGGTACAGAAAACAGGCTGGAGTTCACGTGCAGAATGTGATTTTTCTATTACCTGAATATAAAATATTAAAGCAGATGCAGTGGCCGAGCACCGGGCTATACGCTCACCCCCCCTTCCCTGGGCAGCACCGGGGTTGGTGTGCTGCATCCTGTACCACAAGGTGGGGGAAAACGTACAAAAACCCCAGATAATTTAAGAAAAAGCGATCCATCCACTTCTGGAAGATGGGCTGCTTGGCAAAGCAAAATATCCATGCGGGCCTGTGTATCATGCTTGGATAACCCGAGGAGAAAAACCTTCAGCTGCTCTCCCATGATTTATCTGCCGACTGACGGAGTGAAGATCTTTTTGGGGTTTTTTTGATCCTGAGCACGCAGCATCAACATTTCGGTGCTGGCACAGATTGTTTTCCATGCTGTAAAAGCCACCGGTGGCAGCTCCGTTCTGGCAGGACAGGTTTGTTAAGGGAGCCAGCTGAGCAAGCCGGGATGCAGCTCTCAGCATCCTTGCGCAAAATCATGCTGTCCTGCCACATGCGTTTTCCACGTTAGGCGTTGTTTTCAAAACTGGATTTTGGGTTTTCTGGCATTGCAGAAATGCTCCCCAAAATACCCCTGCTCCACTTGTCCTTCTCTCCCTTCGCATTTCGCGTGGCACCGTGCTGACCTCGGCATCCGCGAAGCAAGCCGAAAGGTGGAAAGAGCAGAGTGAGGCATCGCTCCCGAAAATTGGCTGTTGAAAACGCAACCCCCCAACTCTTGGTGCTCGTTGGAGACCTGCAGGGCCCAAGAGAAAGTGCCAGAAAACTCACTCCCTGAAGCCGTGTTTGCTCTGCTGGGGTGGCCCCAACACCTGAGCGGGGAGGAGCGGTGGGGACCGCACCCCGGGATACCCCACGGCAACGGGCATTTCTCCCGAAGGAGCCGGTGACTGAGCCACATCCGTGTTGAACTGCAGTAAAAACGCTCTTTTTCCCTGGGGGGGTGATGCTCATGAGCACCCCGCAGATTTGCAATGGCAGGACAGAACGGGCACGGCTTCAGGTGGGCGTTGGCGGAGGAGATGTGGAGAACACCCGTGGGGGGGCTTTGCATGGGCTGAGCTGCCATGGGCTGACTGGGAGCCGAGCCGCCGCTCCGGCACCGGTGCAAAAGCAGGGCGATGCCAGCACCGTGGCTAATGAAGTGACAGAGGTGGGAGAATAACACAACTCCTTCCTTAGAAAAAGAAAACGCAAGATTTTAGCAGTAAAAGCTGTTTGCAAATTACACAGCAACCTCAATTAATCTGCTCGAAGGGATGAAACACCTGTTTTGAAACAAACACCAAAGACTCCATAATTTCCATGGGTTTATCAGGGTCAGAAGTTCGTGCTTTATCTGCAGTAAAAGCAGTTTGTTCCAGAGCTCCCAGAGCTTCCCCAGCAGTGACACCAGTCTTACAGGCTGCATAGAAATAGCTGGATAGACCAACCCATAAACACATACAATTCTTGGTTTAGATGCTTCCTAAATCATACTCTTTTATCCCTTGGGCATCCTACCAACTTCCATTATCATGTTCTTATTCTAATAGGCACAATCTCAGTACCGCAAATCCCCCATTTTCCACAGCTTTCAATCACAACTAAAGAGTAAAGATGAAAAAAATCTGCATTTCAAATCATTGTTTGTTGTTATGACAACATCGCATGAATTTGGTCCTCGCTGCAGCTTTTGCAGTCTCGGGCTTCAGAGTATATCCCAAGCTTTTATGAAGAGAACACGTTTGTACGAGACACGGGCCACAGAGCCAAAGAGGTTAGCTTCACGTGACGTAAAGCATCAGGAGAAGCCTCCTGGAATCTAATTCCAGAGAAAATTATCTCGGCAGCTAAGCAGAAACTCTTCCTCCTCACAGGCTTCCCCGTAATATGTCTATTATTAACTATATGTATACACTATATAGCTATATTTAATATATATAGAGAGAGACACATAACTATATAGCATATACGCTATATAACTGGATGTCTATAACTACAGCCTGGGACAATAAAGACCCAAGCGGGGTCTGTTGAAGGCACACCAGGCAGCGGTAGCCTTTCTTTCCATCAGAGGAAGGTTCTGGTGTACGGGATTATTCAGCAGGCGTATGAGTCTCATCTGCTGCACTACAAAGGATGTGGCTATACATGGGAAAAAAGGAAAAAATAAAATAAGCGTACAATTGGGACCTTTGGATCCAGTGAAGTGCAGTACAGGAATGCATGTGACCAGCAGCTTCACAGCTTTTAGGGCCAAAATTAATCATTATAAGTGCCTGAGACAGAGCACCGGCCAGAGATCTCACCTGATGATTTCTGAGAATCCAGCTCAATATATTGCCAAAAAACCACAACAACTATTTATATAAAGTCTAGAATTAAAGATTCTTCTCAATGTCAATAAAACACACTAATGGCTTTCCCTTACAGCATCCTCGCCCACCCCAGCCACAGTGACCGCTGCCGTCCCGCACTGCCACGCTCCCTCCATCCGACAGTTTCACCCAGAGAAAATGGGGATATTATCGGGATATTTTGAACAGACACATTTTGACACGTTATTAATTTTTTTTTTAATTTTATAGAATATTTAGAACGTTAAAGCAGCTCAGAAATCCCAGTTACTCCTGTTCATCATGTGAACTTCAGCCCTTGGGCAGGCGAATGTGTGCTGCTGGAGGAACCACGGGGAGATATGCCCATCCGAGTAGCCACAGCTTTTATTTTATAAAAACAAAATAGGAGAAGAGGTCTGTTAGCCTGGCAGGGAGCCAGGTCAGCATCAAGGGACCTCTTCTTGGGGGAATAAGCAGGAATTATCTGCTAGGACTCACAGAGGCTATTTCAAGCTACAACTCCCTGAAGCTGGAAAGACGGCGACGTAGGAGGCTGCCCACCGTCTCCTCCTGCACTGGTGCAGCTCCCAGAGGTGCTCATCTCACGGGTTTCATCCTCACGGGTGATGACATCCCTTAAATGCAACTGAATCTCAGTCGATAAGGGAGGGCGATCCGTATCTGGAAAGGCGAAGCCGAAGGGCGACGATACAGGTGCAAGGGGTAGTGAGGGGCAAAGGGGACGGGGTTCTGCAGGAGGAGGAGGAGGGGGAGGAGGAAGGAGGAGAGATCCACATGCTCGGGGCTGGTGAGGAAGGCATTCCCAAGGAAGAGCCCCGCAGTCGTCCCTGGAGTAATAGGGACCACGCTGCATCAGTGCTAAGCATCGGCATCTGACTGAAGCAAAAACCACAACAAAGTCCATAGTGGTTTTAGTGCATTAAAGAAAAAAAAGCGTTCGAACTAAACTATTGCCATCTGTCTTCAGCTGAATGCGTAGCCACACATTGATGGCAATTTATAAATAGATTGGGAGCCTTATTAAAGGTTAGTAAAATTGTCCTGACTCCTTCTCTCTCCTCTCATCGACATGAATAGCTGCCATTCATTCTGGGGAGAGAATTTTGCTTCCACTGAATCAAACAAAAAATGCCAGCACACAATCCACACTTTTCACGGCGTGTTCCCTGCATTAGGGCAGTCATTCAGCCACAGATGTTCGGTTCAGCCCGAGCCCAGACTGCGACTTTACTCAGCCCATGGAGGGAAGAAAAGTCACCCAAAGCACAGCAAAGGGGTCACGCAGGGAAAAGCTCTTCCCTTGTTTTTTATTTCATACTCCCCCGCACATGAGGAACCCGTGGCCATCCCGTGAGCCAAGGTTTGCTGCGTTTGAAGAGCCTGACCTGCCACGGCGTGACGGTTTGGTGAGGCCCACGGCAGCGATAACCTGTTAACCGCCTAACTGCCATAACCCAACCCCAACTACATCTGCGGCGTCTGCAACATGCAGCGATCGCTGAAAACGGTACCAAGCGGTGGCTGCGGGTCAGGCAGCAAACGTTACCTCCCTACGCCATCCCAATACAGCCGTGCCTGCATTACCAGCGTGTCCTGGCAAGAGGAAAAGTTGGGCAATACTTTTGCTTTTTAATATGGTGATGAAGATGGCCATTTTCCGAGATTTGTTTAAAAATCCTTTGTACTTAGCTACTTGTGGACCAGCAGGCTACTAAGACCCCATCTTGCATTATTGCCACTGACGTGCGAGGGAGGCAGTAACTGGCTGTAGGCAGGAGGTAAAATACACGGAGCGTCTGCATGCTCAGCTGGCTGCTCAGGATTATTGCTCCATAAGATGCATAAAATGTCAAGCAACAGCAGCTTTATAAGATTTTACAAACATCCATCTCATATACTTCATATGAGAGTTCATGAGAAGCAGAATAAGGAACTTCAATTTCACGGAAAGCGAAATGTATATATATTTAGAATACGTATATTTGGAAGAAAGCACTCACAATGATATTTCAATCAGTCCAGCAATAGGATTATCTCAGAAACAGCCACATGCTGAGTTTTCATTAGCATGTAGCACGAGAAAGATTTCATCACCTTAATAATTTTTCAACCTTCCCTAATATTCATGATTGCCCATTAGTTCCACTGCCTCAAAGTGACCCCTTCTGCTTTTTGTTATTAAGCAAAAAGACAGAAAACAAAATGAGATGCAACCTAGCAAATACAAACTAATGACATCTGGGGGGAAATAATTGGAAACAGAGATTCAAGGGAGAAAAGATGCCTTGGAGCCACAGTAAATGTGACTTAATTTCAAAGGTGGACAATAAATAAGATATGAGTTTGCAGCATGAGGTATGTGCGTAAACTGCCAGCATGTTTTCAAGCTGCATAATAACAGGTTCCCATTGCAAACCAGGGAGGATATCACCCTGCTCCTGAATGACCCTGGAATAATCTCACCTTCACCTCGCGGCGGAGGAAAGCAGCCCAGACGACCTGTTACTGGAACACTCAATTACAACAAAGGTTACAAAGGATCCCTAACACGCGCAGCCGAGCGAGATGACATACAAGGCTGAATGTGCTGAAAACATGCCCGTGCCAAAGACGTGGGGGAAATTAATAATCTGAAGGACAGAGCTAGAAACAAAGGGATGAAATAAAGTGAAATTCAGGCTGGGGCTGGCAAAATACACCCCCAAAGGGACACACACATTTGTCATACATATATATATATGTACTTATGCTTCTCTACTTATAACCATTCATACACGGATGTGTGTATATTTTCCCTTCAAGAAGAACAATCTAAGGAGAGGAGTGAAAATCACCTGGCTTTGACTTCTACACATCCACGCTGCACGGTGAGATTTCCACACCGTGGTGGTACAAAGGGATCTGCAGGAGTTTTTTTCTGGATTATCAGGGAGATGCTTCGATTTTCTTTTTCGTCATCTCTTGCTATGAATGTGTCAACGGGCTGCTCCCAGGCTGAGCCCCCTGGTCTGCACCCAATGGTGTGAACACCTCGAAAACTACAGTTTCCCAACAGGAACATGGTTCGAGAAGACCTGAGATGATGAACAGCCCTTGGAGCTGCTTTGCCACAGATCTCCAGCTTTTGCTGGTGGCTTAAAGAGAAAAAATCACCCAAACGATGCCAAACTGATTTACATCTTTGCCTTTTCTTCTTGCAGGAAAAAGTCAGCATCAAAAAAACCACCCCAGTGATGCATGAGACACCGAGCAATGTGTTGGGTTGATTTTAATGGGGGGAGTAAATGGGGAAAGGGAATCCTCTCGGGGGGGAAAGGGAATCCTCCCGGGAGGACAAGGGAATCCAGCAGCCGCTCCTGCGTGGTGCGGGTCCCCACCCCGCGCTCCCTGAGCCTCCGAACGCCTGCTGGGGAACAGCAACGACGGCGACCACCAACATGGTACCACCTAAGCCTGCCCCTGCTGAAGCACTAGAAAAGCTTCTGTTATTTAAGTCAGGCCAGAACTAGACCACGGTCAAATAAAGACGTGAAGAGAGAAGTTCAGGGATGCCAAATTCTTTCCTTATTATGTCTCCTTATGTAAGTTATGCTACTGTAAACTGTTCAGGGTTTTGGAAACTCTGTCTGTATTAGCTACACCTCATTTTCCACTGAATTACAGCCAGTTTTTTTCCAGTGTATTTTATACGGGCTTCTTGCGGACCATAAGGAAACATTAGGAAACTCGGCTGGAGCAGATAATTCCCAGGTTTCCATTTTACAGGTAGGTGAACAAGGGAGGGGGGAAAGTCAAGGCACAAACCCCATCTGCCCTTCTGAAGGCCACCGCTGCACCTTTGGTCTGTAACAAAATTGCAGCTTGAAATGCAAACAACCCCAAATTAACAAGTTTTGTGAACAAAAGCAAGGGAATAGATATTTTTTTCTGACATACACATCTGTTCATTAGAGCTGTCTCCCAGACCACTACAGCTGCTCACATTTTAAAAGAATAACAAACACTTCAGGCAATATTTACAAGAGGAATTAGCAACAAAACGCACACAAATAAACTTTGCTTAGGAATGTTTTGGCAATAAAATGTATTTAGTGTATTTCTATGTACCCTCTTAAGCAACCAGGAAAACACAGGTGGTTTGATTCTGGTGCTGTGGGCAAGGACAAAGTAGCTTGACCCGGGGGGTAAAATGGAATATTCTGCTAGAAATTTTGCCTAGTTTTCTGTTTTCAGTCTGACGGTGAATAGGTTATTTTGGTACGTCTGACATTCGGCGCAGAGTTAGGAAATACAGGGGCTCTTTTTGCACGACCGGTTTGTTATAACCAAGCACTGAAAAATTTGCCTGATTGCATCCGACTGCCTGGTTTGTACCCTCCTGCCCATGTCAGCTCCTGACTGTATGGCTTCTACATTCATAACAATGTTTCAATGAGCTTAAAAATTTAAAATATTTCTATTAAAACATTCGAATAGCGCTGAGGTGATGTTGCAGTTGATCGGTTCACGCCAGCCTTTAAACGCGTGGTTTTTTCTAACATTGATTTCACAGGGCACGGGCTGACCAAGAGACCCGCAGCCCCCGGTGCCAGCCTTGCCGCTTGTCTTGCACAGTTTTATGATGTTTTTTCCTTCCAACAGAGTATTCAGTCCCGATTCAGCTGAGCTTGTCAGGTGGGTTTTGAGAAATAGGATTGTGAAGAGGAAAGAAAAGCTAAACCCATCTGTTTTAAATATCCATGCAGGCTAGTGGGCTAGTAGCTTTTACCATTGAGGAAACCAGTCTTGGAACCTCTGTGGAGAAATCTACAACCAAAATTTTGCTCACAGGTCAGTGACTGTCAAAAAAAGGCAACGAGGCTGTTAGGAATAGGAAAAAACTAGATAACAAAACAGAACAACTTGGTTATGCTCCTGTAAGGATGGAGAGCATCTCTGTGTCTTGAATATACCTTTTCCTCCGCTCTCAGGTGTAAAAATGGATGTGAAAATGTTATGGGGTCACAGGGATAACCAAAGGTATAGAATCGTTTCTGTATGAGAATAGAATAAATAGATTAGTTGCCTCTGCCTGGAAAAGACGTGTGAATGAGATCACAGAGATTGCAGAGGTCACAGAATCACACTATTTTAGAAGAGGTGACTGTGGAATTAGTCATTTTTCTCACAGTAGAAGTGCTGCAGGTCAGTGAATCAAGAAAAGCTGAAATGAAGAAAAGGATATATTGCTGCAACAAACTTTGACATCCAAAAATATCTGTCGATTCAAAATTCTATCAGATACATTTATGGAAGCAAAATTCACCACAAAGCTTCAGGTGTGAAGGAACAGCTACAGACAGTGGCTTTTGTAGCTCCTTCAGCAACAAATTCCCAGAAGCTCTAAGTGCACGGGAGTCTGCAGCCATGCGTGTAAGGAAGGGGTGTCCTGCGGGAAGTATCAATCCATGTGTATCCTGTTCTTTATACTCTTTCCTAAACCAGTTGCTGCATGTCATGGATGGAAACAGGATGACAGACCACAAGAATTTTGTCAGACTCAGAATGGCCACACTTATTTTTCATGACTCAGGCTGGATGTCATTTTCTAGATTTTTTGCATACACTTTATTTTAATTTTAGCTTTCTATCTTTATTTATTATGAGTGTTCATGTTCAGTAGTCCATATTTTTCCATGCCAGAGGTAAATAAACTTCCTAGCCATGCATGCTTACATAAAATAACAGAAGCATGACAGGAGCCATCACAATGATCCTTCACCTGGTCCTCATACCTGCAGAAGATCCACTGACCTGCAACTAAGTTCCTCTCTCCATTGGTCTTCTAAGTCTGACCTAATCAGGACTAACGTCATCATTCAGCTGGAATTTCTACTGGACACAGAGCCTGGATATCTTCCACAACACATACCACGACTCCCACACTCATCAACCTTCTTCTGCTGGTGAGAATCAGCTCAGAGTCATGGCAGAACATTATCTCAGGTTCTGACTGGGACCCATTGAAACACCCATAATGGGACAAACCAGCATTTTTTTAAAAAATAAAAATTAAGAAACACCATATTCCCGTGTCTCTTGATACGTCTCAAGCTATTTATGTGCTATTTGGCTTCAGCATGGAAAAATAAAGGCTGATTTTATAGAGGGGTTTTGTGGCCTTATAAAATGAAATAAGAATGTTATAGAATTCATTGCATCTGGACTGCTGGATGTATTACGGTTGCCATCTGTTCTTTTAACACTGTTGATTATTTTTGTGGGCCTGGCAGATTTCTATACAAAAGAAACTGGAGAGTTTATTGTTCTTATTACTGTCTTCCTTAAAAAATGGATAAACTGGACAAATTTTTGATTACTTCATTCCTGATGCCCAGCGTCCTCCCAGGCTTCTAGTGATGTGTTGCAGCTCAGGTTAGTGAGAGGAAAAAAACAGATAATAAAAGAAATAAAAGAAAGGATGGTCAGCAGTATCTGGATCAGCTGTCAGCGTGAATGTTGCATTCCACCT
Source organism: Ibycter americanus (assembly GCA_035590275.1). NCBI lineage: Eukaryota > Metazoa > Chordata > Aves > Falconiformes > Falconidae > Ibycter > Ibycter americanus. The sequence continues at coordinate 52,147,419 of JAVJGI010000050.1, forward strand.
GTCTCTTAATTATGTAGCATGTGCTTTAGGTATTTTTATTAACAGACATTCATGTCAGTAAACAGGGAGGATTTTACTAGGACTGCAAGAAGAAAAATCTCTTAAGGCAGGAGAGCTTCTATGAGGTAGAGTATCCCTCTGTTCTGCTTGGAAAGAGCACCAAACTGCTCCTCACCCAAGCTCTAAGAACAACTGAAAGAGAAGAGTATGTCAAGGTGGAGGTCCTCAGAGCTGGTGGTGGAGTACAGTCGTGGAGGGCACATCTATTCCTGCTATCTTCCTGACTCCCTCTTCCCTCAAACTAGAGTTCATGAAAAACCTCCCCAACTATCTGAATGTCTGAAACCCGCCTTTTCCTGCTCTGAGCGGAGATTTTTGCATGTTGGTAGTCTCTCTCAACTCATGGGTAATCATTCCGGTCTTGTGCTTTCCTTCCTGCCCCAGCCTGCTTCCTTAGGCAGGTTTTTGTTTTAGTTTCTGGGTCTGTTTTGGCCATTGCACTGATTTCTTGGAAGATTCTTTCCTTTTTGTCTCCTTCAGGGTACAGTCTTTTCTGCTCCAGCTCATCCAAAAGAGAAGCAGAGGAAAGGGAATGGTGGAAGGTGAAATGCTTTCAGTGCATATTTTCACTATTTTTTTCTAGAGAAAAAGTCTCATCCTCAATTCTTCTGCAACGGGATGCTTCTGGATCCTCAGCATAAAGTGTCTGCTATGATTACAGTCACACCTCAGCTAGCAGAACTCGACTGACCTATGGATGTCTGGTGCTGAAAACCTCATCTAATGGTTTTTAATAAGTTCTGGAACAGCAACAACTGGGAATACTCTTAGAACCAGTATATGGACCACTTGAGGCTACCCTAACTCAGAAGCAAATTCTTCTTAGGAACATTAGTGGATGCAAATTTTTCTTGGGAGCATTAGTGGAATACCATGAAACAAAATTTTCTTTGCTCTTAACCACCGAAGCAGAAATTTTTGTCCTGAAGGATGAACAGACCAGACTTTTTATATTATTACATCTTAGGTTTTTTTCCCTGAGCCATTGACAGAAATCACTTATATTCCAAACCCTGCACAGGGGAGAATTTTGGCTCTGTTGTTGCAGTTCCTTGGGATTCCTGTTTATGACCTGCTTGTTTACCTTACCGATGCTTAATTTCCTTACGCTTCTGGACTATTTCTGCTCCAGTACTTGAACTGATTCTTTCTTCTAAGTTCTTGTCTTTTTTTGTTTGTGTCTTCTGCTCAGCTCTCTGTTTGTTCTCTTGATCACTCAGTGGAGAGGCCCTTTATGTCACCAAAGCACTATATTCCTGCCTCCAGTTCTTGTATTTTACAAGAGTTACGAAGAAAGAAGTGAAGACTACAGAAAATAATTTATTCACTTAGAGCCTAATCTACTCAGTCTATGAAAGAAGATTGACAGCTGACTTGATTACAAGGCCTCTGCACCTTTACAGGCACACAGTATTGGCGAACGATGCCTGCTACAGTCTAGGTGGAAAAAAAGACAAAATGAAAACCATTTGTAGAAGCTGAAGCCAGACAAGTTCAAACGGGAAACAAACTACACATTTTCAAGGGAAGCTTGCCAACAGAGAAAACCCCTGAAAGAGGGAGTAAATTTTCCATCATTTGTCACGTGATTCGAATTGCAGATTAAGGCACATTGAGATGTCTGTCTCTATGTGAGTTGTATCTATATGTGGGTCGAGATTCCCACTATAGTGAATGCAGATTTTTGGCAAGATTCGGTTGCTTATACATACATATATCTCATGTCATTTTAGGTGCTGTGAGGTATTCTACCTGCTTTCCAGATGCCTGCTTGAGAAAGGCATTCATATCCTTGAACCTCCTGCGTCACAGCTGCCAGCTCTTGTGGGTGTCTGTGATGCTCAGGGGTTTCTCATACAACATTAGACCATTAGACAATAATTGGAGTCAAAAAGTCATTGTTCTGGCCAAATCATTCTCCTTTAGAGGAGAAGAGATACTTTCTAAACCCCACTGATTATATTGATTAGGGATTTGCACCTTGTGCCATCTGAGATGCTCTGAGATAAACCTCCTGGCTACCAGCTGCATCTTCCTTAGGGCATGGCTCACCTGTGAATCACCCATTAAAGGCAGGTCTGTGCAAATGCCTTGGCTGTGCTAGGTTACCTCAAACGGGATAAAGCATCTGTGTTTAGGCAATAAATTACATCTGTAGCCAATACAGGCAATTGAGCCTAGAGAGCTATTCACCTAACCTACATGTGACCCACTCCTTTCTGGATCAGCATCTGGAAACCAGGCAAGATACCCCACAGTGACTAAAATAAAACTAGACACCTCTATTTATTTTCCTACAGTTACAGGAAGTTGTGGGATGGGAACAGTGGCTTTTAACTAAGGGAACTCTGAAAAAGCTCACCTGATTGAAATACATGCAGACTTCTTATTCAGGTTTTGCAGGAAAGGGCCCAAGAAAAGAATTATTCAAGTATCAAAAAATTCCAAGTGAGAGAATAAATTCCTGGCACGTGAGGAGGCTGTAACTGTTTACACCTGTAGGTGGTCTTAATTTCAAGTCCCAAAGGTGGCATTAGATCACTCTGTCTTTCTCAGGTCATCAGGTTTCACCTGGTCACCCTTTAACAAGCCCAAAGAGTTTTGTTGGACTAAAGGATTTCAGTCCTCAGCAAACAAAGCCACATTTCAAGGCAGGGACAGGAAAGTTCAGACTTCAGGGAACCCGTATGTGAACTATGCACCGTTATGCCAGCAGGTAAAAATATGTCTTATATACGAGAGGAAGCTGAAATCACTCTGACAAAGGGGAAAATAATTTCCAGACCAAGGTCAATGGTGTCGTTGTGAACACCAGTGCATACGATGCCAAAGCTATGTCTGCTTCTAGCCCTTGTGAAGTTTAATGCTTTGTTGGAAGGAAGAAACGGAAACTCAAACACCTACACAATGCTTATACACCCTTGGTTTCAGAAGGCTATGTCCTGTTATAACCAAACGTTGCAGAACATTTTCTCTGGCTTCTAGAGGAAAAAAAGGCATTGTCAATTAATGGAGCAAAAAGGTCAAAATCTAACTTCATGCTGATGAGATTTGCCAGTGACTACCTATCAAAATGGCATGAATTATGTGAGTGAGTTTGATCCATTACTGTTCTAGGTCCAACATTCAAGTCTTCTGTTTCCAGTTGCTCAGCAAGAAAACCAGCCGATCACAATGATGTGAAAAAATAAATTGTGGCCTTTGAAACCTGACCTTATCCATTTTCTTTTGCTATCTACTCTATCTTTTCCTTCTTTGCTAATAATGGGAAACTATAGAAGTTAATTTTAATCTAATGAAAATAACGTTACTGTGAACTCTTTGCATTTAACAGCAAGACAAATTGTTCTAGATGACAATTCACATCAAGACCTGCACTAACATTCAGTGCATTAGTCCTACTAAGTCACCTTCAGAAGGGGCAAATCTCTCCAACTGTAGAAGAAGCCTACAGACGGTAGTTCCAAATGATAGTGTAGCATGGCTGGCTGCATCTTTTGTAAGCAGATGAGAGAAGTCTACGTTCTGATCTAAAAGCAATGTGGCTGGGTTTTCCGTGATGCTGTGCTTAATTTAATAACCCCTGGTGAGAAGGACTTGGCTTTACGTCAATCCTGTGCTGCTTGGTTGAGAGCTGGCCCCTTTTCCAGAACGTGTGAAGTTCAGGTAGAAAAAGCACATGGCTTCCCGCAAAAGACTGTGGTGTAATGCCCAAAACTCCTGTGCTCCCCAAAGGCTGAGGAGAAAAGAGGTGGACTTCATCTCACCTAGCTTTAACCATCTTAGAGTTCGACATCTACTCTGAGCAAATCATCAAGCCTCCTACAATCAGTGGGCAGCAAGGGATACTTCCAGGTTATGAGTCATCCTGTCCTGGCAGAGGTGTCCAAAATAGCTGGAATGAGATGCCTCTCTCTCACTTCATTGACTATTAAGGAAACCTAGATGACTGCTTTGGACCACAGGCATACATTTCTGGTGGTTAAAATTACACAAGATAAATCCTGCTCTCACTTCAAAGCTTTCAATAAATTTGTCTTTCTTTTCATCACATTAGAGAACCAATTAGGAACTTCTCCACAAAATTTGGCTTAGAAAATATGTAACTGTTATTTAAGTATATCTCCTAATGAGAAACAAACAAGCAAGAAATGGAATAGAGAATCTCTCTAGCTCTGAAGGTGTTTGAATACATATCAAGCAGGAGTAAGTTGCAAAGATTTTTGTTTTGTTTTGCTTTGTTTTGTTTTTCTTAAGAATTGGATTATATCATGACGTTATATATCTGTTAAATGACAGTCTGGTGCTTTGCGTTAGCTACTGTATTGCAGACATATGATACTGCAAACATATACACATGCAGAAAGTCTGTTCCCATTGTGTACATGAAATGGTTTGATTATTGAGTTCTTATCACCCTTCTCCACCTGGATATGAAAGAATCAAATGCCTGGAAGATGGTAGCAAATTTCCCCTTCAAAAGATCTTCTTATTTTAACAGAAAAAAACCCACCAAAACCCAACTGCTTTCCAAAAAGGAAAGTGCATGAGATCTTCCTGATTTCTGAGAATACCACATCTATTCTGTGCTCTTTACTTTGGCATAGGACATTTCTTCCCAAATAATGGAATATTTTAATCCATCTCTTGTATTCTGCACCCCTGCTATGACAGGAACAGGTGCCTTCCCTTATTTAGCCTCAAGGATTCTGCATGTTCATTGCCTCTCAGTTCCTATGGGTGTTGCCATGACAGAGTCATTACTGGTGAGGGACACGCCAGGACTCTATTCCCTATTACTCAGCTGTAACCCGAGATAGAGTCTAACTTGCAGTAGAATTTAACTTGCAGTTTAAAATAACTAAGTTTGTCTTGTAGGGAAAGATTCACTTGTTTAAATGTAGGCTTTTAGTGGCAGTTGACACATCCTGACATAATCTGTTTGATGCTACTGAATGTTCAAAATGTCTTGTAGGTCCTGTGTTCAATCTGTAAGCACCATGAGGACCTCTTAGAAACCCGTGTGTCTCAAACTTTGTAAGACAGGCTTTGTAAACACGTTAGACAAGTTAGGTAACTGAATGGCATCACAGCAGCTCATGTGAGCAAGGAGTCTCAGGTCATGTTATAATCACTGTGGATCTAGTCAGTAGGATCAACGAAGTTGGAAGAACCTTTTAGCTCATGAAATGTAGGTGTTCAGTTTTTCATGAGCTGAATGACTCTAAATAACTATCTGAGGTTTATGCCCATTCTCATCCTTGTTTGGGGAGGTAAGTACCTATATTTAGGGTCTTGTACCCTGGAATTGGGTACCTAAATTGGATGGTTTGAATATCACCTTCATATTATCTGGGCAGGCAGAAGCGGACAATCCATGTGCTCCTTCTGACCCGCTCTTTGGGCCCCAGTTACACTGCCTCCATATTCGTTGGTCTCCACGTCCTTCCTCCAAGGTCTGAGCATGTCTTGCATTTTTCTAGGGATAAGTGTTTCCTCCTGTGTCTTGTGGGCCATGGGATGTTTCCTAGGATCCTCTAGGAATGCTACTTAAGATATCTTATTTTTAATACTATTGGCTCTTATTACTCATCCCATCTCTCCTCATAAAGCATCTTATTACTTTGACTTTGGGACGTTCACTACTACATCTAAATAATATTATAGGGTCATGTGGCCAGTTATGAGTGAATAGCATGAAGTAAGTGCCTTTTTGACCACTGAGGACTGTTCTCTATTCTGTGGCTAAGGGGACTCTTCTTGAAGACGCAGAGAATTCCTTTTTGTGCCATTTTCTGTTCTATTTACAACTACTAAGTTTTAAACTAGTAGTGTGACTGGGAAGTCTAATTGGAAAACAGAGAGCAAAACAGAGGCCATATCTCATTCTTCTGCTTCTAATGGTTCAAATATACTACGCTGCCCTTCCAGCGAGATCATAGACCGGGATAAGGCTTCTTCATCACGGAAAGCAGTATTCCTGCTAGTATGAGCGCTTAGTCATGTAATATGCTATAGTAGCCCTGTGTGACGTAACTGTTGCATAATTAAGTTAATCAACCCTTCTTTCATGTTTGGATTTCTTCCAATAGCGACAGCTATGGTGAATCAAAAGTGTCCCAGACATGAGGCTGTAGCTTGAGGATTAAAAGAAACCCTTACACTGTATTTAATGAATACGTTGTGAAGAGCCTAGATAAAGCATAAAGTTGTACAGCTTAAAGAAGGGAAAAACCTTCTATACATTACCCCACAACTCACTGCAAAATGAATTTGCATCAGATGCCACCTAAATGCAATTTCTACTTCCACCCACTAGATGGAAGCAAACATTAATTTATGTGGCCGTGCCAGCTGTGCACGGTATATCTAATGTCTGAATGCCAACGTGTGTGGTCTTGTGGGTTTGACTTACCTTTTTAGTATGTTTAATGAAGGAAATGCATAACTTTATGCAAATCAATTCTCGGACATCATAAAAGGTGTAGATTGGCTAAGGACCAAGGGATCGCTTCAGTACAAAAAGGGATGGAGTGGAAGCCTGCAGTATCTTTTCCTATAGACTAAATCAAATGTACATGTTTGTTCATGGGGTGTTTTATTTTTAAGCCTTGACTAAGCATCTAATGGTTTTTTTTGAATCTGCAGTGAAAATATTTGGATCTCTAGACATTCATCCACTAACACCTTGCCTTCACTTTCTGGCCAGAAGGCCAAGAACAAAATCATGTGTCATGGAAGGCTGTGCCATCAAAGAGGAACAATTTCTAGAGTTTTATTGGGTATTTACGCGTCAGCTTTCCAAGAACTGTCCGTCAAGCGAAATACATTTTCTGTTGCAGCAGGGAGAAATATGAGTCTTGCTAGTCACTGTTTACTGGAAATGCTCAATAAATGAAAGTGTCAACATAGTGGCTCCTGAGTCACTACGGCTTGCAAGAAATTCAAGCAGATCTCCCTTGTGGGTCATGCATCATGTGGTAGATAATGAGGTGATGCTTGCATAAGTCTTCTTCATAATCCAAATGACCAATGCAGGGAGGGATCTGATGGGCAGAGGCAGCTGAAACCCTGAGATATTTTCTCGGAACCCAGCTTCTCAGTCAACCCAGCCGCATCCTTCAGCGGAGGGGATCCCTAGTGAATCTTTAGAGTTTGTCACTGTGATCAACATTTTTAGGTGTCTCTCCCTCAGCTCTTAGGAGTACATAACATGTTATGACTCTCCTGGCCTCAGACTTTCCAGGTGCCTTAGAGGGTACTGGTAAATCCCTGTGGAACGTGTGTATTTCCCCTGCTGGTTGTAAGGTAGCCCAGGATGACTAAGTTTAGACATAGGCATTTAAGTATGTAAAGTTAGGGGATATATGTGCCATGGCTGTTTACTGCCTTATCAGCAATATGTAGGAAGCAAACTAAATTTTGCTATTTCAATTTGCTTTGATTATTTTGGTAATAAAGTAGGAGCTTCACAGGTACCTATCCATTGCAGTGACGTTCTAATGACTCATCAGCACTAGATTAAATATTTTAACCTACGAAGTGGAAATAAGAGATCCTATTTACTCCTATTTCACATTTGCTCTTTGGGTTTATTTATTTGCAGATTAGTTTGACAGAGGTTGACAGCTGCCTTAAATCATCAACAAATTAGTGATTTCAGATTCAGATACAAAGTCCTGTGCTAGAACACACAAAGAACATGGATGACAAAGACTGGGCAAGCAGAAAAGGAAGGAAGGATGGAGGGATGGAAGGCTGAAAGGATGGAAGGAAGAAAGGAAAGGTGGTTCTCTGATAGTACTTTCCATCTCATAGTACTGGAGATATAAAAGCTTTATGGAAGCAATCATCACTTGATGATCCTTGTTTTACAGGTGGGGAAAATGAAGCACAGTTGATGTGCCTGCTCAGGGGGCATCTAGCATCCAGCAAGCTAGAAGTAGAGCAGGGAGTAAAGCTTAAGGCTATTTGAGTTCCTTTCAAGATCTTCATAAACTGCAGTCGTCTTGGTGGGTTGATTACAGACTGCTTTGTGCTCTTTGCACAGAAGGAATAAACTCATGGTTTCTCCCTGGTCATGCTATATTTCACTGAAAAAGAACATGACTAAGCTAAAGGATTTCATTTTTTTAACAACTCCTCACCAATGCAAAATTTCGGGAGAAGAAGAAGAAGAAGAAAGCTGCATTCATCAGCACGAAATAGAAAACTTCTACCAGAAAACTTAAAAATCTAGGATCTCGGCACAGTATCAGGGAGATAAAATCAGTCCCATGCCCTAACATTTAACTGCTGAAGTGATCTCACTTGCCTTCTAATAATGAAACTTGGCCAAGCCAGAGAGACTTCATTAGCTAGAAAGGGAAAGAATTTTTTTTTGTCCCTGCCTATTTGAACTCACAGAACAAATAAAGGCATGTAACAATACATGATTGAAAATACATGGCATATGGAGTAAAAGGAGAACTTGGCAAGAATAATCATACATCCCAGACTGCTCTGGTATTTAAAAAAAACTTTTGCAAAGGACAAAACTGTTTGCAGTGCAGCGCAGAAGGTCTGTTTGCTGCAAGATGGCTTTGTGGGTAGGCAGAGCAATGATCTGGAGTTTACGATGGCAATTGCATGGTAATTTGGTGACTTTAGATTCTTTTCTACTTAGTTTCCCCCTCTTCCTCCTCACTGCTTTACAATACCTAAGATTTTCTCTCTTCTGCCTATTAGAAGGGTAATTATTACAATTTATTGCTGTTTGGGGCTCCTGAATGTTACATGACTTCCCTCTCATTACCTTCCTCTCCCTGCAGAGGCACAGACTGACGTATTGGACTGAATGACCTCAAGCTCTTACTGGGCAAAGCTGTGAGTAGCCCAGAAAACTGGAGATGCCACTTGCCAGACAATGGTGAAGGAGGCAATGATGTGAAAGAACTGAATGATTCACATTTGACTATGACAGGCAGGTCAGATGTCTTAGATTGTGCAAAGATAAAATTTTGCAGGTGCAGAAGAGGGTTTTCATTTCAAATGAAACACTAAATGCCAATCTGGCCTATTTTTAATGAAGGTTTAGGAGCTGTGAAGTGAGACGGGATGAAGTTTTATTTCAGCTTTGGAAATGTCTGTTCGCTTGGTTGTTTTGTTTTGGGTTGGGTGTTTTTTTCCAGATTTTATTTTGCCGGGGGTTCATTCTGGAGCGGGAAAAAAATGTAGAAATCACAGAACTACTATCTAGTCTACAGAAGGACATAGGTTGACTGCTCCAGAGAGCTAGCAAAGCTGCTCAGACAGGTATCAGTTATGAAGTCTTGGATTTGGGTCTTAGCTTTGTTGCAACGTCCCTGGGATGGACCATAAACCAGGGATGCTTTCAGGTACTTGAAACCATTTAGAAGTTCTGGGAGATTACCTTGGTGCCCTGCAGCTAACTGTTCTATATGGTGTGCAGTTACACTGGACTCTGTAGGTGTATCTTTGCATGTGTTTCTAATTTTGATGATTTAATTGCAATTTTTCATGAGTTCAACAAGTGTTCAGTCCTTGAACTCATATGACAGTGGGAAATATATTTTTGTTTTCTTAAAAAAACAGAAAGATTTTAGATCCCATGATCTAAAGACTGCTGAGGTGTTTTCAGTGCAGCAAGGAGCAGATCTTACAGGGAAATGAGAAGAAAGCTCCTAATGGATGGTAACCACTCAGCATTCATTATCCAACATATTACATCAAATACTGACCCAGCTCCACAGTTCTCCCCTCTTATTCACATGTCAGCACTGAACATGTCCTAAAAGCACAGGGAGTTGAAAGGCATATTATTATCACCTTTACAGTTCCGTGACACTGAAAATCTCAACATTGCTAGTCTTCTTGTCAGTGACACTGGCTTCATCACAAAAAAACCCCAAAAAAACCAAACCACCAAAACCCCCAACATTTCTTCATTGCAGGCATCCCTTACTTTAATGAGAAGAGCAATGCAAAGGGCACCTAATGTAAACCAAAGAAACAAGACCACTTCTTTTTAATTAAAACTGAGCAAACCCCAGAGCAGCTTTGCCCAGGGCATGTAAGTGACAGCAGAGAGTGGTCATTAGTCCTAACGAAAGAGCTGCCAGGAAGCGCACAGACCCCTAAGTGAGAGAGCTTTCACTTGTCACGGTGAAAGCACATTTATTACAGCTAACGAATCTTGGCCAGGGTCTCTAAAACAGTGGTATCTGCCTGAAGAAGCCCCGACCGCCTTCTCCAGCAGTAACCTTGTCATGTGCATTGACAGAGGCCAGAGCAGTTCTGCAGGACTCTCGGGAGGTTACAGGGTCTCTGGGCTGCTCCTTTAATTAGCCCTCAGATAGCTCAGGAGAATTCCTGCTGCAGTTCATGGTGGGACAGGGCAAAGGCCTCTGAAACAGCCCTGCGAAGAGGAGGCGATGTTTACGCAAAGAGCTGACCCTTATAATCGCTGTGTTGACTTCAGTACACGGTCTGGGAGCCCGAAAGGAACACAGCCGTGCCCATGGCTATTTATAGGTGAGAGCAGGGGGTGGGAAAAGGAACGGGAGGGGATGGGGGAAGCAATGTTGTGAGTGTGGACACAGAGTGCATGCTGTGAAGCTGGTAGAGATTTTTTTCTTTTTCTTTTTCCTCTTGGTGCTTTCTTCAAAATGCAGAGGAATGGCTGAACGTGCCTTCTGCAGGGTGACGCAGGACTCATGTTTGTCCCTGCATCCCCTTCCAGCCTGCTCACTGCTCACCTGCACCGCAGTGTATCTGCACATCTCTCGGTGCTGTTGCCCTCTTGCTATTCCTGCCAAAGCGGAATAACTGCTCAGTGGGTTTTGCATCCAACCACCACGCTTCAGAAGAGCCCCGCCACCAACTTCGGTTTATGCTGGAGGCTGCAGAAACTCCAGAATGACTGAAAGATCCAAGAAGAGCAAATTTAAGCTGAAAAGCTTTAATTTGTTTCTTTCTCCATGGAGTCCATGCTTTCCCCTCACATAGGCTCAGAGGAGTCTTGAGTGTGCCTCTCAGTAGACCATCAGTGCTAAGGTACTGTGATGCTCAGTGCCACATGAAGAGCTGACATGGCATCTGCCTTACTGCAGCCAGAGCTGGGGCAGACCAGACACATGTGGCAAGCATATGTAGACCCTTTTCACAGATCTTAACGTGAGTGGCACAGGAGATGAACAGATCTATCAAAATCACGCTTTGTGAACTTATTTTCTGGTAACTTGGCAAAGCAGAGTATTCACTGGGCAATCATAAACTTCATTAGCTCTGTGGATCATCTTAAGTGCTCTCCTGCCAAGTCAACAGCATTTAAAATCTAAAGAGAGCTGGTATTTGTTTTATATACACATTTTCCAATGAGAAAGCCTTTACAGCTGTTAGATAAAAATATACACATTCCAAATGACTAAGAAAATGGATAAAGTCCCCCTTGTGCAGAAAGATCAACAAGGGGTAAGATGCGATTTGTACCCTGCTTGGAGAGGTGGCAGAGGACAGCACCAGATGCTTAGTAAATTTGACCAGTTTGAGGGTGGGTTCCATGCTCTGTGGAGCTGAGAGCACTCATCCTCCGGGAAGTGGTAGCTACCTAGAAATAGGACTTAGATCAATTTGTTTTACCTTGCATCTGCACTTTTCTGGGAATATATCTCTTGTGGCAGCCCCTCAGACTTCCCAGAGTCTTCTAACTCAATTGTTTGCAGTGGACTAACCACAGCCTTCATGTGTGTTGGTCTCCATCTCCACTGACCTACTGAGATTATGGGTTCTCTTTCCCCAGAAACTGAGAAAAGGGAAAAAGATCATTGCCCTCTTGACAGACAGGATGCTGGGCTGAAGGGACCTTTCCTCTGACCCAGGACAGCTGTTCCTGCATTCATTAGCAGAACCAGGGGTTTTTAACAGCTGCTGTAGCAGCTACTAGTTTTTGCTTTGGAGGTTTCCAAGTGTAATTTCTGCAGCTTGGGATGACAAGGTAGCTCTCATCCCAGCCTGTCTTGGGATACATTTAAGCCCAAGAGTACCCTTCAGGCAGATAAATCAATGACACTGCAGGAATTCTTGCCCATGCTAAGAATTTAATCAGATAATTCAGGGTTTGATTAGGAATCCTGTGTGTAAATGATGAACTGGAAATGTGGGGTTTTTTTGGGCAGATCTTTACAGAATGCACCCCAACTCTTGGGGTAATGAGATTATATCTTATAATCTCTGAGGGAAAATGCATTTTAAAAGTTCTTCTTCATAGTATCTTACAACATTTTATTCTTGGAAGGGAAGGATGAGAAAATAGAATGTGGTACTTTCTGCAGTTCTCGTTTAGTTTCTGTTGCAATGTGATGCCTCAGGCTTGTTCCAGTGATTTTACTTGTAGCCAGAGGACTTTGGAGAAGGTGTTTACAGACGCTGCAGAAATCCGTCAAGGATTACTTGTGGGCTATGGTCCCCTCTCCTGCTTCTGTTCTGGTGTCTGCTCTCAGTGGAGCAAATGCTGCAGCCACCACAAGGACATTACATATATCATGTTTATTCAGTCATTGCCATATGCAGCCAGTGATATTTACCACGAACAGCAGCATAGCCTAATAAGCAATGCACATCCTGGGGTTTCAGGAGAGTTGTAGCCTTTTTCCAGCTCTGTCTCAAACCTTTTCAATAATCTTAGGTTGACTGCCTTTCTGCACATATATCTACCGCCCCTAAAAGAGGAAGACAGGTTAGTCACCTCTTTTGCAACACATTTTTTATGGATTGAAGTTACTAAACACTATTAGAACTAGAGTAACTCTGCTTATTTCATGGAAACATCATCTTTTGACTTAGATTGTAGGTTATAGCTTGGAATTAAATGATGAGAAGGATAATCTCTTGGTCCTACCATTTACTCCCTAAGGTTACTTCTAAGGTTGGACCAGATGATCATTCAAAGTACCTTCCAACCGGGGCTGTTCTGTGAATCTATACTTCACTGAGGTATTGAAATAGCATTTAAGAATCAATGTTAGGCAATGCAGATGGACAACTTCTCTCTTTCTCTCCCCACCTCAATGAATCATAGAATCATAGAATGGTTTGGGTTGGAATGGACCTGAAAGACCATCCAGTCCACCCCCTGCCACGGGCAGGGACACCTTCCGCTAGCCCAGGTGGCTCCAAGCCCCGTCCAGCCTGGCCTTGGGCACTGCCAGGGATGGGGCACCCACAGCTGCTCTGGGCAGCCTGTGCCAGTGCCTCGCCGCCCCCACAGGGAAGAATTTCTTCCTCATATCTTCATCTAAATCTCCCCTCTTTTAGTTTAAAGCCATTCCCCCTTGTCCTATTGCTACAGGCCCTACTAAAAAGTCTGTCCTCATCTTTCTTATAACCCACCTTTAATATTGAAAGGCTGCTATAAGGTCTCCCCAGAGACTCCTTTTCTCCAGGCTGAACAACCCCAACTCTCCCAGCCTGTCTGCATAGGAGAGATGCTTCAGCCCTCTGAGCATCTTCCTGGCCCTCTCCACATTCCCCATGTTTTTACACTCAGACCGTAAGCTCTTTGTGGCAGGGACTACATTTTTATGATGTGCAAAATGCTGTAAAGTAAGACCATCATTTTCTTGGTGATGTGTACAAACAGTGATGAAAATATTCAAGCATCAGTAGGCAAACCGATAGCTCCGCTACACCGGACAAACTTTTCCACTGCGAGAGCGCACTGCTGTGTGTGTGGGGTGTGCGTGTGTAGATGTGCAATGTGGGTGTCTGCACGTGCGTTTGTCCCTTCTTGCTGTGTGTGTACCTGGCCTAGCTCCATTGACATCATGCACATAACAAAGCCTGCCAGCCTGCTCCCTGACACATTATTCCTGGCTTTCATGAGCAAGTGCGATATGTGTGGTCCAACCGTAGCATAAAACAATACCTTGAGGGAACAGTAACAGTGCTGCTGATGTCAGAACGCCGAACGGCTCTGCAGCGGGGATTTCTCAGGCCACATCCCTGTGATCCAAAGGTGAAACATCAGGGTTAACGCTTTGAGAGGGCCACTGTGTTTCGGTAAAGCAAAATGGGGGTTGTGACACATAAAAACACCACTTCATTAGTTCTTTCATTTTAAAAGCTTAGATCCCATTTTCATGTCTTCGGATTTATATCGACCTACTATTGAATTTGGGATTCCCTAGACCCATTTTAAAGGCTTGCTTTGCCTCTATAAACCCACATCTGTTTTGGCTGGAAGTTCTCTGGTCTTGGCATGGGCTTCAATTACCAACTTGCCACCTATATAGTCTGCACATATAAAGCTTTGAGGTTGTTGCTGCTGGAGGGAGGATTTTTTTTATTCTTTTTTTTTTTTTGGCTGTTCATTTTCATGGGGTAATCCAGCATTCTCTTAACTCTTTTCCTTTTCCTACTTCGCCATCTCTCACAAAACCATGGGCCTCCCCAGCGATCTGACATGTCCCTAATCACTTTTTGGATTGGTTGTGCTGCTGTTGCCGTGTTAACAAAACCAGAATTTCCTCTCTCAGGCCTTCCAGTTTGTAACAGCAGCTATCATAATTTCCAACCGATTTCAAGGTCTAATTGACAGCCAAGTGCTGGTTTATGTTGCCAGTAACGCATGTCAATCATAAGGAAGCAAATGAATTTGCTTGTGCAGACAGCCTCAGATGACTAAGAGACTAAGCCTTCAATATTTCATATGGACTAACAACTTCCAGTTGTTTTGTTTTCACTTGTAACAATTACAGAGGGTGCTGCTGTGCGGAAGAGTGAAGTTCTGCAATTTTTTTTTGGTGTGCTAGAACAACAAGCGAAGAGCAATGGGGTTTCACTACACCCCAGTAACGACTCAGAGGGAGGAACGAAGGAAACACGATCAATTTGACTTAGGGCACGTGTTTGTATGAGTGGGGAGATCTTCATAACATCCAAAAAATAACTCCGTACTTCAAATGGTCAAGAAGCAGCATGGTGAGCATGTATTTGTCCTCTGAATTCCTCCTGCTATCACTCCTGGGATGAAATGCCTGCTGTCAGTGCATGAGAACATCACTTACAGCAATATACATTGCCGATCTTTCAAACACTTAAGTACATGGATGGTTTTATAAACATGATATACTATCTTAATTTTTCTGGAACTGTTTGTTCTTCACATGCTGAAGTATTTCCTGTTTCATGGCCTAATGGTTGGTTATTTGGTGGAATATGTCAGTGATGAATTAGGTAATCTGCCTTCATTTCTTAGTTCTGACATTTATTTCCTGAATAATTTCTCTGGGTCACCTACACATCGATCATAAAATATTTAGGCAGCTAATTCCCTGGGAAATAATTGATGACTGGGTGTCTATAAACTTCTGATAAATTGGAGAGTTACTTATTTAGTGAAATATGGGCCTGAGTGAGCAAAAGCATTGTGCTCGTCCTCCACCAGCTGTTCATCTGCACATCTGGCATTAGAATAACAAGTGATTGAACAGTGTTTTAAAGGCAACTTGCATTAAAACATCCTACCTATAGTTTTGACTTGCTTACTGATTTTGCAACAGATCATTCTAGCAAGGACCTGAATCCAGTGTATGTGTCTTAATGTCAATGGCACAGCATCGCTGCTCCTGTGGAGCTGGGAGCAGGTGGCGTCTGCCTCTTTCAGTGAGCCCTACAGCTTGCTAAAGGTCTGTGATGGGCTTGAGTCTGGACATATGGAGAATATGGTACAAATGTGGAACAGGGTCTCCCATCCAAGGGCAACCTAACATTTCTTCCATGTTTCAGGTCCTTTTCCTCACAGACTACAGGGCATGATCTGCCTTTTCCTATCTGCACAGACATGAAGCTTAGTGAGCAGGGTCCTAACCTCATATGAGGCCCCCAGACACTAATATAATGCCATTCAGTAAAAAGGCAAGGTTTTGTCAATCCATGAATCAGTGGTTGTGTGTGTTGGTTTTTTTTTTTAACTGATGCAAAATTTTGCCAGCCACAATATCCCATCCTACAGACTTCAATGGCTTAACTGCATGCTGTGTGGAGCGCTGTTTCCGTGTGTTTGTTTTGAAACACCCAGTTGTTTTATTACATTATAATTCTTCTCTTGGAAAAAACTATCATTACTTGCTCATTTTCTCCATTCACCTTATGATTTTGTATCTTTTGATCATATCCATCATCAAGCCTATCTCTTCCTTGCTGATTTCCTAATGTGTTCTTCATTTTTTTTAAAAAATATTCCATAGGTTTAATCATTGTATGACACTTCTGTATCCTTTTTCTGTCTCACAGAAAGGGGAACAATAATAGAAGTATAACCCAGGAACTCTCTGGCAAGACCATGTTCTCTCCCTTCTCCCCTGAGGAATCCCCAAAATCTTTTTCTCCTAGTTTTGTTCTTTTTTTCACCATAATGCATCTCAAATGTCTTTATTAGGCAATATAAGCTTCTTTCAAACTGTGCTGTGACACATTCTTCTTAATGAAGCAACAGGAAGCGCAGATGTGGCCAGTGCCTTCGAGCTGGGTTCTCAAGTTCATTTACTCCAGAATCAGTTCAAAGTCACACCCCTGCCGCCAGTGACGATCTGCATTGCTCCAGATTGACATAACTCAGTTCAGAACTTGGACACTTTCACAACTGCTGCTGACAAACCATGTAGTAATACTTCAGTTTTTCATCTGCCAAGCGGATGAAGTCCAAAGTAGACTTGGTTTAATTGCCATTTTCTGTCCTTTTTAGGTATTCCAAGGTATAAAACACATGGAGTTCTTTTTGGTTTAGTATTGCCCTCAGCTACACCAAATACAGCTGGCTGAAACTGAGTAGATGCGTTTTCCATCAAATCCTTCACATGTTGATTCACTGAAGCAAATTCCTTCTGCCAAATAATGTCATGCTTATCAGTGTCCTCAGGTTCCCATGTGTTGATTGAATGGACTGTCCCAGAGTGCAGTAATTCACATGGATTTCTCTTAGGATGCTTCTTATTTCATCCCTTCGCGGTGAGCTGGGGACTGGGAGCATATGGACACGTGGACAGGAGTCCTACACTACCAGGGTCTGCATTTCTAACAGTTCAAGCACAGAGAACAGTAGATGGAGTTAAGGTTCTGGTTTGGACTGTGGATCTAGAAGAAATTCAAGGAGGGGAAGATAGCTCTGGTTAGAGAGGGATTTATGGTAGACAGGTGGAGTAGACAAGGATCATAGCATGGAAGTCCTGTTTTGAGTGGGTGTAGTAAGCATCATGGGATGTGTCCTACTTCAGAAGGTGGACTGGGAGGTAGAAAGGCAGAGGAGGTGAGAGGTGTGGGGAGATGGGGTCTGGCCAGCCAGGCAGTGAGTCCAGCAAGAGTTAATGACCCAGCCAGTCCCTGGTACAGCACTCGGTGCCTCACTGCCCCTCCTCTTAGATCACCGCCTTCCACACTCTACAAACTCCAGTCTGCATCTTCATTGTCAGCCTCTGGTGATGACAGTTTGCACAGCAATGTTTTCCACTGCTGGGCTGTGTAGTTTGAGGTATATCAGTGGTGCTGCTTCCCTTCACAAGGGCTCCTATCTTCCTGCCTTTTCTGAGAAGCTCTCCATCAGGGCAAGGGCAAGGCCCAGGCAACAAGGCTTTCAGCTTGGTTTGGAAAACAAAACACACACACCCCATGAAAAACTGACCCACCCATTTTTACAAGCCTCTTGTTTTGCAGGTATTGCCAAAAATATCCGAAAAAGATTTGTATGCTGTAATTAGAAATGTAATCATCATAAGATAAAATGTGTGTGTATGTGGATATTTATATATAAAACAACCTAAAACTTAGCCAGAGATAAATGGGACATTTTTACTTCCGCTTTTCTTTGAAGAAAGCTATGCTAACAGGAAAAAGTGTCTGCGGTTGCCATTTCTGCCTCGAACTGGAGTGCTCAGAAAGAACCACTGGCTGGATGCTGGTGGCTGCAGCTCGGACCCACCTTCCTCCACCTGCCAAGAGCTGACTTCAGGCCTGTGTGCTTCCCGCGCCGTAGCAGCTGATGACCTCGCTGATACCTACAGTGAGTCAATACCCCTCCCTGCTCTGCGTGAGGTGTGAGTGATGCCATGGGGCTGCAGGGGAACATGCAACATGACTGTGAGCTTAAGCCTTAGCAGCTGGAGTATCGCTCCTAACAGAGAAAATAAAAGCAAAATCAAAGGAAAAAAAACCAACCCAAACAAACCCACACTTGTGCCTTTCTTCTCCTTCCAGTCCTAGAATTTCGAAGCATGAAGGCAGGAGTGATACATAGGTTCCTGAAGAAAAAAGGGTATTTTTTTTCACAGCTTTTACCCTTGAAAACCAGATGCATCTTATGTTGGAGACATTCTTAGGGAGAAAAAAACCCACAACCTCTTTCAGAAGGACTCATTGACCTCCAGAAAACAGGGCTAGGGAGCTAACATGATGTCTGAGTTGCAGTTAGGGGACAGCGCTACATATCAAAGCCCATGTCTGCCAAGATCTTCAGACATCTACCTTCTGTCATCACATGAAATATTTGCAAGGTTGCGGGCTTCATGTGATATCAAGACATACAATAAGTATGCAAGAGATAATCTTTTGAGAATCCTGGGAGGGAAAAAGCAATCACCGCTGTTCTTGGTGTAGTTGTGGGCATCCTAGATTGCTGATCATAGGTGCTTTAGTAAGAAACAACCCAAATATGCTGCTGCCTTGCCCCTTGTTTTGGGCTGAGGTGTTCTTGGTAGGGGACACAGTGGCTATGTGCTGCTGCTGAGGGCTCTTCTAACTTGGATGGATTGGCAGCTTTCTTTTGTGCCCTTCCATAGAAGATGAAATATCATCGAATACCTCAAAGGGTAGAAGTCTCCATGTCCTGTGAAAGGATGAGCAGGAGCAAGTGTAAATCAAGACAGGTGAACCAAAAGAGTCAGAGTCACTTCTGCTGTGTGTATTAGCACGGCCAGAGCAAGGCCAGATTCTCATTGGGGGTAAATCTTTATAACTCCATTTCAATAAAGAGGGTAGAAGATCATCTGAGGAAGTACGTAGAGCTTCGTTAGAGAGAATAGGGCAGTTTTTCTGGCAATGTAACTCAGCTGCAGTAAGGGTCAGCTGTCCAGGCTCCCAGTTGTGGTAAACTGACACTGTTCAGCTGATGTTTGGAGCTGCCCAGTCACCCAAGATGTTGATTTGACTCTGTATCATGGCTATTTTTGCACTCTTATTAACTGAAGAAAATAATAAAGTTTACTGTTTAGATCCCTGTCATCACAAGACCCAAAGTGATAAATCATAAGCTCTTCCCCATCTGGTTCTAACACCGTCCTTCTTTCATGGTCATGAGGCCATTGCCTTCTTGCCGATCTCCCACAGCTGTTCCTCCTGTGCCCTTGACCACTCACGCTGGCTGCTCTAGTGCATGCCCAGACATTTATTTACTCTTTGCTTCCTCCCATGATCGCATCTGAGGCCCCTGTTCCCCTGCTCACCCCCTCCTGTGAAGCCCAACCATCTGCCGGGTGTGTTGACAGACCTGCCTTCACGCGTGGCAGCAGTTCTCCAGGTTGACTAGCTTTCAGCTGGAAAAACTGGTGTCTCAATGAGCCGATGTTATTCCTTGGCATCTACCCTCTGTGTGATAGAAAGAAAACCTGTAGCATTAAACAAATATGTTAAACACGGCAGGTTTTATAGCCCATTCTCTTTCCATCCTCATGGTTGACCATTGCTTCAGACACCAACTTGGTGCTGGAAGCCCTCAGGCAAGAGTGGTGACTGCTTTCAGGGTTCACTGTTACAAATACTCACAGCTCCAGAGAGCCAAGGTCTGCTGCCTAGATTTATGAGGTAAAGACAAGAAAATGTTTCAGTAAAAATGGCAGATTGACTATGTCTTCACTCCTAGCTGAAATGTAAGCATCTGAGTGGCTTTAAGCACACCAAGCCTCTTGACCTGTGAGCTGGCTGTCAGCCCAGATATGTCTTGGGCTCAGAGGCTGCATCTACAATATATAGGAGTGCCAGTACAGCACTCCCAAGGGCCTTCTTAAGGTCACATTCCTTGATCCACCACACAGACTGACCCCTGCAGGGCCCTCCAAGAAGTCTGAAGCTCACCCATGCTCCTGTGCTAGACTTTTTATGTTTATGTACACAAAACACACCTCAGGAGTGCCATCACATGTAATCTGGAGCACGGTCAACATAGAGTGACTCTGTCCTGTCAGTGCCCTGAATCTGCCAACACCGATGTCCTCCTAACCTCTCCCTGAGGTGTCCATCAGACCACGGGCTGAGCCTGAATCTTTCCATGTGTGTCTTTGTATGGACCAGTGGGTGGAAGGGGCTTGTCACTCATAGTGATGAGATGGGAAGATGATACCTCTGGATGAGGGAAATGCTCAGCACGTTCACACAGGTAGAAAACTTCTTGTATTGCTATTCCTAAGGGGAAGCTGCTGAGATGACACCAGGCTTTTTACTGAGGCACACAACGGAAGAAATGGAGACAACTGTTATAAATAGAAACAGTGAAGGTTATGGCTCTCTATAAGGGGGGAAAAAAAGCCAACCACAATATAAGGATAATTAAGCACTGAAATAAATTGCCTACAGGGGTGTTGAAATTTCCATCCTCAGAGATTTTGAAGACCTGACTGGACAAGGCCCTGAACAACTGGCTCTGAGTTTGGTGTTGACCCTGCTCTAAGCAGGAGTTCGGACTAGAGACCCCCCTGAGGTGGTCTCCAGCACAGATGAGTCTACGATCTGAGATGCTTCACCAGCCAAGATGTACCCAACAGTGCCTAACACAGCAGCCACATCCCAGCCTAAATCCTTGTAGACTGCAGTGGGAACTCAGACACCAGGTTCATGCACATACTTACTCCTCTGCATTGCATTTAGGTCTGCAACTTTGTAGCTAGATCCCTCCCGTTGCTTCCAAGTATCCTGCTCTTGTGAGATTGCTCCAGAGGCTGGAGTTCAGCCTCAGTATATTGAACTTGACAAGGTGTTTTACCTGCAGTGCTACGTAGCCTTTGACTCAAGGCTCCTGCTTACAGTACCAGGAGAAGCATCTTTCCCAGTATCACACTAGACTCACCAAACTTTTTCAAACTCTCCAACCCAAATTAATATAAATGGAAAAAATCGTGAGTGGAATTGGGACCAAGGAGAATGGAGGTTAAATGCTTAGTATTATTCTGCAGTGTATATAATTGCAAAAATATGCTTATTTATATATGCTAATTTGCATGTGCATTTATTTCTCTCAGATGTATACAGAGATCAAGAACAACCCGGGTAAGTATAAGCATTAATTTGCATGAACAGACTGAGGATATATTTCCACAGCCCATTTTATAGAACATTTTAATAAACTGCCAGTGGATTAAGGAGATCTATAATGAATGGCTACTGGCTAGTTAGATTAAGCACAGAATTTTAGAACTGTAGATTATTTTTTTAAAATATTTTTTATTTTGGTTTTCTGTATGAAACTTTCAGTGAATGGTAGATACTAAAAAAAAATTAAACATAATTTTCAATTGGATAAGATTGGCTACCTTTGGGAAATGCCTTCCTTGACTTCATTTAGGTAACCTGCTACTTTGGGCACATTATTATTTCTGGAGTAAGACTTTGGCACGCTTAAGTCTCACAAGAAAGTATTAGCAACAAAATGAAGTAGTCATCCTTGCTTCCAGAGAGCTGATGTGGGAAATGCCATCACTTGGTACAGGCAAGGCAACCTCACACTAAGCAAGTTAGGACAGTTCAAGCATCTCCATCTGGTGCCTGCTCTGCGGATATTCCTAGGGCTGTCTCAGCTGGACATATTCTCTCAGCCCCAGCTCTCATGCTGTAAATAGAGGACTCACTCAGGTGAGGACTTGCATGAGTTTGGGAAGCATCAGACAGAACTCGATCCTAAGTAGCAAGCACTGCAAAACCTGCAAACTGGTTTGCTTGCAGATGTATTCCCAGTGATCCAAAGTGATAGCACAATTGAGGCCAGCAGCTGTAAACAGCTAAGATCAGAGCTTTCTAGGAGGATCAATGGAGTCAGAAACTGTAAAAGATTTGCTTCAGTCTGGATTGCAGGCGTTTGAGCAAGATCCAGCAATCACAGGCGGGGATTCTCTGGTCTGAGTTACGCCAGCAGTCGGATGTGTGACCACAATTGCCCTTTCCAATCCTAGTAAAATAAACAACAACTAATGATAATATTCAAGGAAGTCTTAACAAAAGGAAATTGAATCAAAGCAATATTTTCTCTTGCTTTTGCTCTCACCCCCCCCTTCCCCCTCCCAGTCATTTTCCTTAACCCCAAATTGGTAATGAGAGACCGGCAGCCGAGGAACGCACATTATGTTCAGTGCAAACAGAAGTTAGAAAAGGCACTAATCAACTCCGGAGAGGAAGCCAACCACTTCAGAGGGCTTCTTCAGACAGCCACCTTCTGCAAATGAAGGGGGCTGCTCTGTTTCTCATTCAGTGAATTGCAGCTTTGACACTTCAATTGATTCCTGCTTGAGGTTCTTCCAAAAGCTTTTATAGCCTCTTTAGTCTGCCACTATAACTTTCTTGAGGGGTTGAATATGGGGAGATTAATAGATTTAGTTTTCAGTGCCCCCATTTTGCCCTCATTGAAATCAGTAACACAAGTCCCCTGTAATTTAAACAAACCATGGGCAGAACTGGAGCTTTTCTGAAGAATCAAGGCTCAATACTTTTCAGCAAGTGAGCTAAAATGACAAGATGCTAATGCAAAGCAACCTTTTTGACAGGCCCAGTAATTTCCAAAGCTAAAAGCAAACAGTGCTGCAGCTTGGGCTTATGCTTTTAAAGCAGTATATATAACTCAGCTGCTTGATATGTCAGCATGCAGACCTGTAACACACTCAGAGTATGTATGGAGAGAGTTCGTCGATCATAGCACCAAAGGCTGAGCCCCATGTTCTTAAACTGAGTGCAAGAGTCAGAGGAAATGGAATAATTTTTCTTGATAATTTGATAATAACCAGGTCACTAACCTGGTTATTATTAGACTAAAAATCCAGTTGTTCAAGTCAGGGTCATTAGTACTGGAAATGAAAGCGTGAAATTCAGAGGTCAGAAACCTCACCAGACAGAGCATTGACAGCAAAAACAAGCAGAACGGTTTGATATGACCAGTTGTTAGTGAAGATTTTTGGAGGAGTGGGGACCTGATCAAAAAGCATTTGCTCGGCTGAAGTCAGGAAGGTGGTGTGGTGGGTGTAGGGTCTGGGCACAGCACTGACCTTGTTTTGTGGTCACCTGCTTTCAAAAATGAGTCAGATGCTCAAAAACCTAAAGATCAAAAGAAAAATCATAAAATCACTAGTAACAATAGCATGTCTTTTATTTGACTTCTGATTTTAGAGCCTTTAGCTTAGTGATTCAGGAAATCACATTTTCAAGTGTTTCTTTACTCCTGCAAAGAAGAAATACAATCTTTGGGGAAAAAAAACCCAAAAACCCAACAGTCTGAAAGTCTCACACAATCACATGACTCTTGTAGCTGGGAGTTCATGAAATAAAACACTAAATATGGGACCCTGTACCAAAAAAACCACAGGAGTTACCACAACCACTAGACTCACACTGGCATGTGTGTTGTGATAGCAGAATATTTTACAACTCCTAACCAGAGGAAAAAGCAAAACAAAATAATCAAAAAAGCTTTGTTCTTCTGGGAAGTTCTGGTTCACCAGAAGGTAGCACTTTAGTTAACCTCTTTTATTTAAAAAGCATAGTTACTTCCCTTGTATATGCTTGTGAAAACTCCTTTTACTTGTAACCCAAGGAGTAAGATATCATTTGCACATAACCTTTGCATTGTAATTTACAGCAAAGACCTTGGTTAGCTGCCAGTCTAATAATCCCAAACCCTGCAGAATGAAATGAAGACATTAATATTATTTTTATTAAGCTGGTAATAAGGCAGAATGAAGCAACATTTAAAGCAAATGCAGGTGGAGGAGATTTTATGCCAAAGCATTAAGCACATTGCTTGAGCATGGCCAATCCCAGCTCCAGGCAAGACACTTGGGAAGTGCAAGGAAAATTCCTTCCTTTTAGGTGTTAGTCTTGAGATATACACAGCCCTTCCTTTTTCACTGCAGTCAATGGGAGTTAGGTCCAGCTGCGCCTTGAAAAGATTAATTTTCATGAGTCTTATTACCTATAAGCTCCCTCCATGCTCTGTGCTGTTCCTGAGGAAACTCCCTGAATTTTAATGCCTTTGACTTCATGATGCTCATCAGAAAAAAGCCAACACCGAGAGAAATACCAGACCTAACAAATTTTGGCATGCCTGTGTGGTGATGCTGGTGGTTAGCCATTAGCTTTTGAGACAGCCTAGCTATCTTATCCATGTTTCACCTGGCCTTCCAAAGCTGCACTGCCTGCATGGTCTTGTGTTATATCTGCCATTTCTTTTCAGATATCTTCAATACACCAGGACAACTCAAAGGTTACTAAATTCTTCTTCTGGGCACCTGAATCCCACTTTTTTTGTTGTTGTTGTCCGGGCATGAATTGCCGTGGAACTCCTCTAGCCTAATGCTATGTATCTGGGTTCAGACCGCACATTAAGACATCTTAACTTAAATATCCAGGTGTAGGAGGTTTCTGCTTCTGCAATGGATGTCTGGACTCTGAGCTAGTAGGTAGCACCCCAGCACGTGAACGCAGCTAGTGCCATTTGAGATGGCAAAATACAGGTCTCCCTCAGATCCCTTACATAGTGTGCCATACCTGTGTGGATGTCTGGGATATCCCTACAGCACCTCTGATGGCACCTGGTACCTGTTTTTGTGCAAATGAATCCTGACACTACTCAGTATGATCAGAGGAGTCAACTCACCCTAAAGCTCGCACTTGCGTGAGTGAGTTGTTCTCTTGTGATTTCTGAGACATTTATATAGTTGCACAACTTGACATGACATAGGACCTAGGCAAGATGCATGTCCTTTCTGAAGCAGCAGCTGGAGACCAGGTGGGATACCCTACCCTGCCGGAAAGGGAACCAGCTGCCTATGCTAAGGACCTACATCAAGATACCCATTGATTATAACATGAGCTCAGACACCCAGAGAACAGAGACCCATGCACATGCCTGAATAATGACCTGAGACCCATTTCTGAAATTATCAGTGAAGAATGTCTCACACCATATGTCTAAATCCTTTATGATTCAAGACAAAGAATAGGACTCATTGTAGATGTCTCCACCTGGACCAGTCACTCATATTCTTTCCTGTAGTTAGTGCAGATATACTTGTTAGAGTCAACTGAGTCTACAGCATAATTCGTCTCATCCTAAAGTAAATTAAAACTGGTCAGATGAAACCAGTTCCTCAAAAGCACTCCCACTTCTGTTAATTTAACGTAGAGGGAACCCAGGCTGCCCAGTTCAGCTGAAAAGGTCTTCACTGTGTAAAGCTATTATGAAAAAGTTTAGATTTCTACAGAAAAATTAGGAAATCAAATTCTGACTTATTTTGAGGCTGTAGGCTCCATATTCCCAGTAGAAACATACTACTTCATGTCTTAAACAATAGACCCACTTTCCACATCTGTAGCTCTGTCACCATCCCACTCTGCAGAAAAGGCTGGAACACATAAGATTTTACCCACTTTTGGACTTTAAATCAAAGGTCTAATCTAAAATGAAATGCCCTTTGGGGTTAGCAGGGGCACGGCATTTCAGCTGCTGTGGATTGTGGTCCACAAAAGAGTGAAATGCCAGCAGTATGTGCAGATACTTGAATCCTGAAGGACCATCAGCTTCTCAACGTGTGGGTAAATCCGAAGCAGTTTTCAGCCCATCTGCAGAGTGAGTCCTCAGCCCACAGCTCTCAAGCAGCAGAGTTTAAACTGCTCGTTTGGGACAGTTTAAGGGCTTTCTGGTCTGTTACCTGACAAGTGAAACCATAAGCAATATACATCTCTCTTCTTTCATGGGTAATTCATATATTTTTCATGGTATTCACATAACCGCTGTCTCCAGGAACAGCCCATAAGCTTTGATTCACTTTCCAGTGCCCTCCCTCTTTTAGGGAGCACAAGGAGTTAGGATGGCAGAGCGGTTCCCTGAGCTGCCCCACAGAGCTCCTTGGTGTACTTGCTTAGAAAATCAAATGCTCCCCTATCTGTGCGTGCCCTGACATGCTGACGCCTCCTTTTGGGTTATCTGCAGGTCATGGGAACCATAACGTATATTTAAAACCCGGCAGGTCTGCTGAAAAGCTCAGGGTAATGAGTTAGCCAAGGGAAATTGTCACAGTTCCCTAATCTCCACTTACAATGTTGATTTGAGCTACTATTTCCACTGCTCCAGAAGTGCAATTGTCAGTGTGGTACCAGGTCATGGTATTTATATCACATGCCACACACTTCATGTGCCTTTTTTTTTCACCCTTCTTCTCCCCCTCCATCCCCCCATCCCCTGTCCCCCCTTCCCCTTTCTCCTGCTGCTTTCCCTCTACTCCTTTTAGCTCAGAATGGTTTTAAATAGAAACAGCCTCAGTATAGCACATTGCTTTGCCATGATAAACTTTTTCAGAGGTCGGGGAAGGAGTCTGCCAAATCAATGGCCATTTTTTGCAGGGGATGCTTCAGGCCAAAGCAGGACGCCTATCGCTGTGAGCAGACTGACCACACTTAATTCGGAAAATTCATTCTAGGAAGCGTTCGAGGCAGCACTGTTTGGCAGGCAGTAGTGGCAAGCCACAAGAGAAGGCTGTAGGCTCCCAGGCTGAGGGATCACGTACCCATGCTGTTAGCTCAGTACAACCAACGGTCCACTGTGCTTGGTGGGCAAGAGAAGCTATGCCCTTAGCCAAAAAGCAAAAAATTAAGAACCAGGAGATTCACTCAGGCAATGAGATTTTCTTTAAACCTAACTTTGTTACACAAAAAAATAACTTTGCAATGATTTAACCACACACTTTGGTCAATTAAGAATTAAATGCAGCAGAAATAACTGAGGGATCGAAAAGTGGTTGCAAAGTCAGCATCTCCAAGACAGCTTAGGATAAAGCATAGAGGGGGTGTCCTTTAATAGCCCACTCACCCCATTCACAATGAACCTATCTGAATCAAAATGAAACTTAAAAACATAATAATAATAAAAAAGCAAACCAAGAAAGTTTCAAACATCTCAAAATATGCTGCTGAAAATTTTGAAATCTAGGTGGGCAAACAGTCACAGAATACTTAATAGTACTAAGCTGCAAGCATTTGATTAGGTAACTGCTCTCCCTAATTTCTTGCTATATAGAAAGGGTCAGGTTCATCCAGATGGTGTAGTAGAAGATGATGACAAATTAGATGAGTATCTGAATACTTCACAGGAGCTCATCTTTGAACAGAAAAGGAGATTGACCTTGATTTTATAGACATTCGTGTTAGAGAGGCACCTAGAGTGACAAGACACTCATATGAATGCTCACAATGCCTGTACCTATCAAGTGAATTTTTCTTATTTTGCAGCATTTTTTTTTAATCAATTTTTCTGACTGGAAGAGAAAGAAGAGTAGAAATCACTGTTCCTTTCAGATCATGCTTATTTGCATGACTGACATTTTCAGCAGTTGTAGTAAAACTTTTTGACTATTTTCAACTACCAACAGCTTTCACCTAGTTCTCTTTGAGTGGTTACTACATGACTATACATATATATGTATATATTTTCCTGGTTTGATTAAAGCCAGAAAAAAATCTGCTTGGGGGAAAAAAAAATATAACAGATCACCAGCAACCTCTTTTCTGACCAATAATAATAATAATAATAATAAATTTTATTTAGTCATTTTAAATTTAGTGAGGATATTGTATTTTAGTGAAATGCCCTATTTCTTGCTTAGAATGAGACTAAACACAGAAATAAATGCTGACATTGGTGCAGAATACTCCTGTTAACATCCCTCTCTTAACAGAGAAGAGATGCTACTTGAAATTCAATGAGATTTTGTCCCCATGAAATTTCCAGCTCCGTTTTCCAGGCTCCTACAAATCCAGGTATGCTCAGTCAGGTGTCCTGGCTCTGGGTTCCTTGTTTTAAGTGAACACAGGAGGTTCTGTTTGTAGATGCTATTATATTGCACCAGGAAGTATGCAAGATGATGATAAATGTAGCTTGAATTTCTCACTTCAAATTTGCTTCAAATTTGCCCATTCTCACAATGGCTACCCAAAAATCAGCTGATAGCTGCAGTTCTGTAATGCACTGACTGCTAGCTGGAAAATGAAGTGCCTGAGCTTCTAGTCTTGGTTTGGCCAGTGCCTCTCCTGACAGCTGGGGTATTTATATCAGTGCCATTTTCTTATTTCTTGCACATACACACACATGCATGCCTGTACATATATATATATATATGATTCCCTGTCGGTCCCCCCCCCTTTTTTAATAGATCTCTTAGCTAAAACTTTTCATACTCCTGCTGTATGTTTTACTTATTTTAAAAACTAGCTGCTCTTTCTAGTGCCCAGCATGTTTTGTTAACCTCTCTCTAAGGATTCTTCTTAGAAAGAATCGTTATTTGTCCTGTGGTTGTATCCTGGCTTGGGACCTACCTCCTTCAAAGAAGTTAAAAATCCTAGGACCTTTTGCCAGGCAGAAAATACATGCAAGGGACAGATAAAATTTTATGTGGCAAAGCTTACATAAACTTTTCCCTTTCTGCCTTAGCAAGAGCTACAACTCATGGATTCATGCTCTTGCTGGACTTTTGCTAGAGCAGGCAGTGAGGTTGCATGTGTTTCTGTACGCTCCAGGAAAGCTTGATTGCAGATGATCTATTATGAACATTTAGACGTTTATTGTCACTGTCTTTTCACTAGTTTTTCCTCTCTCTTTTTCACTCAATTCTCCTTTCCAAAAGAAGGAAAAAAAAAAAAAAAGGAAGGAAAGCCTTAAGGATTAAAACTCTTCTTGTCTCCTGGTTTCATCACTTTTTTTGTTGTTCCTGTCATTTTGGAAACATCATAGTCATGGCTAGGAGAGAATCACAGCACTCTTGATTTTCACACAACAATGCAAAGGAGACCAGTCTGGAGCGGAGGGAGGAGGAAAGGGATGGCAGGGGAAGTGATGGTGCTGTATAACTCTGCCCTGAGCTGTGGGGTAGCATGGGAGGTATCAAAATAACCTGCAAGGTATTGAAATATAGAGAAAGGCAAGAAGGATCCAGAAGGGGAGCTTCCAGCTGGAAAAGCCTCTGATCTGATTCTGTGGACTCGGAGCCCTAGCTGGAGGCATCGTATCTGAAATTCCTTTTTTTCTTTCCTGTGTAGTGCTCTATTTACTTTGAAGTGAATCCCAAAACCTACTTGTTTGGTAGGCTGAATACCGTTGGAAATATCCAGTGAGGCAACAAACAGCTCCACAAAGAGAGGAGGAAAAAAAACCCCAAAACCAAGAAAGAAAGACAAAATAGAGAAAATGTCTGAGCGATGTTTGGATTTACTTGGTTTATCTTCTTTCTCTTTCTTTTCTGTGTTCTCCTTCTTTGTGCTTATTAGCTGGGCTCTATTTGTATTCCAGACTTTGCATGGTTACCATGCTTTGTAAGCTTTCTGTATTGCATTTTCTGAAGCAACTGAGTTCAAAGTGAAATAATTAAATTCCTGATGTGCTTCACTGGGCTAGATTTGGCATACCATGGTACAGAAGGCACTCTCTCCTCCTTCCACTTGGTAGTAAGGAGATTGTAGGCTTCTACTTGTGCATTTTGAACCAGTTTCTGTGTTGTTCCAGTAACAGTAAAGACCCTTTGTTAGCTTTGAGCACGAGCAAATCAAAATGAAATACCTCAGAGCTCAAATTGACGCTGCACGTCATGAACTGATCAGTTTGCCTCCAGTATTCTCATTAGGGTCTTCCTTCTCTCTAGGTAATACCTGTTCCTTGAATATCCTAAGATCGAGCTATGCAGTTTGATGCTGTGAACCTTGAAGGCGGCTAAAAGAAAACTAAACCGAGAAGGAGATGCAGATATAAACAGACTGTGATCCCTAGCAGAGTATCAGTAGTAGTCCTGGGTTTACCATAAGCAGCTTGCAGCCATATATTTAATGATAGTCACAGAGTAAGGATGAGTGACAAACGGTCTTTGCCCTGGTTTCACTCTCCTGAAATTTGAAAAAAAAACCCAAAAAACAAAAACAAAAAAACCAAAAAAGGACCACAAATGAAAATGCTGCTTTTTGAGAGTACTTTCCTTTGACCCTAACTGGGGAGAACCCAGGTTTCCAATGCTCCGCGTGCCGGTCTTCTACTAAAGCTGCCATCAAGGTGCAGCCAACTGTGCAGTATCAGACCCAGTAATATTGGGTTTGGATATCATGGATAACATCCAAGCGATCTGGACACAAATGAAATGGTCCAGAGTCAGGGTGTCCTGGCACTGATGTCCTCATGGTCCTGGGAGGGTCTGTCACTTCGGGAAAAGCATCGTGGAAGGCAGTGTATGCCCAGAGCAGTCTTGTCCATAGTTTCCTGCATCTTTTAAGTTTGTGAGTCAAATCCAGTGCACATACTTGTGTGGCAGTACCCTGGGCCAGATCAGAGAGCCAATCTGGGTCAATGCTATTTTTTTTTCAGGGTTAGTTTCAGCCTTTTCTTTCATTCCACCTCACAGATACATAAATGTTTGGGCTGGCAGTAGGGAACGGGAGCAGCCGTTGGTGGGGGGAGACAGAATGACTTCTTTCTGTGGTAGAATGCCAACTTGCAGCGGGTTACAGAGTGTGTAAAGCTACACCGTGTGTTAAAATGCCTTGCCAAAGCTGAGCTGGCCTGCTTAGGGCCAGTCAGGTGTCGCCGTAGCCAGGGTACAGTTTATTCACAAAAAAATAAAAAAATGCAGAGGCTTGAGTGTATACTTAAAACCTTTCTCCAAACATCCGGCATTAGAAAAGTATGTATGAGTCCTGCCCACAGCGATTCAGCAAACCATATTTTCCACGAATGCATTTGATCGCAAATATGAGAAACGTATGGGGATCTGATGCTTGTATTTTCCTAGTATGGGGGGAGAAAGCACAGAACGCATATATCAAATAATCAGAATAATTACAAAATAAATACAAAACAGCCAGTTGGCAAGCACAGTTATTCAAGAGATATTTCCAACTAATACTGTCCAGGACCACTAGCTTAATGTTGTGTATTAAAAAGAAACAAAACAAAACAAAACAGTACAAGCACTCATGTGACCTACTGTGGTTGTCTTGCTGAAGAGAATGGCTTCACATTTGCTTTGAATTATTCTGTGCATGGTCTGAAAGGTCGGGTTGTTTTTTTTTCTTTTCCTTTTTTTTCTTTTTTTCTTTCATTGGTTTTCGATGTGTTTCATATCGGTTTATGTTTCTCTCTCAGAATGCTTAATCCTTCTCTGTATCCTTCAGTCCTATTACAGCATTACAGTAATGGGCCACTGAATGCATCTCTTTTTCTTCATAGTTCATAGCTAGTCAACAAATGTTTCTCTCCCCACCATTTATGATAAAGCAGCATGCTCTGTAGCAGGGAATAATGGATGAAATCCAGTGTTATATGCCTCACAGCTGAAGGGGGCACACCCTGTCTGCAGAGACTTTGACTCCTCAAGAGCTCTCACATCTCCTCATTTAAATTTAATCTAAGAAGCAGTTAACAAAATGCAGTAAATTCATGTTTTATATACATTAATAAAATTCTGATATTATACAGCCTGAGCAGCTGCTGGCAGATACTCAGATAAAGGTGCTATTAGCTGCAGTGTGCTGAGTTTCAGATCTGCATCATCATGTTCCTACTATTCTCTAGATGTTAAAGATGATAAGATTTGGGTACTTCATGGAACTGACTTCGTTTGTACCACTTAGGGTGGAGTGAGGCATAAATCCCAGTTGTTGAACTTTCCAGACCCTTCTGCTATTCACTGGGCCATGTGGCTTCCTTCCTAATTCTTTCCCTATTAGTCAAAGTGCTTAAGAACATAAGGATGGGAATAATTATCCTTTGTAGTCCACTGTCCTTCTTGCCACAGTGTGCTGCAATAAGCTATTCCAGGGAAAGTGTATAAAAAATAAGGAAAGCAGAGAGCTAATTTCTTTCAGATATCCACTCAGGGCATGATGCCACATGACAGGTCTCTACAGTCAACAGTGATATTTCCCTTGCTGTTCGCTGGGTTTCCTAAAACTGTGCAACACCTCAATCTCAGGACAAGGACTTAGTGCAAAAAATTTGGGGTAAAACTCCAAGGTTACCTTCTGACAGTTTGCTGTGGTTTTATACCTCATGAATACAGAAGTAGGCCACTGCTTGTAACTTTACTAGTCCCCTATCTTGACTTCTCTCAGAAAACATTTGCCAACCAGGGACAATAATCTGGACTGAAAATAACAAAGCAGCTATTCATTAATTACATTGGGTTTTGAACCCTCGGTCCCATCTCAGAAAGCTGTACTGAGTGTGATCCAGCTCCAGATGCAGAAGTGTACATATAGGTGTCTACCTATGTACTAGAAGCTCAGTTCAGTTGCTCAGACAAGCATCTAGTGCCATTTTGGATGCCAGCTCCAGAAGGGCACAGGACCTTGTGTCGTATCTACCAACTGCACACAGACATGTTCCAGAGTATTCAAATGGCTCTAGGCACCTGAGTTTAAGAACAAAATCGTGACTTTAGTAATATCAGCAAACTTGGGGATCATAGCATCCAGATAATCCGTTTCGGTTATGTTCCTCGTTGAATCAAGTTGTTCTTTCAACGTGAAGATCTCAGCTTAGGAGTAACTGCTCAGCCATTAAAGCTGGTTTTAAGGAACTGGTATCTGAAGATAAAATATTCAACTGTTTTGAGGTTATTCTGTGTGGGTTTTTTCTATGTTTGAATAAAGGAAATAGTGCTGCTCTGAACTTCTGATATCCATTCTTCTTCAGAGGCATAATGGTACAGACTGACATACAGAGGTTTGGCTGGCACAGCAATTAAAATATTTTGTTATGGATACAGCGGTACATGCTCTACTCTCTCGGAGAACTCGTTCCAAAGATTTCCCCAACGAACTCAGCTCGAAATGAGTGGCTGGCCCTTGGAACTGGGTAGTCAAAGGTGGCCAGAAACTCCCAGAGGCACTGAAAAGCACTGAGACCACTTCATATGCTTTCTCCCTGCTAATGCAACCTGGTAGCCAGGTGTGGGTGGTGGGATTTTTTCTAACTGCACATGATGAAAGCCAAATCTCCAGCTACACAGTGAAAACTAAACCGTGGTGGGCCATGGTATAAGTTAAGAGAAAGAAACAAGCCATCCTATTTCTTCTACCACATCCAAGATTTCAGTAGGTCCTTAGGGAAGTTAAAAGTATGCTTTTGGGGAGGGCCATTTCTGAGAAATTTGATGGTACTAGAATCAGAAAATCATGGAAAAGCTGTTTGAAAGAGGCAACCAGAGGCCTCCTAGTCCAAACTCCCAGCTGGAGCCGGACTACAGCCAACCATGGATCAGGTCAGCCATGGCTTTGCCTAGCCATGGCTTACAAACCTCCAAGGACGTGTATGCCAGAGCTTCTCTCCATAGCTTGCTCTAGGGCTACACCACACAGAAAAGATTTTTTTCTAAACGTCCAGACTAAACCTCTCAAACCAAAACCATTGCCCCTTGTATCACATAGCATGATAAAGAAGAGTTTTGATTTATCTTTTTTTTCCCCTAGTTGCCACTGAAATAGCTGTTGTCTGCAGCCAACATGCAAGCATAGCTCCACTGAGGTCTTTTCACAGGACATGTGCATATCGGGAGCCCTGTAATGCACTCTTCCAAGTCCATCCTGAGTGCAGTACTACAGATGCAGCCTCGATAGCACTGAGTACAGAAGAATTGCTTCTTTTGGTAGACTGGGCATGTGCTTTCTAATGTGCTACACTGTTATGTGGTTTGCCTTCTTTACAGCGGGAGTGAGCTGGTGGCACTCAGATTTATTCCTACTTTGTACTCAACTTGGCACTCACCATTGCCCTCAGGTCCTTCTTCTCCAGGTTAATATGCAGCCTGCCACTTTCCAGTCTATAACTACACGTAGGAGTAATTCAGTTTGACATTTCCAAAATCTGGACTGTTTCTAATTGAATAGGAAGCTAGACTCTTGAGATTACATTTATTCCTATCTCTTTCTTACAACACCAGGGAGCTCAGTCACTTTTTGGCCCTCCAGGTCCCCATGGATTTCACTATGGAAAGTCAATACTCACAAGGAATATTTGTTGCATAAAAATGCGGACTAGGCCAATGTGTCTTACTCCTGCTGAGAACCCCACTGCATCTTTTTGGTTTTGCCTTGCAACGGCATTTAAAAAAAACAAACAACCCAAAAAAATCCAACAGAAAAAAAAGAGTCGTCTTCCTCCCCAAATGCCTCAGTCTTTTATGACGGAAGTCTGGCTTAAGTGTTTTTGAAAATTTGATCCCAGCTTCATATAAACCTGAGATCAGCCCTGAAGTAATTCCAAGGCAGAGGGAAGGAACAAATAATAGGACTTTGCTGTTCAAAAGGAGGGGGGTAGGAGAAGAGGACAATTAAATGGGAATTATTTTGCTCTGTGGTTAGTCACAAGGGACTGATCTGATTACGTAACCTAACTTAAATGGTGACCTTTATGTTGTCAGTGTAAAAACCAAACATATTAAACATGGCCTTGGGTTCCTGTATGAGATACAACAAATTGAGGAAGAGGGAGAGAGACTGAATATTCTGGGGCCAAGGGAAAGTCCTGATTGATAGATGAGGCTCTGGGGAGGGCAGTGTTAAGATTTCCTGTCTTTTCTGAAGACCTCAGTGTTTCTACCTTAAAAAAAAAAAAATAAAAAAAAGAGGAAAAAAATAGGGAGATTTCCCATATATGTGTGGTTGATGCATACAGGTTTCTCTTTTCCCCATTTTTTGATTTAGAAGAGGGGAAAAAAAGAATCCCCTCAGATTTTTATCAGGCATCTTGCCAGACTTCTGTCATCACCAGGAAAATGGTTCCTTCAGCAGACACATCTGGGCAACTTCACGCCCATTCCTGATGTAAGCTGTCAAATCCTGTCCCAGATAGCAATGAGAATGGCTCAACATTCCTAGAGGAAAAAGACTAAGATTTACTTTTATTTAATTGGAAAGTGGGTGTATTAGGAGGAGAACAGATAATTTCTTAGAGACAACATCTTCAATGGCCCATCTGTTTGTAAGCTCTCGTTTCTCTTATTGTCCCACCTTCTATCACAACTCCCTTTTCCTGTTTTGTTCTTAAATATATATACACATAAATATATATATATATATACACTTTACAGATTTCTTGAACTCTTTACATTATTAAAGGCTCTGTGCCTAGATTGAGAAGCAAGGACACACACATGTGTATAAATAAAAACTATATAATGTGCATATATATGTATACAAACACGTGTTGCATGTATACATACATACTGCAGTCTATAGGTTAATAATATGTGTGCGTAGTGTGTGTAAACTGTGTAGCTATAAGAGATGAGATACAATGACTATGAGTGTGCATGGGCATGCATGGGTTTATTCACAGATAGCTCCAGCCTGCCTGAAGAAGGGTGTCTCCTAACTGCGCAGCTTCTGGCCAGGAGATTTAATATGACACACATGGTCATGGTCTGCCTCTTCAGTCCACGGGAAGTGATCCGTCTCAGCCCAGCAGCCCTCCTTCCCATCTCTGCTTACCCCTGACCATGAGATACAGGAATAACAGCCCCCCTTGGTCCTTGCTCTGCCCCCCTGGCCCCCGCAGGGAGGGTCAGGAGGAGCTCTCGCCACGTGCTTGGCCAGGCATGCTGCGAGGCAGCAGACGTCCCTTCATCTCTCCTGTCCTGCTCAATGTGTGTCCAGAACTTGCTGCGAGCTACGTCCCATCAGCTAGACATTTGGCAAGGCTTGCTTTGAGCAGCACTGTAGGCCCTAATTGAAAATGCATGTTGCTTTATAATCCCTTTTATTGGCATTTACTTTCCCTGTGGAATAGCAGAATAGTAATAATATAGAGTGTATTACTATTACACGGCAAAATGGATTTCCACTTACCATTTATTTTTTTGAAAAAGAAAAGCAAAGAAATTACCAGCATGTTTAAAATGTATATTAAAACAATATATTTCATGTTTGTAACCAAACTACCTGAAGTGCACACGCTGCTCTCAAACAGCTAACATTAAGTACTAGATCTCTATGAAAAATCCCGTTGACAAGGGCCATAGCTCCAGCTGCTGCAAACTAGCAAAGCTCTGTTGAAGTCAGTAAGCCATAGCAGCTTATACCACTTAAAATTTTGGCCTTTGGACTTCCCTTTGCTGGTTCCATATTGATTAACAGGAAAAGAAGGGAGATGTCCATAAGCCTGAAATGATCCCTGTACGTATAAGGGCTGGACCTGTGATCCTCCCCATCGCAACATCAGGCAAAGGCAAACAGACAACAGATATCTGGCTATTGCAGATCCAGAAGAAGTCTCTCAGCCAAATCAGAGAGCAGAACCATAAGACAGTTTTTTGGAAGGGCCTATGGTGATCATTTGGTCTGGTCCCTAGCTCAAAACCTACCCAACTAAAATCAGGGTGCTCAGGACTACGCTCAGCTAGGTCTGGAATGAGATTTTTTTATCTCCTCTGTGCAGTCTGGTGCTTACATGGTTAAAACTGAATTGGCTTCATTGTCTTCACCTGCATACACTGAGGAGGCCAAGCCCTCCCCTGCAGCTTCCTCTGCGTTTGCAAGTGAAAGAGAATCACAGGATCTTGCTGTTGGGGTGGCAGTAGGTTGAGTGATGGAGATGCAGCACAGGGCTGTAGCTGAGGAAGGCAGCTTGCAGGAGAGCTCTGCCAAGCAGCACTTACACAGCAGCGTGGAGCTACAGCCTTCTGCAGGACTGCTGTAAGCAGGTTTAGTTAAGGGAGGTGTGTGAAGCAGGATTGACTCTTGCCCCACACATCCTAAATTCCACACAACAGACCTGATTGTGATGATCTTCAGCTGCTGAACATCCCATCCCACTTAATTTACTCGAAAGACGGTCATTATTGCCTTCAGGTTTCACCTGGCTGATGGCAGTTCTGTTGTGCTAATTAACATGAAGCAGAAGCTTACCTATTACCTTCAGTAAGGACACACCAACTTATACCAGGTAAGCCACCCATTTCAGCAGCTTTGAGCTGAAAAGAAAAATGAGCACTGACCTCTCTGACCCCAGCATCTCCTCCTGATGCTATCAAAGACACCATTGCTTATAATGTATTCTTTATTTTTTAATTGGAAGGTGTTAAATAATGCAGATGACAACCATTATGTAACATCTCCAGCTCTTCCCTTAAAGTGCTCAGCATCAGAGTAACAGCTTTGTCTTGCAGCATCTTTCTGAGTGAGGAATATTGAGTTTGGCTTGGTGCCTATGTTTTTATGAAGGTTATCCAGACTCTCCCCATGTCACAAACTGTATCTAATTGCAGATGTCTACCTCAGACCTTTCTCCTGAGGAGGAGGGAATGCGAGCTGGAGGAGATGTTTAAGACAAAACGGTGCAGTTGCCTTGGAAGAGGTAAGTCAAATGGATTATTTACAAAGATAATGTGGATATTATATATCCATCCTAATAGCATGCATAGCATAAAGCACAGGTAGGTATGGCATAAACATTGTGTAAGAATATGTGTGTGCGGAAAGCACAGAACATGTTAAAAAGTTCTGGAAGTGTTTTTTTGACAAGATCTAGAAGTCTTTCTTTGGAGATGCACTTGAAATCCAGTAGGAATGATTTTTGATGGGGCACTTAGTAGAAGGCTTTTAGGTACACATGTGCTGAAATCCACAGTCAGCTGAGGGCAGCGTACATGAAGACACGTCATTTCTTCTCTTGATTTAATATGTTTCATCCCCTTATTTCCACCCCTGCTTCCTAGGCACAGTGAGTGGTACCAGAAAAAGCAGAGTTTTTAGCTGCATTTAGCTTTTTCTGTATCACACAGCTGTGAGAAATTGCCCCCATCTAGGAAATGTGTGCTCTTAATCTGAAATCTCCAAAGTGTCAGTTTTTCCATGGCATGAATCTTCAATTTATCTTACTCCTTTGCAATGAGAGTACATTTCCCTGGGTTATGTGTAACCCTGCCCACGGTAACCTGGATGATGGGTCTGGCCCCAGTGTGTGACCTGGGGCAGGTCTCTGTCCCCACCACTCCATTTATCTCTCTTAACTACTTAAATCACAAGCAATTTGGTAAAAGTGGTTGATTTGTGACAGTGACTGGGGCTGTAAGTGCTCTCGGGCTGTTCTTGGGGAAAATGAGGATTCCCCACTGAGGGAATGAGGTTGCTGCAGGCAGGAACGGGAAAAGTCTTCCAGGATCCTTCTGGAGCAGATGGGAAAGGCTACAAATCCTTCCCATGGGCAGCCTGTGCCCTGTTTTTATTAAAACGTAACTGGAAGCGAAGATGAACCAAACTAACCCAAGTCTTCACCAGGTTTTGAGGAATAACTGTATGTTTCCCAAGTGCAAGCAAGGCACAAGTAGGCATGGTAGATGCTTGTTCTCTCCTCTTCGCTCACCTGGAAAGCTCTCCTGATGGAAGCCTAAGGGAGGCAATGAGCCACTGGCTTTCACGAGTTACAGGTTTTTACTGTTCCCTCAAACTCAGAGCAAGAAAAGAAATCTTGGAACGACCACATCTATGTACCATGATTTTCCAGTGTGCCTCACCCCAGGCTGAGCTCAAAGGATTAATTGAGCCCTAGATAATTTTGAAGGGGCTTCCTGACAAAATCCGTGCTGAGACTTCCTCCTCACATCATTTTAAGAACTGCTGCCTCCTTACACATTAAATTGAGGTGAGTCATTGGGGACAGTTGAAAGCCCACTGAAGCCTGTGGGAATGTCTGTATGGGTCTTTGGATTGAACCATAATCCTTTCCTGGACAGAGCTTTGTCATGAAGCACTAGACTGGGAATTAACATGCATTTTTGAAGCGTTTCAGAATATCACCAATAAAAAAGACATATTACAGCAGCCTTTCAGATAAGCTGTACCACAGTGTCCCAGGCTGATGGAGCTCCTAAAAGCCCTTCTTGAATATTTTTTAGCAGTCATAATAGGAACTATTGCCCTTCTAAGTTATATTCCCCATCATCATTACAGTGCACTTGGGGTCCATAAAGCCATGTTGCACTAAAAAATGTATGTACTACTATGGCAAAATAAAATAACAAAAATACAATCCAAAAACCTAGGACATAAAAAATACGGGAGGAAGAAAAGAATTCTACCATTGAAAAATAAAACAAGTTTGAAATGAGACGCAAGTGAGTTTAAAAAAACATTATATGAAAAGACTTCCTTAAACTTGAGTTATTAGGTGTATCTGTAAGATGGATGGACAAATGGATGGATGGATGAACAAGTCATCTTCTAGTTGCTTAGGAATATGAACTGGAACTCCCAAATCTGAGTGCTTAGTAAATCTTCCATCATGCAATTTGTTGTCAGTGTGCAGGTCTCAATAAGCAGATCCTAGCAATGGAAAACACAATTTTAAAGAGAATAACTATACATCCAGAAGTCTGAGCACATAGGACATAAATCACTGTTGGGAGGCAGGAAAACCTAAAAGTGGTATCAAAAGCCATCAAAATGGTACATTAGAAAAATAATATTCTGATTCCTTCTTCTAAGGTACAAGAAGGGCATGAGAAGTTTAATACTTCCTCTCTCATACTCAGAGATTTCAAACAACAATTTTGTGCCATTAAAAATCTTGTCCACTAGTTTCCAGCTATAGAGGGAGCCTCTTAGGAAGTTTTACTTCACCAACCCATCACTAAATTTATGTATACTACTTTCGTTTCTTGCAAATATATACTTTCTTTGAGTATCACTTGACATTGGAGGCGGATGAGAAAACTTCCAAAGAAAGTGAATGGAGATTTTTCTATGTTCAGGAAAGTTTGTATAAATGGCTTTTTAAGTTAAAGGATGTTACAGAGACAGTATATGATGTAAGGGAGAAACAATTTCTGAAGTTGGGAGAGCAAATATAAAGTAGGATAATTTTAACTTTAGCTGACAAGTATCGGAGGCTAGAGCTGAGATATTTTGTACAAGCTGAGGTCTTCTGCATGAGAATGGAGGATGCTTTTGCAGACACTAATCAAGATTCAGTGTCTATATACTGTGTTCCCAAAATTTGAAAACAAGAAAGGCTGGCAGTTAATCAGAGGCCAAAGTCAGTAGGAGTCAGTTCATGGAAGATCTATTATTGCTTTTTCATACAGACCTTTAAGGGTAGAATTATTTCATACTTTTGTGAAGCAATGCTCTTCCTTACTAGGTAAAGCTCAGTTCAGGAAGAAGAGTTGGGGTGTACGCATACATGTCATCCCAAGGGACTTCAGTGCACCCTTAAGGACATTAATTAGAAAGTTTAAGTGGTATGCGAGGCCTTGAGTGGGAAAGTTGCAATTTTGATTTGATGTCTAGTCTAAGGCAATGATTTATTTACGTTACTCCAAGTTAAACAGAAAAAGATAAGCACCTTGAAAGCATGGGTTTCATCTCCCCCTTCTTAACTACCTAGCTCAGGATAGGATGATACCTTTTCTAAAGGTCTTGATCCTTTTCACTGCCTCCAGCCTATACAAATGCCCAAATCTACCTTTAGGCAGTAACAGCCAAACTGAGTGAATCCAGTCCTCTGTTTTGCTTGTCTTTATTTTGG
Source organism: Ibycter americanus (assembly GCA_035590275.1). Classification (NCBI taxonomy): domain Eukaryota; kingdom Metazoa; phylum Chordata; class Aves; order Falconiformes; family Falconidae; genus Ibycter; species Ibycter americanus. The sequence goes on from JAVJGI010000050.1 coordinate 52,188,277, forward strand.
TGCTTTTCACCTGTGGATAATCTCTTGTTGACTCCGATCTAGCTACCTTAGCGAGCACTTAAATTCACTTTCAGTATCTGAAAAACTGAAGCTTTGGCTCAATTAATGCTGAAAAACTCAGAGGGTGGTAGACACCAGCATAAAAAGAGGGAGGAGATGAGAAGGGGCTTTCATTAAAAAAAAAAAAAAAAAAAAGTTTTAGAGATTGATTGCTACCTCTTCATTTACAGGTCAAAGTAAACCCAACGTTCCCTCAGTGTCCAAAACTCACAGACATTTCAATTTCAGCACGAGGGAGATGTTACCAGACATTATAAATCAAGGACCTGGGCTGCAGGGTAACATCACGCGTCCAGCTGTACAGAATGCACGTAAGTGCAGTGGGTAACGGAGCGAGGCAGCCGGGCCAACGGAGTCCATGTGCCTTGTAAATATTATTACTACATAGCATGGAGCCTCAGTGGGCGTAAAGCTTAAAGTCAGACTTAGTTTGTTTTCATAATTTGCAAGCCCATGGCCTTTACGCAGGAATGTGTTTTTCTGCATGTGTGTGTGTGTGGTGGTGGACAGCCCAGATGACTGTCAGGAGTGTCACCATGAAATATTTGGGAGGCCAGGTCATGGGATTGAGTAGATTAATGAAGCTGTTGTGAAAAGTCAAGGATTTGAGTGCTTCTAAAGATGAACCATAGCACAGGTACCCTGGCCTTTTCCCAAAGTAGTTTACTAATGCCTTCTGGCTGTCTATAAATCTGATTATGGTGGGTCTGGTACTGACGAAGAGAAGACACCTGGACGTTGATTCTGCTGCCCTTGGTATGCAACTGCATCTAGAAGTGGCTGGGCTTCCCCCCTGCCCCTACTTGAATGATACTTTGCTGGAAAATAATGCATTGCTCCCCTCAGAAAAGAACCAACCAACGAATAAAAAGAAGTAAAAAACCTCTTCATGGTATTGTACCCATTTTTCAGTGCAATTTTTCAGAAGATGCTCTCATCAAAATGAGAAGACCCTCAAATAAGTGACAACCTTGGAGAACTCAGCGGTGGCCAAAGAAGGTATTAAAGATGAATCACTCTCATAGTTCAGGAAAATAACTAGCCACTTTAGTTACTCCCTCTCAAGTTTTCTGAGAAGAAAACAAAAACCTTCTGACAGACTTCAGTGTTGTCTCCCTATTAAAAGATAAATAGCGTTTTTTTGTGTTCTCAGAAGTTTCTCTGGGAATGGGAAATATGTTTCTAACCTGAGTATTTAGAAACTGGACTGAGAGTCAGCCTGCACTGTAGAAAAATGAGTAATTGCTGTTGAACACCAAATTGGAAGAACAGTAATTTTCAAGTCTACGTGACAGGTTTTGACTAGTCAGGGCACCAAAGGACAGCTGTCTATTCCTATCAATACAGATATGCATTCTGCTTCCACCTGTAACAAGCTCAGTGATTATTTCATTTCTCCTACAATGAGTTCCCCCAGCCAGACATTGCCTTTAGGGAGGAAACTCTGTACACTTAGTTGTAGGCTTATTATCCTACCACTCATATAGGATCATCCAGTTTAATTTATGGTGAAGATGAATGCAAATTTTCACCAGCATAGTTTACGTAGAATCTGAGCAAAGGCTTGTAGGGAAACCTGTGTATGCCAGAGAAGTCTTCTCTTTATCCAGCTTTTGTCATAAACATTTGTGAGTAGACACTCTCTCAAGTCAAATGTTTTATTTTTAGCAGTGGACACTTTTGGACCAGACAATTTTTAGGAGGCATGTGTTTCATACTAATGGGTCTTTTATGAGCTCCAGGCCAGATAATTTAAAATTTTTGGAAGTTCTCAAGCGGTTTCATCCTGAAGTGGTGAACAGCTAATCACATGGAAGTTTTTACTGTCAGGAGCCAATTGGTAAGAACTATTCAAAAGGTTTAATGCTCATTGAATTTGAACTCAGATCATATCCTTGTTTTAGCCTCCAATGGTAAAAGCAAATTTTTGATTGTAACTCAGACTGAAATTACTCAAATGTATTTGAATCAACTGCTGTTTCACCCAGTTATGGGTATAAAGCCTGGTTCTGACTTACACTAAGATAATTTTCTGTAAAGAAAGAGAGCCTATGAGCAGCACAGTTATCATGTTCAGATTAGGATTAGGTCTGAAAATCCCTAAATTGAAAAACTGAAAGGTCATAGATGTCTTGAGCTGTCACTTGGGTTCATCAGTGTCACTGTGACACGAATAGTTTTGTGTGATTTCCTCCTCCCCGCCACCCCCCCCCCGCTGCACGGCCCCCAGCAGTCTCGGGGAGCCCTGAGCCCCCCCAGACTCCGGGCCCCCTGCTTCTGCTGTGCCTTCAGGGCACTCTGAGCCCCAGGGTCCCCATGCACCGTCAGGAGTCACTGAGCCCCCCGTCCTGCCATGCCCC
>JAVJGI010000050.1:52200022-52211589 GCA_035590275.1 Ibycter americanus
CGTCCCGCCGCCTCAGCCCTTCCCGCCGTCTCCCGCCGCCTCAGCCCTTCCCGCCCTCTCCCGCCGCTGATCTCCCACCGCCGCTCTGCCTGGGAAATGTTCCCGACTGGCGGCGTTTGTCCCCGCTTGCGGCCGCATCCCGCTCCGGGTGTCACACCGAGCCCCCGACCCGGGCTTCACCAGTGAGACAGATCGTTCAGCCGTCCTGTGGTTATTTCTGACATTTTTTCTAATGTCCCCAAATCTGGCCAAAATAATCTTGAAGCAACTTATTTCAATAAGAATGTATTTGTAGACGTACGAGCTCAGACCAAAGAGCTCTTTAGAAAGAGACCCATAGGAGATGCCTAAAAATAAATACAAGGAAAGGGCAATTCCCCCCACATACCCTCTTTGATCTTCTATGGGAATGGCTGAGGGAATTTCACAAGAACCAGGACTGCTGACTTTGGACACCTTTAATTTCAAATGTCAAAATATTTGTCCAGAATTTTTTTTAATGTTTTAAGAACTCACTTTCCATTCTCAAAATCTGTCAAAAGTAACAGTGGAGAACTCCTGTTTTTTTTAAAGGGAATTTCGCATTTTAAGAGAAAAGCTATTTGGATGCAGTTTCTCAGTTCTAAGAATTACTAGGGAAAAAGTCTTACTTAAACACACAGCATAACTTTTCCCGTTTCTGAATTGATCAGGGTATGGTTTCAATAGATTTAAAATGCTGAAGTAACAACATGGAGCGGCTACTCATAAAGCCTATGCATTAATATTTGCCAGTATTGACCACCTTCAGGTTTGGCTCTGTGTTTATGCAAGAAGTAGATAACACCAGGGACAACTCAGAAAGTTAGGTGGTGCATGTGACATGGCTAATCAGCTTCAGAGAAATAAAATTTTGAGATGGTTCCCATATAACTAAATCTCAGCTGAAAGTCTCATTATGTAGGTTTGGAAATTGAGATTGGAATTTGCATCGACTTCTTGTCCGATGGAGGACCCAGCAACAGGCATGATGGAGATCAGACTTCATTATGGCATTTCTTCTGCTGGGACACTGCGAGTGCTGCGGTACAACTAGAAATCATCACAATGCAACAGCTGATGATTTTAGGTGAAACTGTTGCTCCTTCTAGGTTTCAAAAAAAGCATACTCCAAAGAAATGAGAGGGGATGGAGTTCATAGTTAAGATTATAAAATGAAGGAAGCAAAGCTGGCACACAGCTCTTCCAGGCTCTGCCTCGCATTTGTTCCTCAAAGCCAAAATGAAAAGCAAAGGATTTTTTTTATATATATTTAATTATTTGATGCAAGGACATGTCTCCATGGCAGCTGGAGTTGTCTGGATTTCCAGCACTGATTTTGGTGTACATCAAATGATGCTGGGCTTGAGTTCAGGACATTTGCGTGCAGCCAGGCTGTGCTGGTGGGACAGGAGCTTTGTAGATGGGACATGACGTACACCTCAGTGTAATAATTTCTGCTGGGGTTGTGTTGGATCCAAAGGCCGAAGGGAGCTGCAGTACTTTATCAATTTTCTCATGTGAGGTCTGCTTAGAAAAGAGATTAGGAAGCCCTGTTCTGGGGGGAAATTGGTCTTTCAGTGTCTTTGTTTTTTGTGGTTTTCACTCAGACCTTTAAGCCCAGAGGGAGCAATGCATAGCTCTATTTAAATAATCCACTTGTATATTTTGTTCCATGAACACTGATTTTATTTTTTGGAATTACACGCTTACATTGCTATGTTTCGGGTGCTGCAAAATACCATTAAAAAAGAGGGTTTTGTCGAGGGGGTTTTTTTAATTATTTTTATTTTTCTCTTTTTCATTTTTTTTGGTTAATGTAAGACTGTGGTGGGTCTCTGAGGTTCATATTTGGCTCTAAGAGTTCAATCCCAGTCAGCTCTGATGGACCCAGCTACTTTGGCCAATGGTTACCCTTCTGCTAATTCACTTGTGGGGGAAAAAAAAAGTAAAAAAAAAAAAGTAAAAACGTCGTATGGTGGTTCTAAAGTCCTCCCATCCATTGAATTCATCACAGACATACACACTGAGAATGGAATCCATCCATCCTTCAGTATCATGAGTTTGGTTTAAAGTGCTGCATGGATGGGAAAGTTTTATACTCACATTCCCTGGACTGAAGTTATGTGGTGAAGATCAGGTTAACCTGGGTATAGCTGGCTGCCAGAAAACACAGAAAATGCCTTAGGAAGCCAACCTTTCTGCTCTGCCTGAGCTTTAGAACACAGTATATGTGTGCATTTGTCTATTTATGCAACGAGAGAGAGAGACACACATACACACATATATACGCCTCATTTAAATGGAGACATACATGCACACACACTTACACCAAAATTCATCCCTAGTGGTAATTTTATTGGTGTCAAGGTACTGATATATGGGACAAATTTAGACATTTATCTTAATGAATAGATGAAATCTGTCACTTCATGCTTGCAGTAAAGAAGACTCTTTTTTTTTTTTTTTTCATGAGTATTTCACATTGGACAGAGTGTGGACCAAAATTCAAAAGAAATGGGTACTCACTCCAGCAAAACTTTGGTTCCTGTCTTAGCTGACTCAGCTGCCGCAAGTTCCTGTTGTCAACAAATATGCTGAGCTTATACTAGGATGATTCAGAGCAGGAGCCTGCCTAGGTGCTGTGAATCGTCTTTCCTCTTTCTCTCCCTATGCATTAATTGTAGTAGAAGACTAATCAGTGAAAATCTACTTGCTGAGTATCCAAAGTGTGGAAGATGTCTGATCATACCAAATGGGCAGCCAGATCTAGTGAAAAATGGCAAACCTGGTGTCATAAACAATATCAATATTGGCACCTTATTACCACCTTAAAGTGTTGAAAGTCAATTCCCTTTTTCTAATGAACTCTTTCCTAATACCTTGTCTATTAAAATTCTCATGTCCATTTTTAAAATTTTTCCTTTTTTAAAAAACTAGTATCGATTTTTTTCTCTTTGCTAATGAAAACCATTTGTTTCTACTATTTAGATGGTAGATTTTAAGTAAACCAAAAGATTTGATAGCTTCTGAAATTATTTTGAACAAAAAGTACTTTATGGGGATTTTTTCACCTGAAAACTGTAATATTTTTATGTTTGTATAAGAAAAGAAAGCTTCATAGTGATTATGTCCTTTCACTGAATGTGGCATTTTTTGAGTTAATGATATTATTTTTTGTAAAAAAGAAAATATTAAATTAAAATACTATATAAAAATACTAGTATATTATGAAGCAGAAACTCACCACAATAAAGAGCACAGACCACCAGTAATTCATACAGACCATTGTGGTGGTCCACAAAATAAACATTTTGGAAGGAAAGCAGTAGGGGATCCTAAAATTTTATGAAAACTGGTCCAACAGAAGTTTTCTCTACTGTTCAAGTCTTCATCAAATGGAAAAACTAAATGAACCGCTGCTTTGTGGCATGGCTGTACGCAGTATTGAGACATCTGGACTTGCTGAAAGGGTACCAATATCTATGTGGCTGTCTCAGAGCAAACTTTGTCATGAGACAACTCCCTGGGAACTTTCTGAGAATACCGTAGGGGGTTTTCAGCCTCTTCTGAGCTGCAAATTTCAGCAGTTACTTCAGAATTAGATAGTTTCAAATCAGACCTTATAGTGATCAAGAACTTGCAGCGGACTTGATTTTGGCCTTAAATTCTTGGAACTGTCTGTGTTCACCAAACATACCTAGTTGAGTTCTGTGCTTTACATAAAGGCTATATGTGGTCCATAGATTAATTATGAATTAAGCAGAAGTTCAGAGGTGAGCAGTGGCTGTCAGATTATGCAGAAACACTGAAAAACCTGAAGATACAGCACAGAGTGATAGCAAGAAATTGAGAGCAATAATAGCCTGAAAACCCAGGAAGAGTGGGGAACGTGGAAGAGGGGAAGCAGTTACTTAGTGTTATTTGTAAAGGAATAATTTGAATTAATGGGATGAGAAATGGAAAAATCATATGGAAGACTGTAAGACCTCTAAATGCATGAGATCCTTAGGAGAATTTTTCAGCAAGAGTAATGTGTCATCTGGGATCCTGAAAGCTAGACTGCATGCTAAGGCTGCATGCTTACTGGTGAACTGAACAAGGTCAAGAGGGACCTAAGAGCAAGTGTCATGGCAGAGTTCACATTCATACAGTGGGATTCCCTTTCTCCTAAAATCAGGTTGACATAATCCATCCTGATGATTGAGAAACTAAAGGCCTGGCAGCCTAAACTGATTTCTGCATCCCACATTAGGTGATGCAAAAGTGAGGGCTTAAGTCTTGCCAGTGGATGAAAGTGGATTAACTCTTTTTGTTTTGAAGCTATTTCAGATGTACTCAAAAATAACCGCCGTAGTCCACAACAATCACTCTCCTGGATCGCGACACTGTCTGTATTTCAGCTCATGGATCAGGGTGCTCGCTTGGAGACAAGGCGAGGTGTTATCAGCAAGTCAATGCAGGGACATTTATCTCTGCACTGTCACTCACTGCGGGCTGGTTATCTCTGAACAGCCTGATACTGCCTCTTCTCACCCAGAAAGCGAGGTGATAGTGGTGCTATCTTGGAGGCTTTACACCCAGCTCTGGCCTCAGTTAACATCCTCTCTTTGATAGGAGAGGAGGAGGAAGGGCCATGGTGGAGCACAGGCTCTGGTGCCAGATATAGTCAGTGAGGGAGGTCGGGATGAAGGAGAAGCTGTAAGGCAGGATCATCTGGGTGGTTCTCACAGGAAGGGTTGCTTGTTATATCTAGGGTGTATTTCACTCTCAGATGAAGATATCCATAGCCAGCAGGCTGTTTGTTCCCCTGGCGTGATGAAGGGTTAGTGGAGAATCTCAGAGTGAGGTGCCACAGAGGTGGGCAGAACAGCTGAGCTGGCTGGTACTGCTGAGCAGGTGGCTGTGTGTACCTGTTAAGTGCACTTGTGTGTAGTGGCATGGCTGAAGAATGGTCTGATGCAAAGACAGGTCTCCCTGTGAGGTGCCTGAAAAGCACAAGTCACTGACACAGCTGATCAGGAACACTGAGAGAGAGATGGTAAAATGGAATGAGTCAGGAATACAGAAGTATTTACCAGCTTTCTTGGATAGAGATGCCATGCCACGTCCTTTAGCTGCTGTCACTCATTTGTCCTCAGAAATGGAGAAAAAGGAAGTAACTCCTAAACCGGCTATTAAGGTCTTTGCCTGGTGGGTAGATACATGCACCTGGAGTTCTAAATGCACTCTCCAGGATTTCATTCTCCACCCAGGGTGGTGAGCTGAGCAAGATACATGGCTCTTGGGCTACAGATAGCCTTCACAGGCTTCATTTGGTCCCCTGAGCACATCTACTCTCACTTGCCTGATCCATGTGCATAGGTTTCGTATGAGTAATTAATGCACATATGTTTCTCGGTAATTCAGGTGGCAAGGCAGACTGCAAATCTGGAAAAAGGCAAGGGAGCGGGAGATGAAATCGGGCATCTGGGGCAAAGGATGTTGTCAAGGAAGGGACAATGGACGTGTGCTTTCTGATATTGGTAAAGCTGACATCTTTTATGGCCCACCTGTGTTGTTCACATCTGGTTTGCACCTGCAACACCAAGAATAGGCTGTCAGTCAGTCTGTTTGTGTGGCTTATTTAACTTGCCCTTGTGCCAGGATCCCCACAGGGAGTGTGGAAAGCACTATCTCCTTTAGCGTGGTTGAATAACATCACATCTCCTCAGTTCTCCCAGTGCAAATGTGAGAACCTAGATAATTCTTCCTGGCTGGGTCACAAATGTTTAATATGTAGACAGAAGCATAATTCACCAGCTCTGTATCTGCCTCCCTCCACCTCCCCTTGTTTTCCTGTATTAAATCCACAGGAGCTGTGAACCTATGACAGAGGCAGGAAGATTTCTTGCTACCTATCTCAAGTTGTAGGAACCTCATAGTACCCAGTGGAAACCATGATTCTGGCCAAAACAACATCCATCACATAAATAAGAGTTGGAAAATGCATATGAGATTTATATTTACTATTCTAATAAATCTTCCTCCTCCTCTTAATGTCTTCTGGTGTGCAGTAACATGCAATGCACCACTGCACGTGATATACTTAGTAAGAGCCTTATTTCTCCATCTTTCAGTTCTTTTATTTATTGCCATGACCCAAACAAGGTGGTATCTGAGAAAAGCTGACACAGGCACTTACATGGCCGAGGACCAAATCCAGAACTGGTGCAAACCTGTTTGATTTCACTGTAGTCAACAGAGCTGTGCCAATATTCGTTGCTTGTAATCCAGCCCCTCAAGTCAAAGCTGTACGGCTGTTTATTTCCTTTAGTGTGCAGGATAGACAGCAGCTACTAAATTGTTGACTCCTATTTTTCTGATTAAAATTGCTGCATCAATTTTTTCTAGCATGAGACAATAAGTGAGATTTTCCAGTATAGCTAATGACTTGAAGAACCTCTCTATTTTTTTTTTTTCTTTCCCAAGACATAACTTTGGTGATTAAAAGGACAGTGATTGTCCTGATCTTCTGAAAATTCAACAACCTTAGAATGTCTGAAGCTGTCATGTTGGAATCACTGTTTCTAATTTATTAAGTCATTGTATGTTTCCGCTGTCCAACAAAATCTCCAAAATGCATAGGAGTAAGCAGGATAAGAGACAAAGTGAAGAGAACTTAAAAAAGCAAGAACACTATGTTGTTCTTAGCTGAAAATAGATTCAGAAATTAAATACAAAACAACATAATATAATTTTCTTTCAGCTGGGTAGAGATTTTGAAGGAAAAATGAGAAAGTGAAAATAGCTAGAATAAAGAGAGTCAGAGAGAGACCAAATTAAAAAAAGAAGAGGAGATCTCGTGTGTGTGTGTATGTGTGTGTGCGTGCAAAACTTTTCCACTAGAAGAGAGCTGTGTTAGTCTGGAATTCCAGTCCAAAGGAACGCTCCCATAAATTAACTCATTTTTGTTTTTTCAAACATCAGTTAGCCCCACCACAAGGTCTCGGTGCTGTGCCATTTCCAAACCACTTTGGGACTGTCAAACATAAATCATGGGGTGTGGAAGCAGTGGAGGCAGAGAGTTATGATCTGGGCACAAGGTGCAAATTGCTTAGAGTTAGCGCCAGGTTTCTTTCTTTTTTTTTTTTTTCTTCTTTCTTTTTTTTTCTTTTCACCACAAGGATTTTTTTATTATTGTTCCTTTTCTTGTTCTTTTTATGCCTTTCGTTCTTCCACTGTCTTCCTCACTGCCTCTTTGTTTTTTGTGGTTCTGTATTTTTAAAATTATTACCGTAAGCAGGGAGAATTAACAAGAGATAATTAGGGTAGCATTTACTATAAAAAAGACCTCTATTGGGGTGCTGCTCCCAGGATGACGTCCATAGTAAACTTCTACCCTGCTGATGGAGTATTTTCCTCTCTTTTCTTTCTTACTTCCCTCTCCTTCCCTGCTTTATGTTCTCTAGCAGTGATGGTGGTCTCAATCTCACAAAGAGATCCAACAATTGGAAGGATACTAAATGAAAGTTGCTTTTTAATACCAATTATTACTTCCTTGAACACACAATTCCAGTAATCTATGACACATTGGCTCTGATGCTCACAGATGACTACAGGTGATTTTTTTTTGGTGGGGACAAAGGTGTAGAACTTGATTATCAGCAGAGTGCTCTGCATAATCAGAAGTTCAGGCTTCTACTTGCCTACCATTGAACAGCTCAAACCAAAACAAACAAACAAAAAAGAAAAGTAATGATTGAAAATACATGACTGAGTTTGTGCCCTTTTTCTCTCTCCAGTGATGATGCTGGATAACTATGGGGAGAAGTAAACAGACCTCTTTGGACATCGAAGATATAGTGTCTAAACCTGGAGTTCAGTAAAGCTCCCTGGAATCATCTATTCCTGTAAATGCCTTCTTCAAAATAGCCTTGGGAGATGAGAACATTTGCCTGTTAGGAAATTCTTCCAACTGTATTATTCTCTCCTGCTGCTCCATGATCTGGTTTCAGTCACTCTGCTACATGCCTTGGAGAAAAATTAAAAAAAAAAAAAAAAATTGTTCTGGTTCTGTCTCATTGTAGGACTTTAGACATAGGTAAACCTGGAGACCAAAGCATGGAAATTCATCTTTCAGTGGCTGAAGCTTGGACTCCAATCTTGCCAACTTTCTTACCAAAACAAGCCTCTTAGTTGCTGATGGATCTTCTGGATTGTTTCGTCTAGATCCACAGAAGAGAGGATGTTCAAGGACACATGTCTAAGGTCCACAAACACTGTGATATAACTCTTAGTAGCTGCCTTCCTTCATAAATGCACCTACAGTTTTGTTTCCCTCATGTGTTTATTTTCAAACCACATAATCTAATACTCTGAAGTTCATGGAGTGGGAATTTCCTTTCTTATGGTCTTATTCCCTCCTTTGTGGGTAAGGACCTTGAGTTTGTGTAGAAGAGGAATATCTGCATGACCAAAAGTTGAACTGGTTCCTTGTTTAGCTCCAGAAGTACCCGATAGATAATGGCACAAATTTGTTCTGAGTCCAGAACAACCCAAGTGCTGGAGTGCAGAGACGAAAGGCACGGACAAAGTGGACATCAGTTTGGCATGGGTTTTCATTATATGCTTCTCAGTAACACCCTGTCTAAAGTTTTCCAAAGAGTCTATTTGTAAATCTGTAAGTTGTAGTCAACAGCTGCCTCATTTATGTTCCCTAGGGAAGGGTTTTTTGCACATCCTGTACTGTCCAGGCCATGTAAAACATAGTCATTCCTGAAAATAGTCGAACCCTTTTTGCAAAATCATGATTAGGTCAGTCACATTTTCTTTTCAGCTAAGTAGTCTAAAACCACTTTTCCCTTCCAAAACTTTTACCCTAGACCTTCCAGTGTTTTCACCTTAAGGGATCTGAAACAGCTTTAATTAAACCTTTCTACATGAGATTTTTCAATTTTTATTTTTATTTTTCCCTATCACATTTCTTTCAGAGTTGATTATTGCATCCAAACAGAAATAAGATATATCCTGTATTTAGATGTGTTTGAATTAAGCATTGCTTGGCACGTGTTTTATGCTTGCATCATATACACTGCTCCACTGCAGCCTTGTCCTCAGCTGGTCTTCAGTTGGGAGTGAGTGGCCTGATTCCTGCCCAGACTTCTCTTGTCCTGGGGGAAAGGGGAGAATATGGGGAAAGAGACATGAAGATCTGGTTATCCTCTCTCCAGCCCATCCCTCTTCTTTCCTTTACAGCATCCACTGTTGTAATCCAGAGCCAGAAGATTTTGGATGCTTGAGAAACCACCCAATGAAACTGTTACGTGCAAAGGGATTGTGGTTCACAATTCTGCAGGCAGCCCACACGCTGTATGATAGCCTTTAGGTGGCAACATAAACTACAATGGATAAACTTCATCAGGTCAACCGATTGTGCATTGGGAGGCTGAGTGACAGAGAGAAAAATATATAAGCAGAAGCAAGCTTTGGCTGTCAATGAAACACAGTCTGTTTGAATGGTGCTGTTGTAAAAAGAATCATTGTTGTTGGTGTGTGGGGGTTTCTTCTTCTAATAAAAGGTAATCTAATAAACCCTGCCAGCTTGTTTGCTTTCACACTTGAGTGTCCCGTGTTGAGAAATGTATCAAGTTGAAACTGTATTGAGCAGAGCGTAAACAGCATTCTTCAGGAAGAAGTTCAGCTGGTTTAAGAGCACTTGGAGGTCTCAAAAGGAAAATATAAGGAGGGATTTGCATATAGCAGATGGAATGTTGGATTTTTCATAACAACATTAAAAGTCTCAGTTAGAGAGGGTCTGAGCCATGAAATTCAGATCCAGACTATCCATATCTACAAATTCATATGAGCTTTGAGCTGTGTGTTTTACTTGGTCCCTTACAGAGACATAGGATCTCACATAAAAATAAAGCACAATATTTTACTTTGAATCTCCTGTCCCCCAGGGGAAAGCACTGGTGTTTGGCATTAGAAGTGCATGAGCTGGTGTCATGAAAATTCATCCCTTGTGTCCTGTGTCAATATGATGAGGGCATCTTTGCAACTGCTATCACAGAAGACCTATGAAAAAGGGAAAAAGAGACAGGATCTACTCTTCCAAGGTCATTCCTAACAGGCATTTGTCCGACCCACTGTCGGACATCACCCTTGATGGAAGCTCCTCAGCAGCCTGAACACTTCTCAAGCAATCGTGTGCAGTGCCTCTCCATGGTTACCTGCCTGTTCATACATTCTCAGATGGTCTTTGCCATTTTTGCCACAGGCAACAAAGTCGGTTCTCAATCATGATTCATCGTAACACCCAGAAACTACTCTGCAGAAATGCTATGTAACCGCTTTCAGAGCCTGTGGTATTTTGTACAGATGCTTATCCCCACCTATCCACACTACCTTGTATTGGTCCTTCCTGCATAATATCCTATTTATTTCTGAATAAAGTATCAGATTATGAGAATTTTGTGTGGACCTGTCCTTACTTAGTATTATGTAAAATCTTAACCAATGTACTTTCTGTTCCACTGTGATTCGCTAACGATTATGATGATTCATCACCGCTCATTATTCACTGTCAGAATTTTCCCTTGCAGAACTCACTTAATATATATTTCCATGTGTACCTATTTTGTCAGTAGGTTTTCCAGCATTTTTTGCTTCTAACCCATGGTAGTTTAATCTATACTATGTTTGCGTAGTTTATTTCTGAGAATGTCATGTGAGACAGTGTTAAAAGCTCTAATAAAATCGATGTATTTATTGGCAGCTACTGCTTCTGCTGTAGCTACAAACTCATTACTGTCTATAGTAAGACATTAGATTGGTTTGACATGTCAGCTTTTACTTCTTTTTGTCTTCTTTTTTTTTCTTGGCCTTTCTGACTTTATCTCTCTGAGCAGCTGAGCTCTTTTTGCACTTCCACAGAAACTTGGTCTGAATTCCCTTTGCTGTGAAATGTTTGCGTTTGAAACAAATAAAGATCCCATGATTTAGCCAGCTTTCTCCACCTTCACACATCTTAACTTTCTTCTTCAATAGTATAATTTGCTTTATAGTCTTGCCTGTTTATTCATGGAATGGTAAGCTTTCTGTTACACTTTCACCCTTTTTGTCCATAGACCCCCTCCAAGATTTTATCAGCAAATTTTCTGAGTGTCTTCGCAGGTACTTTTATAAAAATCACTGTTCAGTGTACACTACTCTCAAACAACTTTGAGATAAGAACTGGAATAATGGAGAGAAAACTGCAGATCCAGGAATGCTGTTGTCATCTGATCTTTTGAAAGCCTGGCCATTCATTAATAATCTATTGTGCTAGGTAGTGGGAAAAGGCATTGACAAGCTGAGAACTCACTTTCATGCCAGCTTGGAAGAAAAATGAGCTACTTCAAGAAAAGAAAATGTAATAGAAAATGATGAATGGAGAGATGGAGACAGAAAAGAGGAAATAATGGATCCTAGAGTAGCCAAGTGATAGGACACTCCCAAGAATGGGAGCTTACACTCAAATCCTTGATGTGCCTGGATGTATCTGGAGAAGATTCTCCAGTCTTGCA
>JAVJGI010000050.1:52211707-52223724 GCA_035590275.1 Ibycter americanus
TTGCCCCTGTTGGAGTTTTTCCACATTCTGTGAGTAATTAAAGATGTTAATGGAACGACAGAGCATGAGGATGCATTTTGGTGGTCAGAACCTTGTCTCATGACCAGAGTGGGGAGAATCCAGGTCTTTGCTGCCCTTGATTCAGCTGAACAAGATTCTGAGCATGTATCTCCCGCAGGCAACTGTGTTTTCAGTTACTAAATACTTCAGACAAAACACTTTCCCTGTCTACAAGATCTTTTCAAAAAATTACTTGCCCTGGTTCTCACCCAAAAAGCATCCCAGTGAGATTTTAATTGGTGATGATTTATTGCTTTTTTATTTTTAGAAAAACATTTTCTCAAGGAATTAACATCTCAAAGCAAACAAACAAAAATGGGGGAGTACCTTTCATCCTTCTGGGTATTAATTCCAGGTCTGTTTAAGGGTCGTAGAAGTTTTTCTTTCTTGCACCAGTCTTCTGTCCTGTCTACTGGCATTGAAAAGGATTCTAGGCAAGGAAAATGTCTTTCCCATGCATTGCTGAATTCCCAGCCTCTATGTTTGATCTCAGGGATTAATTTTTTTCATACAGAAAAGCTCACAATGAGAGCATGCCAAGTATTACCCAGTCATAGATTTTGATTATTCATTTCAACTTTTTTTTCAGTTCATTCTGACAAGTCCCTTCCACTCCTGACAAATGGTCTTAATGTCAAATCAATTGAATCTTTGAATTTTCTGCTTTTTTTTTTTTTTTTTTAAATGTTGAAAGCCCATCATACAGTTTTTTACTAAATTTTCAATCCCTGGGGAAAATGACTGTTTATTACGGGAAGGTTGACCCTATGGTCAGCCCTGCAGGTAAAATGGCTGTTCTATAATAAACAAATTAATCACTGGGGCTCATGTCTCAGGGTGATATTTGCTCCTTTGCTGCTTTTACATGTTTGTAGAAATGTCATACAGTTTTTGGTGTTTACTTTCTAAACAGCTGGCATGCTGTCTTATTCAGGATCCAACCCAATATCACAAATTTCTGGCTGGAATAATGATGAACTGGAAGGGCATTAATTGCATTCAATTTCACCTTCCAAAGATTAATTATGGATGTGGTCAGACCAGGTGTCAGAGCTGAAAGGACACCTGCCCTCTCTCAGTAGTTAGCTATTTCAAATATTAGACTCCCCATGTCATGAATAGGGTCTTGTGTGCTCCTCTCGCTTCTTGCATGAGTGATGGTCATGTAAATAACAGTGGTCCTGAAACAGATCTTGCTGTTGACTCTTGGGAAAAACAGCTGCAAGCAGGTCATCAGACTTTGTGCTGTAAGACCTGTGAAAGAACAAGGGAGAAAGCGAGGAAATGAGAGAAAGACAAAGAGGAAAAGAGAAAAGGATGAATTTTTTTAAAGAGAGGAAGAGAAGGAAAGATTAAATAGTTCCTGGAGCACTGCCTTTACTGTCTTGTGACTGAGGTGTTCTGTCAAGTAAGGCAAAGGCTGCTGATTTACAGCTCGGTGATACTATTTTCTTCTCTTCTTCTCTAGAGACTACAGATACAATTTTCCTATGGAGTCCGTTCTCCTTGATTTCTTCTCAAACCGTGGTTCTCCAAGAACTCACAGTCCTGGATCTTTATTTTTTAACTAAAGAAACACATATCATCCTGTAAAGCTTGCTTTGTTTTTCATGCTAATATTTTGTAAGCGGTTGATTGACGACAGACTATATATATACATGTAGCTATGGATGCCGGCTGGTACTTTCAAAGGAAATATTATATCTAATTGACATTGGATATAGGTGGGGTTTAGGCACATGCTTTGCTAGGATTACTTGGAAAATCTCACCATAATTCTGCAGGCTCAGTGGGTGGGATTTTCACAAGAGCCTATGGAAGTTAGGTAATCAAAGAGGGGAGCTGAGATCCTAGTTCTCTCATCTCTTCCAAATATCCCAGAACCACTTCTTCGTGACTATTTGGAAATTGAATTGACTTCCCCTGTGTCTTCTGAATTATGGAATTGTAGCAATGTTGGTTGGAAGGTACAGCTAGATATGTCTAGTCCAAACTTCTTCAATCCCTTGGAGCAACCAAGTGATAATCAGTGCTAGAACAGGTCAGGCTTTAATTTTTTCTAGGAAGTCTTGAAAATCTCTGACAATGGAGATTCCACAAATTCTCCAAGCCACTTTTTCCAGTGCTGAAGTACTCTCTTAAAGAAAATGTTTCTCCTTATGTCCAAGCTGAATGTCTCAGGTTACTCTCTGTAGTGGTGGTCCCTTGTTTTTCCATCTAACACCACTAAGAAAAGTTTAAATCTTTTTTCTTTGTAGCACCCCTTCAAAATGAGAACTGTAATTAGACACACACCCCTTAGCCACATTCTTACAGGAACAAACAACCCCAGATATTTTTTTAATCCTCTCCTTATAGCTCAGGTCTAGTCTCACCAGGACCTAATAAGGAGATAGTAACTTCCCTCAGTTTGCTGATCAGGTTCCTAATCTGGCTCAATACCCTTGTCTTATTCACAGTGAAAGTGTACTGTTAGTTCGTCATCAACTTCGCATTCACTGGGACACCCAGGTCCTTTTCACCAGGACCTCTGCTTGATCAGTCACTGCCCAGATTTTGTTGATGCATGAGGTTATTATGTCTCACAGCAACACTTTGCTTTGATCCTTTATTAAACTTCATGAGGTTTCTGCAGATGTAGTGCTCAAGTTTCTTGAGGTCTACGTGAACCAAAGATCAACCATTCTGTGTATCATCCACTCATCCTGAGTTAGTGCAATCTGCATATTGGCTAAAGGTATACGCTCTGTTACCCTCCAGGTTGAGGGTTTTGTTGATGTTCAGCCAGTTCTAGACATTTTAAAAAGTTTCTTCATGACAGACCATACAGTATAATTATGATGAATTTTTTCTCTTCCTATTAATTAATATAGTAGCAGTGAAGAGCATTTTACATGCCTGAGGCATTCAAACTCTTACTCAAGATTGTTGCTATCTCACAGCTGCAATGCTAAAGGGTGAAAGCGCACACCACAGACCTACCCATGGTTGTACATAAATGTAGTAGGTGGAATTCATCTCATCAAATGTAAATATTAACATTTGACCTACCTGGGGCCATGAAAAGAAATAGAAACCTTGAGATGTAATTTCCCTTGTCTAGTGCATCTCTACGATATCTATGAAATACACCTGATGTCCCAGGTGATGGCTAGGTTAATCAAGACTTGAGATAGTAATGGGAAAATAATTAGAAGTCACACTATTGAGTTCATCTTAGGGACAGCTGAGCAAGCCTTTCTTCACAGGGACACATGGGGGTAACCACATCAATGATCCTAAGGTGGATCTCTTCTTTTTATCAAGCAAAAAAGTAAAAAGACAGCAGCAGTTCAACCCAAAGAACCAGACCTACAAAATTATAAATCTCTTGGCACATCTTCTGGCCAGTCTAGGATAGTGGTTCTCTTATGCTACCAAGGCAGGCTAAATAACCGCCTAATAGGTCATAATGGCTAAATCTAAACTGGTGGAAGTGGGAACCTCTCTGTGCTCCCAAGTCTGGATGTGAGGCCTGGCAATGCCCTAATATTATTGCAGGCAAAGATCTGGGCATGCACTATGATCATCTTCTTCACCATGGTTTCTATGTGAAGGGTCCATGGGACCTTTATGCGATATGTACGAGTGCTAAGGAAGCTGACTGATTACATTGCAAAGTGACTCTTGATTATCTTTGAAAGTTTGTGGTGAACCTTAAGAAGTTCTTGAGGACTGGAAGAAAACAAATGTCACTTCTGTCTTGAAGAAGAAGTTGTCTCGATTTTCCACCAAGAAAAGTTTAGGAAAACATCCTTGCTTCATTCCAAATGACTACAGGTTGCAACTTACAGCCATTTCTTCTGGATTAAATTAAAATACAGATTCTGAGATGCAAACTTTATGCCAAAGTAAGTGATGAAGATTTTTTCTTTAGCCTAAGACAAAGCACTTGTTTCACTCAGTTTTGAAAGACTGGGATGAAAATCAACTTAAAGAAGACACCAATATTTGGGCAGCTGAGCTGTTCTTTAGGCTCCACTGTCTATGTTGGTGGGAAGGAGAAAGGGAGAAAGGAGGAAAGCAGAGGATTAATTTTCCTAAACTCTGCCATTTCAGGCACTGCAGGGTACATTATTTGGCCTTTACTTGCCTCTTCATAGGGCTAAGTCTTTCTGATTTCCCATGCCATACCTATCCACTGAGATGAAATGTGAGGAATCAAGGTACCTTGAATCTCTACAAGATTTGTGCATCGAATCAGGCCCTGGATATCTATATTTAGGTCACTGAATCCTACTGTTGATCTCCACTAGTTATAAAGAAAAATCTGGACCCCTAGTATGCATTGACTTCTATTTGCTAATACCTAAATGTATACATCTTAATAAATGCACTACCTGACCTAAACTCTATTAACAGCATTAAAAGAACTGTGAAATCATGCAGTAAGAGACCTAAAGTCAGCTGATTATGCAATATTTTGTTGAAAAAGCATGGTTGACCTGGATTCAGAGACAACTATTTTTCACATAAAATAGTTGCTAAATAGTTCTTTGATGAAAAATTACTTTTCAATCTAGGAGGAAAAAAATAAAGAAAAATAGGTGTTTCTCTATTTTAAATAAAAATAAAATACCTGAATGCTGCCAGAACAGCTAGTCTTTTCACTTATATGTCTTCCAATAGGAATTATTCTATGATCCTAAGATTCTGGTAAAAATAAAAATAAAAAGTAATTAAAAAAATAAAGACACCCACACATATACACACAACCCCCCGGCACTTTTCACTGAAACATGATGGTGTTAACTGACTGAACTAAGATGACAGAAAAGTAAATATAGGCTTGAACTTCAATTTTTCATCAGCAAATGTAAGGTACATTTAAGAGAAAGAAACACTGACGGGTTCTGTATGTTTTTTTTCCCCAAGAAAGCTGTTCTCCTTTTTCCAGCATCTCTTCTCAGAACACTCCATGCTGTCTTACAACAACAAATATCAAGGATTTCCAGTTAGATCACAGCACCGTAGACCAACAGTTTATCTACTAAACAAAGATATAAAGGGAGAAGTACTGAATAAATCCCGGGAGGTGTGACAGCATCAGCTAAAAGTCTTTAAATAACCCTTCATTGTGCTTCTGGCTGTCCCAGGGATATGCCATTTTGAGGCCAGAAGGGAACATTCTGATAATTTCTTCTTGTCTCTCTCAGAAACGCTTTCCTTTCTGCTCTTCTTCTCTTGGGCTCCATTCCCCTCTCCCTGCATGCCTCTCCTTTGAACAGTCATTCCCTTTGAAGACACACCCAAGATTAGTTAATCGCCACCTCACTCCACCAACACTCCATTATTCAAGCAAACCACAACCACCCACCCACCTCACCCCCCCACCCCCCACCCCCCACGTCAGACTCAGTGGAAAGTCTTAGCAAGGTGGCCATGGCCACACATGGGCCTGGAGCACTTGTACAATAACACCTCCCTGCTTATTTTATTTGTTATCATGGGGCTATGCTGGCTGGGGAAGCCACCCACCGCCTTGCTTTATGGGACAACAGTTGCTGTCATTTCTCACCCAGAAGAGCCCAGGACTGACATTGCAAAGGGATTTATCATATGTGGCTATTCCTCGTGGCATCTGCCCAGGAAAAAGCCGAACGCCATTGCCCAAATAACTCATTATCTGTATTGCAATTGGACCTCAAAGCCTCCAGCAGGAGTAGGATCCCCTTTAGATAGGTGTTGTACACACATCGTGGAAGAAAGAGTCCTGCTGTTAATAATTTACAATTTAATAATAAGTGCTGATATTTAAAATTATGGAACTATTTCAACTTTTATAATCACAGCTATTTAAAATTACAAAGTTAACTAAAGTTTAGAAACTACTTCCCTCATTTCTTAGCTGCTAGTTCCAAACCAGTGGGTCATGGTACCAAACTCAACATGTTGGCTGCTTTATCTATAGCGTGTATGTGTGAGCTGTGAATAAATGAAATATGCAATGGCTGTTGCACCGTGCCAAACACATGCATACGTGCTTTGTGTTTTCTTTTATTTCGTAGAACTGGCATAACAAATTCTGGGAGAAGTACTGCAGGTGTGCTTTAAATTACTCTCAGAAATATGTTTTTTTAATCTGGAAATACATATTTTAGGGACAGATAAGGCCACAGACAGATTAAGTTAGGCTTGAGTTCTTGGTTCAGGCTCACAGTAGCTGTGATGACAGTGGGCAAGATGTTAATTTTTCAAAGATGCAGTCATTAGATGGGGATAATGGTACTTTCTTCATCTGTCTTGCCTCTTTACAATGATAGTTTCTGTGATGGTATCTCAGTGAATGAAATTTATCACTGGGTCTAATTTTTATTAGGGCAAGAAAAAACCTTCAAAAATATTTAGTGTTGGTCTCTAAAAATGAAATTAATAAATATTATGTCTTTAAAAGTCTGAGAATGTTTAAATAAAAATGTTCAGAGAAATATCATGATGAGTTCTATGAACATTTTTTCTGCTTCCCCCTCCGCCAGTTATAGCTGTGATCTGTGCCCAGAGATAAAAGCACAATTTCTGGACTGAAGACTTACTTGCTTTAGGCATAATGTTTCTACTCAGTTTAAAGGCAAGATCAGCTTGTGTGACTGGGATATATTAGTAATCTAGTAATTTTCCAGAACTGGAAGATTGGATTTGTTGGCCCAAAGAAGATGTGGATGCCCCATCATTGGAAGTGTTCAAGGTCAGGTTGGATGGGTTTTTGAACAACCTGATCTAGTAAAAGATGTCTCTGTCCGTGGCAGGGGGGTTGGACTAGATGATCTTTAAAGGTCTCTTCCAAGCCAAACAATTCTAGGATTCTAATTAGATTCAAAAGACAGTTAAATAAAAGAAGAAAAAATGGGGCAAAGAGAGAAAGAAAAATAAATGGGAAAAAAAAAAAAAAGCTTGATTGTTCTTATTTAAAGAAAATTAACTCCACAGTTTAGGTCTTGAAGAAGGTTCATTTTGGAGCTTGACAACTTTGGAGTAGCGCTTCAGAAAAGTTGTTATTACAATGTGAACAGGCTTTGCCCATCTGACTTCTAGTAACCAACCCATTCCAATTGGCATGAACTGGAAAGAAAGAGAAATCTGAGCCAGAGAAACACTTTATTTAACACACTACATTAAACGTGGTTTCCCTTGGACTGAGAAACTACACCATGAAATGTGCCATTCGATGAATCTGCTGCAATGAAAAACACATGTAAGCCAGCAAAATGAGCGGGGCTTTATTTATGATGGATTATAAGTTCTGCTTGTTTCTACCCTTCAGGCAGGGGGAGTTCTCATCGCCGTGCTGCTCCTGTGGACGGAGAGGCTCTGACAGGGAGAAAAGCTTCATGGAAGTGTGGCTGCCTGGGGCAGAGGAACCTCTTAGTTTCTAAGGCACAGTTCGCTGTGTTCAGAGAGGAAGAAAAAGAAATCAGTGTTATCCCCTTGCTGTCTTCCACCTGTGTTTCACAGCAGCTTGAGTAGAAGGGCTTCTCAAAACATGGATTTGGAGGTGGTATATTCGAAAGTATCAAATGCCAGACAATCACGTAAACCCCATGCCCCAAAATTCTAAATATTTCACACTATGCTTATGCCTGCTGTGCTCTTCAAAGCACAAACACTGCACTCGGCTCTGCCTTACAAAGATTCATGACTTATCCAAACACTCAGGTAAGATATGATCTGAGACATCATCTTCCTTGAACAGGTAGAGACATACAGAAGCAACTAAGAGGACTGTAGTAAGCTATTTCCATATGGACCACTGGTTCATAGTGTGTGGTCCAAGTCAACTAAGAGTAGTGCAGCTGCTTGGTTCTGTCCACTTGCTAACTCAGATGATTGCTGGATCCTGACAGTGCAGTGACTTAATATAAGATCATCCCACTAAAAATGAAATAGCTTCATCCGAATAAGGGTCCAGTCTTTGACTTCTCAGCTGAAAAAGCAATGGCTTCTCACCAAATATTTATGGTGGGAAATTTGAAAATTTACCTTCTAGTCAACATCCTGAAACGAAACAGAACTTTTTAGTCTAATTACAAACATTTGCCTCTTATAAATGTTACTTATTAAAAAGAAAAAAAAAATAGAAAAAATTTCTTCAAATAGAAATTTTGCTATGAAGTGTTATTTCCCAACAAACTTTTTAAAGCCAAAGTTAAAGAAAGTCCACTCTTTAGCTTTGAAAGCTAGTTTTTGTATGGCTAATTATAGCTTCGATTAAGCAAAACTAACTTGTCATCTATAAACCACCAACAGTCTTCCAGGCCATGGTGAGCAGTTAGCAGCTTGTCACTCATTTTTACTACCTCACTAGTATTTTTCTCAACTAAATGTAGGTAATAAGGATGTCTGTTAGTCAAATAGAAATTCTGAACACTGACAGCAGTATGAAAAGTTTGGGATCCATTGGGTGTGGTGTGGTATAACATTTGGCATGCAGATAGACCCATATATATGGACAAACACACATAGATAAACACATACCATCCATTCAATAATTCTGCCAATGAGTGTTATTTAAACAAAACCCGGAGTTACCTTGACTTTGAAAAAAGGGCTGCCTTGCTTTATTCCCATAACTCCCAAACACCCATATTTATTCTGGGAGTTATTCCCACAACCTTGCCTTATTCTGTAGCTCTCCAAAATTTTCAGTGAGGTTTATATCACAGCCATTGGTAGAACCATCATAGGGTCCCATCTTTAGGCTCACAAACACTTTTGAAATGTTCTTTTTGTCAGAAAATGATGCTGTCAGTCTACTTCACCAGGCTGTTCCGATGGTCGCTACATAACATGAAATGTGTGAGAACAGGGGAAAGTCATGGGGTGGTAAGTATTTAATACAGATAGCTTTGCATTTCTAAGATTCTGAGCACCTAGTTCAAAAGTTTTAGCCATGTTTCTGTTGGATTGTTGTAAGCTGGAAATCCCTTCTTTGAAATCTGCAAAGTAGATGCAATAAGCTTTTGCAAAGGACAAAGAAATCGAGGTGAGCAAGTCCTAAGCAGTTGCTTGTTATCCGTGCCTCTAACATTATCCACTTTAAATATATTGTGTGCCTGAAGCTCTAGCCAGACAAGTACAGATATGATTTCAGGTCTTCACTGTCTGGGTTATGAGGCTGAGCTACAGACAGCAACGTGACATGCTTTTACCAAGGCTGGTGCCAAAACTGCTTTTCCACTTCCTGATGTGCCAAGGTTCCTTTGTATTGCATGTCACAGCAGTATAGAGCTTTCCCTTCATAACATTATTAATATACCCATGTGGGGGATCCAACCTCACGCAGTCCGATGGGGGGTATGCTGAGCCTGGCTGGAGACATGCAAAAGAGGCTTCCTGTTCTGGTCTGGGCTGCATCCATTACACACAATATGTCAGGAAAAGAGGAGAGGGTGTAAAAAAATAATGGAAGAATGAGAGAGGATTTTTCAGGCAACAGAGAACTCATACAAAATAATTATAGATGATGTTTAAAGAAAACCTGGCTTCGTGCACAGCTATTTAACTGCCATGGGAAGATTATGCCAACATGGGTGGGATACTGTAAAACCCTGTCTACAATTAGATGCTTTAAACCAGAGTGAACTAAACAAGCCATTAAGCTGACAGAGACTTTAAATGTTCTATTGTGACTGTGACCATCCTGATTGCTACATCAAGGATCAAGCTGGAGAAGCCGCAAGCTAAAAACACATAGAGCAACACCTGGATTGAATGCTAAGACTACTCTCATCTCCTAACCTTTACAAAACACAGGGGAATATACAGTATGTTCACTCTTTGGTTGAGGCAGTGAGAAATACCTTGTAAATCACAGCTACATGGAAAGAAACACACCAATACAAGGCGTTCATGGAAATCTAGGTCTGGAAAACTGCTGATACTGTTTGTGTGTGATCAGCTCCAAGGCTTTAGTCAATAGGACTGACTAATTTAAAATGTGATCTTAATTCGAGCTATTTCAAAGGAACTGAAGACAAGGACTCATCGCTGCCAACTTTAAGCACTTAAAATGCAGACCTCTAAGTCTAACTTGGACACAGGTTGTCTTTATCATCTTTAGACTCAGCTGAGTTAGATAAATCATGTTTGGTTTAGGAGGAGAAGTATCCCACTTTAAGAGGTACAGGCAGAAGAGTGCTAAACTTGGAATTTTATTACAGATCTAAATCTTATTCTTTGGATAATCCACCTTTAAAGCTTTTGTCTCTTTGAGGCTTGTTGCAGAGTGATGCAATCAGCTGTTTGCTCTTGTTGCCCACATTATGTTGTGCTGGGGAATTTATCATCAGAGACTTGTTGGGGTGCCGTAAAAATAAATGACAGCAGGATAATCTCTACCCTAGAGAAAGCTCATCTCCAGAAGAGTATTTAAATTTCTGGCTGAACTAAAATAGTTGAGAAATCAAAAAAGTCCCATTGGAAAATTGAAACATTTCATCATTAATGATATTTTCTGTGGAAAGACTGTCAGTTTAGATAAAACCCACATTTCCTGTCAGGAAAATGTTTCAGCAGGAATAGTTTTTGACCAGCTTTATGAAAGGGAGTCCTCAAAAGCAGCAGAAATTCAACAGATAAAACCGTAGTTATTGCAACCTGGGCTCCTGATTGTAGCTGTTATTCAATGAAGTCTGCAAAGTCCCTTCTCACTAAGTCAGAAGTGATTTTAGCTATTTTGGAGCCTTATAATAGGAAAGCATGTGGGTTTTTTCTTGTTTTTTTTTTGTATTTTAATTTTTATTTCTTTTTCTTCCCCCACACACCCCCACACCCACCCACACAATACCTGCTTTCATGTAATTACCAGTGCAGACCATGACACAGCCATGACAACATGGCAGTCTCTTCTGTTCTAAAGCCTTGCAGCTGCATAAAAACTGCTGACTGCGAATGGTCCCTGGCTCTTGGCACCTTCTAAACCGTGGCCAGGAATTGTTTTGGAGAGCAGTAGTTGGGCTAAAACCACACCAGAGCCTTTCCTAAGAGCACATACAATTGTGTTCCAGTGCACAGAAACGTCCTTTGCCACTGTTTTATTAACTCTCATACTCACAACCAGTATGACTTCCACAGGCTTTGAATAAGGCGTTGATTACCTGCACCAAGAGTGACTGCCAACCTGAGACAATTAAATGAAGGAAAATAACTTTACATCAGCACAGAGGTGGCAAAGCAGGACCATGTAAGCAGCCAGGGGTGATCCTGCATGGAGTACTGGGTGTACAGAGGAGAGGACTGAATCTTACAAGGATGCAGCCATGAGTTTCCAAATTCTCAAGAAGTACTTGAGAAATGCAGTTAGTCTATCTGGCAGACAGGGTCACTCCATGCCTGCTGACATGGAAATCAGAGCACTTCTACTAATTGTTTCTAGTCTGGGCGACATTGTCCAAATCATCCCAGAAGAAAGGATGTAAAGCAAGTGTGATTACCCCAGGGAGAAAGGCAGAGGCACTGAGAAGTTGAAATACCTTAACCAAGATTGTCCAGCTGATGTGTTGAATCCCTCATACTAAAATTTAGGATCTTAATTCTCTCAAATAGTTGTATCTCCTGCATATACCATCAGATGCAAGTAAAATCACAGAATTTTAGAATTGTTTAGGTTGGAAAAGACGTTTAAGACCATAGAGTCCAACCATTAACCCAGCACTGCCAAGCCCAGCACTAAACCATGTCCCTAAGTGCCACATCCACACGTCTTTTAAATACCCCCAGGGACAGTGACTCCACCACCTCCCTGGGCAGCCTGTTCCAGTGTTTGACCATCCTTTTGGTGAAGACACTTTTCCCAGTCCCCAATCTAAACCTGCCCTGGTGCAACTTGAGGCCCTTTCCTCTTATCCTGTTACTTGTTCCCTGGGAGCAGAGACCGATCCCCCCTCGCTGCACCCCCCGCTCCGGCCGCTGCCGGGCGCGGG
>JAVJGI010000050.1:52223938-52246511 GCA_035590275.1 Ibycter americanus
CCCTGCCGGCCACGCGGTGTCTGACACCAGCCAGGGTGCTGCTGGCCCCCTGGGCCACCTGGGCACGCTGGGGGCTCCTGTCCAGCTGCTGTCGGCTGACACCCCCAGGCCCTTTTCTGCCAGGCAGCTTTCCAGCTGCTCTGCCCCAAGCCTGGAGCAATGATGTGACAAAAAAAGGCGGATCTAATTGTTCCTGAAACTGTGCTGACACACCCATGAATCCCAGGCCTGCTATAACATCTCTCATTTGCTGTAGAATAATAGAGGTTCACCGAGATACAGCCACAAGCAAGTCTCTGGTGCCTGGCATTCCTGCTAACATGACCCTTGCTAACGGCAGCAGAAGATGACTGGCATAAAAGGCATTTTTGCCAGCTTTACACTCCACCCATCCTCTGCAAGCTATTCTTGGATATACTAGTACAGCCAAGACTCAGCTCTTCTGTACCAGCTAACTAACGTAAAAAGACTTGATTATGTAAGAGGCTATGGCTTCAGGAACTTTATCTCCCACAGCAATGTCTGAACCCCTGCAGTCCCCAGGAGTTCTGATGTGTGCAGCAGAGTCTGGTTTAGCATAAACTTACAAGGAAGAGGCTGCGGCTGAATTTATGGATGGAGCTTTTTTTTTCTTGTGAAAAGGATTCTGTTTAAAATGCTGAGCAATCCATTACACAGCAAGCTCTTGAAGGCTATTTTAAGAATACAATCATTTGCTTAGTGGGACTTTTTCCAGGGTGAGAACCATCACCCTCTTTCAGCTCTACAGAAACAATGTGCTTTTTATCAGAGACCCTTTCTGCACGACAACAGTCAAGAGAATGCCATCATCAAGAAAAAATAAACCTTCCTTCAGAGATATTTTGCAAACAGAAGTAGGCAGCCAAACCCTCTCCCAGGGAAATGGGTGCATATGCTGATAGGTGGGAGAAAACACTTTAGGACAGTGTGATTATAGGTGCTAATTTTGAGATTGTTGAGCCTTTCTGGCTCAGCTAGAATGGAAATATATGGATCACTGAATAAAGAATTCCTCATGGCTTGTCATTAGAGAGATGTGACACAGCTGTCAGCTGCAATTTAGAGTCAAAGGGAGTGGAGCACAGGTATGTTCCTAAATAATAGAAATTAGATAATGTAGACATCAGATGATAGTGTATCTGTTCTCTGTGTACTCATGTGCTGGGGAATGTATGAGATGTACGTGCACGTGAGCTACTTTAAAAGGATGAGTATCAACCTCATAAATGTGAGACTGACAAGGACTAAGTAACGAGCTATCCATTATTTTCTTCATGTGCAACACATTCTCCCATGCTCTTTTCATAGGGTACCACTCAAAATCTGCTTTGAAGTAGGAAGTGTTCACTTTACATATGCTATATCACAACAATTTAAGAAGCCTTGAAGATATCTTTATATTTTCTGTGGCAAATGAGGATAAAACATCACATAGTGGGGAACTAAAGCAAAGGAAAACAGAAGACTCAAGTTTCCATGGAGTATGGAGGCTGGATTGAGGCACCGTGACCTGAATTAACCCACTCTGAACTGATTTATCTAAATTAGGAATCTGTTAGGCTTTCCATAGGTGGCTTGAGGGATACATGACTCTCTACAGCCTGACCTGGATTCATTTGGAGGTCTGTGTCTCTCCCCATTGACTGAAGAGAGATTCTGATACAACTAGACTCTCTAGTTGAGGTGTTTGTTATATAGGTGAGACTGGTCTGATTCTTGCCGCTTGGTTTTTCAGAAGCTTTGTCATTGTTCAACACTGTTGCAAGAACATACATCCCAGACTTCAACAACTGCTAGGAGTTCTCGGTGCTTCTGCAAAGTATATCCGAGGTCTCTAGCCAAAATCCAGCTTTGGGGAAAAAAGGTTTAAAGTCACTTACACATCAACATATCAGAATTCTGAGCATAGATGTGGGCAAAATCTAGCTTCCTCATAGCTGCAACTTAATTATTTTCTCTTTTCTTTCCATGTTTCAAACTCTGTACATTTTTTAATTTCTGAAAAAAGACCCAAGAAGTGTTAGGGTTTTACTTTTACTAGCAGTAATTTTCATTAACCAGCCCTATATCTAAATCAGTCGTGCTGCCTGAATGAGTCAGAAATCCTGTGAGCAAGGAAGGGAAGCCTGTAATCATACAACAAAAGACTTAATCATAATGTATAAACATAAATCCAAAAGTAACCCCAATAAAAATATTTATTAACCCTTGAAAGTTTAATAACAAGTCTTTTTTCTGGAATTTACCAAGCTGATCATCCAGGTCATACCAAAAATGCAAGACTGGCACACTCCAAGGTGTGACCTAAAGTCCTGGTCCAAATATCATGCTTAATGATCTGTGTGTCCTCATTCCCCTTTCATAGAAATGAGGGAAGGTAGAACAGCGTACAGCTACGTTTCATCCCAGCAAGAGTAGGGCTGTGGTCATAGTACACAGGTAGATGCAGGGACAGAAACTAGATGCTGAAGGCCTAATTAAGTACTGCAGAGCATTACAGATACTGAAGGTCAGGCAATTGAATCAAGGTCTTCACTTTTTCAGGCACTGACTGTTTCATTTCATCTGGAAAACACAGCCTTTTTTATTGCTTCTGTGGTTGATAGCTGTGTCTGTAGCCTTCGTTTTGCAGCTACAGCCTCAGTTCTTGCCTTTGGTTTTTGATAATCCTATCCCACCAAATTAAGTTGTAATACATTTTGGTGGACTGGCTTACACTTCACCTCAAACCAGCAGGAGATAAATATCACTCCTTGCTTTTTGGGTGGGCTTACACTTACTCATTCTGGGGTTTTCTTGCTTCACTCTCTGGCCCCAAGAGATTCAGGCATGCCAGTCGATGTCTGATGAGTGTCACTGGAGAAAAGGGAAAATGAAAACACATTCTATATATCTTTAAAAATGTTAATTTTAAAAGCAATATTGGCCTATACAGGGAGTGTAATGCAAGAGGTGGGTGTAACATGTAGGGAGAGATGAATAAAAACTAAGTCAAGTCAGATGGGTGTGTTAGTCCCAAACCTTAAACAAACATGAGAGGTTGTTGGAATCCAGTCACCTTTCATGTTGCTATACCACAGGATCTTTGGGATACTGAAGCCAAGCAGACACACAACAAGGTTTGCTCTACATTAAGAAAATCTAGGGAAACTTTCCAGAAATTTGCTTCATGTCTCTCAACAGGTTTGGAAGGAATATCCAGGAATAACAAGCCCTACAAATATGAAGCACTTAAAACTTTAATGCTTACATAAAACACTCTGAGCCGATTAATTACTTGTTGTTTTATGACACTAGACCTGTTCCTCATCTCCTCTACATACAGAAAGCACTTGTGCACCTCCAACACAGCACTAGTTTAGTCCCCTAAATGTGGCAAGGCAAAAGAAAATGTTGTTAGTCGTCATTCCCTTTCACTATTCTTCCTTCTTGTATCTTGTTGGTATGTCATATACCTCTTTATTGAGGTCTGATGCTCAGAGAATGTGCGTTCGTTAGAATTCTACCTGGGGAGCATGAGCTCATCTTGTAGCAATTTCTGGGTTTAGTTCTAGAGGCCACTTGTTCAGTTACCAGAGTGTCAGCAGAAATGGTGGCTGTCAAGCTGTTTATACTATCCCAAGCTGGGAAAGCGCTAGCATTTCACCAAGGCAGCAAAGAAGCAGGTCTTTCATTTACCAGATCTCCGCAGCTCAGCAAATGAACTTCCTGTCGTGATGTACAAACTAGCAAATGAATAAATTGTAGAAGCCAATTAATTTTTGCCTTGCGTCTAGTGAAGTAGTGAAGCAAAATGTGAAATGGTCTCACAAAGATTTGGCTTAGAAGGTTGTGTAGACTATGGGAATTCATAAGCATATCAAGATTTTTTTTTTTCTTTTTGTACACTGGGAACTTCACAGAGGTTATAAATCTCACCTGCCATTTTAGCTGTGTTCATATTTATTGTGCTTCATATTGCACTCACACTTACATGAGGTAACACAGAAAAAGAACCACCAGCCCATACATAGGACTTAGGGGAGGGGATCATCAAGTCTCAGTAAGCATTAGCTTTTGTGCAACATCCCTGCACAAGCAGGCTTTGCAAGCCTGAATTCTTGAGGATGCTAAAAGAAAAACAATTAAGGGATACCTTACCTGGCTATGGTCTCTGAGCACCTGAAGAACCTGACTTTGAACAAGCTTAAGAAGAATTAAATTATTGAAGAGACGTTCTCTATATGGTTGGAAAGAGTGGGACTCAGATCTTATGCTTCAAATAAATCAGGTGTGGAGGGAAGATTAAGTAACCTGCACTTCTTAAGAGAGTCTCTCTCAGAAGAGAGTTTAAGGTCTGTACAAGATGCGTAATAACAGGAGGAAGGGAAGAGCTGTAGTTCATTCATGTGTTTGTTTCTTGATGGTCCTAATTAAAATTAAGTAGTTAGAAGCTTCTGCAAAAGCTGCGTGTTTCAGCAGCGCTGCATCCTAAGGGAGGCAACTCATCAACCAGGTTACCCAAAGGCTGGAGAAAAGAGAAAGTAGATACTTATGTTACTGATAAATCTTTACAGACTTTTATAGTCTGCATAATTATATATGTGTGTATATATCTATCTATCTATATAATATGTATAATTAATAGAATAATTAAGGCAATTAATTAGCAGCCAGACTGCTAGGTCCCACTTTGGTACTTGCACTAGGTAGCAGAGCAAGAAAAGCATGATGACAGAGAGAGGCAGGAAAAGGTGCTGGAATTGGAGACATCTAATA
Source organism: Ibycter americanus (assembly GCA_035590275.1). Classification (NCBI taxonomy): domain Eukaryota; kingdom Metazoa; phylum Chordata; class Aves; order Falconiformes; family Falconidae; genus Ibycter; species Ibycter americanus. The sequence continues at coordinate 52,228,718 of JAVJGI010000050.1, forward strand.
TTGCATGGTTTTCAAACTGCATTTCTGCTGGGGGACTGAAGAACAGAGTTTGACCTGTCTACAGTTATTCATGGGAAACTTGTTCAGAAAACAAGCCTGACATCATTTGACTTTCCATGCAGCCTATGAGCCATAAGATCACTCTTCTTTGAAGGTGATAACAGACAGATTCCTGGTAGGTAATAAGTTTAATTGTTAGAGCTGTTATTACAGTAAGAAATTTTGTTGGTTCTGGCTCTTGGGAGGTTCGGAGTTGTGGAGGTTTTAAGAAATACTTGGTAATGCCTGAGCCCTAGAGACATTGCCTCCAGGGACCTTGTGAGTGCAATTTTTCTATAGTCATCTATGCACTGCTTAGCAGCATCACACACCAATTTTGCTCTGACACAAATATGCAAACAAAAAGGCAGAGCTGAATCATGCCTCTGGAGAAGAACAACATGCTTTCCCAATATACATGAAATACAGTGTTTGATTTCTTTCTACTTTTAATCCAGACCCATGCAATTTATACAAATACAAGGAAATCAAAGTGAAATATAAAGAAAAGAAAGGTGGATGCTTAGCTAAAGAACAACAGTAGTGACAACCCACAGCCATTCACTAGAAATGGCCACAGTGAACCTTTGAGACTTAAATTACTTTTGTCTTCCAGAGTTTTCTGATCATTTCCTCAAACCTCTAATTAGCCTGAATCTTAAATACCACTGTAAAATGGATGTTTGCTCTTTCACACACTGCAGCAACAGGGAAATGATCTGGGGAAGATGGCTTTGCAGCAGGGAGGTTCAAAAGTTTCTGGAGGCTTCACTCTTTCCATTGCCTGTATATCAGAATACCCCCGAGGACATGGAACAGAAGGGGAAAATCTAAGAAAGCTTTGGCCCTTTCCCTGAACATTAATACCTCCAGGCACTATGAAAGGTTTGCTTGTGTAAATCCAGCAACAAGGCTGTTTCTGCTCAGTGATGAGGTAATCGATTGCTCCACATCCTAGAAGAGGAAATGAACACAGCCAATACCAACCAGAGTATTTAATTCAGGTGCTTGCTGCTGAACAGGGGAAAGAAGGGACAACTTGGGGACAGCGTGCAGCCACTGTAGTCTCAGCAGCAGACAAAGTGCAGCAGAAGAAAAGAAACCTTAGGAAATAAAAGGCTAAGGAGAGATGTGCAAATGAATAGGAAAGAGGATGACTCCATCCCAGTAAGCACAAGAGGTGTGTTCAAACCCACAGCATGTAGTGAGCAGTGTACCATGAAGGAGGTTTCTGCAGCTGCTGTTTCACATGCCTCCCCATTTCTGATCCCTCTGTCTGCTCTGCTTTCATCAAGTGTTTGATCCCAGGAAAAGATCTGATCGTCTCACCTGAACTGGTATGAGACACATAGGAAATGCAATCATCTACTCTGTCCTTGTCCTGTATGGGTGTAGGTACACACAGAGGTGTGTGAGTCAAGTCAACCTTTTTTGCCTCATTAGCTCTATCATGCCTTTCCAATAACCTCCAACTAAAATTATGTTCCCAGTAAGTTCTATATAAATAGATGGGCTGTGTCTACACTCAAATATTAAATATATGAGGTCCTTGGCTATTGAGACCAGCTGCCACAGAGCAGCCTTCATTTAGGCAAATCAAATCTGACCTCCAAGCCAGAATGAGTGTGCACAGATTACCTACTAGGTATGGGCCCAGTAATATTCAAACTCAAATCATGCCATGAATTGGGAAACTGCTAAATGGCAGTTCCTGCAGTAGACTGTTCCTGGAAGTTAGCAATAGAGAAAATTACATTCCAGTACTGTGGACATTGTTTAATTAATTAGCATAGATGTGATCACACAAATGAATTGTTTGACAAGCATATTCAGGTCACATATTTGGGCAAGAAACCTATATACTTGAGAACTAGCTACAAACCACTAAGGTTTTCATTACAGCAGACACGTTGGCTCTCACTATACCAGCCTACAACAGACTCGAATTGCTTTAGCCTTATATGAAATATCCTTCGTTAATGAACGGTCAGATCAACAGCATGGTGTGACTCAGTTATAAAGAAACATAGATTAAATTCTAGCTGGGCTAGTTTGAGGCACATACAAAGCTAGGTGTTATTTCAAGCAGCAAAATTATCATGGTTAAGTTGCCTATAGGCTGTGCCAAGTTTGTCTCTCCCCAGGCTATGGAAAGAAAAGTTGGTTGTGGTTGTTGCCACCAATGAAATCTGTTATTCTGAGTAACACCTGGCACTCCCAGTAGTAATAATTTTTTGCTTCCTCTCCTCGTAAATTGCCCAGAAAGACCAACACAATGCAGGGGAAGTACTGGAACCTGGCTGTGCACATTATATGTAAAAGCTGAGCTTTGAAAGGAGCCGGGGAATGAAATGACCGAGAAACCTTGGCAATCTTTAGTCTTGTATAAATGGGCCATTTTCCTGAAGCACATGTTAATTACACAACAGATACTCTGCTGAACACAAGGCCTAGTTAGCAACACGTAATCTTTCCCCATCCTTGTGGTGGTGTGTGGGTGTACTCAGAACCTATTGGAAACTACAAAACATTGGTAGAAAGCCTCGGTGAAGCCACAAATGAATTTTTCCTCTTCAGAACAAACTGCTCTTCCCTGTAGATCTCCCATAGATGCAGACAACTCCAAAGACACCACTCTGAAACACAGAGCAAAAACCTCAGACCTGCCTCCATTTCCTTGCAGTTCCCCCTTTCCCTGCAGGTAGATTGTATTTGCCTGCGTGGAGTAGCCCAGTGGCCCTCCTGTCTGCTTCAGTAAAACTTCACCCCAGCCACACTATAAGACTATAGGATAATCCAAGTTGGAAGGGACCTCAGGAGATTATCCAGAGTAACATCTTGATCAAAGCAAGGGCGGTGATGAGACTAGGATTTAAGAGTGGTCATTTCTTGTTGAGTGTGTCTGGTACCAGAGGAAGAAGGAACCTGTGGCATGACAGATTCAACATCCAGAGTGTGGTAATCCAAAGAGGATTCCTGCCCAGATATTTGCTCAATATCTCACGTGCATGTAGAGTGTAGATGTCCTAGAGGTCTGCAGTTCCTTAGCTCTGTTCCAAGGAAGCAAGGAGGTGGGGAAGGGATGGTAGCAGTCTCTATTTCAGCTGCTAGGACCCATGTAGATGTGGGACTTTTCTGTCCAGAAGAGTACAGGCACTCTGTGAGCTAAGGTACAGGGCGAAGTTGACCCCAATTCTTTTCATATGGTGTTTCAGGACACATCCACTCTTCCAAGAGCAGTTTGATCAACTGAGGTGACAATCAATCCCACTCCACTGGACATTACTGATCCTTCAGGTTTTCCAGCCAGTCTGCCCATGTGATCACTCTGTAACTCCAGTCAAAATTATTTGGGCTAGATTAAGCCGCAGAGGTTTAGTGAGAAGGCTTGTTTTACCTGAGATAGGCTGGGGAGGCCATACCAGAACATGTTGGATGGCAAGTCTGAGGAAACAGTAGCTAGAGTTAGGGGCAGGGACCTCAGCAGAGAGGAGGATGTGTGTCTACACCTTCATGGTGGCTTTGGGAGGACCAAGGATGTGCTGGTATGAAACAGCTGTGGGCAGCGGAGGAAGCAAAATCGGGGCCCTCTCCCAGATCAGGAGAGGGTACTCCCATAGTGGTGTGCCCTGCTGAAAATTCAGTCACTGAAAGGACTTTGGAGTCCTAGGCCCAAAATTAAGCTCATGATAGACAGTTATGGTAGACTTTGGTGCTAATAATTAAATCCCACCTGAACATTCTCTTCCATTTCCAGTTCTGTGTAAGCTTGTCTCCATTGGCAAGGAAATGCAACTTGCCTCTGCTTGTTTGCACATATTGATTTAAGATTTGTCTAGTTAGTCCTTCATCAAGACTTCTGGTGTTTCCTTGGTCTGGATCTTTCCTTATTTTGGATTTCTCAGTATCCAAAACCCCACAGTGGTGATAAAGTAGAAACTGGAGGACCAAATATACCACACTTTGAGTTCCTCCTCCTTTGCCCATCCTTTGCCAGCTCACTGGAGAAAGGCACTGCCATTTCTTACGGCGCTATACCCACAAAGAATAAATGCTGATTCTGAATCCCAGAACAAGGTGTCTGACTATATTTCAGTTGTGTGACTTGAAACTACAGTGTGGTCTGAAGTCACTTCTGAGATGTCTCTAGTATAAATTCTGGGTGTGGGGCGAGGGTATCAGGGAATGCTGCTGGTGGGAAGCTGTAGAACCTTGGACAGGGCCTGCTGTGCTCTTCCAGCTGGAAGGATCCTTCCCTTTTCCACTTCACTTGGCAATACACAGGAAACCAATGGAAATGGAAAAGTGAGATGGTTCAAATTACTCACCCTGCAAAACATTTACTGCATTGGCATTGGATTTTCGTAGGCCAGCTAAAGGAAAAAATGTTTTTCCCTTATTTTCAAAATTTGAAGGAATAGGAAAAAAAAAAAAAAAAAGACTAATATACCAGAAAAACACCACTGTCAAACATAATTTACTTTTGGTTTTTAACCCCCCACAGTCTCCTCTCCTCTCCTCTCCACTCCTCTCCTCTCCTCTCCTCTCCTCTCCTCTCCTCTCCTCTCCTCTCCTCTCCTCTCCCTCCTTTTCTTCTTCCCTTCTCTCTAACAACTTCAGATACAATGCTTCTAGCAGTAATATATGACTTGACAAATGGTACAACTCAGCAAGATGAAATAATTCAGGTTCAGCACCAAGCTAAGAGTAGTTACATGACTTTCAGATCAGAACCAGTTCACATCTGGCTGGCTCATAGAGTAAGCAGCACAAGTTCTAGCGTGCCGGCGATATCCCCACTTCTAATGGGAAATAGAGAGAAGTGATGAAAGGTTATTACCACTTCAAGGTTGTCTGGAGGTCTGTGTGACCTGAAATATGTGCTTAAAGACATATTCTGAAGCACCAGGTCGAGACACTTTTCATATTTGAAACACTTCAGGGCATTTTAAGTGAGAAGAGAAAGGCATAGCAGAAACCAAACACAAAAAATGAAAGCTAGGGGACTTTAATTATTCAGAAATTTAAAATATGAGGCCAGTCCAATGTTTTGATGTCTCCAAGTCTAGATCTGGGGAATGGTTTTGGTCAAGCAGGTCGCTCAATTTTCCCAAGCAATTCCTAATTCTAAGTGTTTTGATTTTTTGTAAGCCTACTCAAAATATTTTGAACCTGCTTTTTCATGGATCACTTGAAGACAGTAGTAGTTTGGGAACCTCTGTGCTTTTGGCAGACATGTTGAACTCAGACAGCCATGGGAAGTGACTATTCCAACTCTTGGCAGCAGAGGCAAAAAGGGAGGTTTGGTCAGAATTACATAAAAAACACTGAAGTCTTGTCCCTCCTGCTGCTGTAGTAAATCAGTATTTTAATCTTGTTTTAATAATTGACCCTATGAGGAAAAAACAAAGAAAATACTCTACCTTCTTCTTGAAGTATTTACAACAGTAGGCAAGGTATCCCAGAATTGTAAGTGGGAATCCACATAAATTGTTTTGTTTTTTTTTTTTCTTTTCTCTTCAAAAAAAGAATATCCTTCAAAGACACTTTAACTGAGCTATCAAAATTCCTTTATGACAGTCTTTTACAGAATTTAAATATAGACTATTTCACATGATTTACTTCTTTATTTGTGTTAGTCTTTTCTCTATGGAATTAACTGCAGCTACAACTTCACTTTAACTTTGTCTGAGGGCAGCTAAGTCCTGCGGGCCAGTTCTGGATCACTGACCATTGAATGACATCAAATGACATGCCTAGTCTGCTCCCTGGCCAGGCATGTAAACCCCATGGGATGTTAGACAACTGCAGTTTGTGTGCAAGATGGTCCCTGTCTGTCCCTGTCGAAGGTTATGTCATATGCTCCAGGTGTAAGGATACACATCCCATAGACAGACGACCAACTGCAACTGATGTTTAAAAACATATTTCACCTGACAGTTACGGGTTGCTTGGAACAGACCCGCCAAATATCTATTTAAGTTTAGCTGACAGATGGTAACTTCTCATGCAGACCACATTTGTACAGAGACTTTGAGGGTTTCACTACCTTTCAAATTTATAATGCTCTGTATTTAGTGGTCTAGATAAAGTGATTAAAATCCCAATTTATACCAGTAAAAACAGCCTTTTCATACTATGGCTATACTTTTATGAAGAGGTGAAATAACTTTACCAATCTAAGTAAGATTTTGATCAGAATCAAACACACCAGGCTCCAGAGCAGCCTAATAAGTGGATCACCTGGAACAGAAGTGCCATTGTTCATCGCATAAAAAAATAAGGGGTTTTCAACCAGTTCTAAAGAAAAACACTTTTCAAACCGTCTGTAGAAATGTCTGTAGTTCTTTGCACACCTCCCTTCTGAGCTAGAGAAATGGTGTTGACACTCCTCACCTGGGAAAGCTGGGAGACCTACACCTATTAGGTTTAGATCTGTTACAGGTCTCTTAAGCTTCATAACTGCTGCAATATCTACGATCAAGAGACAGTGAGGCCAGGCAACAGCAAAAATTGATGAAGAGCTTAAAGTGTGCCTGCGCTTTTCTATTGTTTGAAGCAATGCAGTCTATTAGATGTACCACAGGATCTACTTCCAAACCTTTGTAATGTGCCAGCTGGATGTGAAGTGATTGTCTTAGAGCATCCAAAATATCAGCAGGTGCCTATGTACACGCAACTGAATTGAACCCCTCAGCATTCTAGTCAATAGAGCACAGAATGTGGTTTACCTGAACAAATGTAGAAGTTTGTTTTTTGGTAGTTGGTTGTCTGAAGCCAAGTCAGTCTCCTAAGCTCCCTATAGAGTCAACAAGGAGAAACAGGCACCTTCAGAAGTTCCACCCTATCTTCAGACATTTGAAATTAATCTTTCCCTGGAGGCATCTTGCTCTCCATGGACTACTGAGGGGGTTGGATGACTGGCTTACAGGCAAAGCAACAGTGAGATATCTCAACGCAGGCAAGATGAATCCCACCCTTTATTTTTCTGTCAGTCATTCTTGCTCCAGAAAAAAATTCTGACTGAAATGGATGGAAGGGTCTAAAGGGTGAAAAATGCTTGGATAAATGCACTTAGATAAATGCAGAAAAAAATCCTTAGTGACACTTCTTTTTTTTTCTTTGTTTGTTTTCCTGACAGAAAGGCAATACTCATGGGCTTGTGCAGCAGCATTCAGGATGGGAGGAGTCTGACACCAGTTAGTCCAGTCCAGAAAGGAGTTCTAGAAATTTTTTAAAGGCCCCAGGACTTCATGATCCGTCAAAGGAGGCACACAAAACTACCTTCTTGGGTTTCTTGTCTCAGTCAGGGATCTCTCAAACAATGATATAGTATGAATCAGACCAAAAATATATACTCATACATCTTGCTGTCTTAGCAGAAGGCAAATCCTCCACACCAAGCCCCACACCATTATGGGTAACCTGGAAACACACTAAAGGCTGTCAGCAACTCGTGAAGGTCAACAATTTCCTACCAACACCTGCCAGGAGTTTCTTTCTCATTGAAATTTGGGACTGACGTGCTGAGAGGCTGATGAGAAGGGCAGACAAACAAAAGAAGGGAGAGAACAGGCTTTCCTCTCCTTCTTCACCAACACAACATCCTGCCGCTGTCGCAGCCTCCTGCCTCCTTGCGTCATTGTGTGTGCACACATGCACACCGCCTACAAGCTGCGTCCCAAGCCCAGCCCCAAGCGTCAGCTCCTGGCACCGGTGCCTTGTACTGTATTTTTCTTTTTCCCCTTTTTTTTTCCTCCTTTTTTTTTTTTTTTTCCCCCTTTCTTTCCCCTTCTGTGTTTTAAAAGCCTGCAAATGAATGCTTTGCTGACAGGGAGAAAGGGACTCTAAACTGACCTGCTGATCCCCCCTGCCAGGTTGGTGATACCGTTAGTGGACCGTGAATCACTCCTCCTTATTGTGCTCAGACAAGTGGCTTTCTAAACTGACAAGCAGGCTACCAACAAACACTCTCTTATATTACACACTCCTGCCGGCTCCGTACCCTCTGCTGGCCCTTGTGGGTTTGGGAATCTATGAGATTTTTTGTTTTGCAGGAACTGAAAACTTGAGGTTATTGCTAAATCGGTCCATGAGTGAGCACACTGTAGGGACACAGTATCCTAGGGAACAGGCCTAGGCACTGATTTCACCTAAAGGAGAGGAACAGAGTTTGCTCTCCAGACCTTTTTATGCCACTAACTCTCTAATCTGCTTCTCCTTTTCCTCTCAGTCCTATCCCAAGCAAAAACGACCTCCCACTCCTTAATTATCTGCCCTTTTCTCCGGAGCTATCCTTCCAGCGTATGTATAGCTGCAATTTAGAGCTTTCTGACAGACACTGTCCTGAGGGTTGAAACCAGAGGTCAGCCAAAGTCAATGGGAGTTTCCTCTAGCAAAAATAAACAAATATTATTTTTTTAAAAAAACATGTAAAAAACTTAACCAGTGCCTATGGAAGTTCTACTTTCAAAGAACCCAAATTAATTCTACCGGTGTCTGAATTAATCCTTTATAAGATATGGTCACAAGTTTGCTGTGGAACATTTTTCCACTGGAAAACATGTACTGGGTGAGAGTTAAGTGTTCGATGGAAATGTGTTGGTTTTGGTGGAGCATTGGCAGGATACGAAACTTGTCAGGACATTTCCAGCTTCCAGATCTCCTGTCACCTCAACGGTCTGCTGCTTCCCTTGCAGCTAGCTTGCTGTTTCAGGGGCACATGATGCTTGAGCCTGTTGGAGCAAGCCCTCTGGAGAAGCAGGGCATGTGGGGAGGTGGCAGAGCCACCTGGGAAGCTCTGTGAGCTGCTACCTTGGCTGGTCTTTAGTGGCACCCAGTGTACCACTGAGATTTCTAGATCTCAGAGGGAACTCTCGGTCTTGGTGAGCAGCTCTTACTCTGGAAGAATCAAGCTTGGGTCATGTTTAGAGGTTTGGACTCTGCCAGTAAGAGATGATGTCTTCTTTTTCTTGCCTGCTCCCCTCGCTTTCCTCTCATAAATATCCCAGACTCAGTGGTGTAGAGATTGTGAGTTCCTGGACAACCATAATCTCCAGTAGCTCTGTCAGGAACAGCTCCCTGATACTAGTTACTGTTGTGTTGATGTTGTCCTTACTGTGAAGCCCAGAGTCACTCCGCAGGCAGTGCTGTAGAAATGTAAAAGAAATGCTCAATTCCTTTTCCCTTCTGTGCTAAGAGCATTGGTTTTTTGAAATCTACCTGGTTCTTACACATTTAGGGCTTTAAGATATAGTCCTTGCACACTGTCCTCGTGTGCTAGGAAATGATGGATGACTTTCTGACAAGGCTGTGCTGAGCACAAGTGTCATGCTTTGCTTTAGATGTAAAGTGCAAAAAGGCTAGATACAGTCCCAGATCTCTGAGATTCAACAAGAAATTGCTATGGATATGCCTCAGCAGTGTAAAAAGACTTCAGTATGCACTAGATAAATTAAACATTTTTCGATTTCAATGTCATTTGGTGAGATGTTTTACACTAATGTTTATATCACCTGTAAGTGTCCTTCACCGGTGATTACTGGAGCATAATATCAAATCTGCACAACATTTGACCGACCTTCTATAACAAGTCTCTCTTTCTAACTTATTTCTACCATTTTATAAATATTAAAATCAGAAAGCATCATTATGGCCCCATTTAATTTGATATCCTGAATGAAAGAGGGGAATTTGTTTTATGCCAATTTTTCCGACATGGCTTGCAGAGGGTGAACATTGTCCAGGCTATGAAAACTTCTGGAGCACCTTCATCTCCAGATATTTCCAGTCCCATAAGCTTGCATAGCTTTTTGGATGTTTTTCCAGCATGACATAAACCTCTAAACTTATGCAACACTTACTACAGTGAAAAAGCATACCTGAACAGATGAAGCCAGCACACAGTATGTGATGGTGCTCAAGTTTCAGAATCATATAATTGAAGTAAGTGGGGATAGCAGGTTAATCAGGGGGTTATCCACTCTGATGACACCCTAAGCAGGGTCAGCTGAAGGTGTCAGTTTTCCTTAAGACTTCTTATGTTGGTCTTCTGCAGAAGCATGTATTTCAGTGTATTTGTTTTTATCCACTGGAAGAGACAGACTTCCTCGCTGCTGCAATATAATTGCTGTGAAACTGAGTCCTTTACTCCAGTTGTTGAGACACGCAGTAAATGCTGGAGCTGTGCCGTTCCTCCACGCTATCTGTCTTCGTTTTGGCTGCTAATCCATCACAGACACAGTGACTACTCTCATGACCTCCCACACAGAAGACAAGCAAGCAGTACTCCCATCTGTCAACTGTACTCAGGAGGTGGCAGGTCTCTGTGCTTGTGCATCTGTATGAGTCTATAGATGTATGGAATATATGTGAGCATCTGATACTCTGGTAAGAGTCTGAAGTGTTTTACACTATGTTTTAGGTGATTTATTGCACTTTAGCACATTCATAAAATACATCGTGTTAAGCATATGCATAAAAATAATATATAGGTTACCACAAAATTTTTATGACCTTAACCAGATCCGTCTTGGAATGTCGTCTTGAATGTTTCACTCCTGCAGGTGAAAAAACATATTATTTCAACTGAGCTTTGGGTAAGTTGTTTAGTCAAGACAACAATATTGTGAAGAGAGCCGTTACCTTGGTAGCACTTTGCCAATTGAAGTACTAATGAGCGTGGTTGATTTCTGTCCTACATCCAACACAAGGTGTCTATGACTACTGTGTCTCCAGGCTGCATTCCTCAGCTGTCCCATTCTCCTACTTCTTGCAGACAATAGAGAGTCAGTATTATATAACTACACTGCACATTCACAGTATCCCTTGAAGGTAGTAAGGATTTCTTATAAGGGATACTACATTGGTGAGGTACCAGTAAAAGTGAGGTGACAATACATGTGGGAAGAGACAGGTTGGATGTCTGATAACAGGCTGGACTTCAGATGGGCTTTACCTTTGGTTCTGCCAGTAATTCACCTTTGTGACCTTGGCCCTAGATTGTATTGAGCTAACTTTAAACATCAGCTAGGGTGGTTAGCCATGGCCAGCTCCCACCACTGTGAGCGGAGTGATGTACTTCCAGAGGAGATGCAACCATACTTGGAGCAGCCTAAGAAGACAGCCCACCATCTAGAAGGAAGCCTATACAACTGCCTTAGATGCACATTGGAGAGGGGATCTCACTGAGGGTTAGAGGTAGGAATTTCTCTCCCCTGATGATATGAATGTCACCCCAGCTGGCTGCAGTGTTGATAACTAAACGAATCACTTCAGGTCCCATTTGTCACCAGTGGAGAGAAACGCCCACTTTGTAAGAGCCAACTATCCTACCTATTTCATTGAGTTATCTTAGAATAAAGTGAGTGGCATCTTCAATTCTTCAAAGTGTCTGTGTCTCCAAAGCCTATAAAGTACTCTAGGGTCTAGACAGGCTATATTTTAGCTTAAGATAGCTAAGAAGGTGAGATGAAATTGATCCTTGAGTTTATTTTTTTTTTAATGCTGTTGTAAATGTCTGAGAAACTGTTTTAATGATGACATTGGCAATCCAATTTACTTTTACTCTTGCCTTCATTAATATGTATTAAATTGTGTAAACGTAAAATCACTCTGTGTTTAAACTGGTGTGAACAAATAATAGCACTTAAATTGATTAATCCTCTGAGGGACCCGGGCAGTGCTGGAAGATATAAAAACAGGAGGAAGAACTCAAGTTTTGGTTAAATAACTCATTGAAAATGATTACAACATGTAGTGGAAAGTGGTACTGAACTAGCACTCTTCTCAGTCGGTGTGTTTACAGGCACAATGTATGAAAATATTAGTATAAATGCTTGTAGTTAAATAACTATGTTAGCAGAGCACTAAAATAATAGATAATAGTTATGATGGATATCTTAGATAATATGCCTAAGATAACAGACCCTATCTACCATTTCCAGTGTTGTAATTGTGATGATGTCTGATGGCTCAAAGGGTACATCTCACTGAAATTGTGGCACTGTTGAAAGTATGAGTGGCTGAGCAGAGCAGGGCCAGTAGTGCTTGGCAAGGTGAGATCCATCAGGCAACACACAAATATCTGTCTCTTCTTTCAGAAGAGGTCTTTCAGAAATTCCTTTCCACTAGGTAACTAACGTGGAAGATTATTATTCATGCCTAAAGACAGGAATAAGGACAATCCTTATCATTGCCTCTGCTGACGGGGTTGCTGTTTTATGGGACATAAGAAAGGCTTTGTCAGTAAAATGTTAAACATGTGGCACCAAGCTAAGGGAAAAAGGATGAGGCTATTTCACTCCAGATGCCCTAATTTGCAAAAAACCCCTTCCCTTCTATCAAATGAGAAGCCTAGCAGGGAAACTCTTTGCCATTAATATATTTTGTGGCCCAGTTTTCCAGTCATAATCCCAAGCAATTAACATTTTTTTCTCATTACACCTTTATCTCACTGACTCTCAAATTACACAGGGCCTAAATCAAAATGTTTAAGGAAGCCCAGATATTCAGCAGCTGAAATGGAGCAGCATTTTTTTTCAGACTTGGGGAAGAAGAGGAGTCTCTTTCATTTTCTTTTTTTTCCCTCTGAAAAAGAGGAAATTTGGGGGCTGCCCAGGAAAGTGGGTGAGTCACCATCCCTGGAGGTATTTAAAAGATGTGGCACTCAGGAATATGGTTTAGTGGTGGACTTGGCAACGTGAGGTTTACGGTTGAATTTCATGATCTTAAGGGTCTTTTCCAACCTAAATGATTCTATGATTCTATAAACATCATTTTGGATTCTAGCCAAGTGGAACACCCAGCTGGTGAGGATGCTGGCTTCTTGTTGTTGTTGTTTTCTTTTGATTTCTTGTGGTAAGAGTGGGGATGCTGAAGGAGAGTGTCATTTTGCCTCCTAATGTTGCATTCTCAAACATCATATAATCTAAGGAAAATAAAATGATATGGTGCACTGTGGTGGCAGGGCAGGAGGGGGCAAAAGTCCTTTCTAAATGCGTGATCCAAAGCAGCTTCTGACCCCAGGACTGACCACATGCAACATAGCACCACCAGATTTTACATCTAGATGGTTCTTGTCTCCATAAATCAACCTCAGGTATCTTGTCTGAACACATATTCTTCTTCTATTAGAGTCAAAGGAGAGAAAATGAAGAATACAGAAGATGATACATCCCATCCAATTTAAGGAGGCCTACTCTTCTCATACATACATATCTTTCTCCTCTCATTGAACACAGTAGTGACTTACAGAACTAAGTTGACTTGTAGATATTTAAAACTAGGAGAGATTTTTCTTTCTTTTAGATGTGGCTTCCTCAGGCTTTGTTTTAACAGTATGAAAGCTAAAAAAAAATGTTACAAACTGTTTTGTGGTTTTGTTTTCTTTTCTTTTCTTGTAAAGAGGTGATTTTCCTGTGTAACAACTAACTTCTTGAAGCTGGAACTGCAGGAAAAATATCAAATACTGTGAAGATTGGCAAAACTACTTTATCAACCTATTACATTATCTCTTTCTCCATAAATAAGGACAGATGTCTTATATTTCACTAGGGTTTTGATGATCAAAGCTTTACAAAGTTTCTTATTAATTCATTATTAGGTTTAGTTTATTTCATAGTTCTTGTGAACCATGCACTTACTATTTTTGACAGGGGAACATTTTTTTTTCTTAATTTTGAGGATATGGGAGAGATGATTGAAAAGCTACTTTTCTTTTTAATGGATGTTTCTCCCAAAGGAAAAGGATTCAGGTATTGGGGCTTTAATCAGTTACTGTTTGAGACAAGTAGCTACCAGACTAAGGTAAAATATATTATATTATGGCACTGAATATTTCCCAGTTCAAAAATAAACTCTATGTGTAGGTCTTTCATACAGGAACAGATTTATTTTGCACATTATGTGGACAGGGTAGAGGCTGTATTTCTGGCTATGATTCACAACCAAAACTTTTCTTAGCTTCTCCCATGCTAGGCTTGAACATCTTGTTTAAGACTCCCAGAATTTATGTATTTGTATATTAATATTGCTGTAGAAAGATTTAATTTTAATTATTTATAGGGATATGGAAATTGTCAGTGCTAAATCAGAATAAAATAAACACACCTTGGCAGCATGCAGGATGCTGGAGAGTACAATGTTGCATATAATGAGTCATCCCTAGAAATCCAAGTCTAAAGAATAATCTGTGTTCTGCAGAGATTTCCATTTTGGTTTTAGTCTTAAATTGCAGCAGACAGAAAAGTCCTAATTTTCTAAACATTTGATGATGAATCTGATGAAATAGACTCTGTTATTAGTTTCTTATTATCAGATATCTATATCTACCCCTGTATAGCTATAATTGTGTGTGTGTATGTATATATATATATAAACACCTGTATAATCTATGTATTTATAAACTACTTACAAAAAGCAGATAATGTCAGGATCATAATGAGTGGCTAATGGACATATCAAGAATGCTAAATCACCCCAACAAGACAACAAACCAACCCAATGCCCTCCAGGACAGACTCATAGAAGTAGTAGATTATATGTATGTGACTTCAGTAAGGGTTTTAATACTGGTGTTATCATAATAAATCTAGGGAATTATGATCAGGATAGACTAAGGTAAGAGTAAAACAAAGCTATCAGTCTTTTGTTGTGGAACTGGAATTATCAGGCTACATCTTAAGCCAGGTATGAAACATGGCTCCTACCTGGGCTTAGGCCACTGATGTCTTTATGGCCCTAAGGCATGGGGAGGGAAGGATCTCAGAGTTATAGACACGATCCCTTAAGCCCTGATCCCACTGTGTGATGTGTCCCCAGCTTTAATGGCACGTGCGGCTTGCTCTGGGATCCAGGCACCACAGCTGGTTGGAGGGTTATAGGTGAAGGAACATGAGAGCAACCATGTGTCTGAATTGTAATGAGGCCAAATGTAGTCCAAATAACAAGGGATTAAGACATGGGAACCCCTCTATAAGTCTCAGACTTATTGCATAAGAAGGTCAAGAATCCTTTTCACCACCTTGTTTCAACTTCAGGACTTAGAAGAAATTCAGTGATCTTTAAGTTTATGAAGTTTTTTTTCCCACTGATTTTGAGGAAGGATTGACCTGAGCCTGAGGTCACTGCAGCAAAAATATTTCTGTCTCTTTCAGTCTCCTCTCCTGTGTGTCATTGTTTGGATAAGGCTTGCACTTCCCGGGGTTTGGCTGCACAGGACCACAGCCGTGCAGTGACTTCAGGCCTCCCATGATCACCTACGTGAGGGCAGGTCATCTAAAATTTCTTATCGAATTCACCTCGTCTTCATTTGGGGAAAATCAACTAAAACTCTGCTTCTGGGTTTGTCCTATCTGACCAATGCTGAGGTTGAGTGAGGGACTCAGGCTGTTGGACCTGATTATTTGGAGACAGCCGCCAAGTATGATAGTTGAGGAAAGCCAAGATGAGAAACCGGAGAAGCCAAGGCATGATTCAGTGCAAGTACAAGACGAGAGTGGGAAGCCACAGCATCTACATTGCATGTACAAACAGGGCAAGGATCCCACAAGACAAAAACAAAGTCAGGTGGGCTGGTAAGAGGCAAAAAAAAAAAGGTGTCTGAGCTAAGACAGGCGGGTGAGAACAAGCCACGGAAATGTGGCCACAGCCAAGTCGCACATGGAGCAGCCAAAAGAAACTGATGTGACTCCTTCCTATCCCAGATGGCTGGAGAAACCATGACTTGGGTTTCCAATCCTGTCCTGAGTCTCCTGGGGAATGAACTGTGGTGAGCTGTAACTGGAGTGGTCAAGCAAAGAAGAAAGGTGAGGGTGATGTTCATGCATTTATCATGGGAAGGAGATCAAGTAGAGCTTGAAATATTCCCCCTTTTACTACCTGGCAGGCAAGTCCATGAAGGTGCTTAGACCTGGGTCCTCAAAGGTAAGAAAGTGCATTCTCCATTTGAAGAGCAGGTACCACATGAGACCTTTGGAGGCTCAGCTGTACAATAAAAGGTCCCAATGGTGATTTGCACTGAACTCAGCAGCAAACAGCATTGCACAAAACTGGCATCCAGAACTGACACAATACAGGGCTTTGAAATGCTGGGCATCCTGCAGTGTTGAGACCAAAAGTGTAACAGCAGAGAAACTCCTGTTTTCCTGACATTAACATGTTTCAGCACCTCTCCTGTATTATCAATTGACATCCTGTGGGAACAGCATGAATCATAAGCTGTAATCTAGAGGGAAAGGGATTAATTAAATTGAGGTTTTCTTTTGTGATACTGACAAAACAGAGCCCCTAAACGTTATTCAGTGGTAGCAAACCCACATCTTCCAAAGGCCGTAGTAGTCCGCCACAGTCTCCCACACATGGTGTAAGATTCATCCCTGACCTTTTTTCTCCTGGTCCTCTGCACCAAGCCTGTGCTCTGTAACTGGCACACAGTGTTCTGACGTTGCTGCTGTTACACGTACCCATGCACCAGCCCCAACCTGTTGTTCTGATGCAAAATCCAACCACTGACAGCATTTATTTTGGGAAATGGTGAATTATGGAATGCCAGCCATGGTCCTATACTGCAGTGGGGAGCTGTGCTACCTTCCCACCCGAAGCTCCCTGTTCCTGACTCTCCCTACTCCAAGCTGAGGCCTGTGACCTTCTCCCTGGCGTACATCTCAAAGCTCCAGATGAATTTGTATGATTCTGTACGATGCAGCTGTCCCACATCAAAGATTCTGGCTTGATGAGTTTGGTCTTTCTGCTTTCATAACAGACACCTTCCTTTTTTAATTTGGTGTTTGTACAGCATCTAACGTAACGGGAGCCTGCCACCTACAAAGGCAACCGATGACTATCTGTACAGTGATAGTAACAGACCACTAGCTGCTTTCCTTTGACTCGGCTCCAGGAGAAGCTGTAACAAGCTGTTCTTTGCTCCTTTTTGAAAAAAGGGAAAAAATCATACCGCTTTCTCCTTCTTTGAATATATACGTATTTTATATTTTACTGTGGTGTGTTCCAAATACCACTAGCTCTTGGCGGCTGAGGGAAAACATGGTGCTGCCAGAACTTTTGCTCTTATGTCTAGTTTCCATGTTTTTTCAGGGAAGATCATGCCAAGCCGTCACTGCTATTGTCTTTTCGACAGGAGAGATACGCCAATGCTTTTCCAGGCTTTCAAGGCCGTTTTATAGAGGGATATATCATGACGTTGCATCCTGTGCCCTTCCTTGTTATTTTCCAAAACTCGGTTTTGCCAGGACCATTTGCTAGAATTTCCAAACAAGTTATCCAATGGTCATTGCTCTGTGAGCCATTCAAGACTGTTCTTACACTAGGACTTTTTTCCTCTGAGCAAAAATCCACAAAGTGTCCACTGTTTCTCCGTAGTACATGTAAGGAATGAATAGGGAGAAAACCAGAAGTTAACATTAATGGGTAGGACACCCATGCAGTAAGACTTGATGAATTAGATGCTGTACAGATGTTTTTATCACTGGGAGAGGAATCCTAAAACAGGCTGCCCAGTGCTCTTGCATGAGTAATGATTTAATCACCAGAGAGGAAGATCTACCCCCACTGCAGAAAAACCCCTTTAGGGTGTTCAAGGATGTCCTAACTGGGGGTAGTTACTGCTCTCTAGGTGGTAAATATATTGGGTTTGCGTTGCAAGGTTTGGTAGTGGGGCAGCTGCAGGGGTGACTCCTGTGAGAAGGTGCCGGAACCTTCCCCCGTGCCCGACGGAGCCGATGCCAGCCGGCCCCCA
>JAVJGI010000050.1:52246611-52294904 GCA_035590275.1 Ibycter americanus
GTGCTGGGGCAGCTGCGGGCAGGGCCTGTGCCCCCGCGGGGAGAGGGGCCCGGGCTGGGGCCAGGCTGCTGGTGGGGCTGGGGACCCCGCGGGGACCCCCCTGGGGCAAGGCCAGGGATGAGGAGCCCTGTCCCTGCGGAGGAAGGGGCGGCAGTGACAGCGCGGGATGGATGGACCCCAGCCCCGTTCCCCGTCCCTAGTGCCGCTGGTGGTTGGGACTTAGAGAAAATTGGGAGTGAGGTTAAACCTGAGAAGAAGGGAGGAGTGGGGGGAAGGTGTTTTAAGACTAAGGTTTTATTTTTCATTATCCTACTCTGATTTGATTGAAAATAAATTAAATTAAATTTCCCAAGTCTAGTCTGTTTTGCCTGTGATGGCAATTGCTGAATGATGTTCTTATCTCAACCCACAAGCTTTTCGTTGTATTTTCTCTCCCCTGCCCAGCTGAGGATGGCAGTGACAGAGCAGCTTTGGTGGGCACCTCACGTCTCACCAGGGTCAACTCGCTACAGTAAGGCGGCAGTCAGGGAGCGGCTTTGCATCCCCCTAGGTGTGCCCTGGAAAGGGTGCTGTGCAGGGATGCGTGGAAGCACAGCTCCAGCTCTGTGTGACAGTCGCTCAGGGTACCCTGCAGTGACAGCAGCAGCTCTGGAGAAGAGAGCTTGGGAAAAGCCAAGCAATAAGCCCTAGTTTACCAGCCATAACTGCTGCTAAACAAGGTTTAGCCAACTTTTGCATGCTGTGGAAAAGAAAATATGTCTGTGACAGTACTCGCTAGCAGGTGATTCAGGCTGTGGTCGGTGACTTTAATGTCAGAGCCTGGAAAAAAAAGAAAAGGCTCATTCTGTTCACTCAAGCCAGTGAAAAGAATTTTAATATGGCTTCATGTGCTTATCTATTCTCTGGGTGGGTTTGTATATGGGAGGGAGGTAGGAAAGAGGCAGGAATAAAGGATGTCACCCCATCAAATCCTATACTTCAAGAGATGCTTCCTACCTTGACTGGAGTAATTGGAATGTCTTCAGCCTAATATTTCTGCTAATTATTCTGCCTCTTTTCACTCTCCCCTCCAGACCCTGATCCTTCCAGGCTGCAGTCTGCTTCACACTGCAAGATAAACACAACCTGACCACATGGTTCTCAAATGAGCAGACTTCCCAAATCAGTGAAGCTACGGGAAACCAACCATCAACCCACATTATTTCTTTTAGTACCTACCGATAGACTCTCGGCACATGCAAACACAGATGCAACCACCCCCACACCCCTACCGCACCTACCCTCCACCCAGCTCATGGACTCGAAAGCCACATTTTGGGTCTGCATGTGGAGAGCCAGCTGCTCATGACCTTCAGAGTCAGGAAGTGCTTTTACTACTTCAAGTAATAACAAGCAGGTAACGCAGCACTGTGATTTTCCACCCAATTCATGACTCTGTGCTGATCTATTGTCCAGAGCACAATCATGACTGATATGTGGAGTCACGGAATAGCAGAATACCTTTGGCCTTACATAGCAGCTAGTAGATCCTACACTTAATAGATTCCTCCGAGAAGGTGTGTTGCCATACTTCAACTTAATGTCGGAGTCCTTTCCTCCTCACATGACCTGCAGTGGAGATGCCATGCAAGGGACACAAAAACTTGAGAATCCTTTTCTCTGGCCTGCCACCTAGCATGGTTCTGAAGACATCCATGAGTGAGAAAAAAGTGTGAACTACTGGTTAAGTTTTTTATTCTTCCTGGTCTTTCCATCTGCATGACATCTGTCACACAGAGCACACGAACTGCTAGTGCACAGGTGTGAACAGAAGCTCTGGCTACAGTTGCTTTAAGTCCCAAAATTGCTTATTCAGTTTTCATCATGTCAACTCTGATGAACAGGCAGTGCTCTGAAATTTCATGGCTTTGCTCACACTCCATTTCAGAACAAAGCAGGTGTTACCTGAAATTTCAGAACTGCCCTTGAAATGGGAATCCTGATTCCTACCTTGTGCTGCAACCCCCAATTTCAACAGCACCCATCCGTACCTGGTCTTCTACTTGGCACCTAGAGTGCAAGACCTTCTGGGTACAGGATACCAGTTCTGCTTTTATAGAAAATACAACATGGAGGGAATGGTCTGTTAAGTGTTATCCTTAGGCATATACATTGTGATTAAATGAGACTAATACCAGCTCAGAAACTATGGGTGCAGCAGGAAGACACACACAGAGCCTTGCATACCCCTCAAGCCTCTTCAGTGGCTCTTTATCCTCTTTACTGGGTGCACAACTTCTCTTGGCTGATACTGCATAAAGTTACACCAATTAAAGCACATGTTCCAACAGGGAGTGGGACAGTGACTGGGAGAGAAGGAAGGAAGAAGAAAATTCAAGGGTGTCCTGAGTGATGCTTCAGTCTAACAGAAAATTGGGGACGGGGAGGTTCTCTTTCAGGCTCTGTACAAGTAGGCTTGTCTAGTGGCCTGCAAAAGAGATGGCTGCAGCCAGCTCAGACTTGAAAAAGGGCAAAAGGAAGGTTTTTTCATTGCAGCATATAGACCAGGCTCCTTTTCCAGTGCATGCCTAGTGAAAAGAAGAGAACGAAAACAACGCTTGGACTCTTCTCATCCCCTCTGTAGCTGGACAGGTGTGCAGCAAGACAAGAAAACATAATGGTCTGGAGGCATGGTTGAATCAAAAGAGGAAGAAGAGGGACAGGAGAAGGCCAGTGATGTAAGAGATGTGAAAGGTAAAAAAGTGGAAAACTAAGACCTTCAGCTGCAAGGGTTTAGTAATAGGGATAATGACAAGGAGAATATGAAAATAAAGGGATTACCTGATTACACCTGTGCATTGGAGTATTTCCTCCATTAGAAAATTTGGTAGATCTTCAGGCTTTCCTCCTCATAATGACAGCATTATCCGACTGGAGATTTCTTCCTAGGTCAGCCAGACCACCAGCTCAACACGTGCTGGTCCTGATATCTGGTGAAGTCTGTTCCCAAGTGCTTTAAAGACTCCTCATCTGTTTTTAGATCTTATCTAAAATTCTCTACAAATCTGTTGCACCTCTTCTGATAATTGACAGTTTTGCGAAAGCGCATGGAAGGTCATGTCTGCCTCTAATACCTACTGAAGAAAAGTTTTGACTCCCTGGGCGTGAAGAAAAAGTTCTTCAAATTGTGAGTCTAGTCACATCAAAGACTGAACAGATAAGAACATTAACAAGACCTCACTTATATACAGCTATACACATGCTAAATACATATTTCTGTTATATGCAAATTATTTATGGTGTTATACCATTACTTTATATCATGGATGTATGTTAGCAAAATGCTGTGATATTTGGGATGGTTGGTGCCAGGGATGATAGACTTTTTTATTATGCTAGAATTCCTCATTTTGGCAATCTATAGCTAAAGTTACATGCCAGCGAGCGCTACTGACACTGTATTATGTTGCCCTGATGATGCCAATTGTCCCTTTGCTCCCTAGGGAGTCAAGTACACCTTGCTCAGTGCTGCAGTAGCCAAGGAGAAAGCTGCCAGAAAGCAGCACCAGTAAGTGGGTTCATGCTGTGAAGAGAGAAGCCAGGGACTGAGAGGGGAAGGGGGACTGCAGGCTGCTGGCACTGGTAGAGAGCCCTGTAAGGGACACTTGGAATAGGAGAAGGGGGACATCTGACGCGCTTGGTCTCCTCTGGAAGTCGGTTCATCTTGTTCTGGGGTGGCTGGTGGATTCAGGCTCTCTTTTTTCAAGGAAGCAGCTGGATGATGAGCACTCAGAGGGCTAAAGTTAGGTGGCATGAACCCTGACCTTAGTCTCACAGCCCCACAGTCCCCATCCTGTGAAGCGAGGATGGGAACCTGCCCTTCTCTGGTTGCGCTCTTTGGACCTTGCTAGGCTCCGTCCCAGCAGCAACCACGAGCCCCAGACGTAAGTACCACAGGAGTTTCCCTCCTCTGCAGTCAGTTTTCCTTAGCAACAGCAGCTCTTCCCAGTTCTCCTTGGACCTCAGCTTGCCCAAGCTAATGAAACCAGGCTAATGCCTACGTGAGGACAGTAGGCATAATCGTATCGATTTCACTTTCTGGTAAGATGAGCAGGGGGGAGAGGCCTCAGATGAACCCTGCTGGCCTTATGTGAACCTCGGTCAACTTTCCTCCCCTTGCCATGTGCGCTGACTATTTATTTGCAAACTCACGGAGGCCCCGTCTCACTGCATCCCGCTCACTTCTCTCCTCGAAATCCTCCACATCGGCAGCTTTGCTTTGGCAGCAGAGGGCACTGCCCACTTCTTAATTTTTTTCCATGCTCATCCCCTGCCTCATGCTCCTCCAAGGGCTGCAGTTACTCTCTCGGTAAGTGGTGCTGTCTGTCTGCGAGCTCCTGAGAGTTTGATTTGTCTTGGCTCCCAGCTCTGACATGCCTGGGAAGGGCAAGGAAAGGAAATGGGTGGGAGCGCCCATCTAACCACGAACTCGTCCTCCCCCCCACCCCACTCCTTTTCTTTTTCTCCCCATCCCCTTCCCTCCCCCATCCCAACCAGAGGAAGGATCACGCTGCATCGCTTAGGAAGAATTGCTCTGAAAGTTTAGTTTGGAAATATATTTTTTTCTTCCCTTTCCAATGAAACATGCTGTGAGCCTTTCCCACGGGGAGAGTCTCTGACACGCAGAGCGTGTATGTGTGCGTGCCTGCGATGCACGTTTGCTTGCTCAAGTGTGCTTGTGTGTGGGCGTGTAGTAAGTAGTGGTATGCACTTGTGAGCCGGCAGGAACTACACTGCTGCTTCTAAATATCCATGCACTTTGTTTGCTGTTCCTGAAGATTTCACTGCAGTGTGGCCCTTTATGGTTTAAAAATTAATCTCTCTTACTGTCCTTCTCCTGATTTATTTATTTTCTAGACTTGTTAAGTTACAGGCCCATTCTGACAGGTGCTGAGTCCCCCCAAAGATTGCCTAACATGCATTTTGGGTCTGAGGAATGGAGAGACCTCAGGCGTGAGTCTGCCCCTCTGACATGCAGCTAGATCTCGCATTTGCATTGCACAGTGAAGTAGCCTCTCTCCCATTTTATCACACTCCTGTAACAAAAGCAGGTGAATCTTTAATTTGCATTATACTTGTTGGGGAGTTTCTGACACTGTGTTTTGGTGAGCAAGAAAGATGATGGCACGACTGTAGTAGTGCCTCTGAATAGAATCTCTCGCCTTCATATGATGCTGTGGATCAGAGTGGTACCCAGGGATGAGCCACAGCAGTTTCACAGTGAAACAGGGGGCAAAGGAGAGGTTACATAGTAGTGTGAGGGAGCTGTACTTGCTGCACACCTCCAAAAAAAAATAGATCTTCAGGGTTTTGTGCCATCCATACCAGCACTGATAGACTGTACCACTGAAAGTAACCCTCTTGTATTAGTGTTTATATATGTAGGTACTCCCTAACTCTGCTGCTATCAATACCCCATCCTCATCCTCTAAATACAGAAAAGAGTGTACAGAGGTGGGGATGTGGAAGTAGAGAGGGTCCTAACCTCAGTTTTGCTCTGGGCTTCAGGGCCTCCAAGAATCCCTGGATGCAGTCCCTGCCTTTCCCCACACACAAGCAGCATGTATTGATATGTGATTGTGTGGTGCTGCACGTGTGCCCTGCTTGCAGCCACCCACACTAAAGGGCATTGCTTGCTAGGTGTGACTTTGGCCTGGCGATTAGGGAATCACCCTTGTGTTCAGGGCAGCAGGGACCAGCACTTCACACTCTGCCCTTCTTGGTTGCTCTTGCACACTTGGCTGGTGGGATCCTTTTGTAAAGCATGAGCAGTCCCGCAGCAAAGTGCAGTGGATGCCCAGCTAAAGTTGGTCTGCAGAGGAAAAGCAGCTTGTACCCAGTCTGCTGTGTGTTCCCAGCAGGTGATGCTGCTCTTCCCTGTTGGCACTGGGCCTTCACATGATCTGGAGGTAAACACCAGGAGGCCTGTTAAAAAGGGAAAACACTTGATGGCCCCACCTTGCTTTTAAACCTCTGCACAGCCATGGGTTTTTTTACCTTGGCTGTCTGTAAGCATTTGACAGCCAGTGGTAGCATCTGACCTGCTGTCCTCTTTGCTTTGAAGGAACTTCAGCAGACAAGGAAGGCTGGGAAGCAGCTAGGCTCTGATTTTTGCTTTGCCAAAGACTGGCACCCTGAACACATAAAAGGCAAACGATAGGATGAGAAGGGTGGTCCCTGCACTTGCAAGCAGAAATGAGACACATGGGAAGGAAGAAACAAATATGCAAAATAATTTCCCCTGGTTTAGAAAGGGAAACATAGAAAACTAGCAACCTCAAAGCACAGATTGTGGCTTTTGGGAGAAAGAATGTGAACAGTCACTTTCTCATCCTGTTTCTGTCATTCCAAGACTTGTGTGAAAAGGCTGATGTTGAATCCCAGTTAGCCATAAAATAACAACAACAAGTCTGCCCAGTGGCTGCGATTTGCCAGTTGTGAGCTTTCTGCACCTACACCGGGACTCAGAAAGACGGAAGTCTGCAAAACATCCCAGCTAGGAGCACAGAATCCTTGAAAAATGTGATCTCACCCACGGGGACAATCTGATTAAATGAGTGTTACTTATTGTTCCAACACCATGGCAATGTCTCCAGAAGGAATACAAATCACTTAGTGCAATGAGATAGAGCCAGCTGAGCAGGTACCAGGAATGTGGGAGTTGCTTATTAGTCACCCAGGAGTAAGAGCTATTGCTTTTTTTTTTTTCTTAATTATATTTTTATTCGCCTGTACTCATCACCCCCCCAGACACCACCACCACTTTTTATAGTGAAACTAATAAGATAGAGCCTGATCCAGAAAATACTGAGCACATCACGGCGTGTTTCCTTTGGCCGTGTGAACCAGGTGGGACCTTTGTGCTGGCAAATCTCTGTCCTGATCAGATCTCAGGGGGTACAAATCAGCACAGCTCTGCTGAAGTCAGTGAGGGGTTCTCATCCATCACTTGTTTTATTAATATTGCTCTGTCTGCAGGTCCAGGCTCTCCAAGAACACATCTTCTATTTCATTGCCTCTCGTCGAAGGCAACGTGTGAGTGCTGATTTGCCCAGGCTGAGGATCTGATCCAGCTCTTTCACTGGTTTTTTTCCTTCTCTTTCTCCCTCTCTCTTTTTTATAGCAGCGTTGGAATTGCTGTAAGGTTTACAGTGCAGTAATAATCACCTCATTATTATTAATAACCATGGCAACAGAATGGAAATTAATCACACTACTTCTGTTTATCCCCATAGAAACAGAGCCAAAACAAACAAGACTTATCCACAATGCCTATTCCTAGAAATCATACATGCTACATAATAACCAATGAAATGAACCAGCAACCACAAGCTGCCTAGATTATCCAGTAGCACCTATGGAAAGGTCAAGGATATACTGTCAGGTCAGTAATCAGAAGAGATGCTTCCTCAGGTTGAAATTAGTGGGTGACAAATATCTTCAGTAACTTCGCTCATTTTGTTGGTTGGTTTCACTCTTCAGCATTTCTCCTGATGACTGACTGCTGAAAGACATTGACAGCAGTTATCCTGCTCATTAAAAAAAAATAAAATATCTATGGGATATGTAGGTCTAAACTGGTCAGTGATTGGAAGGGACTCTTCAGAGAAATATCAGTTTCTGTGAACTTCTGAAGAAACTCCAGAGACAGCACTTCTTCCCATGTGCCAAGCAATAAAATACCAGTCCAGCAGTGAGGATAGTACTTGGAAAGAGTGCGAACACAATATAAATATTTTTCATTTGTAGTGTCATCATCCTTTTTTGCAGGAGGTAGGAAGGATGTCACTTCTATGCAAAGAAGTGAAACTCCAAGACTTTATTTCACGGGAGAATCTCTATTCAGTTGCACAGCAGTCGTTCGCCATCCCCCCATCCCACCCCAGACCATTACCGCATTTTATTTAGGCTGTCACTGACAGATAATCTAACCCTTGCATCTGCTTTTGCCTACAGCTTAACGATACACACAGGGGACTACTTTACAGGCTTTCAAGTAAAGAATTCACCTCTCAGATGATCCTTCAAAACCAGGGGTTCTGCTGACTCTTATCTGCAGATGCAGCAGTGCAGATTAAAGGTGGTGCAGAAAGATGAGAGAGGCAAAAGATGTAACTGGTGATTAAAACCACAACCCTCTATGGAGCCTTTTTTTTTTTTTTTTTTTAGCAGGATCTGGTCAGACTTAAACCCCTAGAGTACTTGAAATCAGCTGTGTGTTGGAAACCTGTACTACTTTCAGTAAAGAAGCGAAACTCAACTACATGAAGGAGAAACATTTAGTTGCCATGTCTTCCAAAGCCTCAAGAGGTCTTGACGGATCTTCTCACTCTACTATAGACTCTCCTGCAACTCTGAAAAATCATACCATCTACCTCTTCTCTCTATCTCTCACCTAAAAATGGGGTAACAGTCCTCTTATTTTCCTAAATACCACTTATTTTATCTACATAGTACATAAATTTTTGTGGACAGAGGAATTCTTTTGCTGTCTCACTGTACTGTGTATTTGTGCAGATATACTAAATCATATTCAAATGGAAGAATTAAAACTGGAAGTGCTAGAGGAAACAGCCTTGAGAACAATCTGCTTTGAGATTTAACTGACCTTTCAAGCTTACCAAGAAGACAGTATAATTAGCTGGGATGAATCCCATCTGAACTTCCTCCAGCCAGTCCTCCTGAATCCAATTAAACACAACTTTTCCATATTGAAGGACAGCAGAGGAGAGATTGATATTGCTGTTGGGCAATGCAAAGTCACTCAGAAGTGTTTTTTGCTTTTTGTTATATGATCCACTCCCAGAATTATGATTTGTAGTTGAAAAGACACCAGCACTGACAGGGGCAGGTCACTGAAATTACAGATCCTGTGTACTTGGTGTCCCCCAAGACACTATGCAAGCAGGAACATGATAAAAGGAGTCAGTGCTTTTGCAGTTCTCCATCATATAATATTGACATCTTCACCACTGACTATAGAGAAATCCCAGATTTCCTCAGATAGATATGCGGAATGTGGTTTGTTAGGTTATTTGACTAAAAGCTAATCACATTAAATAAAGACTTGTTGAGAACTGGGAGCATATGCTCTGTGACAGCCTGCCCACTGTCTGAACGAGGGTGCAGAGAACCACAGAGCTTGCCTCCCTCTATCAGACCAGGGCAGGCGGAAGCCCCTGTGTCCTGAAATTCTCGCAATCCAGCAACCTCTGACAAAATCCACTGCTTCAACATGGACACCTGATGTGCATGAAGGTATCCCCCCAAGCCTCTGCCTTCTGTTCCAGAAGAGCACGGGCTGCATGAAGGGTGCTCCTGTATCATATCTGCCGACCCCAGATGCCTTCAGGAAATTTCAAATGGCATGAGATACCCACTCCAAGGCAGCTGATTTGCACCTTAAGACAGACAGATATATTTAATCAGATTAATCCGATTTGATGTGTCTACCACCCGCTCATCAACAACAAATGAAGATTACTCCTCTTCTAATGACTTTCCCAAAGAAGAGCTAGTCAAACGTAACTTTGGGAAGCTTAAAGGAAGACTTACTCTCTGAAATCCTCTTCTTTTATGGTCCACAGGAAATCAAGATGAATTACCTAACAAGCCATTCTTGAAAACTGCGTGTCAGTTTTGCCAGTCTGCTTTTGCGTGCAGGAAGGCTAGCAAGTATGTAGGTATACAGTGAGGCATGCAGATGCTTGCTCCATTTAGTTATTTCCAAATGTATTACTGTACCCACAGAAATGTTCTCACAGTGTAGTGTAGCATGCAATATACACAGCACATTGCTTGCTTTTGGGCCTGAATTCTCCCTGCAAATCTCATTAATATCACAGACAACTTTTTCTGTAGTTGAAAGAGGGCTGGCAGGCAGTGCCTGCGTTGTCCCAGCTTCCAGGAAGGAAGATTCAAATAAAACATGATGAGAAACAGTAAGGACAGTAGAGTGCTGTAAGCAGTTGCCCAGAAAGGCTGTAGGAATTCCTTCATTGGAGTCTTTTGGAAAAATCCTAGACAGTCATATGTCAGGAATTGTGTAAGTAGAGTGGTTTCTTTCCCAGAGCCGGAGGCTGGAGTAGATGATCTTATTCTGTCTTCCTCTGCCCATTTTCCTTTCTGCTTGTGCCTCTTTGGCTAGATTTGGCAACTCACTCTGAAAACTGATGTGCATTGGTCTAGTAGTTTATCCATTAAAACAAACTTAGATCCCTAGAACTGATAATAATAGCACTGGTGAGGGCACACCTGGACTGCTGTGCTCTGTTCTAGGCTCCCCAGTACAGCAAAGACATGGGACATACTGGAGCAAGCCCAGCGAAGGGCCGCAAAAATGATTAAGGGACTGTCACATGAAAAAAGTCTGAAAGAGCTGGGAATGTTCAGCCAGGAGCAAGGAAAGTTCAGGAGGATCTTACCAATATGTATAAATACGTGATGGGAGGAGTGAAGAAATAGAGATGATGGAGTTAGATTTTTCTCAGTGGTGCCCAGCGACAGGACAAGAGGCAACGGGCACAAACTCAAACACAAAAGTCCATCTGAACATGAAATATTGTAACTTTTTTTTTTTCCTTCTTTTTACTGAGAAGGTGTTTGAACACTGGACCAGGCTGTCCAAAAGGACTGTGGAGTCTCCATCCTCAGAGATATCAAAGCACAACTGGATATGGCCCTGAGAAACCTGTTGTACTGACCTTGCTCTGAGCAGGGCAATGGGCTAGATGATCTCCAGAGGTGTCTGCCAACCTCAGGAATTCCATAATATTGTGATTGGGTGGTGAGAAATGGTGGCTTGGGCTTTTAAATTAGAGGGAAATCAAAGCAAGAACTTGGGTTCCTAGAAGATCTGTGTTCTGTTTCTTATTTTGTGTTTATGTGTGTTCACTACTCGTCTTACTAAAGCTGGATACACTTACAACAGTACTACAGTTTGCAGGTTCCTGTTACAGTTCCAGTCCCTGTTAACAGGACCACTTTTAAGGTTAAAAAAGTGACATTTAAAAATGTTAACAAAAAATTATTCAGATGCAACTGATATCTGCTACTTACCAGGTAGGATAGCTCGTCTTTGACTTTGTCACTTTAGCAAAAACCTTCCAACAGGTATCTTAGGCACTCATCTGACACTGACTTTGTTTCAAGACATCACAGGATTGTTCTTGTTGGGATTTCACTGCGGCTTATCACTTCCCTTTTTCATAAACAATGATCTTTTATGATTTGCACTTTTTAAACTCAAAAGAAGGCACAGCTCTTCCTTATAAAACTCCATGAGCAATGCTTTGAAATCCATCATCAGACCTGAATGAACTGACAGGTAGGAAGAAGTATAAAAGTTCAAGAAAAAAAGGATTATTTAGCTCTTGAATAATCCAGTATTCTTCAATAGGTGTGTATGAACAGCAAAATGCTGTCTGCTATGGGAAAGTCTTGCCTTACAATTTTTCTGAGCCTGAAATAAATCATAAGGGTTTGTGTCCTGGAAGAAAAAAACATTTGTAGAGCAGTTTAAAAGGTGAATTTGTCAATCAGCTAACCCGAGTTAAATGAGAGTCACAAGCTTTTACATAAAATGGCATGGGGATTATTTTTTTTAATCTGAAGCAGAATCCAGCCCTAATATCCTTCCTGCTACTTAGTGAAGTTACAAAAAAACAATGTATTTCATGATAGTACTGCCAACAGAAAGTAATATTTTATACAAAAGACATCTACCCACAAACTCTGACCTTTAAAATATTATATAAAACTTTTACTAAAAGATACAAACAGTTTTTTGATGTTAGCAGGAACAAAGAAGTAAGGAAAATACTTTTCTTCCTATGAATTGAAGGCAGAGGTTGCTCAGATCCTAGCTCACTTGTGTGGGGAGGATTTGTGATTTCAGACCTTGTAGAGGCATTCAAGGAGTTTGACACAGTATTAGTACAAGAGATGTACACGTGTACATGTCATGATACTGGTATCTTTGAGTTTATCCTGACAAAAGCAGGCAAGTCCTCAAGTTCAATACTTGTTCTTGGAGATCTGATGATGGAAAGATGTTAGAATCACTTTCTGCTGAGATAATGCTGCTGAAGATCCACTGCAAAGTCCCATCTTTCACTCTGTACTGGAAAATTGTCTTCTGAGTGAGTCCTGAGGCTTTTCCTGGCTCTTTATTACCAGCTCAGTGTTTGGACTTCCATGGAAGTCTGAGCAGATAACTGAAAAAGGAAGAAAAGACATGCCTTAGCTTCCATCGTATTTCCTTGTAGGTTTTCTTATGTTCAAATTCTCTCGGCTGTGTCGGACAATGCTGACCCATGATGAGGAATTGTAGTAAATTCTTTGCATTGAAGGGAAGGTTATCCCTATCTGCTGTCTTCATTGTTTCCTTCTTTTGATCATTCCCACAAACATAACAGCGCAGCCAGTTTCTCTGATGCAGACTCTGGCAGATGGGCACTGACCACTTCCAAATCTCAGTCTCCCAGAATCCTGTTGAACTACACCATCTCCTATTCTGACTTACAAGGATATTTTTTTTTTTTTTATTTCATATTTTTAATGACAGTCTGAAAGGACAAATTCTTTTTCTTGTCATTCTGCCTTAGTTTCCCATTCCTGACATTACACCATTTGGCCACACTCCAGATCTTCTTTTCAGTGATCTCCTCTCTGCAGCCAGCCGAGTTGACAAGCCTCCTAGCCGGCCTCGTTGGATCTCCGTTGTTCTAGCCTGCTATTTTTGCTGCATTGTGTGTTAGCTTCTCAAGATCATAAAATTGTTTGCCAAGACGTCGCTTAGCCTAATGACTCACAACACTTTGGTTTTAAAGAGCAGGTAAACCCAAGAGGGGAGTTGCCATCACTGTTCTGTTTTCTGTTTTGTGCTATCTATAGCAACTGAATCTGAGCTCTGAAAATTCTCACGAAGAGCCCCAGACAACATTTCTTAACCAGTATGAAGGCAGTTAACAGATTTCATGGAAAGGCCATGATTGTTTCAGTTGTGTGCGATATCACAAAGATAAACCAGGCAAATTACTGCATCATCCTCACCCTAAAAAGATAGATGGAGAGAAAGCAAGTCATTCTAGAAAGAAAGGAGGATGTTCTAACCATGGCTGTTTGGGAATAAGCTTCTTGTATGCTCTCAGTCACATAGACCCATGTTTTGAAAGGTGGAAGGCATCTACCTGAATGTCAACTGAAATTTGCAGTTAAGTTGCCTCGGGCAAAAGTTGGAAATGATAGTGCCTGAGTCCATAGATAGAACAGAACACATCCTTTAAAGATAAAGGAATAAAGGAACGCAGCATTTCCTTCCTGTACTTGAGAATGCAATATTACAGGGGTTATCGGCACTGTCTGGTTAGACGGGTACAGTCCTGTCAGCCATAAAGCAGGAGCTGAATGATAGATAAAGCTGACTTATACAGATGTGAATCAGAAAGTACTCAGCTCAATACAATTACTCTTGGTCTTCTTCATATAAGGTTACGAACGGCCTGCCATTCGCACAGGTAGCCATGGATGAACCTGTCAGAAGATCTGCAGCTTTGGTTTAGCAATGCAACCTGGTTTTGTCCTGCAATGAAGCCCAGAGGCTCAACTTAAAATCAAGGCTTTGCTGTGCCCCAAGATGCCCTTTTGCTAGGGAAGAGGAAATGTATGTCCCCAAAAGCTTGCAGTCTCCTGAGACAGACAGTGAAATATGGCTATGTCCATGCCATGGGTAGGATGAACCTAGGCCCAGGGAAAGCATGACATGCCCTAGACCACAGAGGGTGTCTAAACTAAAAAAATTGAAGCCAGCCTGTTGAACCTCCCCCAAGTTCAGTCCATGGACCAGGAGGCAATTCTTCTTTTTATCTCACTTATGTCAGCTGTGTACTAGAATAACGCCAGTGGCTCCACTGGCATGACTCTGGATTTACATTGGTGTAACTGAGGGCAGAAACTGGTGCTCTTGACTCTTCCACCTTTGCCCAGCTCTCTAGCTTATTTGCTAAGTCAGTATCTCCCCTGTCCAAGTCTGCAGTGATATGATGTATCTGCTTTCAGGGAGTTCCCTGTTTCCTCTGTTACCCTTGTGTGTGCGTATGTGTTATTGAGTGGATTTTCCACTTTCTTGAAGTTCCTTAACACCTATTAATCACTGTGTCACAGGATGGGAATTGTTTTACTTAGTGCAACCATTCCCCATCGCATGAAGTTCAACTCTTTCCGTACTTTCACCTGTGTGTTCCTCTGTAAATAACCAACTTGGAGGCAGGGATGCTGCTGCCCTAGCTGGGCTGAGCAGCCCTCACCTTCTGAATTATTCTGTTAGCAGAGTGACCTGCAAAAGTAGTGCAAGACCCAGCTGAAATTGTCTTCTCCTATTTTGCCATTTGCACCTGACTACTTGCTGCTAGAGCCTCTCTGTTACCCAAATATTGCATAGCTCTTTGAAAAATACCCAGATATGTTGTCTTGGAAGTTATCTTGAAGTGCAAAGGGTAATGCCCATTATCACTGCGTGGCCACTAAATTGTTCAGCAGAGGGATATAAGAAGCATCTTTCTTATATGTGAATGAAGTGTAGTGTGAAAAGGGCAAATTATCTGTAAGGCAGCAACAAGCTCATGTTTAAGGGGGTTATTTTAATTTTTCTTTTCTTTCTTCTAAATATTTTTTCCAGAATTATGCCAGAATGAAACAAGGCATTTGTTCTCTGACTATTGCTTTGAAATAATAATAATTAAAAACCCTGTCCAAAATAACAATATTACCTATATAATTTGTTTTTCTAACACTGTCCAGATCTCTGCTGTTATGTCCAGCCCCGTGGTACAGACGCGTATGAGAGGGTGAAGAGGAGATGTGAGAATAAGCACAAAGACAAGCCTCTCAGCGCATGTTTGAGTGCTGAGTGGGTTCTGGAAAGGGCAGTTCTGGAGTTCCCCGTAGGCACAGATTCACATTTAAATGGCAGACTTAACGTCCTCTCTTATTTTACCTGTCATTTTCTACTTGTGCTGCTATCTCCTTCACTGCCACTATGCTAAATCACACCAGGAGAAAATGGAAGCGGATAATGCAGTGGATTCCTCTGCAGGCTGTCTTTGTATAGACTAGCTGAACAGTAAACCAGAGTAATGCCATTTTTATGGCCCTGTGGCAGCACTGAGGATGTTGAAAAGGTATGTTTCTAGTTGCAGTTGCAGTGTGTGTTTTTTCCTTTTTGTTTGTTCCTTTTTGTCATTATTTTTTCTTCAGTGCTCTGGGAAAAGACAGAGAGTGGGGTGAGGTTTTCTGGTACTTTTTTATGGGATTCTAGAAGCCCATAGTGTTAAAAGTATTAAAGAAATGATAAATAAGGTGGTGGGTCACCTGATGGGGTT
The DNA here is from genome assembly GCA_035590275.1 of Ibycter americanus. Taxonomy (NCBI): domain Eukaryota; kingdom Metazoa; phylum Chordata; class Aves; order Falconiformes; family Falconidae; genus Ibycter; species Ibycter americanus. The sequence continues at coordinate 52,262,031 of JAVJGI010000050.1, forward strand.
ACAGTAAGACCCTTGTTGCCTTTTACCAACCGTCCCCTCCTGCCCCTGTGATTATCAGATGATCAGCTGGAGGGGTGCACTGGAATCACATCCTTTCCCCATTGCATCCTGACGTTTGTTCCTCATGTTCCGTTCTACCACTTGCTCCACAGCATCAGTGGTACCTTTGCTAAAGCCAACAGTCAACCCCAGGACATGCTGCACAACCTGCTTGTTTCTGACTATGTGGCTGTTTCGTGGACTGTATAAAGACAAAGCAGCTGCGGATAGGTGGTGGTGCCCAACCCTGGGCTTGATCAGAGGTGTGGCATCTTGAAGAAACCAACAAACACTCTTGCTGTTGGTAAAGTCTAAACGATCACCCTTGACTTCTCCACAGGGGGCGAAACTGCTTGCCATGCTGGAGGTATAGACATTCCCGTTTCAACTCAGCTCAGGTGACAAACTTATTAATATTAGAAACAGCCTGTTTGATCCAGTGGTAGCATTTTGTGTGAATGTGATGGAATTGTTTTCCAGAATGCAGTTAATTCAAGAAAGAATCAGGGTTGGGATTAGCCAGGATTGTGTCATCTGGGGAAAGGTACCGCTGAATGGGATTAATTTCTCCCAATATTAGCAAGATGAAAGCAGTGCATCACATCAAGGGTAGTTTGGGAGACTCTCCTCATAATCCATGGTGAGAAATAAATGAGATTAATACACCCTGGGAAAGTCAGTGATGGGTCCTGTCACATTTGCCTCTCTGGTTCAAGTCAGCGTTAGTTTAATACCAGCCAGAAGTACTGTTCAGGTTGAGTAGCAAAGTTCAGTGTGACCATGGGGATGGAAGGATCTTGGAAGGGGGTGGAAAGGGACTGCCAGGTTTCAACTACGCATTGTCAGCAAAGAAGGCCAGAACGTAGCACTTGGCAGATGAATGCCATCTGATTCCTGATCTATCCTCCAAATAATGTCTGAGACACACTGTCCAGAAAAAAACTTGTTCCTTTATGCCCCTGAAGTTCTGGAGGAAACCCTGGTCTCCTTGGTTGCGGTACCAGCTTGTCTCAAACTGCTTATGCTCAGTGCCAAGCAAGTCAAACCTTGAACAAACAGAACCATCTGTGCCCAACGTGAGGGCGAGGGAGATTTTCCTGCCTGGCTCTGTGCTCAGTCTTTTGATTTGTGGATGAATGTGAAGTCAATTCCTATCACCATGCTTTTTAATTAGCATTTTTTTCCCCAAACTGGTGATAATAAAGCAGGGTCTCATCATGTCAGGTGCTGTTCAAACACACAGTAAGACAGTTCTTCTCCTTAGGCTTTCTGTAATAGATCTTAGCTATGCAGAGGCTTACAGACTGGCCTGTTCTGCCCTGGAAAATATGGAAATATAATTAGTAGGCCACATTTTCTCTACAATTAAAATAATCTAATTAAATGTCAGTGATTTCTGTTTCAATAAATATAGGGGTTGAATTGCATAAATGTCTCATTCCGATGCTGCTAAAACAGAAATGTTCATATTTTCATCTCAAAAGATTATATTTTAACAGTACATTTTAAATTAAAAAAACCCTATCATTTATAATTAAAACAACATTACCATTGTCTCAAACCAGATAAGAATTTTCCATTCATTAAAGATATTTTGAAATCCTTGTCATGATTCAGTGAAGGAAATACTTTTGTATCTCATTCTCTTTAAATGCAAAAACCAAAGGTTCTCTTCTCCCTTTTATTCTCGAATATGCTGAATTTCCTCAGAATATTTCAGCACAGGTAGCTCTAATGATTAGTTAATTTAATTAAGGTTATTATCTCTACTGAAAAATCTTTTCTCACTTACAAATCCTTGCATCTAGCTGTCTCATTCTAGCTGTCTTTCTACCAACATAATATAGTAAGGGGGCAAGGTACAGTGAATCTTAGAAGTGCCAGCATTTCACTTTATATTATCTTCTGATTACATTGTTATCAATTAAAACAATTTTGAGTGAACACATAACCCCAAACTCAACATCTCTGAAATTTCTCAACAAATTTATTTAAGTCCTTTTCTTGCTTGTGTCTGGAATATAGTCAAATCTTGCTTTGCTGTTGTTTTCAGGGACTGGTGCCACCAGAAAAACCGTGTGCGGTTCTGGCTCGCTGTGTTCGCTGGTGGGAAGGATGCACTGAAAGGTGAGTAGGGAAAACTAAGGGATGGTGAGTCTTTCATGTAACAGGAAAGTAAATCAGACAACATGGCTTTTTAGCCCTCCCCAACAAAATATGGGAAGAGAGATTTGTTCTGTAGTGATGCAGCTGGGGAACAAACTGAAAATAGGGGAGGGCTACCCGTGCAGATGGCCAGTCACTGTGTGAGAGCAAAAGGGCACAAACTGAGCATGCGCGGCTGGGCTGGAAACTAGACAGCTGGTAGCTTTCAGTAGGGTAAATAGAAAATTGACATCATGAGACTGACAAGGAAAAGTGGGCAGAAGAGCAGTGGATTAGGGGGTGTATCTGGAGGGGCCGAGTGAGGCTACAGGTTGGCCGTTTGGAAGCTACCAACAAATTGGGTGGAATAAGGACAGACTCTGTTGTGGCTGGGGATTGTGTATGGGAACAGAGGTCACCCCAGGCATCACTCTATCTTTCTTAGGTAGCTCAGGTGGCTTTCCAAAATCTTAGAGGGAGAGGAAGGTAAAAGGGACCTGCCCATTTCCATTGCTGTTGAGAACACTGCTTGCTCAGCTTGTATAACAGCTGTCAAACATCCTCCAGACTGGAGGCTCCTGGACTTTCTGAAGACTAGTCTTTGGTGGCTGCACCTAGTGTACAGACTTCAACCGACTGCTCTGTTAGTTAAGGCGGGGAAAACCTGCTAGACCCCCAAGGGCAGTCTTGACATGTTACAGCATTAATGGTTTTGCTCTTCAGGTTCGGTTTCCTCTGATGATATTCCATGTCTTGTCTTCAACTTTCGTCAGCTGCAAACAATCACAGCGTTGCTGCAGGATCAAGGAAAAGAGTTAAAATATTCTGGGAGACATTCCAAATGGATATGAAAGGCTGGAGGATAGGAAGGATTACAGGATTGTAATTCTGCAGGCCATGGGCAAATTTAGCTGGGCACATGCTGCAAGAAACTGCAAACTTTTATGTAGTGATTGAAGTGACTCAAGGAGGGATAGATTTTATTCCCTTTCCTTTTTTCAGCTTGTTCTTCCTCTGCAAATAGTTCAGGGAATGCTTCAAAGGGTGAAGTGTATTACAGCTTTATTTATTTATCCACTTCATTTATATTTTTCAATACACAAACCTTTTCTCCTTTACAAACAGAAAGGAAAAACTCTGGGTTTGTTTTGCTGGTTTTTGTTTGTTTGTTTGTTTTTTTTAATTTTATTTTATATATTTCTGGATTTTTCTACATAAGTAAACTAATAAAAAATGAAGAAAATATTTTGGTAAAAATTTACAAAATTGGTTCCTGTTGATTGAAAGCAAGATATTAATATCTCCAAATACATTTTGAAGAATCCAAAGTTTCCTCATTGCTTCAGTGTTTATTACACAATGAAATCTGCAAGACTAAAAAGAAAAACCATGTGACATTTTGAAGAAAATATTTTATGATTATTTTCAAAATATTTGCATTTTCTACAAGTTCTGCAAAGTTTGTGTCCCAAATCTGATTCTTGGTATTCTAAACTCTTACATTCAAAAATTACAAACAAGAATGTTGATGGAAAATCGGTATATTGTAAATGGTTTCTGGAAAGTATTTCAGAAAGTAGAACATGTCACTAGCTTTGAATTTTTTCACCAGAAAATCAAACCTACTCATGCAACTAGAACATAGCTTTTTCAGATGCAATTAAAATGCACATTTCTACAGCAAACTGGTACTTGACAGACCACATCCTCACTGACCGCAATGGGAAGTGGGACACCCAGCTGACAAGACAGTGAAATCTGTGATGTGAATTCCTCTCCTGTTGTGTGCTTGAGAAAAGACAGCTTGAGTATTGGCTGTTGTCATCGAAATGTAAAGCAAAAGTATCTCCACTGATACTGTACAACTGGGGTTAAGTGGAAAGCAAATAAAAACCTACACAGCAGAAGTACTCAAGGCACTAATTTTGCAAAGACTGTGGGACTCAGCAGAACATAATGAGTCTTCTTTAAATCAGTCTAATTCAAATCTATAGAAAATAGCAATCCCTATGCCAAAATGTGTTAGATAAGGAGCAATGAGCAAATGCAAAATGTAAGGAAGCTCAGGTGATCAGAGGCTACACTAGTCAACACGATGCAAGAGGAATTTCAGAAAGCCAGATGTCTAAGCATTTTCAAAGTCTTATAGGCATCTTGTAGATTCAGGAGAGCTAAAGCAGGAATAGGTAGAGGGTAGTATAATGACTATATGAAAATTCTGGTGGATTTTTCTTCCTTCTCTGAGGTTTATTATGACAGAAACCATGGTTACTAGACCTTTTAGCAAAGCGTCATAGCAATTCATTAAGCTTGGGGAAGACTTAAGATGCTCTGGAAAAATTCTGCCTAAATAATGGAGCGTGGACAAGAATAACCTAAGAAGTCATCTCTTGTTTCTCCTGCGTCAACATCAAAATGGGATTTTTCAGACCACCTACTACGATGGCTAAGACGGCACCACAGTTCAAGGGTGTATTAAGTAATTCAGATCTTCTGCCACCCCGTGCTACGTGTAATGCCGTCAGTGAAGGGGAACGGAGGCTGTACAAAGGCTCCCTGTTACATGTCCCTGCGTTGGTGTCCATCCATGTAAAACACCACAGTAGGTCATCTAAAACATGGCCCTCCATTTTTGCGGGGATCCTGTTGAGTTATTAGAGGATAAAAGCGATTCCTAGAGGTATTTATGAGAATTTTCTGGATCCAGAGTGGAGAAGAAACCACACAATTTGCCATTCAAGTGTAGTTTCCCTTGATTGGATAAGATTAGAATAGCCTGCAAATTCACTATGTCCCAAAGAATAATACAATATTCTGTTAAAAGGATCAATGGAATTCTTATATTTATTTTGTCAACTAAAATTGAAGGCAAAGATATTTCATTTTGCTAATTGTTAACACTCTTGCAATGTTTGCCAGATGTGGCCTTTAAGTGAAGAAGTGGAAAATTTTCTTTAAAAAATTAGACTGCCGTTGTCCAATGTTTTGCAGAGCCGGCTGCTCTGTTCCCGCTTCTGTTTAGTTTGGATCTTCCTTCTCAGACCTGTGTTTCTTCATCAGGTGCTTCCCAGTGTCCTTACCACTGATGGTATAGTCACTGAACATGCAGAAGTTCAACCTGAAAGCTTGGCCAAAGAGGACCTTGTGAGTCAGTTCGGGGAAGTCGGAACTAAGAGTTGCTATATTCTCCTTCCAGTGCTAATCCCGTGTCCTAAATGAAACCGGTTATCCAATCACTTTCTAATATAGATGTCTTATGGAAAGAAACAGCCTCTTTACTTTGACAACTAGACAAGCAGCCTGCTTTCCATATTGCAGAGGAGGTACAACTGCCTCTGAACTCCCAGGTATGGATTATTAGTCTCCATAAATCTCTCTTGTTTCACAAAACAAAACTACCAAATTTGATTTAGATAAAGAAAGAGAAGTGCAATGATTGAAAATGACCTTTCACTTGAAAAGGGACAGACCAACCGTAGAAAAATTTGGCTCTAGAGAGTCGTCAGGCACTGGACTCCGAATGACCTGTGCAAACAGAAAAAGGGTTGATGCTCAGCTGGAGTAAATCAGCACAGCTTCGGCAGGACTGCCTTAATTTACACCAGCTAAAGAATTATCCCAGGCCTTCATTAACGGTCCCTGAGCTAACCCAGTTGACCAGACAGAAAAACCACAGACACATCTGTTTCCTGCCCTCCATCCTCCAGCTACCACACCCACTCCTATCTGCAGTGTGCTCGTGGTATGACTCACTCGAAATACAGAGCACGACTTGCTCTGTGCCTGCTAGACTTCAAATTAAGAAGCAAGAGGTAAATTGTTTTGAGGGGTCCCTGGTGGACTTCTGGGTGGAGAACTGAAGTTCCTTATACATGTGTATATATATATATAATTTTTTTTTTCACAGTTGAAAGATGATATTACAGGAATAATGGAAAAAAGTTGTTTATTAGTTTTGCATATTTTACATTTCTAAATAGCGTCAAGGGCACTAGTAGTAGGGGAGGACTACCTTTTGATGTGGCATAAGTAATAATAAAAAGTATGAATAGTGCCAGATATGTTAGCTACAAATCGGTCAAGGGGAGTAGATCCTGGCTTTTGCCTGCATTTCCATAGTCCTTTTGCATTGTCACAGAACAAACAAAGGAAACATCCATCAGACCATTTGAGATGTCAAACCCATCGGAAAACCTACAGCTCTCTTGCCTAGACTTTTGAACCTGACCTTTTTATTTTTCACTTGGCTGGATACGTTGTATTTGGCAGCCTCCAGAGCACGCACTGCTCCTGCCCCAGTCCCCATACAATTAACATTCAGGAACAACCAGAGGAAAAAGGAGAAGAATTGAATAAATTAGACCACACCCATGGTTTTGAGGCCCAATGTCATGATGCTTGCCAGGGCAGAGAAATGGTGTTGGGAGGGCCAGTATTTTCCTAAGTGCCAAGAAAAAATATCAAGGCAATAGACCCATATAAGCAGGATCAGTTACGCATCAGGGAAACTTCTCAGCTAATGGAAATTTGGAGATTCCCCCAGTCCTGGATGATCAATCTCACCCTATAGACAACGCTAAATCTGCAAGCTGTCATGTGAGGGATTGCCTATCCATTGAAAGTACTTCTCACGACATGAATGAGTTGCTCTGGAGAACTGAAATCGCTTGTTTTACAGTAAGCTCTGACTGAAGTTATTTCCACAGTTCAGGCACATGAAACATCCCTGCCTGATACAGAGCAGCGTGCAATCTCATCACAAACCAGCAGCAGCTATGTTAACACTTGCTCTCATTTCACAGCAACTCCGGCAGGTCCTGACCTAGGTATGCCCCTTTCCTAATTTTCATCCAGCAAAGGAAAACACTTCCTCTTTTCTCATGGCTTCTGGCATCATTATCTCTCTTTCCTACTCTACAAACCTCATATTACATTACCACCAGCCTTTTATATTCTGAGGCAAAAAACTCCTTTTGTACTCATTAGGTTTTTTACAATCTCCTTGAATGATTGAGAAGAAATTTAATAACCTTCCTGTACTACATGAAGATGGAAGAAGAATGGATTGACTTGAGGCTAAGGAAGAGACACGGTTATAGTTCTATCAAGGAGTGGCTTCTGATCTGGACCATGTGCATGTGTTCACAGCATGCACAGACATCTCACGCAGCCTAAAAACAGACTCCAGCTTTGTGCCTTACGCTCTGGATTACTCTTGCATTACCTACCGTGACATGTGGGCAGTGCAGTTCATTCATCCCTGATGCTGGACGTGAGCGTACCAAACCAGGTGTATGGAACAAACGGTGACTCCTGGATAGACTGACTCTGAAATCAGCCCATCTAGCTGTAGGAAGGAGACCATAGCAGTAACTAGTATCACAGACTTCAAGCACAGAGAAAGCAGATCGAGACGCAAGCAGCTTCTGTTCCAGTCATAGCTCCTCTGTTTGCCAGGCTGTACCATGCAGGATGTCATGTAGGGTACATCTTGAAGCTGATTAATGTATAACCATCCCACTAGATGCATGGTCTGCTCCACACATATGGATAAACCTTCCATAATACACCCTAAACTCCTAAAACTGGGAAGTCTAACTCATACCTATATTTTCTCTTTTTACAGCTCATCATTGCTTGTCCATCCATCCTATGCATTTCTTTCACGCTTCCACTTCCTGACTGCAATAGAGCTTCGTGGTCCGTTACCTTGAACACATCTATTTCTCAAAAATGTGACAGAAGGGTTAGGATATAGCTTCACTGGAGTCTATCACATAGACTCCATATTCATTTTCTTCACAGCTTTGAACAAATAATTCAACTTTCATATTTCCCTTCCCAGTATGGCAGTGACATTACTATGTGTCTTATGTACATCACAAGAATGAGGCTAAGATCAGCTGGAGGATGCTGAAGATGTCTGGTCATTGTAATTATAGTTCTGGTGTCAGAGAAATTTTATCTGGGTTTAGATGACACATATCATGGGAGTTTTTTTGGTCACCGCCTCTCCTTTTCCTTTCTGCTATCTCAGGAGTATAAAGGTCTTCTATTTTGGCCAGAAGCTAAAGAACATTTATGATCTATGTAGCAATGTTCAGGGAAGGAAGCAGTGTTATTTTTTCACTTTTAGTTCCAGTCCTTGGAGAGGTCCCAGGTTCTGTACCTGCCCAGCCATTAAAGGTTTAACTAACCACATTACAGCAGCCTTCCTTCCTGATGAGACCTCCTTACTCACTTGTAATGTCCTGCTCTTACACCCTTTACTCCCTTAGGTAACACTGCTGAAACTGCATAAATGAGGCTGAGGCTGGGGACTGCTGGGCAAGTTGAGCTCTGGAGTTTGTTTTTGGACAAATGGGACATTTGAAGAGGAGCGTTTCATGGGAATGAGACAAACATTTAGAGAGAGTCTCCCCTGCGTAACTTAAAACATTGAGCTATTTAATTTTTCACGCACAGTGACATTTAAACTATCACAGTGTGGTAACACTTGCTAATTATTTCTACTTGTTAAAGGCATTCAAAAAGAATTTTGTTTCCACTTTCTGTACAGTGAATGATATTGGAAAGATCCAACTCCTCATCTTGTCTTTAAGCCCAACTTGGATGCCTCTCTTTAAAATTTCTACACTTCTTTTTACCTTCTACACACACACACATAAACACACACACCCCCACACACACGCCCCTTCTCTCCTGTGAGATGTTAATTTTCACCCAAACTTTTCCCACTGCTCTGCTTAGATTCCTCTCTCACCTGGAGAGCGATGTGTCATTTAGTTAAGGCTGGACAAGTCAATATCTGGTTCAATGTGCAAATGCAAAGTATCTTGATGACTTCAGTGATTCTTCAGCAAGATCTTCAGCAGAATTTAGTTAAGAAGGGTAGACTAGAAGTCTGGCTGATTTCTGCTGTCCCTGCATTGTCTCTGTGGATGTTGTTCCCAATGCATCAAATTTTGAGAAGCTTTTGCTCTCAGGTAGCTGGAAAATAGCAAGGAAAACAGATCCTCTTTTCCTGGCTTTGCTCTTGCGTCCATGCAGCATCTAGGAAACACCTTTTTTGGAAGTGACTGTGACTTAAGTGGTGTCTGAACTTTCTATTTGGCCTTTCAACCCAATGAAAATCAACTATTTTTAGAGAACAGCTTTGCTCAAATATATACAAGTCTCAGAAATCTATCAGCTTGACTCCCAGTATAGACAGGCATTATAGTGAGAGGCTGACTGACACAAACTATTGCTTCCATAATAATCTCCTATATCATAATATTTTGTAGTCCATGGTTGGCCAACCCAGATAACTCCTAGTCAGGGTGAAGTTTTGCAAGGCCTTTTTTATTTGGTGGCAATCATAGTTTAAACATCCTCTCCTGCTTTCTTCTATCCTGCCCTCAAGTCATCTCCAGAGCTCTTCCTGCACTACATTTTTCATGACCAGGCAGTGAACCCAAACAAGGAACTGATCCAATGGAAAAAAATAAATTGTGATTTTTAAAATTTTTTTTTTTTCCTCTGGATTCTTTTTCAGCTGGATCAGTTCCTTGGTCAGGTTCAATGAGTGGCCACACAAACATTTGTGCAGACAAAGCGTGTGTGTCAGAGGGGGACAAGATGAGGTTATGGATACAGGGTGCAGAAATGCAGATATTTGGCCCACCAGTCAAAAGCAGTAACACAAATCTTGTAACCACAGTCTCCCTTACTTATCTGGGTAGCTCTCACATGAATGACTGAAGAACTGGAAGGTTTCAAAGCTATGCTGAAGTCCTGGACTCAGAAAGACAGCGCCTACAATGAATGCACGCATATACGCACACCGGCACAAACGCACAGTGTGATCCTTTGTTTCCACTGAAATAATACAGTGCAGAAATGATGAATATTTCCTTATCTTGGCTGCCTTCCTGCAGCTAAGGAAAAATTGGCTGGTACAGAAGGCAACACCCAGGAAAACATTTAGTGTATAGCCTGGTTATTCACTCCTAGCTGTACTACATGTTTGTTGAGATCAGTAAGGTTTTCTCCAAAGGTAGAAAATAAGAGAATGAAGTCCAAATAAAAGAAAAAGGAAAAAACATAGTTTATTTTCCCCCACTCTTTTGGAGCAGAAAAAAAACAAACAAGCAAAAGTCATCGTGCTGCATCTACCAAAAGAAAAGCAAAGAATTGAACAATAAGTTCTTTCTCTTTCCCTATATATTTTGTGAGCCAGTGCTAGGGATGAGGGAGCAGCCACTTAACATTGAGTGGGAAGGGAGGAAAAAAAAATATCAGCCTAATAAAAGCCAGTGGGGTTAGATAAATTACTGAAAAAAGGGAGAGGCAATTGCTGTCCATCTGAACGCCCACATGCAATACCGTATAAGTGAAAATCAGCCCCAGGAGTAATTTATGGTTACTTTTTCAAATACGTATCCAGGTCCAGAAGAACCCATGTACTAGAAAGTTAATCAATAACAAGCAAATTCCCACAAAAATACTGTGGCAGAGATGGAAAGAAATGGATTGGGAATTAAAATCCTCTGCAGTAGACAGGCCAGACGTTGGCAAGCACTGTTGTTCTCTGTTGGCATTTCAAGCAAGCAGGAGGTCCCATTACAAAGATGTTCCCATGGCTACATATACGACCTCAGTCAGCACCGTTTCTGCTTATCATTATGCAGTTGCCAAAGATTCACTTGGCAGGGAAAACTGGCACGTTCACCATATAGTTACCCATGGGTCTGAGTCTCTTGGTGAACTATATACATTCTTTACAATAAAGATCGCTTCAGGACACCACCTCTGCTACAGCTCCAGATCTTCCCATAAAAGCAGGTTCCAAGCAAATTTGATGCTGTAGCCCAAAGTCTCGTTCATGTGTTTTAGGTGTATTCAGCCTGAGCAGACCCAAGTGCTCAGTAACTGAGTCCACTACCATGTACCCAGAGCCTGGCTCTTCCTAAGTATAGTGCAAACCTTGTATCTTAGACAAGTCCCTCCTAATCTCCTACCTAATTCTGGTAGTTAGATTAGGAAGTCAGCTACTCTAGGCCATCTGCAAGGAATGGAGAGAGGCAGGTCTCTCTAGTTCACATCCAACAGGGACATGAGTCACCATCATCAGGTCTCTATCGTCTCCATTGACAATACAGGATTAACTCCATTGCCTAAATGGAGATGTTGAACTGCCTGAGATGCAGTAATCTTACCATTCCCAGCATCCAGCAGCTGACCAGAGCAGCTGGATCTCTTACAAGTCTGTACCACAGTCATGGGGTTCACCTCTTTTAAAGCCACTGTTCATCCTGCTCTTTTGAAATATAAATGTGATTCTGTCATCCTTAGTGGACATCTCTCTGTATGCTGCATGAGATGTGGCAGTACAGAAGCTGGATTTGCTAATACAACCTTCTGGTCCATGTAAACACATTGTGTGCCTCCCTGTGCCTCGTCTGATCCAGATACAAGTTTTCTACAACTCTTGATAGTGATTTTGAGCTCTAGACACGCAAGCCCAAGCTTTAATTCTGACTTGCTGATTTATTTGAAAGCCCATATGCTGTTAATTATCTTCTCCATGTTCCTTGTTCACATTTTGTCTAGGTTAGTAAGGAAGATTTTCTCTTCTGAGTCTGTCATTCCAGTGCTTTTGGCAGCACTAAGATCATTTTAAAATTTTTGATAACAGTCATGCTTTGTGGGAGTCAATAAGTTTTATCAACCATTACGTCAGTAAGGCTTGCAGACAGTAAATGGGCTTTTTGGGAACCACGGCAAAGGAGGATTTTATAATACATGGACAACTCGTAAACAGCATAGGTATCAAGCTAAAAACCAGAAATATGCAGGAGAGACACACATTAGGACTGCCTCACATCAGATACTGATTTTGTTCCTATCTCTGACATTTCCATGCAGCTGGTTGAATAATGGTACTTCACTGAAAGTTCCCTACTTTCACATAAATATCATTGATACTCATGATTTAACAGTGCAAGATCTCAAACAATTTATGCATGGTCCAGATGCAGGATGCAGTGTTTGTCCCATGGACAAAATGGAAAACGTGGCGGAGGATCCCCAAAATTTTAATGTTGCAAGCTTTGATAGTGGGATTAGAGTACAGCTGGAGTGCAAGGGATCATAGAACCCCAGAATGGTTTGGGTTGGAAGGGATCTAAAAGACCACCCAGTCCAGCCCCTGCCACGGGCAGAGACACCTTCCACCAACCCAGGTGGCTCCAAGCCCCATCCAGCCTGGCCTTGGGCACTGCCAGGGATGGGGCACCCACAGCTGCTCTGGGCAGCCTGTGCCGGCGCCTCGCCGCCCTCACGGGGAAGGATTTCTTCCCAATATCTGATCTAAATCTGCCCTCTCTCAGTTTAAAACCATTACCCCTTACCCTACTGCTGTAGACCTTACTAGTCTGTCCCCATCCTTCCTACAAACCCCCTTCAAGTACTGAAAGGATGAAATGGGAACCTCCAGACGAATGAGGGACAGCTTTCTTCTGGGACTTGGAAATGAGGAAGGGGGTAAGGGGGAAGGGTTGGGTTTATACCCCCCCCCAAGAGAGGGCACCAGGAGCTCTTTACAGCTATTGCAAAAAGAAGTTGAAGTCCGGTCAGCTCTTTTCAGCAACACTTAAACCTCTCTTGAGACCCAAATAAATATATCAAAGAAATCCAGAGCAAGTCATTTACTTCAAATGCTGTGTTTGCCATGTCTTTCCCATTCCCTTCAGCTCAGGGTTAGCCAGAAGCTGTGGCAGCCCTGGCCCGGGACGGGAGCAGGGCGCAGCAGGCAGCAGCCTGATTTCCTCCCCGCGCTGCTCCCGCAGCCCTGGCACTGGGGGACAGACCTATTGCGTTTCACAAAAAGAACAGAGAAGCTATAAATCCTGACATGCTATATTTATTGAAAAATGAAGGTAGTAAGGCTAATCCAGATAATGAGCTGTATGTTTCTCTGCTTCAGAAAACCTCTTAGCTAGCGGAAATAAATCCACCTGAAACTTAGCAGCAGACTGACTTCTTTTAGTTCTTTTTTTTATTTTTTTTTTAACCTTCTTTTCCTCCTCATCAAAAAACTGCCTCCTCATATATTGGAGGATTTGTCAATGTGGGCATGAGACAGGGGTCTGAACAGGTTAAAGGTATCGTGGCCACTGGAGTGCCTCAGTGTTCTGGGTGCAAACAGAAATAGATACAGGGCTGTACATCTGAAGAAGTCACCCAGATTCCCTTAATAGTCAGTGGAGATCTGGGCAACTTGGTTGTGGGAGATAGCAGCACAATATTCCCTCACCCTAATCCAATATTTACAATAAAGGCAGGTACATTGCACTATGAATGTACCATTTTCTTTCCAGTACCAATAAAGAAGCTTTAAAACCGGTTCAGCTGCTGTTCTCTATTCTGTAAACATTAAAATTGAGGGCAGGTGATGAATTACTTTTCTGAATTTGGTGCATCACAAGATCATAGCATGTGAATAAATCACCCTGATGGGCTAAGTCCTGCTTTTTCTACCATAAACATGTATATTGTGTTACACCACGCAAAAACATATGGGTAACTGTTGGGCTAAATGTCTCAAGAATTTATTGTAAGTGACTATAAGGTCCTGCTTAAAGCTATCCTAAATAAAGATATTTTCTTTTTTCCTCAGGATTGTGATCTCTTGTCACATTATCCAGCTGCTTTACCCTGCTCTGGCCCTCGGACCAGTTTCAGTCCCTAATATCTAGCTGGCCTGTAGCTATCTCCAGGCATTACTTTCATCTGCCTCTTGCATGAAATTTTGGTAACTAAAAGTACTTTCAGAAATCCTGACAATTATGTTACAGTTACTTTTACTCCCAACAGAGAAGTTTTAGCTCCAGCTGAACCCTTGTGTCTTCTGAAAAAATCTTATAGCAGGTACCATAAATTAAAACCAGTGTTGTCAAATTGGATCCTCAGGAAAGGATGCTAAATCTTCATCTGCTATGAATATCATCAGTTGTTTTCCAAGCAAGCTGAATGGTTCTGAGTCAAGTGCTCATGGCTTTGGAAAATCAGAAATCTTACAAAATTATGGTGATTTTATGACCATGAACTGCCAAGACGACTGTGTCATCTGGCCTTCCTTGTAGAGTTGTGCATAGTTTATAAAATTATTTAAATGACATGATTGGATACAATAGCAGAAGATGAATCAGCTAAGATATTCCTTCTTATTTCTGCTAACTTGAGAAAGGATTTAATTGACTGCTTGCTCCAATCCATAACTTTTGTTTGGGTTATAACAACCTCTTAGGACCCTAAAATACAATTTAATAACCATAAAACATGGGAATTCTCTATATTTTGACACATACTTTTCCTTTTTCTTCTTCCATCTGCAGGTACCTATTGATGACTTTAAAATCAACTCTTCTTGTTCAGCTGTTGAGTTTTCATTATCAACAAATTTGCCAGACTGCAAATATTTCCTGGAACTTTTTGAGATCTAATTTTTTTCATACTTACTTTTCAAATTCTCAGTCTTCATGGCTCAAAATGGTATCACCATGACCTTCCCATGACTTTACTTGACAAAATTACAGTCTGAAGTGCCTGTGAGATTTTGCAGTTTAGTTTGTTTCTAATAATGATATTTTTTCCTCTGTTTTTAGATATTTATGCATAGGCACATCTACATGCTTGGAAAATGGTTTGATGAACTTTTTAAAAGTACCCTGACTTTAAAACTTCCTGACATATTCCAGAGTACACACATTTAGAAAGATTTTTGGTCTCGAACATTTTCAGTTCATGTCAGTCTTTTACCAGGTTATTCTCTGGTTTCTTCTATTTATTTGTTTGATTGTTTTTGTATGAATCAAGAGGAGTTTACTTCCAGAGAAGAGATACCTTGGTCCTTCAGTGCATGACCAGTACAGGACCGTATGTGTCATGAGTGCAAGTGCCATGCTGGTGACGTGTTTCTGTGCCTGCTGTGTTGGGTAGGGACCTTCTCTCTCCGCTGCAGTGCCTGAACCACCAGGTTGTAATGGTGGAGGAGGGAGGGTCATTCCTGCCATCTCACTTGAGGCACCTGGGGTATGGGCTCTTTCTAGTCAAAGATTTCTCCACGTTGCAATTCTACACTGGGAGAGTGCGGGAATCCCACACCGGGTCCAATGACCAGTAGAACATTCTTTGGAACAAGATGTAAGAAATTGGGTAAAGGGATAAAGGAATGAGACATCTAAGGGCAACATGTTGCTTTCTTTTGTTCTTTCTTTCACTAGTTGAAGGATGAATTTTGTCCTGATGACTGAACAAAAAATCTTTCCCCCAAAATTCTCGTTCCTGTACATTGTAAATGTACAAAACAAATATTGTTGTACACCTAAATATCCTGTCAGTTCAAACTTTTTTCATATCTTACAGGTCTTCTGGTCTTATATTATCTTGTGGCAGTCAAATTCCATGGGATAAATGTATATTGTGTATAAAAGATATGAGTTTTTAGTAATGTAGCTTACTGTTCTGTGAGTTTTACTAAAGCAATCATGCCCTCCAGAAATTAATGCACATGTCTACAGTACTGTTCGTGTTCAATGTGCTTATATCTGTTGGAAGGTGATCAGTCACATTTTTTCAACCCAATAAATCTCATAGATAAATATATTTTTTTCTGACACCTGATTGATTGAGAGGAAAAAAAATCATATATATTGAATAAATGTTTTGGACCATAAGGTTTTCTTCTGGTAACTTGCTTTTGAACTGTTCTTTTCAAGTATTTGGGACTGCAAGGACTGATTTGACCACACCAACTTATCTTCTCTTCTTGAGAGAATGACTGAAGCTTTTCAGCAGGAAAATGGTGAAGGATTAAGGTTAATAATAATATACTTTGAGACGGATTTTTTATTCAGAAATACTATTCTGAATAGTTGTTATAGTACATCCATTTTTTAGATATTGAATAAGACAACATAATGAATAGCAATAATGTATTAGCTATTTTTATAAAATATGACCACAAGTCTGTTTTGGGTTGTGGGATTTGGGGCGTGTTTTTTTTTTTTTTAATTGTTTGGTTTTATACATTATTTATTTATTTTTGTGTCCTCTTATGCATCTACCAACTTCCATGCAACTGTATTGATTTATTTGGTTTAATGCTCTGTCTCATAATGATAAATTATTCTCATAAAGAGAATAATTTGTGTTATTAATTTTGATCATAGTGATACAGCAATAATGTAAATGGTGTAATAATCACACATTATGCAGTTATTGTATAGTTGAATAATTGTGCAGTAATTGTATACTTACAGGTAGTAAGTGAAATGCATAGGGGAAAGAGGGAGAATTCTGTAAGTGTAATTTTATGGAAGAAAAAAGCAGATTTAAAATCTGATTTTGTGCACAATTAATGCAAGTAAATAAGTTAAATATTCTTGAAATACCAAAATCCTTCTGCAGGCATACAAAGAGGGAGTGAACACCCCCCACATGGGTCCCTGCACTACCTCAGATCATCTCACTTATAGCCTCTATGTTACTAGAATAATGCAAGTGGCGCAGTAATAACAAACAGCAGTCATATCCCAATCTTTCCTTCAGTTTTATTACTTGAATTCACATATTGGTCTGTCTGCAGGGCTGCTCTGTCAACACATGGAGAGCAAAGCCTCTATTAGAAGAACCAGGGAGGGGCATATTCTCCTATTTTATTATTACGGTTATTATTTTTGACCACAGCCGTCAGAGGGAAATCATTAAAGGAAATCAATTCAGTATGGGAACAAAGCAAACATTTTTAATAACAGACTTTATATGACTCATTGTTCTCACCAGTTGCTCTGGCTGCATAGGCTGTTTGTCAAAGGAAAGTTCACCTTCAAACATAAAAAAATTAAAGTCCATGAAAGTCTTCATGGCGTCATCCTGAAAAACATGCTTGGCAGTCTCCTAGAGGTGAAGTTGTTCCAAATATTCGGAGTGGGGGGGGACAAAAAAAAACAACCCAGGATTCTAGGTTCAGTGGGTATCCCAGCCTGCAAGAAACACTGTCCTTTCACAGACCCACTTCTCCTGGCTCTACACCTTGGCTTTCGCAGGAGACACTGGTTATCTCGGCAAATAATGAGGCATGTCTTGCAGATCTCCTCTTGTCCACTCTCATGCCCTGGCTTTTCACGTCCCTGGATTGCAAGGAAGTGAATCCTGAATGAGTGCAGTGGAAAACCTTATGCATAGATTAAGGAAAAAAGGTAATAAACTAACCAAACAATTATATCTATATAATAGTCTATATTATTAAAACTAATAAGAAACAATGTCATTTTACAGAGTTGCAAAACAAAATTATGCACCCTGAAGCCAAAAGGCCGTGACAACTGTCTATCCCAGCATTATTTATCAACAGCGTTTGTCAAAACAGCAGAAAAAAATTAATGTGCTGGGAGATACTGGTCCAGAAACAGCACATCTCCAGGCTCAACAGGCTGTTTATCGCCCAGCTCCTGAGGTACAAGATCTCTCAGCTGCCAATCAGACATGACGTTTTCCCATGTATATTCTTAGATTTTTTTGTCTATAAAGAAAGAAGTAAAAAACCACCTTTAATTTTCCTATAGAAGACAAATATTTGCAGTATTTTTGTTAGAAGTAACACTGCCTGACCAGAAAATCTCAGTTCTGTTTGATAAAATGTGCCAGCAGAGCAGACCTGAAACCTATTAAAAATTTGCTGTGAACAACCACGAAAGGATGGGAGGGAAAGAGGAGGAGGCATGAAATGTCTTCTCACCGAGAGGATGTGAAATAGCTAGCTTCATGAACCTGCAGCGCTTGATTCATTTGTAATTACTTGATTCTGGATTTCTCACGTCCTGTCTGAATATATTAACTATTGTCTATCTTTTCTCACACTTTTTCTTCCTGTGCTGCCAATCAGACACTCCACCCTCAACTGAATGAATGAAAATAGAGCTGAAAACAGGGTACTGGCTGGAGAAAAAAAAAAATAAAATCATTAACTGGTATTTTTAGACTTAATAAATAAATACATAAATACCGTATTTGAAGCTCAGCTCAGAAGTGAAGCACTCAAGGACACTCTCACTAAACAGAATTTCATTCTCCTTTCCACTGGAAAGTGAAATTGTCTACGGAAATCAAATGCTTATTATGAAAATTCAAAAGTTTTGTGAAGATCTCTCTTCTGTCATGAAATGTGGTTTTGAAATGGGTATTTTGATACCAGTGCTGCATAATTGAAGTTTTTTGGATGGCATATCTGAGTTGGATACTTGCCTCCACTGATGTAAGGGAATAAAAAGGAGACTGAACATTTGAAAGGGTAGGAGGAAGAAGTGGAATAACTGAGGGAAATGAACTTGACAGAAAAGGAAAAAAAAAAATTAAATCCATAGAAAGACATGATGGTTAAGAAAATAGAGGGAGATGAACAAAACCAAACACAGAAAATGTCTTTGAAGTAATACCGAAATGATTACAAGACTGGAAAAATAAGTTTGTGCTGAGGAGATAATCTAATGGAAAGGAATTTATCAATGTAAAAGGAAGAAATTAATACCAGATCAAGAGAAGAAAGAGAAACCAGAAGACAGACATGAAAAGGACTGGAAAAAAAGCCAAAGAGCTCTTTGGAAAAAAAAAAAAATTATGAAACAAGAGATTGATCGTGCCATTGGGCTAAGATCCTTTCCCTACTGCATCTGAATGATTTCCCTCCAAGACCTCATTTTTAGAAACAAATTTATTTTCTTTCTTAGCTCTTTGTGGCTGAGAGGCTGAAAGCAGGGAGGGGAGACCTTAACCATCTGAGTCATACACAAATGTGAGAGCTAAGGGCTGAAAAGGATTTCATCTCTGATCCTTTGGGGCGTGGGGGAAGTCTCCCCATTGTCTAGTTTAAATAACATTCGCTAAAGGAAAATAAAATACATCAGCTCCTGTTTGTTAAATGCTCTAATAACGTTCCCTCCTTGGGTAATAGCATGTGTAATGTTCCTTTGCAGTCACAAGCTGTGACATCCAGGCTTGTGAAGTGCCTCTCACAATTCATGGATGAGGTTCAGCTGAGGGGAAGGTCTGAGTAGGTGCATGTTCCCAGTTACTAGCGTCAAGCCCTGCTTCATCAGGTGTAAAGGTCTTGTGCAGGGGAATGCCACCCTTTGTATCTTAGCACTTGCTGCTGGAGCAGGAGAAAGCTTTTAAACCTCATGAATTGCGTGGTCTCTTCCAGAGCACTGAAAGGGGACGTGGTACACACTTTATCACGTTGTATTTTGATGATCATACTTAATGCATACACAGGTATTGATCTATGTATAAAAAAGGAAGAGTCACAAGAATTTACTTTTTTAAGGAACTGAAGCAAAACCCAGCTTTTAGGGACCCTAATTTCTTCTTTGAGCACCACATGGTATTTTAAGGAAATTATTTTCCCAAATGGTCAGTGAAGTAGAAACATGTCATTCCTATATATCTTTGTAAAGGTTGGGCAGTGAAGCCACATCTTTAATAATAATAAATAGTGCCAGGAAACTTTCATAGCCGATGGAATTCAGTCACCCACACTGTTAAATTGTTAATGATGTCCTTAGCATGCTGTTGGCCCAGGCCACCTATCAATCTCCAAAATTAATTCCTGGGCATGAGTTGGGAGTTAGCATGAGGCAGGAACTATCCTTAACAAAGGCCGTGGATGTGGCCTTCCCAAAGGGGGAGGGAAGGGGGGCTTAGGGGATGCAAACCATTCTGGATTAGTTGTTTTCAAGGCCAGAAAACAGGTTGTAGGCATGTTTAATTTCTAGCTTAAGATACTGAGTCCCTGAACATAAAAAAACCCCAACAACAACAAAAAAAGGGTGATTCTGTAATAAGCCAAACTGACCTGGTTAATGAGAAGAAAAAGAAAATGAGAAAAAAGAAAAAAGAAAAAAGCTGCAAGCTCTTAGTGGAGCCCTGATAAAACATGAATGTTGTCCCTATCCTTGTAATGTCACCAGACTCTCCCATGCACAGCGTGCTAGTTAGCATCCTGTGACCATGGTGACATGTGAGGTGGATGCCCCAAATTTTGCTTCTCTGCTCATGAGTCCCCATCCCAAGCCACTGAGGTAATTGCAGCCCAAGCCTCTTGGGTCATAAACATGCTTGCATTCCACCCAACCAAACCACACAAATAAGAGTTCACATCTTCATGAAGGTGCTCAGCATGAGGGAGGTCCCTCTGTGTCCAACATAGACACATGCTCACTATAACTCTTCACCTGAACGTAATGTCGGTGCTGTGGATGGTGAGCCGGCACTTGGGAGGAAGGCAGGCAAGGTGCAAGGAGCAAAGGATTTACAGGTTTTAGTCTCTATGAAAACCAATATAATCCAGATTATAAACTGCTAAGAATCAGTGCATTAGCCCATCGACAGTCCAACTGCTGTAATAAACCCCTCTGCCTTACAGTTCAGTCGCAGAGAGGAGGTGCGTAGAGTCTTTCCATACCTTGCCTCGGCATGTTAAATCTATGAACACCCATTTCCACTGAGATGGAAAATAAATCCATCCTCTGCCATCCAAATATTTTTTGGCCCAGAGGAGTAGTATAGAAACCTGTGGCAGTATTCATCCCATATGGTTTTCAGCATTTGCCCAGTAGAAATGTACAGTCACCCCAGACTCCACTTACAGCCAGCTGAGAGAAAGAGGTGGTTCTAGATGATTCATCTATCTTATTTTCCCATCTATCTTTGGATTAAATGAATCCTGACCAAGAAGTGCCCATTTATTTCCATAGTTCAGGTATAAACACCTGCCCAACAGACTTAAAGCCTGCATGAGATTAATTTCATGATACAAAACCTAATACTTGTCTCACTACTTTTGGTTAATATTAATAATTCCTTGGCTTTCACCAAGTCCTTCCTGTTTCTTTAGGAATGAAATTCTCAATCAATTCATTGTATTTCTGCTCAGAAAATAAAAATTAAAGAAATCAAAATCTTCATCTATGGTGCCTACAGAATGGTTATATATGAGGCTGAACTTACCCTTACTCCTGCAATCATTTCTTTGAGTTAATCTTTTGTCTCAAGCTTATAAAGACTTTTAACTTTTTCAAAAATAAGTCCTGGGAATTATGTGTATCAAAATATACGTATCCATATAACTGTCATGTAAGATGCAAAGCAAATTGCTTTGCAGTAAGAAAGCAATAGCAATAAGCCTATTAATGAATCATTGGACCTCCTCCACTCCACATTATCCATTATTTTCCTCCCTGGGCCCAAAAGCATCTGACTGTGTCAGGTTGGAAAATAAAAAAATATGAAAGAATCTGAAAAAGTTATGATATTGAGGATAATATAAGCTGTGTTTAGATGAAACTAGATAAGGTAATGCAGAGACTCTGGGAACTGTAGAAGCAAAGATAAAGATGAAAGAGGGTAAGAACTGCCAAAAAGCATCAAACTAAAGGTGCATCTATCTCACCAGCTTATGTCCAACAGTGGACAGCTGGGGATTCACAGAGAATAAATGTGTACAAACGCATGGCGAGTGCAGCATTGCCCTACTCACTCTGTCCCAGCATCCAAACCTGGGAGGCAGGTGGCATTCTATGGTCTAAGACCAGAGTTTCAGCTTTCAGTAGCACCAGGGAACTGCTCATCCATCAGTTAATTTAGTGCTATTTTGAATGTGTTTCTGACCTCCAAAACATCGTAATATAACAACCCTCTCATTCAGTTATGTCATGCAGGCAGAAGTACAGGATTGCTGTAAACCTGCCGTTTAGGTTTAGCCGAAAGGCTTGGCATGTAAGAAAGGAGGGAGGGAAGGAAGAAAAGATGGAGAGAGGCAAGGAGCGAAAGAGGGATGGAGGGAAGGAAAGAAAGGGAAAGGATAGAGGTGTAGACAGAGGAGAAAGAAGGGAAAAGAAGGAAGGAAAGAAAGAAAGGAAAGACAGAAAGAAAAGAAAGAAAGGAAAGAAAGGAAAGAGAGGAAAGAAAGGAAGAAAGGAAGGAAGGAAGGAAAACAGACGAGCAAGGAAGAAGAAAGAAAGGAAAAGAAAGAAGAGGAAAAGTTATCTGAAAGCAGAGGCAGTAGTGGCTGTGGATGTTGTTGCCCATCCCTCGGGGCACCAGGGCCCTCACCTCTGCACATTCAGCCCCAGGTTTGCAATGCAGCCCCCGGGCTGCTGGAGGGCAGAGACTCCCGTCGCGTGATTCACAGTCCCCTCTGCGAAGGCGCTCACTGGCCCTTTCAGAGCGGAGAGGAAAAGTAAACAAAAACAAGGCTTGCCTGGTTTGAAGCTGAACTGGAAAAAGTTACCACCTGCCGAACTGACATCACCCTGACATCACAGGTTACTGGTGCCAATTTACACACAAGGGTTTTTTTCCTTTTTCTCTTCTTTCCCTTCCCCCCCCGCCACTTTCTAATCTCTACCATTCACTAGCTTCAGCTATCCTCTCACTGTCACCTGTTTTTCTCTTACAGTGTCTTAAAGCTACTGTGGCTTTAACTTTGCAGGTAATGGCTGGACACTGGAACTGACCTCTGAGCAGAAGACAGCAGTGAGAATCAACAAAACACTTGATTTGTTTTCATGCTGAGGATCCTTCTGCTCAGTGGCACTTGACTGTCTCATATTCATCCCCTGGAAATGATCAAACTGATAAAGTTTATCAGTGACGCCAGGATTCCTCGAGTGTCCTCTGAGAAGGACAATGATGAAGCCAAAAGGAAATCCGGAAATTCTGGAGAAGCCTTCCTGAGCACAGACAGAAAGATCCAAGCCTCTGTCTTTAGGATTTATGAACAGCAAAGGCAGAGAGGTTGCCAGGGATGGTCTTGCCAGTAGATCTTCCTTGGATATCCTTTGAATCAGATACAGCACTGGAAGGGAGCCACTGCTACTCCCCTTGGTGCTATGTACGCAGTAAATATCCTTGGAAAAGCACAACTGATTTTACTCCAAGTAGCTAATGTCTGAGGGAGAGATTATGGAGAACTTAGATGTCATGTCAACATGGAAACAACAGTTTATTGTGGCCCAGAATGCTAAATTTTGCTAATTAGTGTACAAAAAGACTACTTGAATACCTGCCTCTATGCTAGTCTGCTTTTTCAATCCACATTTAGATAGACTGGGGTGCTTGTGTTTACTTAAATCTTCACAGAATTGCTTGGCGTGTGAAGGACTGCTGAAGGTGAATGAAACTTGCCTCAGCCCCACACAAACAGAATGTCACTGAGCCACCAGGGCAGCCAGGCTAGCCGCAGTGGGGCCTCCAGCACAACGGGAACAACTTACTGGACTGTACTGGGAGCGATAAAGGTAGCAATGAATAAGAAAAGGGAGAGCATTTCTGCCACTGTAAAGCAGAAAGAAATCAACTGGGCTATCAGAAATATATTGATAGAAAAGCAATATAAAGCAAAGAAAAATCAGAGTTGATCTGGATATCGTTTCCGTCACACGTCTGTGTTTGAGTACAGATGCCAATGCTCACACATACACATGCACATGCACACACACGAGTGTACAAACACCCAAAGGAAACCATGTTACCATTTCTTTATATTAATCTATTTAATACTTTTTGTAAACATTTTCAAATTTACAAACCCTGATTCCCTCTGATCAAGAAAGAGTCTTGTCTTTTTTTCTTTCCCTTTTCTTTCTCATTCCCTTTACCTCTCACTTTCCCTTTTGCAGAGGAACTGTAGAGGGTTAATTAACATTGATAATATCCAGTTGTGGGCTTGCTTCAGGGGTGGTGGGTTGGCTGAAGTGGATAATGTACAGCTGTGGCTGGTTCCTGCTAAGTAGCTAAATAGCACCGAGGAGGCTGGAAGAAAAGGAGCACCAGTGGAAGAGGAGCACTGGGTGGAGAGAGAGGAGACTGGCTGAAGAATGAGCCTAGGGATGCAGG
Organism: Ibycter americanus; assembly: GCA_035590275.1. Taxonomy (NCBI): domain Eukaryota; kingdom Metazoa; phylum Chordata; class Aves; order Falconiformes; family Falconidae; genus Ibycter; species Ibycter americanus. The sequence continues at coordinate 52,286,154 of JAVJGI010000050.1, forward strand.
AGAGATGAGGAGAGGCCCCAGGAGAATCTGAGAGAAGCAGGGGGCCTGAATGAGGAGAGGCTGGCTGGAGGAGAAGCCAGGAACCCAGATGCAGCAGAGGCAAGAAGCAGGGTGGACTGGCCTGAAGAGGATGAAGAAACAGCACGGACAGTAGATGAACCGTTGAAACCTTGTGTGGGAAAGCCTTGTTGCAGCATGATAGTTTTGTAGTGCTGTGACACCCTTTCTCTACTTCTTTTTTATCATTTTTTATCTTTTTAATTTCCTCTTTCTTTCTCTTTATTTTCTTTTTTCTTAATCTCCTTAATCTTCTTCTTTTTCTTTTTCTCTCTCTTTCCTTCTTCTTTCTCTCCTTCCTTCTTTCTTATCAAATGGGAAAAACCTTAATTATTGTTGTCTTTTCTGTTTGAGCTGTATTTGATTACACAGGTGCTTGAAAACCATTTTCAAATTTTATACTCCAAAGACTTTTGGACTTTTTTCTCTTTTTTCCATATTAAATTTCATTGGAAGAACAGGGGGGAAAATCTCACATTATCTTTTTTGTTCATGTTTGACAAGATCTAATAGTAACACATGGATGGCAGCTAAAACATTCCTATCAGTTTTTACTGGTTTACAGGTATTTCCTGTGCTTACAAGGAAAAGTACAGCTAGGGCTTGTAAAACACTTCAGAATTAGGCAGAGCTTTGGGTTTAATACAGTCAGTGGCTGTGTTGCTACTGACTTGATGGGAGAGTTGAGATTTTGCTTTTTTAGTCCACCTGCTTTAATCCAGCCTGACTTAGACATGATATTTTTGGAGGCAGACAAGGGAGGAGGAGAACATCAGCTTTTGGGTGTGGGAGCTGTCCTCTTGCCTGCACTGTAACAGATGCCATGGTGGTGCCAGTCTCAGCAGAGACTCAGGCTACAGCTGTGCTCAGGTGCGGGGGTGACCGTGAGCTCTGGTCTGTGATTACCCAGGTGGTTTAATCATTACCCAGCCCAATTTTGTTTTCTACCAAAGAGCTGCTTCAGACACGATGCATAGCGTAAAGTTCCACTATTAGATAGATATTATTGTTACTATTATTATTGTTGTTAACTACAATGGCTAATTAAATAGAGGAATGCCAGTCACACAATCCCCCAGTCTAGCACAGCCGTCTGTTCTGAAGACACTTTTCCATATTGCAAACTTTGTGACCTCTGAAAAACTGGATGATCTGTAGCTTTAGCTGGAAGAGTTAGAAGTCCCCCACAGTGATATCAGTCCATGATGCTGTGATATGAATTTATTATTGTTATTGCTATTACTATAGCACCAGGGTCAATGTATCTATAATCCAAGTACAGTTTGGCACCAGGTGAAATACAGTAGCATTTCAGAGCTTGACAGGTTACTCCTTTTTTCCATAGCCATCTTATGGCAGAGTATGACTGGATTCCGATCAACAGTAGATTTAATTTGATCTTAATTTTTCCTCCTGACAAGCTATTAGATATAGTGCTGGAACAAGAAAAGAAAATAAGAATTTTATGGTTCTGATCTCCACCTTCCCAGAAAAAAAAAAAATCCTGTTTTTCTGTCTGCTGGAGACTAAAATCTTTGGGGAATGATTGAGTGAAAAATAACACTGATAAATGGGAGTAGAACAGCCGGTGCAAAAAGCCCAGTCATCTAGTTCTCCGTTATGTTTCCATGTGAGTGAATATGAGTGGAGAACATTTCCCTTTTTCTCCACCCTCCTCATAAACCAGCCAACAAGCCAACAGAGACCATTTAAGGGACTAAAACCCCAAGCCATCAAGTTTTCCAGGCTAATGCTTTGCTACTTAAGCCTCAGGGAGCGCTTGTTTAAACTGACCAAATGAAAAACAAAATGAAGCAAAAAAAAAACCCCACCAACCTGTGTAACAATAATATCTTACAGATATATAGCACCTTCTGTCCCAAAGGATTTCAAAGCACTTCATGGACTAGGCAAAGTGAAGTTCTGCCACCTGTTCAACAGGACCCAGCAGCTTGTTAACCGTGCAACAATTTTCTTCCATAGTTCAGAACATGAAACTAGTCTCGCTGAACCTGATAATCTTATGCTGTCAGCTCCCTTCCTGAAATTTATGATGGAGGTTTGCCTGCAAGAGATTACCTCCAGCTGAAATTGCTGGAGAAACCCGAGGAATAGATATTGTCTATAGGCAAAACCACCCAGGACAGCAACTCTTCACACTGCTGGGGTAAACCCCTCTCTATTCTTCCTTATTTTTGCATGTGCGGTCAAAAGCTTGTTTATCTGAAAGGCACTGCTTTGAGGAGTTACAGAAACAGTGATTCAAAGGAAAGGAATGGCTTTCCCTGACTTATATGTTATGACTTTTGTGCAGAAACCAGCATGTCTTTGGAGATTTCCCACCAAACTACTGGTTGGATCCAATCGTGTTTGGCTTAGAAGGAACAGAAGAACCACATCGCTGAGCAGCAGAGCTTCAGTTTTACTCATCACTCCCAGGCTCAGCCCGGACCTTTACAGTAAGAGGCACTGTCCCGCCAATGACCTTCATGCTGTTACAGAAGATAAACCTTTCCTAAGGTTGAGGAATCCTTACGTATCCAATTTAGGTCAGTCCTGGAACTTTCTACAGAGAAACTGCCAAGTGTCTGCTACGGCGTAATTAATGAGTCTGTTGGCCCTGCCAAAGACAAGACCTGCTCTCTTGAGAGGTATAACTCAGAGCCGAACGCCAGTCACAACTGTTAGGGCCCTCTGGGCAAAAAGGTGGGCCAGAGAACAACCTGAAAAACTCTCAGAGCCATGCAGCTGAAGAATTAGGTGAGCCTCAGATGTTATGATTTTGTGTTATTATTCATTGGAAAAAGAAGACTGGATGGAAGAGCCCATAAGATCATCAAGGAGTATTAGCATCCCAGTAACGTGTTCTTTGGTCTCTATCACATTAACTTTGCCTTTCCATTCAAAACAAGAGTATTCCACAGGAAGACTACTTCATTTGGCCTACAAACCTGTTTTGTCTGTTGGGAACCCTAAAATTACTCCATTAAGTTCACTTTTCAATTCCGAGAAAGAGAGAAAGAAGGGAAGAAAGAGAGAAAAAAAAAAAGAAAGAAAAGGGATGTGTCTTTGCCAGACAGGAAAGTATAAAAGTCAACATTTCCATGAAGACTAAACAGGTGGAAACTAATCAAGCCAGAGAGCAAGCAAGAGAATGAAAGGGAGAGTTAAGGGTTCATAACTAATTCTTCTCTGTTTCAGGTTGCCTGCAGCTGCCTCAGTAGTGGGGTTTATGACCAAGGTCAAGCTGTTCATTCCATCTGACTTGTATCCAAAACAGCAATGTAATGAAGGTTTGTGTGTGTGATGAATATAGTCATCATAAAATAAAACATGAAACCTGACAGCTCTGAAGATTAATTCTGTTAATCGACTGGGCATGCAGCTCTACTCCTGTTCAGCTTCAAGCCCACTCTATACTCTTGCCTTTTGCTCGTTTGCAGGGTGTGTGTAATCGTGTGCACGTCTGTTCTCTCTGCTCATGCCCTCCTTCTCTTACTTGGATTAGAAAACAGCAGAAACAAAGCTGGCAGCAAAGTGACTGTCTCAGGTAAGACTATCCTGGCTAGAACAGAATGGGTGGTTAATTCCTAAATTAAAGGTGAATGAAGGGGGTATGTTAACAAATCAGGGGATAGATTAATAGCATTTAACTGGTTGTGTATGGCTAGTTTGCGTAGTCTCCTTTAAATAAAATAGATCTCTGAGTATTAGTCAAGGTAACCACATTAGAGTACTTTTAGCAGCATCTTCATTTTCCTGTAGCAATATGGAGATAGTGTCCCTGAAACAAAAAAACCCAACAAACAAAAAGCATAAAGTATAATAGAAAGCCAAGTGAGAGAAAGCCTGGTAGACACGGCAAGAGGGACAAAGATTACATTTTCCCAACAAATAATTTTGGAGACGTAAAGACCCCCTTTAATCCCCTGAAATATAAAATACTGTCTCTCAAACAGCAAAGCTGGACTAGAAATGGGGGAAGAATGTACAAGTCTGGAAAGAAGGAAGGAATGGAGTCGCTCTATTTTTTTACCAGTCATGTGGCAAGAAGTTCACAGTTCTGGCAAAAATAACCAGATTATAAAACTTTAAAATCCAGAGGTTTGGAGCCTGAGCCTTGGCTGGTCCCTGGGAGACACTTGTGGGCTTTGACTCCTTTGCGACCTTGAAGTAGCTCCTCCAGCCAATAGAGAGGTATTGGGCTGAACTTAACTAGGTTTGTCTTTGGCACCATTTCCACTCCCTGAGTAGTCAAGATTTAATCACTGATATTGAATGTTGATAGCTGAAGAACTTCCAGACCAAAGGCCCTTGTAAAGTAATCCACAACAGGTTGGCAGAATGACAAGTCTTCTTTAATGGCTAGGCTCTCTGCTCGGTTCTACCTTAAGTCTTCAGAAAGGAGCTAAAAACTTACCTCTAATTGCTGTTGGGTAGCACATTTCTTAGCTTGGTTGTCAATCTGAACTAGAAAATTTGAATAAAAGAACATTTGCATGTGTGTAACTCATCCTGCACGTTGAAAGGAAGACAGGAACATCTCCAGTTCAGTCCCAGTTGCATTTCTTGGCTGGTAACAACTAGTTTCTTAGAGCAGAAGATGTGAGATAAAAATCCCAGAAAAAAAAATGTTCAAAAGGTTTTAAATCCACAGCTGTCAGTTTGAATAATCAGAGACTTTCAAGATTGCCCCCCCGAGCTTTCTCTCTAGGTGGGTTTCTGGTTCTGACTTCCTAAACTTGCTGTGAGGCAATTAAAACTGATGTCAGTGTTGCCTAAACGTTACTCCTCTGAGTTGGCTTTCTAGGCCTAGCAACTACCCTGAACAACGTAGAAACGTTGCATCCAAAACTACTTTTTGTTGTGTTTCTCTGCCAGGTGTCTTTGCCAATGCTCCCAATGGAAAAGGATTTGGTCTGTGTCAATACGACCCTCCTCATGCCAGGAGTGGGCTTTGGCAGCCCATCCCATTTCAATAGCTGGGTGAATAATAACTTGTTTCTTACCTGATGTATACTTTGTTTTGGGATTCTTTTCTGCAAAGAGTATTTCATTTTGCAGTCCACCACGCAACATGCCTTGGCAGTAAAAAGAAAAAAAAATAATTAAAGACAGACAGAAGCAAACCACTAACAGGTATCTACATGGTCTGCCCCACTGGCTACCTTTGTGTACCTCATTCTGTCAGCTGAGGAGTATTGAGGCAAAAATTAATCTACATTTTTTCTCCATTTCCTGGCTGTTGACTCTTGCAGGCAAAACGGGCATCATGTCCCTCTTTGTCAATGCATGTTTTTCTCAGACCAGCTGTGCTTAACAAACCACGGTGCTCAACTTCCCCAGCCCAGTACATGAGAATTCCCAAGCATCTCCCAAGCTCAAATCTCCTGCCGTACACTTCACCATCTGGATGACCTTATACAAAAGTTTCAGATGAAAAGCCTTTTACAGATAACACCAGTCAATCAAAAGCAATGCACTAGGCACTGATGCCCAGCACTGTAATTTCAGTTTATTTATTGCTCTGGTGGACTGCAGGGAATCTCCGGCTACAGGCAATTTTATCCCGGGGAGCTGGTGTCCCTGGTGATTCGATTGGGTCAATGTGCATGAAAAAGACATTTGCAATCCCTTGTGAACATTGCTCCAGCATCAGCTGTCGGCATGTCTGGCACATGATACAGGGCAAAGGAACTTGTGTCACTCGGGGAACTTCCTGCCAGTGTGTGTGAAACACATAACACCGCAGAGATGGAGATTAATCACTCCCCGCTGAAAGTACACATATATCTTGGCAGTTCAGGAGCAAGCCTCACATCCATGTTTGTGAGAGGTGATAGAAATTCATAGCATCCATAGCCAAATATTCCTGAGTGGGAGGCTGAAAAAACAAACAAGCAGTGTACTAGCATGGGATACCTGTGGAAAACAAATGTTTATTTCAGGTATCAGGTAGGACCCTTCTCTCAGCTGAGGGTCTTGGCCATCAGGCTACAGGGCTAAACTTGCTTCTCCTTGCTCATTACCCTTGAGTTTTGTACTTATGGCTTCTGGCTGATTAAGACTGAAAAGAAAGGGTGGAGAATAGCATTCTTTTTAATGTGCTAGGATTTTAATTTTTTTCAGACAGTAGAAATAATTTTATTTCTAACCAATTCATTACTATGCCAGGATAGGCGCTCTCACCACTGTGGCTGCCTAGACGTCCTATTTCCCTTAGGAGTGGTGAAGTTATGCTCAGAGCACAATCACTGCACCTTAGATACTGCTCTAGATATCTTTAGGGTTCCATCAGGGCTTGAGAGTCGGTTGTGACAGGACGTACCTCGCATAACAAAAGACATCTTAGAATGGGACATTTACATCTGCTCCAGTCACCCCAAGATCCCTTCACAGTAACAGAAGAGAAATAGAAGATACAGAGAGTGAAACATTAAAGAGAAGTGTCAGATCTGCTTCTGGAATTACCTGTTTGTCACCGTGTCTGTAAGGGAAGTTCAGATTTGGGAGTAAATATTTTACATTTCTGAGGTTATCTGAGATAACTCCTATCCAAAGTGCTCGCCTGCTCTAGCTAAGGGAGCTCTGGGTGTGCCCAGAAGCAAAATTCTAGAGGATTTGAAGGTCAAGACAGGAGATGCCCAGCAGGACCAGATGCTCAGCTAGGGCAAGTATAGGCAGTTGGATTACAGTTTGGACATTCCAAGTTTGGACATTTCCAAGTTTGGACATTTCCAAGTTTGTAAACCAACTTTTAAAATGATTGTATATTGCACCAGTCTAAAAATAAAGAAAAGGCTGTCAAAACTGCACCTGAAATGAATACACAGCATTCTCCATGACTGGATGTGTTTAAATCAGCACTGGAATCAATCTGTGCGATTTGCTGTAGCTTGAGAAGTTATAGGCTTGAAGCAGGAATTACTGCATGAAATTCCCTGGCATGTGTTATGGAACAGGTCGGAGCATACAATTATAATGGTTCCTCCTGGGCTCAAGCTCCAGACTAAGAAACAACGATCATTGCCAACACCACTGAAGGGACGGGAATTATCTGAGTTTTTATTTATCACCATTACCAGAACCAGTGTCACTCAGAGCCACCTGAGGTTTGTGGTGCAGAAATACATTTACTTTATTTTGATGGGCCTATCAGTTTGTTTTATGAGTAATACACACATATTTATAATCACTTTTAATTTTTGCTTCACTCCCACACACATACTCACTGTCAAATTCAAGGTAAACTTTAACACTTCCCCCTCACATTTTATATCTGGACTTGGCTTTGTGATTTATTTTCATGAGCAAGACACCAAAGACAGAGTCAGTTTTTCCAGAGAAATAAACCTCCGGAATCTTATAAAAGGGCAGTCATACAATACACAAAGTGGACATGACAGAAAATTAATCACACACAAATAAATCATGAGTGTAAGAGAGGGCAAATGAGTACTTTGCTCCTTAGCCTGTGTTTTGTCATGTAGTGATGTGTTCATTTTTGCCTGATTTGAGGCCCTTGCTAGACCACTTTGAGTTTATCCACCCTGTAAAGAGGAAGGTCACACTGGAGGATGGTAATGCTCCATCCTGACAAAAATCTATGAACATCATTTACAAATGATATCTTTTCCTTTCCTTGCCTTGCCTTTCCTTTCCTTGTCTTGCCTTGCCTTTCTTTGCCTTGCCTTGCCTTGCCTTTTGCCTTGCCTTGCCTTGCCTTGCCTTCCCTTCCCTTCCCTTCCCTTCGCTTCCCGTCCCCCCTCTCTTTTCTACCTATCCCCTTCTTTTTAACGTACTATCCACGTGCTTATTTCATCAGAATTCCTTGTTTTCTGGAAAGCAGCTTTTGCAGCCACACTTCGGCACTGGGCACATTTATTTCTATTTACTGACTCACTTTGGTTTGCTACATGTGATTATTCATTTCTCATTCTCAGGTCTCTCTGGCTGTGCGACCCTTTCTTTTACCCCTTCTTTACATCCTAAAGATAGACCAGCCATGATAGAACTTTTCACACAGGACATTCATTGCTCTGTTCAAGGGCTTTTTCCTGCCCATCTGGGTCTATTACTAATTTAGCTGGCAATGGGACAAAGATGTGAATAGAATAAATTAATCTGAATATGAGATTGAGACTAAAGAGGGAACTATGCCACAGACCAAGACCCTCATATGGTTTCTGAGGGTCACTCATGCCATGTGGGGGGAAAAAAAAAATAATAAACTTGTTCCTGGAGAACACTTTGTTTTTAACAATTTATTACACCCTTTTGAAGAGACAATAGATGAAGAAGAAAAACTAAGCAGAGGAAGAGAGACTGTGGCTAATAAAATGATGTAACATCAAGTATGTCATATCAGCACCTCTAGGAGTCATGACGCTGGTTGACAGTGAACCAACAACCCCTGAGAAGTGACATACCAAGCATCTTTGTGGACCTGCAAGGTCGTGGTGAGGCATCGTGTCGTAGCTTCACACATGCAATTGTTATCCTGGCGTAGAGCTGAACTCAACATCAGCCGCCTTAGGCCACATTTTCCTTGGCTCAGAGGGTCAATTTGAAAATCTTACCTGTTTGCTGTTGGTGGTGATGGTTTTGTTGTTTATTTTTGTTGTGGTTTCAGCTGGGATGGAGTTAATTTTCTTCTTAGTAGTTGGTGCTGTGCTGTGTTTTGGCTGTGATGTG
>JAVJGI010000050.1:52295004-52343310 GCA_035590275.1 Ibycter americanus
CCCCATCTTTCTGGGTGAGGGGAGTGAGCGAGTGGCTGCGTGGTGCTTGGTTGCCGGCCGGGGTTAAACCAGCACAATTTTCTTCTTGGAAGCTGGTAAATCGTCACTATGTCCTGTTATACACGACTGGCATAAATTTCTGTGTTGTGAAAAGCTGAGGGTAAGGATTTTTGGCCTCCAGACAGGTTCCAGTGTTGGAGACACAGACCTCATGTGGACAGCTAATTCAGCCAGCTGAGAAGTGTCTCCTGGTGATTGTTTTTCTCTGTTGAAAATGTGACATACGGTTCCATTAAAGCTTCACAACCAGCATCTTCACACTTTGAATATTCATTGGGGAACATGGCATTCATATGTCCTGCTTTTTTGAAAAATATTACATTGGTCTGAAAGTTAGACAAGAACAGATTTTAAAGTAGAATAAATTACTATCTTTACGGCTTCTACAATTTTGCTATACAAATGCATATCTGATACGCCACATGAGGGCATCACCCCAGACCCATGATGAGTATCCATCAGCATGAGAATACCTTGCAAATCTGGGCCTTGGGACTTGAACATCCCTTTCTCATTCCTTTTTCATGGCATTTCTTTGGTTTGTCCCTTTTTCTCTGACACTTACTGGCCTGCTAGATAATAATTTTAAAGTGTATGTACCAGCTGAAATAAGAGTTCCCTGTGTTGTGCAGGTTATGTGTATTGAAAAAAAAACCACCCAAAGAATGGAAAGAAAGCAGATTTCCTTGAGGGCAAAAGCTGTCAGCCCTGCCTGGTGTGAAAAATATTGGATGTATAATCATCTGATGCAACAAAAAAAAAAAAAGAAAAAAAAAAGAGAGAAACTGTAAAGCCCAATGTAATAATAAGCAGTGCTCTCTGATAATGGGAACCATATCCTTTAGCAGAATATGTACAGTCAGACTTTACACTGTGGTTCCTTCTCCAGCAGGAGAAAAAATTTTAAAAAACCACAATATGTCTAAACCCCCCAGAATAAATTTTACCCTGCAAGCAATGTGGAAGCCTTGCATCTCTGTGGTCAAACCGCCAGGTACTGAAAAAGCAATTTCCTTGGCATGAAGCAAATTCACCAAATATCAAAGAGAGCTGGCCCACGTGGCACCAGCAGTAGAGGTACCTTAGCTCTCACCGGGGGGCAGTCATATTTTTATGGGAAGTTGTGTTTTAGAAGGCAAAGGGGAGATGGGAAGAGCAAGGATGGGAGACCTATATGTAGCAATCATTCTCTTTCACTATTCAAGGATCATCTTTCTGGAAGCACTCAGGCAGGTAGGAGGTGAGACGTCATGAACTCTGTCCTCCAAATGGCTTTGTGTCCAGAGCCGGGCAGGGGCTGGGGCAGGGGCTGGGGCACCAGCCTGAGGGGGGGCGGCGGGGGGAGCTGGGGGGGCTCAGCCTGGAGAGAAGGGGGCTCAGGGGAGACCTTCTCGCTCCCTGCAGCTGCCTGACAGGGGGGTGCAGCGAGGGGGGGTCGGTCTCTGCTCCCAGGGAACAAGCGACAGGACAAGAGGAAACAGCCTCAAGTTGCCCCAGGGCAGGTTTAGATTGGGGATTGGGAAAAATGTCTTCACCAAAAGGGTGGCCAAGCACTGGAACAGGCTGCCCAGGGAGGCTGGTGGAGTCACCGTCCCTGGAGGTGTTTAAAAGACGTGGCACTTAGGGACATAGTTTAGTGCTGGGCTTGGCAGTGCTGGGTTAGCGGTTGGACTGGAAGGGATTTTTCCGACCTTAAATGATTCTATGATTCTATGATTCCCACATGCCATTTGTGATCACTGCAGATCCTACCTGGGGGACATAAGATAATGAGCAACAAAGTGCTGATGTCCATGTTCTTGGCGTGGCAGGTCCCATTCCTGGATTGTTCAATGTCCAATAAACTGCTAACTATGAGAGCTTGTTGTACTAGTCTCCATGATGCGTGGATTCCCCGGTGACAAATACTATGGCTGCAGCCTTGTTTTCTCCAGCTGGACACATTTTTATGAATTTGTAGAAACTTAATATCCTTGAAATCTCTACCTCATTGTCAAATTTGAAATTAACCGTAAAGCCTCAAGGCAGTAGCTAGAGACCAGGTACTGAGTTTTTTTCTTCTATTGAAACAGCTGAAAAATTAGAGGACAAGAGCTAAAATAAGACTTTAAGAGTTCTCGGTTGTTTCCTTATTAAAAGACAGCTGTTGCTCACTTTCTTTTTTCAGTTTTGCAAAAGGCACTGAAAACAAAGCAAGCAATTATCTTTTTCAAAAGATAGGTATGAGAAAGAAAAAAAAAAAAACTATTCCCCTTTCAACATATCGAAAAAATCTTTTGGGAAATCCAGTTCTGTCAAACCAGGCTGGTGTCCGAATAAAAGGAAAGGTGGTCACATCTAAGTATCTGTAAAAATTGAACCTTTTCTCAAATTATATATTGGCAAATCTGGAGGGCATTTACTCTTTCTCCCATATGCATACAGCTGATACAGGTTTTTCCAAGACTTTACATAAGGTGCTATTTATTATATGGGTTGAATCTCGAATCTTCTATTTGAAATGGGAAAATGGGGTAGGGTGGGACGGCACATCTTGTTTAATAGTTCAATTTGAGCCTCAGCAGCCTCAGAAATTTGATTTAAAGCAAAACCACACTGAACCACATCAGGATTTTGGCTCTGGATTTTGGAGTCTTCTTTATTATTGCAATTATTTTAATATCCTTGTCCTTCACATACCATTATAACAGAGCTTTCCACTGAAAATTAAGTTGGAGATGCCGGTAGGATGGTGTTTCTCAAGCAAATGCAGTCAGAAAAGTACCTTTCGCTGTGAAAGGAAGGCTGTGAGTGCTGGACAGGAAAAAACAGGGGCAGCTTAAAGACAGAAGAATAAGGTGGAGAAGGGGATACTAAAGGGTTTTGGCAATTAAAGTAATTGCATAGTCAAAGGTCAGCGTTCTGCTGATTTGTGATCACCGGGAAATAAAAGCATGATGTGCCTGTAGCCCATTAGTAGGCAAGCATATTAGGAGGGAACATCTGCCCATTGGCCAGGAGAAGTGCTTCCAGCTGAAGCAGGGAAGTGGCTGACGTACATGGACACTCATAGAGTCAAGCAGTCCTGGAAAGATGAACCTTGTCATCCTTGGGGATTTAACTGGGTACTTCACTCCTATCCAAATGAAGTCAGTTTGCTCTGTGGAATGTGCTTTTACTCTGCCATTTCAGCTCATGGATACAATTCTTTCAGATGAAATAAGGGGCGCTGGGAGTCTTTTATCAGCCTTTTCCACTTCTGTTCTAGTCAGCTTCCCATTTCCAATAAATCTTCCAACCTTTCTTGTCTGAAACAGGTTTCCTTATTCTTCTGAAAAGCAAGGATGTGAGAAATTATCTTCATTTCCTTTCTTCGCTATTTATTTTCAGCACCCTTTCTACAATATCCTGATATGATTATACACCAGATGGTACTATATGACAAATACAACCTACCAAAAAAAAAAAAAAAAATCCCAGCTTTTGGTCACTGTGGCAGAGAACATGTTTCTGAGAGTTCTCTCAGCCATCTGACAACACTTGCAAATCATCTTGATTTGCTGTGAGGGTGGTGATAAGCAGGAGGAAGGGAATTGCTCCTGCAGGACCCAGACATGTGTTGCACATATATTTACAGAAGAGCAGAGAGTTATATCAGGTCTCATTATCCATGTGATGGAATAAATATTGAGAAGGGGGTCATGTACATAATTCTTCACCAAACTGTCATAAAGAAATAGGAAACAGTTTGCAGTTTCTGCGTGGTGGCAGTGTAACTACTGTGAGCCAGAGCACCAAAGATAATAATTTAAAGCCAGCTACTAATATTTTCCCTGTGTTGTACGTGTCTGTGTATCTATTTGCTCAGAATACAGCTCTGGTGCGAGTATCTGTGATGATACTGCTACTATGGCTCTCACTTAGCAAACCCAACAGCAGGCAAATACCCTGGGGAGTACAGCATATTCTGCTTCACGTACAAACAAGACATAAATTGACACTGAAAATCTGTCAGCCTTTCCCTCAATACCTTCTGAACCTCCCAGATATTTTCACTTCAAAATGACAAAATGAGAGGTCTAGAGGACTGCAGCTCTTTGAGTGTATCAGCAATAGATTGATTACAGATTCCGTATCACTGAAAGAAAGGTTAATAGGTTTATCTTTTCTTTGGACACTGAAGCAACCCTTGCTGCCTTGTTACATCCTGAGACAAGCACCAGCTAGGCATAGTTTTGTTTATTTCTAAGGGCAAACATGTTCAAAGATATCCAGTCCAAAACAGCGGAGCTCCAGGACTAAACTACCCTATCTATACAACCATGGTGAGACTTTTCGATAGCAGTTCTCTTTGATTCCTCTATTGTTGGCATATATAAGTGAAGAAATCATAAAAGGGCCTGATTTTCAGAAAACGACTATCTCGAATTTGCTGACAATAAAGCCTCATTAGGGAAAAATATTTTGGGTCACCTTAGCAAAATAGGAAGCTCCCAGGACCGTGAGTCACTTGTGAATATTTGTAACTGGGTATTTAAATACCGTGCTGTTTAGGTTTACCATGCTACACCCTGTCTGAAGAACTGGAAACTCTGTGAATACTCCAGGAAATACCATTATTGTGCTTGGCAGGGGTCCAGGTTCTATTATTGTCATCTGCTGACCGGGTTCTTTAGGGGCCCAGCAAAGAGTAATGCCACATTGTAAAAGACCTTCCACATCCACATGAGACAGGGTGCCACCGGGGGCCAGTAAAGCGGCAGGACTGGTAAATGAACGCTCATCATCCTCATTTTGTAAGTATGTCAAGTTCCAGGCTTATGTCCGCCCTGAAGGCATATGTGCACACAGGAATGGAGTTTAATTTGTAAATATTATGAATGCTATGAAAGCAATTTTCCAGCATGCCTGATTTTATTGCCTCAAAAGGGTTATCAGGAAACCTTGTACAGCCAAGGAGTAGGGTTTATCACTTCTTGTGGTGCCTCTCCTGCCCCATTGACTTGCCTCCAGGAATGATCTGCATGACCAGTCGGCTTTTACATGTCTAAAATTACATGAATTATTTTCCCTTCTTAGTTGAAAAAACACAGATACATACTTCGGTTTTGCTGATTGACTCAATACCAAGCAAAAGTGAATTCCCAATCAAATACAAGAATAAATGCGGTTTGTTATATTACAATACCATAAAGGAAAACCGCATGCAATATGATAAAAGTATGGTATAGAAGTATAGATAAAGCAGTGCATTATTATATCCAATATGATAAAAAAGCAATAGGAGCAAAGCATCAGATCATTGCTACCAAGCGTCACAGAGACTAAGAAAAGGAAACATCACCAATTACCACCTTAACATCACCCAGGCCCACATTTTGGCTGGGAAGCTGTAGAGGGTTAATTAACATTGATAATATCCAGTTGTGGGCTTGCTTCTGGGGTGCTGGGTTGGCTGACGTGGATAATGTACAGCTGTGGCTGGTTCCTGCTAAGTAGCTAAATAGTGCTGAGGAGCCTGGAAAAGAAGGAATACTGGTGGAAGGGGAGCACTGGGTGAAGAGAGAGGAGACCAGATGAAGACAAGCCCAGGGATGTAGGAGAGGCCCTGGGAGAAACTGAGAGAAGAAGGTGGCCCAGATGAGGAGAGGCTGGCTGGAGGAGAAGCCAGGAACCTGGACGCAGCAGAGGCAAGAAGCAGGGTGGACTGGTCTGAAGAGGATGAAGAAACAGCATGGACAGTAGATGAACTTTTGGAACCTTGTGTGGGACTGGTGGTGGTGCTGAGGCATGAGAGAGCTGGTATGGGATGGTAAAAGCCTTGTTGCAGCTTGATAGTTTGGTAGTGCTGCAACAGGAAACACCACTGCAGCTGGTGTCTGGAGTCTTTCAGCAACTGGGAAAATTCCTACATGGTGTGTCCACCTGTAGGTGAGGCTTCTGGCCCAGTCCTGGAGCTTGCCTGCCTTTATACTTAGTGAAAATCCAAAATAGTTACACACCTTGTGCATGTAAACTTTTACGTTTAAGCTGACTGCAAGTGTATACTGTCTCGTGATCCATAAGGTTCACACACGCCAGGGATGTTGGCCAGATGCCCAGGCACAGTGGAGTTACTGTCATGACACACCTGCACACAATATTTATTGTCTGGATGGTCCTGCTCACATCTTGCTTGTTCAGGGGGCTCAGGACAAACACTACCTGCTCATTAAAGTTGTCCTTGAGCTCCCTGAGCTCACTGTCCAAGTTAAAATAACCCTAATTAAAGATAAAGACTTTTTCAGAAGCAGTAATCAATTGAATACACTTTCACAACTTCTATTCAGAAATCCTAGGGTTAAATTTTACTGCCAGCCCATCAAGGCATTTTGTGATAACATGGCTTTGCATTTCTAAATGTTTATCTGAGGTGAAACATCCCTTTTAGTTTCTCCTGAAGGAATGGCAACGGACAATAGAAAAATAGGTGAAGTAGGTAGTTTCCAGAAGCCCATGGAGTATTTTTATAGGATTAATGTTCTAACAGCACTTTAAACAGCACCTTTCCTCTTCTCTGTAATCTTTATTGTGAAAAGCTCGAAATTTTCCTTTTTTTCCTCACATACTTTCTAGTGATTTTGTATGCACCTGAAGATCTCTATGGTTTTGTTAAGTTCTCTTCCACCTATTCAGAAGAAGACTCATGTGACCGAGGATTTTCAGCTGGAAAGCCATTCCATGCCTGGTAACTCCTACATCATGACATCAACCTGAGACTCAGCACCATGCTCATGTCCAACCGAGTTCACCCCCGAGGCCCCTGGACCCCTGCTGTTTGCTGGTCTCTTTGAGTCACCATGAGATGGGCCTGTATCACATGTATCACAAGTGTCACTAAACAGAAAATTCAGGAGAGACATGATCTTGAAGTATTAAACAGAGATTTATTTTATTTAGTTTAGGTTAATTTAGTTTTATTCTATTCTAAATTTAAACCTGTGTTTGCATGATATGGAAAATAAGTATCTTTCTTACAAAGTTGTTTACATTTTGTGCTGGTGAAGCCAAACAGTAAAAATCCAGGCTCATCTCACCTAATCACAAATACCAGCAGAGATGTAGTAAGCAGTCTCTATTAATCTGCAACAATTTTTCCTCTCTAAACACTCAGAGTGCGCTTTCACTAACAATTTTCTTGCTGAAAACAAAATTTTGTGGCTGGATTTCACTTGATTTTCTTTCCAGGTCAAAGCCAGCCAACAGGACCCAGCAGAAGCCAGAGGTGAGATTCGTCTCACCTGTTGGCAGCACCTCATGGTGTTGTGCCAAGCTCCTCTGACAGTCAACTCAGAAAAATAAGTAACTCTACAGGGGATATCTGAAGGACATAGTTGAAATTTCTCCCAAGATCCACATCAGGATTCACATGATGCGTTTTAGGATGAGGATCTCAGGTGTCTTACCTTCAGGTATATAAATTAAGCCATGAGAATTCAACTCACAGTTTTAGAGGGGATTCAGAGGAAAACTGGGCGATGTCAGAACACAGCTTCCCAATTTCCACCTGCAGAACGGGAAGCATAGCTCTGAAAGCCCCTTCCTCAACACTCACAAAAAAGAGTTATGGCTACAGCGACTCTAACTACTATTACTACTGCAAAAATTATCAGTATTGACATCAGAATTATCAGTTTGTATCATCATAGTGCATTGATATCCCAGGTTTTAAATAAAGCATCATCTCACTGGAGGCAATACAAGCGTAGGACGGAGAGATGGTACCTAGCTCGATGAAACTGCCATCTGTGCTGGATCCAGACATCTGGAAAGAAACAAACACGTGTCAGGACAAGGAATGTATGAAACCAGGTTGTTAAGATGATAGGACAGTGGTCCATGCACAGAAGCAGTTCAATAAGTGTCTTTTTTTATTCACCTTTTGTAGTCATCCCAGAAAACCAGCCTCTCAAGGAGGGTTTTGAAGGAAGAGTTTGGGAGGAGCAGCCACACTATCCTGAATAGTAGCCAGAAAAAACATTTCTGCCAAAGCCATTTTTCAACAGCAAACTGAGCTTTCACCTAAATTATATCTTCCGCAAAAAAGTGTCTGCTTTCTGTGGAATATTTTGACATTTCGTTGAAAACTTCAATACACAAAAAGTGAAATGCTTCCAGCTGAGTTTCATTCTGCACCACCACCGGAGTGCCCTGTGGGACTCCCTGGGTACACGCTTCCTGGTCCCATTTTCATCTGCTGGCCAGGCTGCCAAGGCAGACTACATCTCCCGTGATGCTGATGGTCATTAACTCCTACAGCACTGAAGATCCTTCTCATTTGTAACTTCTCAGAGCTCATCTAGTGCTGGACAATGTCACAGCTTCTCCTTACCGGTAGTAACTTTTTATTTTATTTCATATTTTATTTTAATTTCATTTAATTTTATTTTAATTTTATATTATTTTATTTTATTTCATTTTACTTTTTTTTTTTCATTTCATTTAATTTAACTTCATTTCATTTCATTTCATTTTTTGCTGATAATTTCCAAGAGAAATCATTTCAGGCTGAGCCAACAGTCACCATTCCAACTTGCATTTAATTTGTTTAGTGCTACAAATGCACTAGGAACATCGTTCTTTTCAGACCCTGACCATCAGCCAAGTGAGTGGCAGCAGGTTAATCCCTTCTGGGACATAGCGAGGGCTGGCAGTGGAGGCTCAGGGCTTCGGGGCTTCTTCCCTTGCTCTGACCAGTTGTGTCACTTGGAGCCAGTCCCTTCCCAGTCACTGCCCTTCATTTTTCCCCCTGAACTGTGCCAGTGCTGTCTGGTCAGGTAATGACATCTGTGGGCTGGGGGCTGTCTTACATGTGCTTCCACCATCTCAACCATGTTCGTGGACCCCCAAGTTCACTAACAGCTCTGGTTGCTGGGGGGAAAGGAACATTTTGCATTTTAAGTGGGTTCCTGAGGGGAAAGAAGGGATTGAGACCGTGACATTTGAGCAAAGGGATGCTGAGCTGACACACCCTGGCCAAGGCAGTGCTCTAAGGAGAAGGATGACAGCGAGATGTCTAGATGAGCCCGGCTCATGCCAACGACGATGTAAACGACCATCACCTTGCCGCTATTGACCTGCTCTGAATTTTTTCACCCGGTCACCTCCGCTACTGCCTCAGCTACATTTTCCCTTTCCCGTCCCTAGAAAGAGGTGACTCTATGAGAGCTGCGGCTGACGCAGGGCTGCCGACACGCGTGTGCCCGCCTGTGCCCACGTGTGCGCAAGCCGCGGGAGAGGCAGCGGCCGGCATGCCAGCGCGCACGGGGAGGGCGAGGAGGGAGGTGGTTTTGTTGCCGTTGCTAAAAGGAGCCTAAAATAAATGCAGTGAACTCTGCGCTCCGGCATACAGCTGTGTAAACTCAAACTGCAGGTCTGCTCTCGTGTGGCCAGTTACTTATGGAAAAGCAGTGAGGTATAGCTCGACACCGGGGGACTTGCCCATCAAACTGTTTCACACTGTTGGGCAAACAGGGCTCTTTGCATGAAGGGGGGTGGGAGGGGAAAGCTATTCCCTGATTCCAAGGTCTAATAAATTGAAGCCCTGCACCTCTCATGACCTTGGAATGATTACATTAATTTTTTTTTTGCTACATAATCATCAATAAATCAAGCATAGCCCATTAAACAATAGATGCCTCCAAGGCCTCTCTTCAAATGTGCTTTTGATAAGAGTCAGAGAATTTTTTTCTGGGCTTGTAACGTTTTTCTTTCCTCTGTTTGTTTTTTCTAAGGGTCAAATAATGCTGTTAAAAGAGCAGTTAATATATAGATCTATTTTTCCATATTCCCGTCATGGTGTTTGACTTTGGGAGATTTATGGAATATCTTTTCCCAGTTCAACAATAGTATGTTTTGTTGTACTAAAGAGGTATTTTAACATGAGTGGAGATTCTTAATAACTTCACTGCTGTCTCCTTTCCAAAACAGGCCCCAGCCAAGACAGAGAACAGTGCAAATATATGTATCTATATATATAAAGAAAGAGAGAAATATATTTATAGATATAACACACTCATCTGGGTATCTCTTGTTTATTTTCATATGATCAGCTCCAAAAGGTTGGTATGTTCTGGCCAGAAGCCACTGTTCACCATTTTCATGAGGCATAGCACATAGTTACATTGACAGGAGGAAGAGCTAAGTGGCCTGGGCCAGATCTTCAGCTGGGGTAAATGGAGGCGAGCTGTGCTAACTCCAGCGCGGCTTCGCCAAACTGTGAGAAACGATGACCTGACCTGCTACATCTACATCCACTTCAGATGTTATGGCTTCCACTGGAGGTGCGGCTCCAGCCAAGAAAGACTCACACAGGCTCGTCCACCCCCAAACCCAGACCTTTATCAGGTTAAAACTGCAACCCTGGTTTGTGAGAGAGTTGCATGAGCTGCTCAGCATCATCATCTTCAGTGTGATTCAGCCCCTCATGACCCATTTAGTACAGGGGGTCACCAATGTGTCTCATGTTGATTTGAAGTTCACCCACCTGACTTCTGGCGGCTTCAGCGGCGACACTGCTCGGTGTCCGCGTGATTCTGCAGCAACCGAGCTCGGTTACAAGAAATATCTCCTAGCTTCCACTTGGGATTTCAGGCAAGGCTGCGGGATGCTCCCACTTCCCAAAGTCAGAGCCTCATGTCTTAGAGGATTTCCAGCAGAACTGCACCTTTCTGGGGGAAGTCTTCTCCTCCCTAAGAGCTAGCTGACCACAGCAAAGCCATACAAAGTGTCCCTTTTCACATGCCCCTTCCGAGGCTGTGGGGATGGCTGTGCTTTCCCTGGCCAGAGGCAGGATGAGATGCAGCCTGCACTGTACAATGCCCCAACAAAGCAGTGGTACCTGCCCCAGAAAATGAGAAAGCTCATCACCCTATGCAGCAGAGCGAGGCACCATGCTAAGACACTAGCTCAGATCACAGTAGTTGTAGATCTGTCTTATGCAGAATAATAGTTTTTTTTTCTTCTTCTTTTCCCCAAGAGGCTAATTAACTTGGGCAAAGTATCATGTTAAGGCAACATCTTTCCCTCTAGGTCCGGATTTAGCTCATTCAGTGTTAGCTTGAAGAGCTGTACACCATGTTCAGCACAGGATGCCAATAAGCCTCGGTCTACGAATCAGTCCTCAGTCCTTTTTACATGTGGTTCTCCCATCACAGAGCTGTCACATAGGACAGAGAGGTCAGCTTTCCTATTTTTAAATGCTTTGTTTTGGATGATGTTCATGAATGTTACTTGTCAAGGGCAGGCCCTGGCTTTTTCAGCCAAAAGAAGCAGCTGTGGTGCTATTTGACGGGAACACAGTCTGCTTCTGGAGAGATCTCCCAGGTGGTTCAAGAGAAAATGCATGTCATGAGATCACATCTTGTCCTTTCCTTGGGTTTTATTTGCTTTCCTCTCCAATTCTCCCTCCCACAGGGCTTCGCTTGCTCTTTGAACCTCAGTGGCTGGTGCTGTACCCTCTTGTACTGTGAACAGCCCATCTTTCACCACGAGGTCAAAGCTGGGCTGTGCCACAGATAGTGGATCTGCAGATGTATTTGTGGCTTGGTGTAAAGGAAATGCTCCTGGTTTCTAACACTCACCGTCAGGATTGAGCAGCACACATCTTAACTACCCCTCTCTTGCAAGATTGAAGGAAAATCAAGGTATCTTGTGATGTGAAGAAGAAAGAAGACTGTCCCTGATGAAGCATCTTCCACTGTCTGCAACCAAGAGAAGCTTTATTGCTCCTGCTGCTACTTCTTTCAGAGTAAGACACTATCTTGGCTCTCTAAATGGATATGTCATCAAAAGGAAATATTCCTTGAATTTGATTTTTATGCAATCAATAGAGAAAATTCGGTGCCTGCAGATGCCAAGATGCCACTGACATCAGAGGGAGGGGTCAGGATTTCAGCTTAGAATTTTTTCTCCTGCCAAAGGGACAAGTCACAGTGTGCAGCATAGGAAGCACAGACTGAGGTCATCCTTAAGGTATTCTCAGGCCTCTAAACCGTAATGTTCTTTTACAGACATTTTAATTCGTTCTCAGTGGAAAAACAAATGGAGGGAGCAGTAAGTGAGCTGGGACTGGAGAAAGACCATCACCCTTCTGTAGAAACCTAGCTGCTGCTGGTGATCCTGGAGGAGGGATCAGCCAGGCAAGAGAGAGCACCAGTTGCTCATGCATAAACTGTGATCACTGGGGCGTAGCAGTGACTGGGTGTAATTAAAAAAAAAAATCTCTTTTCACTAATTCTGCCTGCCCGTTGCAACCCCTGTTACTAATCGACCAAAAAGCCATCCTGGCTTTGAGGCACAGGTATTACACTTGTAGCAAATAACATGGTAAGTAGTTTTCAAACCAGAAGACACTGCTGTTAGTTCAAATATAACTGAACGAGTTTTCAAAAGATGAGAGATTAGTTTGAGCAGGTACCAAACCCCCTGATCTCTTGTTGTTCTTGTGACTGAGCCTGTAGGATTATTCCTAGACCTTGAAAATCTTGGGGAGGCATTGCTTCAATTTTCCAGGAAAAGGGAAGGGAAGGGGAAAAAGAGAAAAGAAGAAAAAGAAATTAAGCTTTCTGCAGACTCAAATCCAAGTCCCGTTTGGGTTCAGGTTTAGTTCAAAAGTGGATGGCTAGGTCTTGTTTTTCCTGAGACACTTTCCTCATCCAAATCCAAACTCCTCTGAATTTGTCAGTGGGGAGCCCGAGGAAGAAATGGCTCTGTTTGAGTTGAATCAGAGCACCAGCCTCACCGGCTGCCAGAAAGGCTGACCTTTCTCAGTCTGGTGTAAAATGTCCTGAATTCGTCCGTTTTCCACAAAAGCTCTGCTGGCACTTCTGCTTTTAACCTGCTCCATGAAAAATCAGCTTAGGCAAGCTCACAGGAGTTTCTTGCTTAACACTTGCTCTCCCATGCTCTCACCTGATCCCACAACCGAATCCTCACGGGCTGAAATAATTACCTCAGCTGATGCTTGCTTGAACTTAGCAGTAGGTGTTATCCTGGTAGCAAGCAAAAAATACAAAATAAATATGGATATAAAAGTTTAACATCTGCATATCTTGCACGGAAACTGCTCCCCTTGCAAGAGAGGTATGGATCTCCCATACACTGCTGGACCGAAAGTGATGCAAGCCTGAGTGACCTACTGGTTTCCTCTGGGAGTCTCCTGTATATTTATGTAGCATGTAGTCCATCAGCTGGAAATAACTTTATGGAACATCTCACTTCATTATTTTCAGTCAAACTGCAGCTTTGTGTCCTGATGCTGTAGTGTCAGGTGAAAGAAAAAAAAAAGAAAAAAAAAAGAAAACATCTTGCTTAACATGTCCTCCATACTTATTTCAGAATAAATGAGCTCTCTGTTGAGTGTATCACTTATAATTATACCCCAAAATACACTTTTGGGTGCCATTCAGAGTCTGGATTAAATCCACTGTCAGGAGAACAGTTTATGAAGTCTTGGTTTTCCATTAATCTTCAGGCCCCTTTCTCAGGGGACTTGAAGGGGCGGGTGGTTGGATGACAAAGGAGAAAGAGAATGGTTCAAATAAGAAGCAGGCAGTTGGTGAATGGATGGCTCAGGACAAGGATAAATAGTCAAGACCA
Source organism: Ibycter americanus (assembly GCA_035590275.1). Lineage (NCBI taxonomy): Eukaryota > Metazoa > Chordata > Aves > Falconiformes > Falconidae > Ibycter > Ibycter americanus. Next base: position 52,308,682 of record JAVJGI010000050.1, read on the forward strand.
TTTTAATTTCTAAAGCCCAAACCAGAGGGAAATCAGTCTAGGCTGATGGATACGGCAGTAAGCTGGGATTTCAGTCGTGTGAGCCCCATTTCTTCACTCTCCTGCTGCTTCATTGTGTGCCCTCGGGTAACTCTGGATTCCTGCCTTTTGCTTTCCCACTGTATTTACGCTGCCTTTGCAAAGCTCAGATTGCATCTCGTCGTGTCTTCACACAGCACCATACACAGAAGCAGCACAATCTTGGATGCATCTTGCAAGCACCATGGAAATTTCCATCATTTCCATCATTTCCCACCAGTTGCATCCCCACAGGATTTATGTTTTCCACCAGAGCTGATCAGAGGTTTGTTGGAAGTGCTGCTTTGATGTAGTTTCTACTGGCAGTGACCCAGACTCATCCCACCCAATTTTAGATGCCTTTAGAGGTCCATAGAAAAGAAATTCATAGACGACCTTGGATAACCACACTTCTTATTCAAACACCTGAGCTGAATTCCTGAGTTTAAGAGAGAATCACTTTTTCCTTTGCTGGAAGCTTCAAATAGGGAAAGCATTTACACCAGGCTCTTTAGAAATCTGGTATCTGTTTGTTGCACTGAAACTGCCACAGCTTCTGGAACATCACCCTGGCTTTAGGTACCCTTCGACCTTGTTGATAACTTCCACTTGGACATCATGCCCAAAAGATCTCCATGATAAACACTGCTGGGTTGTTTCCTATGGTTTACAGAAGATTCAGCAAAACCTCATGAAGTCCAGAACACGGATGAGAACCGGACATTTTGCAGACATTAAGAAAGTCCTGATTAATTTTGAATGGAGACACAAGTTTGTATGAGGTGAGGTACGAGTAAAGCTTTGTCAATATTTCCTAGCCAAACCTTAAATGAAGAACTAAATAATATCAATAAAAAGGTTAGTTGGGCTGCCCCTTTCTTTCCAACTATAATTTTTTCAGTGGCTACATTCTGAAAGGTAAATTATCAGGAGCACCATTTACAGATAAACTGAGTAACTTTTCCTCACCAAAAAAGAAGAAAAATCTCAATCTTATAATTGATTTTTTGCTTTTCTCATATTAGGTACATTTATGTAAAGTCAGAAATGTAAGACATAGAATTTCCAAAAAGTTGTATGGTTTAAAAATTGCTGAAAGAAAAGTTGAATTACTGGTATTTTTCTCTTTGTTAATTAAGACTACTTACCTGTAACGAATGAACTTTCAAACTAGTTTAATTACTTTGAAATACACATAAATTATATTGAAATATCCTCTAATTTTCCTCATTTGGCTTTTTTTTAATTATTATTATTTTTGTTTAAACTCCTGTCTGCAGTTCAAAGACATCAAGAAGATTGTAATTTTGTTATGTATATAATGAAAAAGTGAAAAAAAAATTACACAGAGGAAGAAGGTTGGAATCGCAGTTATTCTGGTACGAGGACAGTGGGATTAAATATGTATGCCTGCAGTTCATCCACCGTGCTACTCAGTGTTGTGGCAAATATGACAAAAGACCAGTGTGAGACCAGGTGGCACCTGGGTGCCCATCAGGACACATATGAAGTGTGTGACATGTAAAGAAGCTCATGGACTACATCACCAACGGATGGGCAATGAAACTGAGATGTAGGTGTCTATGTGCAACTCAAATGGAGATGTCCACTTTAGTTTATGATAAATTCCTAATGAGGTACTATTGAATGTATTGGCAAAGGGCTTAATTACGCCCGAACAAAGGTGTTTGGCACCATTAGAACCAGCATTCCCGACCCTCGATGCTGCTGCCCTGTAGGTCATGCTCATCCCTGCCAGCCTCATGAGACTTAGGCTTTCCAAAGGCTTTTCAAGCAGTTCTGGATGCCTATGTTTAGGCAAATAAACAGCTCTGTGAGGTGAAATGATTAAAGTGATTGCTCCGAGAGGTTAGGCACTTCAGTTTCATCACCTACTTTCAGGTGTCAGAACGTGCAAGCTGAATCCCACGCCTGAAGGTGGGTGAGATAAGTCTGATTTTGGGATTCAGGAAACTGCATCTGTAATCCTTGCTGTTACTGGGTCTACCTATGGGACTTTATACAAGCCTTTAAATATTACTTGTTTCTTGCTTTGTGGAAAGGAGGATTCTGAAAGATTCAGAAGAAATAAAGGCAGTAGGGAGAAGAGTTTCAATGATTTCATTTAAATATTTTTTATAGAAAAATCTAAAGTACAGTTACTTTTATCCATGTATGTATTATTTGAATATAAACAGATACTGTAACACTTTTCTTGCCTGTGTTTGCTCATAACTATTTCACATATCTGAAATCTGTGGAAATATACTAAATAAGAGATATGTTAAAAAATAAAAATTAATCAGTTTTTCCCTGCAGCAAAATGTCAGATGGTTATAAGTGAAATCAATTCACTATTTCTGGTAACACGGCTTCCTAGGCATCTTTACAAAGGAAACGTTTCCGATATTAAGCATTTCACCACTACTTTTTTATCCTAGGTGTACTGGGGTTGTTTGCTTCAAAGAAATAGGTTGTAGAGTCCTTACGCCAGGACATATTTGTGTTTCACCATGTCTGTGCACCACCCAGCACAACAGATCTGAGCTGAGCATCACTGCACCTTCTCAGTGGCACCTGCATCTCATCACGGGTGTAAATGGAAAGCGTGCTATCATAAAACAGTAAGAAGTAGTCATACTGAGGGCATAAATCTGGTTATGGGGGGGGGTTGAGTGCATAGATCTGGTTACATATTTTAGATGTCTACTCAGCATGACACTGGAGACTCTTCTGATGACAGTGGCAAGGTCACCACAGTGAAGGGAAGCCGGTGTGATTATCCTTGATGCTAACGTCTATGTTTAGCTCATGACTCTCTCTTTCTATCTCTTACTGCTTCACATGAAATGAACTTAATTTTTCCTTGTGGTTCAGCAATCTTGTATTAGAGCTTAACAAACTGCAAGCCACCTTTATAAACCAACAGCCACTTCATACATCAAGATTTTCAGAGCCTCCTGAGAAAAATAGGTATCCAAAATTAGCAATTTGCAGCTTTAGCAATGTTTTATCCCCCCCTTCAAAGTTATCCAAGCTTTTAATTCAAACCATTTCCCTCCACTCATTTGTCATGGCTGCCATTGGGACACTTTAAAGTGTCATCAGCTGCTGTGAGAGAAAAGATGTGATATCATAGCATTGCTACGGAACTAGAATCTGACAGGATACACAAGGAGGAATCACTTGCCTGCTTTTACCCCAAAGAGTTCCTGCATGCCTAGGTCCAACAGCACAAATATCCTGCATGAATGGAACGATGTGAGTCAAGTTACAGCCCCGATCATTCAACGAGTGAATTGCAATTTCCACAATATTAGGGAATAGACGACCAGTGGAAATCACATTTGGGTTTGATTTGCATGATGATGCATCTTTTCCCCAAAGCTGATTCAAATCCAGTATTTGCAACTTAAATAACTTGTTTTCAGAATAATTTTTGTACTGTTTTAATGACATTTGAGCTGTTGCATCTCACTTTACAACTTACATGCTGGAAAAAAAATGTGTGTGTAGAATAAATGTATAATGTAGATGATATTAAAGGGGGTGTAACCATATGGACCACAACCATAATGCAGTCAAGTAAAAAAAGATGAATGAACAAATGTTTCCATGTACTGAGAAGCAGGCTGAAACAGGGAATTGTCTCAATGTCAAGGCAATCCTGGAAAAAGGAGCCAGAGCAACCTCCCATTTCAGCCTGGAAGATTGTAGAGCAGCTGTAATTAGGAACCAATATTCTGCCATTTTCCCTAAACTAAGTAGTACAGAGCTATTAGAATTACTCCAGAGGCTAATTTTTTCACAAGGAGACCATTATTGTCTGGGAAATGAATGAGAATCAGGTTTTTCCTCTTACAGGCCGGGTCATCACCCAAAAAAAGGTAATGATACTTACATTTTATGACTCCTTATGGTTTTAAGGATATATACGGATGGATGGAAAGTACTATGTTTAGATCCCGCCACTTGACCTCCTTGAGCCAGATACCTAGGACTCCCTGAAGACAGAACCTTGTTGTTTAATCTTTTGCCCAAAGCACCAACATCACAAATGTGACGAAAAAGTATATATTTATCTTATTGCTTTCCAGTTCTCTGGGTGTGTAGGAATCACGGTCCACTCTGGCAGAAAACAGGAGTGGAGCTTTCTGTCTCTCCTCTGGGTAACAGGTATTAAGTAATTAATAAATTGTTTTATTGGTTTGCTTGGTTGTTGGGGTTTTTTGTTGTTGTTATTTCCCTCAAGCAGCTATAATTAATATTACCTCTAGCGTTCAGGTTCTCAGCCTTGGAAGAATGACAAAGATGTTTTTTTCCCATAGCGCCATGCAGGTTCTAATCCAGGAGAAAGCCTGTGGTTAGAGAAGACAAGAAGAAACATGATGGTAGGCTTTACTGCAGCTAGATTTAGACAGCTCCAGGACGGACATCTCCGGCTGGCCTAGTCGCCAAGGTTCTTTTGCAGTCGGTGGCGAAGGTGGGCCTTCCTGTGGTCAGGTTCACCTCCTTTCCAGGACTCCCCCTGTCAGCCAAACCGTCGTTAGCTGTGGGAGAAGGACAGCAGTGGCTTGTGAATGATGGTCACAGAAAGTTCTCACAGCGACAAGGCTGGTGTCAGGAAACATCAGCCTTGTGTTTTAGTACGAGTGGGATAGAGCTCCACTAGCATCCCTTGTGTTTGCCTGTAGATGAGCAAGTCATCTGCTAACGAGACAACATCTGTACAGCTCTCCCCTCACTTCTCTTTGGTGTTATTCCAACTTCTAGAACTGCAGTATGAGAGTTAACCGAAGAATGGTGATGATGGATTTAACTATCCCAAACACTACCAGGGCATTTCCCAAAGATGATGTCAACCATGCGGTAATTACTGAAAGAGCAACTGTTCCACACAAGCGGTCTAACGCGAGACTTACGGGTCACAGACTATGAGAGTCCAGAGCATTTAAAGCACAGGGGAAAGTACACATGAAAAAAATCCATTTTTAATGAACTCATTTTAAGCCCTAAGGGGGCTAAAGTAATTTAGCTGATAATTCCCCTAGTAGTTTCGTTACAGTATGGTTCCCAGCTGAAACGGCAGATTGCTGGAAGGTCTCCAGAGGCTCAATTCTACTCTTCAAGGTCAGAATGAGGATTTGTATAAATGGGGGCTCTTGAGGTGGTTTTGTTCCGGACAAAGTCTTCTGAACTTTCAACTGTGTTTCAAATATATATCCAAATTAGATGTAGACTTTCAGGTGTCAACAGATGTCTGAAGCTGAGAAAACTACTTCAGCCATACTTTGGTGTCAGATGTCCCACCTAATGACAGCTGGCAGAAAATTAGGAGTTTAAGCTACTTCTCCAGGTTCCCACAATGGCAAAGAAAGAGAGGAGCTACATCTGCCCACACCTGGAGAAGGTCCTCTCAAACAGCTGGAATAAAATCACCAACTGCCAGTACCTGGATCTCTATAGTTAATACAGGAATGTCCTCAAACAATTTTTCTGGAATTGGTACCAAACTTTTAAACATTTGAAAGTTAAGTGAAGATAATTTGGGACAGCTCTTCCAAAACTGAATTTGATCTCTCAGTGATCCAAACTCTTCATTGAAAAGTGACCTTTATCAAGTCAAGTCTTCAGCTTCCTGAGTCTTCTACACTTCAACCAGCCAGTAAAAACTCCCAGTGATGGTCTCTCGGAACATTTTCCTGCTAAACCATATTATCTGCTGGCAAGCCTATTTCATAAATTGCTAATGAGTTCTAACGCTGCAGCAAATGGGATAGTTTAGGTACTAGCTGCTGAACAGTTAGGAGCACCCAGTGAAACATGCAGCTGAAAGAAGCACCTTGAATGGATCGTTGCCACCAAGCGTTAGACAAACCAAAGTAATTAACCAGCTTGAAAAGTCTGCTTTAAAAATAAGAAATAAAAAAAAATTGTAGCTTTGTTATCTAATTCCCAGTATAAAAATCTGTTATAATTGCTACAGATTTTTTTTCTCTCTGAAAAATCACTTGAGTCACATAACCTGTATAATTTTCTATTTAGCTATTTTGTTAGAAAGTTATACAGAGTAAAATTTAATATTTTTCCCTCCTAGTAGGCTGAGATCTGGCATAATTCTGGTCATTTTGCAGCCACCTTGAGGCATAGATGAAAAGCCCATTTTATGAATCAGCAAAAGAAGTCAAGAAAAAATAAATTGTACAAAACTCGAAGGAATATATAGTATGAATAAATGAGAAATACTAAAATAATTAGAAAATTACCATGATGGCAAATGAACAGGTTTTGGCTTGCTTTCTCATTAGCTGAATAAACACGATATGCATAAAAACATGAAAAACATAAAAAGAAGGTAAACAGAAGAAAAAGTAAGGTGAGACATCAGAGAGGGGATGGGCAGTTTCCCAGTGGTGACACATAAAAGGTTGTGGGGTGGTGTCCGAGGGAAAAAGAGACAGAAAGAAGGACAGAAAGATGGGGGTGGGGGTGGGGGGCATGTTATGGGTTCGATCCAATGCTCCTTGATTTCATCTCAGAAAACACCTATCAGAGACAAATTTATTTTCCATGGAGAAAAGGGGCAGGCTACAGAGGAAAAAAAAAAAATTGAATAAAAGCGCCAAACTTATAACTTTGTTAGGTTTATAGTCTGCATGCGAGAAGATTGCAAAGCTGCATCGCCACTGGTAGTGAACACACAATTTATAATGTTGTCTACTATAAGAGAGATTTTAAGCCATTTCTAAACACATGTCAATAACATACCTGCAGGTCTGGAAGGGATCTCAGGGACCCTTCTCCTATACAATCTCACTTATACTTCTGTCTTCCCTGACAGATGTATGATTGTGTCTGCCAGAAACCCCCAGCACCGGGGACCCCACACCATCCCTAGGCAGTAGACTCCACCACCTTTATTCCTATTTAGTAAATATGAGAAAGTCCAAGTAGCCTCCGTAGGCTTTGTTTTAAAAAAAAATAAGGTAAATAAATAAAATACATTTGCCCAGATATTTCTGAATCTTCAGCATCAGTTCTTCCCACTCTTCAAACCGTGGAACAAGTGGAGGTTCTATCTGGAAAGCTGGCAAAGGTCTGCAATGACCTTCGTGGACCTGATTTTTAGCAAAATGATAGACTTTGTTAGTTGCTGACCTCTTCCTGAATTTTCCAGTTGAGGGAAATAAAATTAATTGCCCTACAACACCTGCTGTGGCTTTTTCACCAGGGTTTTTAGGAAGCTGCAAAAGAAAGGACATAGAGTACACTCGGGACAGTGTGTACATCAGTGCAGCATCCCTCTACAAGCCCGCCTGGAGCGATGGAAATGGGCAGAAAAGGACTTTCATCTCCAGGTTTTCTTTTTTTTTTTTTTCCTTCAGTGATGAAACCCGTCCTTCACTTTTATGAGTCAACATAATGGGAACTGTCAGGCCAGCCTGACCCAACAGCAATTTGTTTTCTGAAGTTTAGGACGCAGGAGGGCTCTGGTATGGGAGGAGTGATGAGAAAGGCACGTGCGCTGACAGCACAGTACGCTGGCTCTGTCAGCATCCCTTGCAGGCAGGAACACATGTGTAATTGTACCAGATGCCAGAGCAGATATCAGGATGGACAGGAATGCATGCAACAGATTAAAAAAAAAAAAGGAAAATAATGTTTTGTTTTCTTTTGTTTTGCTGGCATTGTTTTATTTCTTGTTTTTCCCTAAGTGCTTAATGGCTTCATTACTTTTTGCTAACTGCTCTACAGAAAACTAAAGGGCGATGTTGAGTTAACTGACAGTATCAATGGGATGTTAGAGACAGCAGATTCAACATTGTAAATCCAAAGAGTTTCTGAGCAAAGAAAAAAAACAGAAAAAAATTTTAAAAAATAGACCTAATTTTTCTCCAGAAATCAATTTGTTTCTCATTTCTCAACATGCCGCTTCCTATCAGCAAAACCACCTGATAAACTTTCTAATGGAAAAGGGTTGTCCTGCTTTGCGTTCACACCTACATCCATCCGCTGTAGACATCCAACAGCTGAGCCTTCTGGTTTGAGTCCGTCACCTACAGTTAACCAGGCAGACATGTCCCATGGGAGACAAATCCCAGCCAGGTGACATCTCCATCTTAAAAGAGTTTCAGCTGCCTTGTGGAAGTGCCTGACTTCCTAACATGAGAGCAGAACACACCAGGAAAAATGAATTGTGTCCTTCAAACTCTGAAATTTGTTGTGTGTTTTCCCAGTAATGCCAGCACTATCCATTTCCACAGTGGAAGAAAAAGCTGTAGTAGGAAAGAGGAGGATTTGTATTGCTAGAGTATCTAGAAGGTCTGGATGTGGATCAGGACCTGACTTATAGTAGGTGCTGTGCAAACACCAAGAGCAGAGGAGACCCTCTTCTTCATCTTCCTCCAGGTCTCAGAGCACATCACTACAGCTCATATATTGAGCTTGAAATTCATACACGTGACTTTGGCCCTATATTCCCCATACAGCTGCATGTACACCCTCCTTAATTCTCCTACTCCATAACAGCCTTACACATCAGCCACTGCAAGCCATCAGCTGCATCCAGATGGCACAGAGGGGTCACAGAGCAAGGCAGGGGATGGAGCTACGCGGGGAGACCACCTTACAGGTCAGCGTGCTTGAAGGAGGCTGTTCAGAAAACCCACACAGCAGCTGCAGCCTCTACTTGGGAAGCAAGAGTCCGGCTAGAGGGTTTCTTTGCCTTGGTGTAGAGAAGTAATTAATTTCAGAGGCTTGAGGAAGACTCAGGCTGATGCTGCATCCCATGGTGCAACTCAGCAGGTTTCTTTTGTCATTTTTACTCTTGTTTTTACCTGTAAACCCTCCACCCCCACAAAACTAAGCAATTATCAAAACCAGCAGACTCCTCTATAGATGGGTCACAGGCACCTTCCCTCGTTTCGCCCCTCGTTACCATCTCAGTAGTCCAGGGCACACTGGGGCCACCATGTCCAGCTCCAAGTTTCAGGCACGCTATCCCAACTCCCATCACGGTAGGACAGACTCCTCTTACAGTGTCACCTGACAGGACCACAAAATCGGTGACCACCAGATGGTTCATGGGGGACCATCGCAGCCCAGTGTTCAAGGAGTGAGATTAAGGATTTCACAATCACCAAATGACGGAACAGCCGGTCATCTTGTTATGTGCTAGATGCAACACCACCCCTTTTTTTCAGCTTGGATACAAACGTTAACTCTTTTTGGGGCATGTTCAAGGCATTCCACCTCCCACAGCCAGTGGCACTGGGAATATTTCATGGCTGGCACAACACCCAGTTGGAGTCTTCAGGCACTGGTGTTCAGCTAAACTGAAGGAATGGAGCAGGCAGTAGCCAGAGCCCAGAGTGAAACTCCGGCTCCAGTCTCCAGAGTCACTGTGATACACATTATCCAAACCACAACATCCTACTGACAAATATTTCGAAAAGTCCCCAACACTCCAAAAATCCAACACGTTTTGCCACATGGACACACACAAACACACAGATTAATGGGTAAGGTTACAGATATCCCTAACTGGGAGGGGAAGTGGGGCAGGCGTGTGTGTTTAAACAGGTGGAAGTTTAATGAATTATTAATTTTTATGTTGACATCAATAAATATTCAGGTCCTGAGCAGGTTTGTGGTGTTTCCTACAACTGAAAAAGGCAGAACTGCTCTGTACCAAATATGCCAAAGCCTTGTCAGTGTGGCTGCTGGCAGGAGCACACCTTGTGATTACCCAGCTCTAACATTTCCTCACAGCCTGGGATGCATCCTACGGCCAGACAGGGGTGGTGCAGGTAGGAGGGGTCTGCTGGCACGTCGCTGTGACTCTTGGGTGCCTCTTTCCACTGGAGAATGGGCTACTTCTGTTGCATGGTTCGCTCTGCTCTAGGGACATGAACTGATGTGTCCAATATACTCATAAATAATTTCAAAAAGGGCGGGGGGGTGGGGGTGGGGGGAAGGCAAGAGTGCTGTTTTGGCTTGATAATGTAGTTCATGTGGCTTTTCTGCTCCCTTTGCAGCTGGATGTGGTGGTCGAAAGAAATAGGAACCCTGTGCCTCTTTACAAAACTTTCAGGCAGGAATATATGTTGTTTCTTACAAGCTCACGGCCCCCCACACTCCCCCCCAAAATATTTCTAATAACACCTGGTAACCACAGGAGAGGGATGGGGACAATAATCCTGAAATCTGAAGCAAGGCTGCCCATCCAGCGCCAGCTGGCTGCCAGCAGCTGATGTCCTGTCTGCCCATCCAGATCTTTGCATCCATCCAGATCTTTGCGTCCTGATCAGCTTTAGCAGCAGCAATGTTTCCTGAAGCTTTTACTGAGCTCTGTGTTAGGCTGGTGGTTGTAGAACAGGGTTGTTTATATGGATGCTGTGGAGAGTGAGAGGGAGCATAGCTCAGCAGGGAGAACTGGTACCCAGAGGGTGAAACAGGGGCTCTGCTATTGCTTCACTGCCTGGTCTTGGATGGGTTGTGCCCAACGTGGGCTCAAAGCCAAGATCTGTCTTTGACTTCATTTTTTTGCCTTTCTCCCAAAGCCAACAGGAAAATATCTGTTTCTTTTACACATTCTTAGTGTATTTGTCTTGAGATTCACAGTTTTGCTGCTGCTGTTCAGTTTGTTTCAACGGGTTTGAGGCTATTGCTCTTTCTTTGACACCCAGACTCTCCGGCTGTCCATGCTACCTGTCTGTCAGATCTTATTTGGCTTCAGCCTCTCACGAACCTGGGAAAAAAGATAAGGAAAGATTATGGGTCTTTTATATATTCTGATTCTGTAAGCTTCCAGGACATAAGTAAATGACTCAGTTCTGGAAAATTATAGCAAAGTTAAGCTTGCCTGTGCGCTCTGATTTGCTGGAAAAGATGCTGTTTAAAGGCTGGATGTGTGTATATGGCCTCTGCAAAAAATGATATACAACTCAAGCAAATACCAAACAGATAGCACCAGGTGAAGACAATGAAATGTTATGGATTGGTGCATTAAGCAGTGGTCTCACTACTGCAGCTGCCAGTCAAGATCCTCCCCTAATTCAGACCCTGGGGCTGGGACACGGAGTCAAGAACATAATGCTTCTGCAGAGCCGCTGTGTTGTGATCATGGTGCAAACGAGCAGATCTGCTTCCCATCAGTATCCCCGCCCTGCGATACTGCCCTTTGAGGAGGTCAGCAGGGAGTTATACTTGAAAGGAAGATGGGGCTGTTGTTTTGGTTGTCGGGTGGAACAGGCTGTGTTGAGCTGCAGACCTTCAAAGGGAGCCAGATGCTGTGCCTGGGGTGGAAAATGATGTGCAGTTCCATATGCACGGGCAAGGCTCTACTCTATGATCCAATTGAGAGGTGCATCCTCAGCGTGAACAGCTGAAGTTGCTTTCTACTAGTAGTAGAGATGTAATTGCAAAATCTGTGCAAATGATATTTATCATGTCTGCTGGAGGACCTAATTTACTAGCAGGTGAGAGAAAATCAGTATTTGTTTGCTCCTGAGATAGAAGAGAAATTTTCACAGCAAGCAGCTTTTATTCCTTCTATGGCATACACCTGCTTGCATCAGAAGACTGTTTAATCCATCAGAGACGATAATACCAAAATACCAGAATTTGAAGTCAGGAGGTTCTAAAAAATCAGTGATTTATTGTGGAAGGAGTTTTCATGGAGCTGTGACTTATCCTTTATTTTCAACTCTGATCATGTAATACATATGATTGTTCGACAGCAGTTTTGCAGGTTATATTCAGAATCTATCAGGTAAAATTCCATGATTCAGTTAATGATGGAGGTCAGGTCAGTTTAGGGTATCATAATAGCCCTTCCTGGCTTTGAATGCTGTTGATCTATGAAAGTGCTGAAAAAAATGATTCTACAAAACAGTCTGACATACACAGGATGGTCTTTTTAGCTGATTTGTGGAAACAGGTAGGGGACCAGATATTTACTTTGCCTTCCCAGTATTGTATTGTGGTTTCTTGTAGCCCTGGACAGTTTTGAAAAGTCTTGCTGTTTGCATAGAGGAGTTACAGAAAAGGATCGCTCCTAACCATGTTCAAGCCTTCTAACCCTGAGGTTTGGTAGACCCCTGCTACTTTGGGGAGGATAATCTGCAGGGCTAGGAAAGGCTGCTCCACAGCTAAATTGAACACAATGTACCTGAGGTTTGCCAACGTTTTCTACAGGTGGTAGAAGAAAAAGGAAAATGAAAATGAAAATAAAATTTCTCACAAATTGGGCTCAGTTGATTTGTTCCATCCCTGAAAGAGGATGGGGAACGAAAGAAGTTGCACTGGCACCACTGGGACTTTAAATCAAGCACAGTCTTAACGGCTCAGTTCTATTCATCTGTCTTGCTCCACGCACCCTCCCAAATCTTTATCTGTAATTCAGCTTGCTTTTTTTTAATAAAAAACTATTCCATTTTTTCCCCCCAAGCCCACACCACCATCACTAGCACTGCAAGGCAACTCACTAATGCTGAAATACAGTAGTATAAAAGCTGCTACTGTTCTCTGGATGCGTTGGAATTGCAGATTTTCCTTGGCAAGTTCTGAGACAATATTTGGAGGTTGTTGATTCGGAACTCTTAACTGTATTAATCATGTAACAAACATGCGCATAGGCTGCCAGGCCTAATAAATCTTACTAGCGTGCAACCTCCCATCATAAACACATTCAGAAACACTTAAGCAATCCCTGAGCCTGGAAGATGATCATTAGTTTCCTATCATATGCTTTAGGTTAGCTGAATCAATCAGTGGTAAGTCAAGATGAGGATGAGTTGAACTCCCCAACCCATTTTCCATCCCAAGAGGCAAGCATAAGATAAATGCCTGCAGCCAACTGTCTAGTGTTGCAGCCTCCCAAGAAGCTGTTTGCACATTGTAATTATAATTGTTGTTGAAGCTCTCCTACGCACAAGATTAGCTTTTTATTGTGCTAAGTTCTGTACAAATTTTGTAATTCGCAACAGGCCATCCCTGTCCTGAGAAACTCTCTGCAGTGAAGAAAGAACTGCCCTATTCAGTCATCAGAGTAGGAATTAAAACACAGTCAAATGGACTAATCTGCATAAGATTAGTAAAGAAGGTAATGGAGTCAAGAATTAACACTATTTTTTTTAAGCTTCTTTCTAGCTCTTGGATCAAACCATCTAGGGCAGCAGTACACAACTCTCCTGTGGAATCCTTAGCCCCATGGAAAGATACAAAGACATAACGAAGCTGTCAAGTCAAATTTCTCAGATTTTATGGTCTAAATGGAATAAGGTCATTTAATTGGACCTCCTACTCCCCCCACGATGCTAGATTTCACCCAAATACCTTTTCATGGCCAATTGCTTTAGTAAGACACACTGCTTCAGCTCTCACTACAATCCTAAAATGAAATTTATGGTGGACACTAAGACATCCCTCCCACCTGGAGCTGTGACTCAGATGGGGTGTGAAAAGCCTGGTGGACCCACCTTTCTGGGAAACCTACCTGCACCAAGTGCCTTCCAGTTCTGACTACGGGAGTGACTTCCTCCTGGAGAATATTTTTTCCCTGCTCCCAAAGACATTCCTCCCACTCCCCCAAATAATGATGACCAAAATGGCTTTGAACATAGAGGAAAGTCATGCTGAGAATGTCTCTCGATTTAGAATTATTTCAATTAAGAAGCGTCCATCAGCTCTACAGTGAGTACCAGTGACTGGCTGGCATCTCAGAAAAAATCGCAGACATCTGGGTTAAACCCATGAGAGTTTTGCTCTCAGAAGCAGACAGACAGCTCTACCCATGAGATACCTGGCACTGCTCCTTTCTGATTAACAGCGAAAAAAAGCAAAGGTGAGTACTGTTTTAGTTAAATGCTTGGAGCTGGAAGAGATGGACCTGGGAAAAAAATTTGTCCAGAACTGGAAATTAAACTAACCCCTTCATGACCATCCTATCAGGTTAAATTTGGGGAGCAGATGCCATACACAGGAAGGCTGTGTCAGCAATTGCATTTCAAGGCTTCAAGACAGCAATGCATAAGGACAAAAGTATGAGCTAGACCCAAATGATTATATTAACTATTCCATTTTCTCTTACCCAAATTTCCCTTCATTGAGCACAGGATTCATTTAAATGCTGAGCTGGTCAGACTTGTACCACATTGTAATATTAGGACAAACGTCAACATACCAGGAATATGGTCAGAGTCTTCATGAGCTGAACTTTAAAAGATCCTTATAGCTTCATTGGAAAAGTCAGGCTTGACTCTTCAGTTGCAGCAGTATCCCTGCTGAATAAGATTAAAAAATGGTACCCACAGAAGAGGAAGCCTACTTTTCCTAACCATACAGATAAAATGGATAAGTCCAGAACATGAATTTGTATTGATATCCTTGAGTAGGATCAACAACTGTTGTAATAACACTATACCACCCCACTGGCAGCATGTTGTTGGAAGAAAGAACTCAGTAGCATCTTTTATCCCTTGATTTTTATTTCATTTTCCCCATGTATACTGGATTTTTCATGGCAGGGAAACATAACAACTCTGAAGTCTTGGAAGAACAAACAGGAAAAGCTCAAAGACACCTGGCAAATACATGGCAGATCTAGAGAAACAACCCAAATCTTTGAAACCACCTTAGTCCTCAGAATTTGGCCTTCACCTAACTTAAAGTGTCATATACAGACTTTTCATTGGCAAGGTAAAGTAAGTGGGACACGAGAGTTTCAGTTTCTGTGATCACTGTATCTGTGCTCAATACCTTCCTTCAATATGGGTGTCTGTGAGTCTGAAAAGGTCTTTGGATTCAGCTGCGGCAAACTGGCACCTTTGCACCAATAAGGGAAAAAAGAGAGTGGATGTAATAAGTGAATAAAATGTGTCCTGTGTCCCTGGCTGCGTCTGTTCTTCTGCTGCTCAGGCCAGTGTTGACTTTGCATGGTTTAAAGCCTTTTCCACAAGTCTATCTTTCTTTCCTTTTCCTCCCTTTTCCTCCTTTTTCCACAGAGTACCTAGCAGCTAAAAATAGTGAAAATACCAATTGGCAGTGATTGTAAGTGTCCTCCTCAGCATCCAGCTATTCTTCTCGCTGGCTCGCAGAGGTAAGCCAGATCACTTTCAAGAAACATCCGCTGCATTAGGCATCTGCCTGCTGGTGATCAGACGGAATTTTTACTTTGCTTGCAAATCACATCCAGAGTGCTGGTGGTATTGAACCTAATTTCAGGAGCAGTCAGAGAGGAAAGGTTAAAGGCGGTCACATTTCTCCTTCAGTTCAGAAATAAGCCCAGCTATACAGCAGAGCCTGCACAAGTGAAATGGTCTCTAGCTAAACCCGAGTCCACCAGCCGTAATACAGACTAGTGGAGGGTTGCTGTTTTTTTTTTTTTGTTTCTGTTTATTTTTCATACCTAAAGACCTATAAAATCTTGAGCAGTTTATCACTGTATATTTTTCCAGGATCTCTGCTATAGAGCTGTCAGTTTAAATGGCAAAGTGTTTCCTACCTATCTTCCCTGGAAAGCTCTGCAAAGGTCTGTTTCCCATACAGCAGAGAACACACCTTCCCTTCCCACCCCCACCCTGCCTTTATTTTGATTTATTTTATTTTTATATAAACCAAGTCCAGAGTCACTTTTTGGCCAGAGGCTGGAACTGCTTTCGACTCCTGCATGAGGCAGGGCGAGTGGGAGAGGAGGCGGTGGGTGCGTTTGGGGTGGGGTTGGGAAGAAAAGGCAGAGTGAAGTGCACCTCCACGGCAGGCAAGGGGAAGGCAGAGTAATTCACTGAAACACACCACGGTACAAAGTCAGCAGAACTTCAAAGGAAATGAGCCATAATTCAGGAGAAGTAAAAACAAGCAGCTACTCTCCTCAAATCCCTCTCTCATTCTTTTTTTCTTTTTTTTTCCCCCTCCTGCTCTTTAAAATTCCGTTGTAGTCAGAGAAATCACAGTGGCCAAACACGGGGGGGTTTAATCTATTAGTTTGGTTTAACCGTGCCTTCTGGGAAGAAATACGCTGTGCTTTTGCAAAGTGAACACACTGAGCAGGAGGCTGGCGTGGGGGATGCCCACCTCCCACCCTCTCCCAGCGGGACCCCTGCCACAGCCCTTTCCCCCTCCGTGAGCCCATGTGCCTGGTGCAGTCAGGGGGCTTTGAGGATGCTACCATAAAGCACCAGAAAGCCTGCAATTCAGGGCATGCCCCTCCTGGCAGGGGGTTAAATTGGTCTAGATGAGGAGTTTTAAAGTGAGATATCTGAGTCTGAGCCACCTACCCCAAACCTCCTTTAAAATCAATGAAGGGAAACAAAGGAGGGTAATTCCACCTTCAATGGAACAAGTTGCTCTGTGGAAGTGCTTTGTTATCTCCAATAATTTTAACTAGAAGCATGGGATGACTGGCTGTGGTTTAGACATCCAAGTATCACAGGTCAGAAATTAAGGTAAGTGAATCCAGCCCAGAAAAGACTACTTTGAAGAGTCTGTCACAAGGACTCCTTCTCACAGATCCTTGTGTCTGCTGTTCCTTCACATTTAACATTAAAAATACAAGGAAACCAGAAAACAGAACTAGGCAGCAAGTGGGATATTAACAGTTGTAAACATATTTACACAAACTTAGAATCATAGAATGATTTAGGTTGGAAAAGACCTTTAAGATCACTAAGTCCAACCGCTAACCCAGCACTGCCAAGCCCACCACTAAACCACGTCCCTACGTGCCACGTCTACATGTTTTAAATCCCTCCAGGGGTGGTGACTCCACCACCTCCCTGGGCAGCTTGTTCCAGCGCTTGATAAGGTTTCCAGTGAAGCCTTAGTGTCTTTGCTCATCTGTTGGGTTCTGCTGGCTTGGGAAATAAACTCAGGCTGACCTGCTAGAGGTTCTCATCATCTCCATACGGAATATCTGCCCTTCTTGTACAGAACATGCTTCTCACTGAAGGTACATCAGAACATGTCCACAAAGGAGAGGAAAGACAAAGTGCTGTTATGCCTTTGCTACACTTGATTTCCCCTGCAGGGAGTTATTATTGCCAGATGGATGTTGAGTTACGTTATCCAGCAGATTGACTATACCTGTGTAATTCCCCAAAGAAAATAACCAAAAGCAGTATGTTTTAGAAATTCTGTAAGCTCTAACATCAGATACCTATTAAACCACCCCAGGTTTAACAGCTTTTGGTTTTGACAAGGTGCTGAATTATTATTTTTTCATATTTTGTTTGTGCCACTGACAGAAATATATAAATATTATAGTCACAACATTCAGAGTTTCTTGATGACATGTATATGTCCACGTGCCTTATTAAGGCTAAATGTGGAAATAACAGGCCCTTTGGCCAAGTGGTTGTTTTCTTTGGTAGTTTATTATGAAGGGCTGCTCTGTTTTATTTTTCTTTTCCCCATTTAACCTAATCACAACACCTGTAAGTAAAAGGATCCTTGCTTCTCCCAGTTCTTGATCCTCCTCATAGTTCTCATCAGCCTGAGTCGCATGCTCAGCAGAGCAGAGTTAACTTTTTTCCTGTGTACTTAATTGCTTTCTTTAGGCAAGCCGTAAAGAATTAGTGCCCAGGAGCACTGCGGAATCAAGGCTGCTCCGTGGTTGAGGACCACTGCAGGATCATCACATGCACCAGGAGGGCTGAAAAAGGGATCATATTTACGGGTGAACTATGGACACATTAAAATTGGTGAGCATAGAAAGAATCCAGACGGCATTATTTTTAAATAAGAAGCAACAAACTAGTGAGCTTTTTGTGACATATTAAAAAGGTTTGGGTTAGGGCTGAATGGGAAGCACTAAGGAAAGCTGGTGCCTGCATATTTCTATCATCAGATCAGATCACACTGCAGCAGGGTTGTAGCTCAATCATTGGCAGCTCCAGACAAGGATGAGAATATGGATGTAGCTGTCTGTTGCAGAACAGATGCAATGAACACAGGCAAGAAAAAGAAAAACTCATTTATAAGGCTGGATCATACAACAGACAGGGCACATTTAAGAGCAATGTGTCAGACACAGATAAAATTGTACAAGATTCTTATTCTTTAAAGCAACGGATATAATTCTGATTGTGTTTGTTCAAAAAGATTCCATTCAGACTGCAATAAATGCACTAAAGGCTATAGGACTGACGAGGGAAATTAAGAGCCTATTATTGATGAGGAAACTACAATACCTATCCTTGCTTAGTCTAGAAGTACCTGAGAGGGGTAAATATTAGAAAGGCAGAAATCTATGTATACTAAAAGATGCTTGTGGTACAAATGTATGAAGAAATTCATGGAATGTAACAAATTTTAAGTCAGAAACGAGGAGGAGATTTACATACATGACAAGAGCAATATTTTAGAAAGATTCCCTAACAGTAACAGCGGTGACAAGAGTCCTTAATGGTCTTAATGAAACTTGATAAATGCAGAGAGGAATTGAAAGATTAAGTTACTTGATATAGTTCATAGCTGCATATAATGCCCCAGATTAAGCCCTCTGAAGCTGTCATATGAAAGGGAGCTGAAGGTTCTCCTGACAGGACCACAGAATTAAAATGGAAATCCTTGGATGTGTCTTAATGCAACACGTCATCCACGTTTTCCCCCTTTAGCTTGTTTCCCCTCATTACTGTAAAAGGAGGTTCTTCCAGAAACCCACCGTCGTTATTAGGAAGCTTTTCTTAACTTGCAGCCTACATTAACTTTTGACCAGTTTAGACCTATTTATTATTATTATGATGCTTTCCTCCTCAGTGTTCTAATTTACTCATGAACAAACCCCAGACTGCCTCTCAGCAGCACCGGTAGATTACACAAGACAAAAATTCCTGTACCATTCCAGACACTTTCCTTTCCATTTCCAGGGAGTCCTATTAGTCCTTTCTGTATTCCATCGCCAGCATGAATTCACCTTTCCTTGCAGAAAGCCCTCAGGCTCACAGCACAGCCTGGTGAGAAGGTTTTTCCCATGCTTAATGTGCAAGAAATTGAGGGCTTGCATTTCTGGCCTGGAATTGGGAACTTGTGTGCTCTGTGTCCAGCCTCTCCTAAACGTAGCCAGTACGTGGAGTGCATGGAAAGGGAGAACCAAATGTTGCCTTGTCCCACAGAGAAGTTTCCCAGCAATAAGTAAAAGTGGAATAACGATCCCACTGTTCAGACACACCTTAGAAATGTAATGAATACAGCTGACAGGCACAATTTGGAAGTTTAGAAATATATTTGTCACCAAGGGATTAAAAATGGAAAAGGCTGGGGTTACATGCACCAGCAGAAATTCCATTTCCCACCATGTGATGGTGGCAGGCGCTGCCGAGGCCAGGATGCATTTCACCTTTGTAAGCAGTACACCAGTCCCGCCTGGGGCTGTCCTGGAGCTATCGCTGTGTCCCAGACACTCCCTGACATGCTCTTTGAACCCATGGAGCAAGGTTTATACTGTAGATTAGGTTTGCTTAACACGAACTCCCTTCCCCACCCAAAAATCTGACGTCTTCTCCTCCGATTCAGGAAATGAGAGGTCGCAGGACAATAACCCAGTTGGGCATGGGAAAGGGAGCTATATCCTGGCAACCAGGGGCAACGGCGGGATGCTGTTGTCAGAGCCCCGATGGTCAGAGGTCATGTGGCTTCTTCTGAAACCTACAGAAGGCAGGTGCTGGGCATCTCCAAGAAGTCAACTTACTTGGCAGTGGTTTCGATATTACTGCAAGAGAAGGCTTTACAGGATGTTCATGACCTCATCCCTTATCCTGAATTTTGTTGGCTCTTTATAATCTCTGCGAATATGGAAGGGAAACTGGGAAAGACCAAATTGTTCTTCCTCAGATCATAGCGAAAGTGCTGACTGATCAGTTTGTTCTGTCTTGGGATATTTCCTGGAAGAAGTGATCTTATGTTTTATAACTTCATGGCTGCGGCCCATCCTCTAGTCAGCAAGCTTTTGAGTAGTTCTGAAATGATACAGCCCATCCGTATCGGCTGCTTTCTGTGCTTTGATTCCCCAAGAATTGTGCTGCTGCCAGACTAAAAGACAACCAGAGAGGGCCTTGGCTAAAGCATGGTCTCCCTTAATCAAGTTAGTTGACTGTTATGAGAAGTGGAAATTAATTAGTGCCTACTGGTTTTGTGGGTGGCTTTTCGTGTAAGTGGAAGATAGGTTGCATATCCAGGAATCCTGTATGGACTGGAAGCAAGGGAATACTTAAAAGCTGTAATAAAAATACTCCTCTCTTTACCTCCTAGACAGAGCAAGCATCCAAGAAACACCCCCCCTCCTTCACAGAGCACTTCCAGACACAGACTTTCAAGAATATTGTGCTCTCATGAGATACCAAGGGGATCTTTCTGCTGTTGAGGAGTGGGAAACATTAGAATGAGTTTCCTGGGAAGGATGCAGGGTTTTCATCAGTGGATGTCTTTATGAGAAAGTGAGATAAACATCTGTCGATATTAGTATAGGCGCACTTGAACTTGGCTTACAGAGGTCCTCTCTGAACATGGAGTCCTTCAACTGCCCTGGGCAGAATTCATATGAGTCTTAGTGCACCGGTTTCTAAGGAGGGACTTCTTGATCACTTAATGGCCAAACATCACGTCCTGTCATGACATTGTAATCTTATTTTGGCTGGAAAACAACCAGAGAACATGGAAAGACCGAGCAGTGAGAGGATCTGTGTGCCAGCTAGGCATCTGTGCACCTGAACCATGTAACATAGTCCCAGAGGGTACCATTAGGGTGGAAACACCATTTTCTGAGTGATGCTGCAAAACCTGGTCCTGGTCCTTGCAGACAAAAAAACCCTAAAGACATCTTAATTTGTGATCAGCACAGTATTTGCTGCATTGCGGTACAGGCTAGCACGTTTCAGCCCCATTCTTTCACAAAAGGCTTGCCTGCTTTGTATGCCATCAGTCATGCACCATCATCCCTTCCAGCAGCAGCCAGCATCACGTCTTGCTGTCAGAGGGAAATCATGATGCTGCATCTCATTTCTCATCTTCAACTTTGAAAGAACATTATTGAGGGAAACATAGGAATGGTGATTTTTTCAGTGCTGTTGCTTCACAGTGATATTCTGGTAATCATTGTTTCTTTATATTAAGGAAATGACAAGGAGCTCCATATAGGAAATAGGATCTACTGTTTGGGGTTTTTTTGCTAAAGCAATACACTTGCTTCAGTCATGATGATTGTGAGGTCTGAGATAGTTTAATCTGAATAACACCTGAAGTCAATTGTAAGTTTGAGCAGAGTGAAGGAGGACGTTGGAGGCGTTCTGCTTTTTCAGCAGCCCTACCAGTCAAGTGATTTCCACTGCCTTCATTTAATGATCAAGCCCTGAGGGAAGGACAGTTTGACCGTGTTTGTTCATCGTGAATATGTAGAATCATAGAAGCATTTAGGTTAGAAAAGACCTTTAAGATCATCCAGTCTAATCATTAACCCAGCACTGCCAAGTCCATCGCTAAGCCATGTCCCTAAGCACTGCATCTACATATTTTTTAAACACTTCCAGGGACGGTGACTCCACCACCTCCCTGGGCAGCCTGTTCCAATGCCTGACCACCCCTTCAGTGGAGAATTTCTTTCTAGTATCCAATCCAACGTCGTAACTTCTACAGGGCAATAAAACTGGAGGAGGTTGTCCTCCCCTTGCAGGTATGACTCTAGAAATGCTGAAGAAAAATTAAACAAACCTCTATTCAGTTTTCAGCTTCTGATCTGCAATATAATAAATCATAAGATTCTGTTATGCAAAGTAGAGGCACGTTCTGTCACAAGAGCTTTTATCAGAGTTACTTGTTTGGAAGCCAGCTCAGTACTCACCATCAGCTAAGTAATGTTGTCCGCAGTATCTTCTTCAAAAAGCCTCTGTGGAGCTTGGTTGAAATGTTTCCACTCAAACTGCTTTCTGATAGAATATTAAGATTCTTGGCAAAAGAACTTCTTCATCCTTCCAAAAAGTGTTTGCTTTCCATGGCATATTTCAAGATTTGCAGTTAAGGGAAATACCTAAAGACCACAAATGTTCCCAAGGACAAAGCACAGTAGGACCTTGTGGGAATTGTATTTTTGGTACCTCAAGTCCCCCTTCCCTGGTCTGAGCCAAATTTTTCAGTTAGACTACATCTCCCATGATGCTGCAGTGCCAAGTGGTCTCATGATGTTCTCAAGGAGGTGAAGCTATGAGGCATTTGCTGTCCAGGGAAGTGAGTGGGCACAGAAAATATTGGTATTACAGTCCAGTGAGAGACTGCTGCACATTTTCCAAAAGTGCATTTTCAGGTTTTAGCCAAAAGCTTTCATTTTTCGGTTGAATAAGTTTTTACCCAAAATCAGGGTTTTCTGTGGAAAAATCAACATCACATTCTAACCTGCTTGGTTTCGAACTACAAAGGCAGAATGAATCTCAGAAGAGCTATACCCAAAGGACTGGCTTTTCAGCTGGTGTCAATTAACATCACGAGCACTTGTTATGAGGGGAGCAATGCTGACTTAGAGGAGCGAAAAATTAAGCCAAAGTTTTGTAAA
Source organism: Ibycter americanus (assembly GCA_035590275.1). Taxonomy (NCBI): domain Eukaryota; kingdom Metazoa; phylum Chordata; class Aves; order Falconiformes; family Falconidae; genus Ibycter; species Ibycter americanus. Next base: position 52,331,276 of record JAVJGI010000050.1, read on the forward strand.
GTACTGTGTGTTCTCCAGGCAAAAAGTAATACATATTTTCTCTTTAAACCCTGGCTCAGGCAGAAGATGTGGAAGAATACACTGTTCTTCCTAAAAGAGTCTTTTTAAATGCCCAGTTGTTTCACCATCCCCGTTCTCCTGTGCTAACTTTAATTGATCTCGTTTTTTAGAGGTGTTCGGTTACGATCAACGTCATGTATAATTTAGGAAAGAAACTGAGAATTTTGTTTTTATATCCATGTTTCCACTGTCTTGGTATTACGTTTAATTCAGTGACATGAGGCTCCTTCTTGCTTTCTGTACCCATTTCCATCTACTGCTTTCTGTATTTTTTAGCCTACACGTGCACTTGCTGCCATGCTGTCCAGAATACTGGAGGAGCTGCCTGCAAACATCTTTAAAGGTGTGGTATCGATCTCTCAAAGCCTCCCTTACAGCCCTCCTTGTCTTGAAGTTATACAAACAACTTGATGACGTGTAGTTTTCTGATGTAACAGCTGTTGTGCGGCTCGATGCAGTGGGATCTAGCTGATCAAAGGCAGACATATGGCTGTATGGTATTTATCGACATCTAAAACCAGCTTCCCAACCTCTTTCTAGTCAAAGGGGAGAAATGGGCACTTTTGGGTGTGATTCAGCCAATTTTTCTAATCACCATCTTTAAGGTGAGATGCTCTGCAACTTGAACACCTTTCACAGTGTTGTTTCTATCTCTATCAAGTATAAAGGGAGCCAAGGGTGACCAGATCAGATGGAAGTGTTAGCTGGGGAAGATGAAACCCGGCTGTAGTCTGTCCTAGCTTTTTACAGAGACATGCAGCAGTCCTCCATCCTCGTCCCTCCACGCAGCTGGAAGGATGTACCTTCAGGTGCAGGTATTGCCAGTGGCGTAAAAAATGTGATTTTGATGGTATTGCAAGACATGTGTGCTGTGTCCATCACGTGTGTGGATAAGCATGTGCACTCCAGGCATAGGACCAGCCTCCACTCTGCTGTGCAAGCCTTCAGGTCTTGGGGTAGATACGTTTGTGGGCATGTGCTGAAGATGATAAACAAAAAAATGCCAAAGAACCAGTCAGAGCTGCAGGAATTGTTCTAGCAGCCCAAATTTGGCCCACTGGACACAATGCCCACAGGAACACTATCTCTGTTTCTCTTTCAGGGTATACCTCCCACTTAGGCAGTCCTTATCCACACCCTCTTCCAGGCTTCCTAATCAGGGTTAGAGAAACAGTCCACATTATTCTTGGTCACCTCAGGGCCATTTTGGATCAGATATCATGATGAGAACAGGCATGACGTAATTACCCCCAGAAAACCAAAATAATAATAGTGATGATGATAATTTATTATTATTTCTCTTTGTATGTTCGCCCATTTTTGGAGAGTTGATTTAGCTGAAAAGGGACATGTTTTCAATTAAACGAAATGTGATTTAAAATGAAAAGGCATTGACCTTAAAATTAGGCCAGGAGTTTTCATCTCAGAGGTCAGTTGTTCCTGGCACTAGTGGCAATGTATCATAAGTAAGTTGGTTTCAGAATTTAAAGCATTTAGAGCCGTCATGCCAAACATATATTTGCACACTTATACTTGCCTATGGAAACTGCAGTGCACCTGCTTTTACATGTAGCAATAATGGTTTTCCATATCTGGAGATAAGTAGATTTATGTTGGAGGAAGAAAAAAAAATATTTGAGCACGTGTGGTAGATCGTGCTCAAACTTTTCACCACACTCTGGGATGTGAGATGCAGTTTCTGTTAGCTCGTACAGTGATGTTAGTTACATCTTCCTGGACATACATACAGAGCCATAACCTGGGCAATGTGTTACCAGGGCTATTTCCTTTTCCTTTTTGAATGCAACAGTTTAAATTAACTCATTCAATTAATTAACCAGTTAAAAGATGGACTTAGATTTAAGTCCATTCTGAACTGATATTTCTTTGCCTGTGGCCAGGTTCCCTAAGCTGTGGGCTGTCCTGCCTCCCAGGGGTCTGAACTCGCTGGGGACCGCTTTGCAGCACAAAGCAGCATCTTCCTAACAGTTGTCAGATATCCACTGCTATTTCCAAGGTGAATGGCAGCTGCAATTGCCCAGCGTGTAAGATCAAGTGTTAGAGGTCGCAGCCACTGTTCAAGGAAAACACATGCGCGTGTGCTTGCCTTGAAGCACGTGTGCGAACCTGCAGCGGCACAGGGCGGTTAAGAGAGCCCAGCTGGTTCCAGCTTTGCTCGAGCAGGTGGATGACAGGCACGGGAAGGCGGATCAATAAATGGGTGAGTAGGTGGAAGAGAATAAGGTGTTTTTCCCATGGCTAGTGAGTGTAAAGGGAGATATCCTATAGGAAGCAATTCTCCTGTGCTGTTAACTAGTTCTCCTCCTTTTTAGTTTGGGTTTTGGTTTTTTATATATTTTTTTTTTTTTTAGTTTTTGGCAGATAATAAACATGCCCCTGATGAAAGGGCTTCACAAGGGTTTAGGCTTAGTGCCTAAATGAAGCCACACGGCAGCTGACAACACGTTTAAGTCCCATTGACATCAGGGTGCCATTGATTTGTACTGCAGAGTGTCACTGACCTGGAGCATAAATGACAGCATACCAGCGCAATGTCCACCGTTGGAGCAGCTTGGCACTGCCAGGTCTCCTACACTGAGTATGAGACTCACACAAATTACTTCTGACTTACCTACCTCCATTCCTGGAAGATGAGAGGGGCGATGCCAGCTCTGTGCAGCACCCCCTGGCCCTGCTACAGGACCTTTACCCAGCAGAAAGGGCCCTACTAGGAGATGTTTGGCAGCTGTAACCTGCCACCGTGAAGGTTTCCATTGCATGCCATCCATGAGACCTGCCATCTCCAATGTCACCCTTTACCCATGATGTAGCGTGGCACTGTTTCACATGTCATGGGCAACAGCATTAGCTTTGCCTACAGAAAAATTTGCAAATATGTATTTTACAGGCACTTCTTACACTCTGATTTCTAAAAGAAATAAGTACACTGATCACAAAGTCATATTTTCAGTATTTACTGTACATTGTTTTTACTTCAAGTTTTAGTAACTGCTGTGTATACAGAGCTTCGTATCATTGCCATTTCTGATTCCAGCTGGCTGAAGATGTTGGCAAGGAGGTTATCAACCCAGATGCAATTTATTATTATTGCCTTCTCCCTTTGTCCAAACATTTTTCTAACCTGTTACGCTTTCTGTGATCGATAGTTTCAGATGATTTTTCTTTTGCCAAGTTCTGATCTAAAAACGTCTTTGCTTAATCAAGGAAATATCCGCAGGGGCTAGACTTTAATATGGAGTAGTACATCTAGGTCTTGATTAAAAACGTTGAGAAAAAAAAAAATTGGTAAGAAGCCACCAACTGATAGCAAATTCAGTCTCTAGTTACAGTAGTTTTACTACATAAAATATTACTGTATGATGTTACAGCGCATTTCTCCAGGATGGTTTGAGTCAGATTGTTGTTTCCCCTGAAGCTTGTAGTAAGATAAATGCCAGACACCCATTTTGCATACTGAACCAGCTGTACGGCTCTTTGAAAAACCGATCAAGCCACAGACATGAGGAAGTTGACTCTTTAAATCCCAGGTCACAGCACTGAGTTGTGCTGCCCACGCGGGCAGGATCCCTTTGGCATCACCCCACTGCTCTTTGCACCAGAATTTCTTGAGGATCATCCCCTGAAGGATGAAAGCCGCTTACCAGAAAGTCTGCGGAAGGGCAGTACATGAAATTACTCTTTTTCCCATGTCAAGGAATAAAGGAAGATCTCTGAGCCAGTCTGCTGGAGAAAGGCCTCTTGAGGAGCTTCACAGAGGAGCAAGCATGGAAGAGAGCTATAAAGAGGGAACTGAATTAGTTGCCCAGTTTTCATGACAGAGCAGCAGTCATATGGCTCATGGTGTGTGGCTCTGGTTTCTTCCATGCTTCTACCATCTCTTTGCTGGAAAGAGCCTGGAAAAAAGGGATAGAGGAGAGATCACTTTGCTTTCTCTGGAGATCCATGCACGAATCACCCAGAGGTAGTCTGTGAAAATGCCGGCAGTAAAAGGTGGATGAAAAGACAGGGACAGAGGAGGGAAGGAACTGCTAGATCCAATATAATCAGCTGGAGTGGTAATCCAGGCAAAAATTCAACTTTTCATGTCTTCAGGGTGCAGTGCTAGGACACCTGAGATTCTTCATAGGTGCTGGAGAGAAGCAGCCCCTCTTAATGATCTGAAAAAACTTGAAGTACAGATTTTTGTAGAGAGATGAATTGCACCCCAGATTGCCTTGAGTGGGTTCTTCAGTATCCTCCAAGTATAAAGATCAACCAGAGGTTCAGGTATAACTACACCTTCATTGCAGATGCTCATGTTTCACCGGATGAATCCCATGGGATTCCCCTAGGAGAAACCTCCTGTTTGAGGGGGGTGCTGGGTGTTTCCCTGGGGACATCCCTTCTGAGAAGGTGGTAGCTCCAGCAAAGCATTGTGCTCAGTGTGAGACACAGCAGTGGCTTCAGGTAGTGTTTAGTCTGAACTGACGTTTTGGCCGAGCATCCCTGTGAGCTGGTGTGGAAGGGGGCCTGGGAAGCACTCTGTACTCAAATTGGAGTCTTACCTTGTAAAATTAATACCTCTTAATCTCCTTGGATCTGGTTGAGAAAAGATCTTTAAACTCATCTAATAATGCTTATTTTGGTCACACTTCTTTGCTAAAGTTGTGTCACTTACGAAGCATCTGGAGCTCTTTTTTTTTTTTTTTTTTTTAATTAATATGTCTATTAAAATCCAAGGTACCTAGTCCATAGTTTTCAGCTCACTTGAAAATCCCAGTGTAAATGCCAATGAAATACACTTTGATTCAAGGCCAAGGAAACAGAGGTGGATCAGGATTACAGACGGGGGTATAAATCAAGCGGATCCTAAAATCCTTTTTGGCATAGGAGCACTAGCAGGTTGGGGTGGCCAGCATGATCGGGAGCAAGAGGCAGCCCTTTTCATGCTCCTCCGAAAAAAAGCCAGCGACTCGTTGCTTCCAGATGTTCTGAAGGGAAACAGAGAAATGCACTGAGGCAGGGCTCGGCCACATCACGGGGGAGAAATCCAGCAGGGACTTAAACACGGTTTTCTGAGGAAGTCTATAAAGTCGACTGCTGAAAGCCGGGAGGGTGTGGTAGGGAAAAGTAACTCTATACTGAATTTCTTCTATTTTTTCTTTCTGTACTTACTTTAGCATCCTGTGCTGGAGAGAGGGTCCTGGCCCAGGTTGCTCTGACTGATGCAGCCAGTTTCTGCCTGCTTGCACGCTGCCGGTACGGCAGGGGAAGGCACTGCCCTACGAAATGGGCAGCTCTCAAAGCACTCTGATCCGGCTTATAGGAGCCTGCAGAAGGCACAGGCAAAATTAGTAGAAACACTGATGTTAGGATCTGGAATCTAAGACCTGTCTATGTGAAAACACAGTACTTTCTTTCCTTAATTTGAAAACCACGGCATACTTAATGTGCTCGCAAGACAAAATAAAACAAACGATGGACTATGAAATGATACAGAAAGTGTTAAAGCTTAGTTTAAGTTTTATTCAGTTGTAAATGGAAAACATCGAGTCAGTATTGCAGAAATTAGTTCATGCTTTTTTTTCTTTTTTTTTCTTTTTCTTTTTCTTTTTTTTTTTTTCCTAGCTTTTTTCCCCCTGAATTCATCTGTCTTGAATTGAAACAGATTGAGAGGTATTTCTTTAGGTTCTCTGTGTGGTTAGTTATGGGGAAAACTAATGGGAAAAGTAAAAATGGACTATAATGTCCACTTTCTTCCAACACTGTAAATAAGTATCATGATTATATATTTCAGGTAAAGATCTTTCCCAATTTGTTTAAAGTCTGGAAAGAGAGTTTTTAATGTTTCTTTCCTGTTAGCTTCTTATAGGGAAATTTTATTTTATGGAAGTGGTGAAGGATTAGAAAACATTTTCTAATAAAAGACTTTACCCCAAATATTTATCAAAAAAAACCCTTACAAAGACTTCAATGAGATTCTTTTTTTTTTCCTTCAAAAACAAACTGAACAAACCTGTAAGGTTAGATCTTAATATGGTTAAAAGAATAATATATACCATTCTGAATGCTCTTTGCACATTTATGGAATAAAACAAAGACCCATATAACTATTTTAAGGCATTTCTTAAGAATGAGCTAAGAAAGGTAACATCCAGAAAATTACAGCATTGAAATCCAAATTGCGTTTATGACCAGTCAAACAATCTTAGACTATAATTAATCCAGCAGAATATGCAGGAGATCAGCTAATTTGCCAGGACTCTGTCACAGCATTTATGCATGAACTGACCCAATACAAACGAACATCTAAAATTAAGCTCAAAAGTTCTGAGCTCATAAGAATGGCAAGGAGTGTTACACCCGTGGAGATATTGGAAGGGATAAGGTTTATGCTGCTGGGTGTCTGTTTTCCAAGCCATTCCTTCCCTGTTTTCCAGGAAAATATAATAAAAATTGTCATTTTTCTTCTAGGTATGGGAAAAATTTCCTGCTGCACAACAGGTGTTTAACCGAATTAGGATAAGAGCAAAACCAATAGACAAAGCACAGAGCAAACCTTTCCCCCCACCTGCCCCTCCCCGGGCTTCTCCAAAATGTAATGAGACCTGGTGAGTCTGTTATCCAAAATCCCCTTCACGGTTCAGTAAGGTCTGAGGTCATTTCATGCTTCAGCTAGTAACCCAGGGTGACCTCATAGCCAGGCGCGTGACTGTATTGCCGTTAAATTGATTAATAGTGGTGCAATCAAAAGATTCCAATTCTCCTGCCAGTACCGAAGGCCTAAGGACCACGGGTTAATTCTCCAAGTAATTTTCTTTACATAAGTTCGTTAACTCCCTGCGTTCCCGAGGGCGGATTTGTTTGTAGGAAAGGACGTGAGGAAGAGGAGCTCGATGAATCTGTCCACTTGCAATCGTCTGGAAAGGATCCTTTTAGGTAGAGAGGTGGAATGAGTTTTACAAGTCATGCTGGGTGGTGTGACTCGGCCTCTCTTTTCAGGCAGGTTTCCTGGTTTTTAAAGACAACTGGAAAAAAGGGAGGGGATTTGCAACCATTAAGTTTCTTTTCCTCTGCTCTCCATTTTTCAGTTGCAATAAAAAAATCTTTAAGCAATGAAACTTAAAGAATACATCCAGATTTGTACACGTTTCAGGTGGATGTTACGAGCTAGCTAGATGCTCAGTCTAAGCAAACTGCTAAGATCTTGACAACACAAAATTCCCATCAATTTGAAATTGGAGTCACAGTACTTGCCGGTTTTCCGTGAAAGACAACACTGCAAGCACTGCAACTCTTCTCTTGAACAGACTTCTATTTGATGTCCATCAAGGATGGAGCACACGAGGTGCTGCAGGGATGAAAGGTGGGATTCAGCTTGGCTGATTTCACGACAGCCTCTAGAGCCAAGCATGTCACCTCGGCTCTCCCTTACACCCGACAGGGAAAAATCCCAGCTGCTACAGCCTGGTTCACCCGTCCCATTCCAAACCTCTGCGTCGGGCAAATCGTGCATTAAACCCATTACCTCTCCCTTCAGCTACAAGTGATGATCAACCCAGTCGATTAGCTTGGGTGTAGCCGCCTACAAATAATCAGGTGGATCCCATCACTAGCTGTGGTTTGAAGCTTGGAAAACTTCCTCATTCGTTATCACTACAGCAGGGCACCGAAAATAATTCAGATGTGACGAGGCCCATTCTTTTTCACTTTCCATTATGATTAACACTTCAGCTGCTTAGTTTTTTTCAAGCCAGCTTAAAGGAATGTTTCCTCGTTTATCTGTCTGTTTTATCAAAATGGGAAGGTTTTGTGTTTTGGTTTGGGTTTTTTGTTTGTTTTTTTTATAGTTAAAATAAAAATATTTTTATTAAAAATACTAATTACATTTCTAGTTTTGTTCTACATGTCTCTTTTTATTCTCTTTTCTCTCGTGTTGTTCTCCTTTCCCTTTGTACCATCAGAGAACTTTCGCTCTGCATTTAGGTTTTGTTCTTTTTATTTGTTGTTTCTTTTTTTTTAAACGTATGTTTGTTTTTTTAAGAGAGGAGCCTTGGAGGGATTGAAAAGCACAACAATCCTCAAAGTTCCAAAATGTCAGTTTCTGTCATTTGCCTAGTTCAGAAGCACATTCGTAGTCATGGATTAGGTAATGCCTTCTGGATTAGGGGTTATCAAAATCAACATGTAATTTTACCTTTTGTCACCCCAAGTAACCAGAAAACGGTAGGTGGGCACCCAGTCCAGGACACAGAACAGGAAAAAGTCATCTAGATTCCTTTGGGAAAGTATATTTTCTATTAAGTTTTCTGCTGCTCTTTCAAGTCCATTTTTACATGCAGGCAATTTTTTTTTCACACTAGATTGTTTAAATAAAAATAGAATTTCTAAATTAATATCTTCCTCATAAAAAATTTTATTTGCTAGTCTCATGTGGCTTTTGATGATTATCTGCCCTTCATAGCATTAGAGATGAAATAACCAGAATGACTGACATTCTCCATCAACTCAAAATCCAGTCTTTTTAAAGGAACATAGAAAATTAAACCCATTAAAATATTAAGAATATAAAATGAGAACATTTTAATGTATCCATTTTGAAGCTAGAAACCTAGTTTTAAATGTCTGAACTTTTAGGGGTATATGGAAGTATCCTGAGCAGCTGGTCCAATTTTTTATGCCCTAAGTGGCAATGTCTGCTGATAGATTACACATAATAAAAAGATTTCAGTGCTGGGATGTTCAGCTCACTCTCATTTTTTAACCTTCCCCTTATGGCATTTAACTCTTTTTGCTGTCACTCCTTGCCTTTGTCTGCAAATATTTGTAGGCACCTATTCTACCTCTGCGCTAGTGATCCTCTGGCTAACTTAATTCCTTCATTTTGACAGTTAAACTGTTCGCAGCAGTCCTGGGAGAAATCTTTGAGAACTGTCCTCTTCATTTAATTTTACAACTGTGGTAATTCCACCCAGCTGGCTTTCTGGATTGTATTATCAAATACCTCCAGATAGTTCCACAGTTTACCAAGCGCATAGCGTGCTTTGAAGTTAGACTGAAATATATCAGCCTGACTCCTTGGGATTTCACATTTCTTGTTTTGCTGTTTTCCTTAGTGATTTATGTGACTTTACCTGTGAAACTGGCCCCACGGCAAACACCTTCGCATCTCAGCATCCAGCTGCCCTGGACCTGGCCATCATCCTTGTGGTAGACATGGTGCTGTTATAACCCAACAATGAGGGCTGAGACATTTTTTTATAAGCACAGGCAGCTGAAAATCAACAGGAATTTTAATGACAGGAGAAAAATAGTACCAGTGCCCATATCTCTAAGCCTGTCATCCTCTTTTCACAAAAAGAACATATGGTATACTGCCAAAATGCTAGACATGCAGTATGACTGTTACTGTGACCTTTAATGAGAGATGTATTCACCACCCTCAAGCTATCCGAAGGTTAGAAGCCAAGTGTCTAGATCTGCCAGTTGTACGGATGGCCTTCAAGTAACTTGAAATATCCCCAGATTGTATAAGGCTCGATCCTTTTGCAGTGGCAGGCAGACACCAGCCGGGTTGTACTTGGGTAGCTCACATGGCACTAGACACCTAGAGGTGTGGAAATAAATCAAGAACTTACAGTAAGGTAGAAAATCCAAACTGGTAGTCTTCCCTCTCTTCTCAAGTGAAGAACATTAGGTCTTTTAGGAGGAAGCTGAACCAGAATGTATTGGTGGGGTGACTCATCTCCTGTAGATGAGGTCTGTCCCTTTCCACTGATTTTAGAGAGAACTCAGAAGACATGCATAAAATAGATGTCCAGCTTTTAGATAACAACACTCAGGCAAGACTGAGTCATGCTCTAGTTGAGCAGATTCTAAACAAGTTAAAATTTTTAGCAGTTTGGGGGAAGAACTGTACTTTGCCGTACAGGAGTATGGCGATACTAGCTCAGGGTCAGAAGAGGCCAGGATGGTACATAAGATTGTCTTTGCAGTGTACTTGGTGTGTCTGCGTGTACATTGGTCTATGAACCTCGGCATTCCAGCAGCTGTAGACCGAAACTTTTGCATAAAGGATATTGTTTTCTTCCAAATCCTGGAGTACACTACCTAGTGAGGCCAGAAATTCAGTTTCACTGTCAAGCTGCCTGTCTTTATTATGCAAATTAAAAGTAGTAATACCTATTACATTAGGTATTCCAAAGCAACAGATGTTGGATTCGACTCACAGATTAAGATACCTAAATTTATGTATTGGCGAGATTCTTTCTTGACTATAACAGGACCTCACACCTTGGGCTCAATCCACTTCTGCACACACAAGTGTCTAGCTCCAGCTGAAGGCCCAGGACACACCTCATGGCTTCCAGTTGCTGCTCCAGAAATATAAAGGTCTCCTCTAGGTCCTGTGTCCCATCATTGAGCCCAATGGGGATGTTTCTGATGCCTTAGGGTATTTCAGATGACACTAGACACCAGAGTGTGGACAGTTCCACCGAGCGCACCGAGATCACACCTAGACACCTATGTGATTGGAAACCATGCTAGAAGCACCCTAGACATGGGTGTTTCAGATCATTTCAGACAGTGTATCTGAGATAGCCACATGAGCCTATGACAGCACTCAGGAGACTTGCCCTTGCTGAGTGACACTTGAAATATCGAAGAATATATAAAATAAAATAAAGCTGCTCCCTTACCTCTGACTCATCCAGTGGCAGATTTGCCTGGCTCAGATCTGCAAAGTCTGGTCAGCGGTTTCCTTGTGGCAATATTTGCCCCAGTAGGCACTGTCTGGTTTGCCAGACATGCCAAAGTATCCATATATCCAGTTACTAGATGTCTTCCTTTTCTTGGATTCTCCAGAATTTGAATAAAGGCTTATCATAAATCAGTTGGAAAATTAAACAAACAAACAAACAAAAAAAATGAAACAAAATAGCCTGCTGTTAATTAAGTTTGCTTAGAACTAATGTCTTTTTTTAATGTTGGTTATTTTTGACATGATCCTTTTGAACAGATGCTGTTGTCTGCAGCGGTTAGCATCAAGCCAAGTCTTAGATGCTTTGCAAGGTTTCTTCCCGCACCATGGGAGCCATCAGGTCACCCTTTTTCCTATTGACCTGTTAATAGCTAGTCGTGATTCGCAGTCCTGTTGTCAGATGTGAAGGCTGACAGAGGGGCTGTGAGAAGAAGAACGCTATTTTTCATCACTTGTGTTGTTTAGCAAACGTGTTGCAACAGAAGGCTGAAGTGTTCAGCGTCCAAACCCCAAAGCACTTCGCACTTCTAACCTCTTCCTTCTGCCTCTCATCTCCTTCGGGAACAGAAGGAGGTAATTTCCAAGGTCACCATGTCCCCTTTTATTCAGATACTTTTTTGAAAGAGAAAGAGGGAGAGACACGCATTCGTTTTGACCTGTGGATTCCAAGTTTAAAAGGACTCTGATGAATAACCCTCCCCTTATTTGAAAGGCTCATTTCTAACATACCTCAGGAACAGCCAGATCTGATAGGGAATATCATTCAGAATTCTTTCATGTAGCTCATTTCCTAATCTCTTTGCTCCATCACTGGAAGGTTGATAGGAAAAACAACAAATGGGCATATTGCTGCAATCAAGCAAAAATCCCAGCTCTGTTTACATGGTTACACAGCTTTCATGTGAAGACGGCAAACAGATGGCTCCCTGAACAGAAAGACACCTATATCTCTACTTGTTTTGCCTTGGTGGGAAGTGATTTCATCCTCTACCTTGCACAGCAGTGCCTGGAGGCCAACACAGTGTCACGCACCACCACACACTGGGATGAGAGATGTGTCACACTGGGTGCTACAGAGATTCATTGCAAGAAGCCACAGAGAACTGATAATTAAGATGAGTAGTAATATCCCCATTTGACTGAGACCCAGGAACTTATGGTTGGGCTTCCTTTGAGTAAACAGATGTATCTCATGTGAATGTCTCCATCCAAG
>JAVJGI010000050.1:52343410-52375707 GCA_035590275.1 Ibycter americanus
TGACTGAGACCCAGGAACTTATGGTTGGGCTTCCTTTGAGTAAACAGATGTATCTCATGTGAATGTCTCCATCCAAGCTGCTACACTAAGCATCCTTTATAGTCAAAGGAAAGAAATGGGCCCTTTCAGGCGACTTGTGGAGAGCAGTGACCTCACCAAAGACTAATCTTCAGTGTAAAGCCCAAAAACAGCTGGGGAGAAGTGAACATGTGCTCCTGTTGGTTACAGGGACTCGAGAGTTGGAGTGGACAATGTCCTGACTGAAAACTAAGAGATGTTAGTCTTTGAACTAAAACTGCTGGAGCAGGAGTAGACTCCTGTTCCCCAAAGGCCAGCCACAAAGTGGGACTTGATATACCCACTCAACAGGCCATAGTTTTTGACAGGATCAGAGCGATTAAAGCATTGCAGGGTAGACAGCAAGTTGAACATGAGCCAGGAACGTGTCCTTGTGGCAGAGGAGGGACTGAGCTGCATTAACAAATATGCTGCCAGCAGGTTGAGGGAGGTGGTACTTCTCCTCTACCCAGAAGTGGAGAGACACATATAGGGTACTGAGAACAGTGCTGGACTCCCCAGGACAAGGGTGGCATGGAAGCAGTGGAGCCAATGCAGTGGAGGCCATGAGGGTAGTTAAGGGATTGGAGCATGTCTCCTACGAGGAGAGAGTGAGAAACCTGGATCTGTTTAGCCAGCATTCTGAGGCCAAACTGAACCACTCCAGAGTCCAAGAATGTCTTTTTTTGTTGATTTCAACATGGGTTGGATGAGATCTTTCACATTTATGAGCATAATTTGATGCTGTTATTGATACCTTGGCAAAGTGCATATCTAGATCTGTTGTTGCAGCATGGGGGATATTTTATACCTACTTTATTGTTGTTCAAAACCTCCTAACGGCTGTAAGGCCATAAAAAATCAGCTTCAATGCAAGTCAAAACTGAAATGCTGAAACTCAGCAACATCTGTATAAGGGAGTAGAAAACAGATCTTCCTCTTTGTCCTGAGACTCCATGAGTACCAGTAACTCAGCATTTTCTCTGTCAAGGGCTTCCCCCTCCCTCTCGCTTTGGAATTTCCTCCTCTTTGGCTTTTGTCCAGGACTTGCCTTCTTACCTTCAGAGTGAGATATAAGGTGCAGTAATTTGTTTTACCTTTTGCCTCTTTTTCTAAAATTAATTATTTTCATTGGTCTGAGGACTTCAATGCTGCAAATAAGCATCTCACTGCTGCAAAGAAAGGCTCTGCACTGTGGAGCCTGGTCCATGCAGCATGATGCACAATCTTTTCCTCTGTCAGTCATGCAGAGAGCACAGACTGCTGTGCTGGGTAAGACCCTCAGTCACTGTCAATGATGGGCATGTACATGTTTGCCAAATAGAGACCCTTATACTTTTCCCCTGGTGTTCTGGCTCCTTCTCCTGTTTGCATCACATCTTCCACATGGGCCTGAGCCAAGCTCTGCCCTTCTCTTTATTGGCCTGGATTCTTCAATGCAGTATTACAGAATTGCTGAGGTTGGGAGGGGTCTCTGGAGATCATCTAGTCCAACCCAGATGGAGAATGATGTTTAGGGCCATGTACAGACAGGTTTTGAATATTTCCAGGGATGGAGACTCCATAGCCTCTCTGGGAAACCTGTTCCAATGTTCAACTTCTCTCACAGTAAAAAAGTTTTCCTCTGTTTCAACAGAGTTTCCTGAATTTCAGTTTGTGTCCATCACCTCTTGCTCTGTCTCTGGGAATCACTGAGAAGACCCTGGCTCCATCTTCTTTTCTGCTTCCCCATCAGGCATTTATAAGCAATTAAAACAGATAATGGGCAGATTTCACCACGACTGCAGGAGTCACTGGAGAGCACAACTGTAAATACATTGATGCAGCACCCCACAGGTATAACCATGAGACAGTATGTGCCAGCATGGAAAAAATCTACTACCTATTCATCTCCTTCACTTGGTCCAGTCTGAAAGGTCTAAGGCATGAATAAACTTTTCAGCTATGATACTCTGCCTGTGTAAAATGAGCGTCCAACACAAGGGTAAGCGGCTGGGCAGAACAGTAGCTGTTTTTGTCAGTCGTTTTTATCTGTTTTGTATACACACCACACGGTGATGGGGAAGCAGTCTTTAGAATTCAGTCTCTGGAGCCAGGAGATGGAAGTGTTTAGGCAGTCAGCTGGTCCTGAATCCCTCAAAGCTGTGAATGTTACCTTTTTGTTGCTGTCAGAATTATCTGAAATAGCTATAGTCCTCATTTTACTTCTGCAATACAAGTCAGGGCACTGAAGCTGAAAAGATGAGATGAATTGTGGAAACCATTAGTCAGTGCTAAGGTTTTAGCTTTGGCTTTTGAATGGCAATTTGCAAAGCATTACCCAATCCTACTGACATTACAAATTCTCCTTTTTTTCTTCTCCCTCCCCCCCGTTTTTTTTCTTTTTGCAGGTGAGTCTTGATTGAGTAACCCAGAACCATTCAGCTAATTGGTAACATTCACAGTATATACAGATATATACAGATACACACCCACATGTGCCTGGGTGAAATCTCATACCAGCATTTTTGCTCTTATATAAGACACCGTTACTTTTCTTGTCTATTTTCAGTGTGGTTTTCTATATTTATATCAGTATTAAATGTAATTTATTAAGTTTACAACCTTGACAGTATGAATACACTGCCATTTATTAGGCATTGGCAAGGCATTAAAACATCTGTTTTATAAGAAACACAGTACTTTTCTGGAGCTTTTGTTCCGTTAGATGGAATTACTTTGGGAAACTCTCCAGAGAGAAAGCTCTGGCTTGACATCATCTATCCGCATTCTTGCTAGAGTCCTTGGTGCAAACTTGGCATCAGCAGGAGGGGAAGTTACAGGATCACTCTTTTCCAAGACCCTACTGCAATGTCCGGGTGACCCAGGGAAAAGCGGGCAACAGAGGGAGAGAAGCACAGAAAAGAAATCAGGAGAGAATGGGAATCCATCGATCTTAGCATGCATAGCCTGCATATGTTTTAAGGCCAGAAGAAACCATCTAGTGTCAACCTAATCTGAGTTATCTGCAACATATCTCAAGCACTCACGCATAGCTGAAGCCTGACTGATGCCTTCAAGTTCAGGTACAGAACAAGTACGATTAGAAAGTGCCAGCGTAGCGAGTGAAGGATCTGTGTGCGTGACAGCTCTCAGCAGAGGTCGAACGTGGGACTGAAGGCTGAAAGCCAGATTTGCCCCATCTGTACAAGGAGCAGCTCCAGCCCTCTTAAACAGACTTTTAGTTGCGGAATCATGGGAAAGTTTATGTTGGAAGAAACCTCTGGTGGTCTCTCATCCAACCACCTTTTCAAAGGCTAACTCCTTTTCAAGGCTAACTGTAAAGCTAGAACAAACTGCTCCATTTTGAAAATGTCCAGGGGTGGAGATTTTACAGTGCATCTATGGCATGATAGAAGGACACTAAGGAAGGACAACCCAGCTACAAACCTGTACCAAAGGTGATAATGACACCAGCAGGCTGGGGACCACAGATTCCAAGTGGCAATGAGCCGCAGTGGAAAAAAAAAAAAAAAAAAGCAGATTACTATTGAACTGATGTCAAATAAAATACTTCCGGTCAGATCAGTGAATCCAAGTGAAACAATCCAGTTTCAAGGAATGCTGAAATATTTCATTTTTCTTAAAAAATGTTGAAGGAAAACATTTTGACAGATGCATTTCCATTTAGCTAAAGAAAGAAGAACTAATCTTCTTAGTCTAATTTAGAATGAAAACAGATCTTGCCATCTTTGAATGCCCCCCAGAATCCAGAGTTATAACTATTGTTCAGTGTAAAGGATGTGTAAGGCTTCTGTGAAGTAGGAGATCAATAAAGCAGGTCATACTGGGTCTTCTGGACCTTGAAATCTGTGAATCTATTACATAGCCATCCACATTTAAATATATACACTGTTGCATACAAATAACCATCTTACAGCCCAAAACTTTGTGAAAGAATTGGATAGATTCCATTTATATTAAAAAAAAAAACCAACAAAAACCCCAACACCCAACCCTAAATCAAATGTACACTCTCTTTCCCAAAGGTAAATAGTTCATCTTAAATAATTGCATAAACAGAAGTAAAAGCTCCCTTAAAAATCATATATCACTCCTTGGATCGTTCTCCAGCCTTAGCTATGCTGGAGCTCACTGCTGCATGCTGGGAATACGCACTTTGATCCTCATCAGCCTGCTCTCTGTGATGTTCCCAAGGTCCTGGCTGTGACTAGGTATTTTCTGCCACTGTTTGCTGGGTTTGTGTCCCTTTGGAGCAGACCTTGGCCGACTGTTCCCTGGGAGTCAATGGCCATCTTCAAATCTATGAAGAAGATTCAAATCTATAACAAAATTGGTCTGAGAGTGGCTGCAGGAGGCAGCGTCTTCCTTTGATGCCTGTTAAAGTCCTTGGTGGATGGGCACTATGTCTGATGACAGACTTGCAGAGTTCCCGGAGCCTCGCCTGAGGAAGTGGGGGATCTTGTGCCATTTCTGTTGCCAATATGCTTAAATTCACTATGCAGACACTGAATACGTGCCAAAAATGAAAACATATAAGCCAATGACAGTCAGAAAAAGTTGAAAACCAACGTGTCAGGCTAGCACTATCCCCCTCACTTGCTTCATCATCAAAGAGCTGTAGAAAAGTCCTTCAAGCCAGGTTTTGGGGGACTGCTGATAAACATCACGTCCACAAGCCAGAGCGTTCTGTGCGTGAAAATAGTTTAAAGCTGTTATTACCCCTTGGTAGGGCCAGTCTGCTTCTGCCAAGCTAAACCGGCCTGAGGGCTGCTGTAGTTCATGCAAGAAGTTTATAGCTATAAGGAGTCCATACTGCAGCCAGGTGTTGGCTCCCTGCCCCTCAGAGTTCAAGAGGGAGTTAGGAAGAGGTGAGGAAGGAACAGGGACAGGGCTGGTTGGTCTGTCACAGTCTAAGAGCCACCTAGAGAAAGAGAGGGGGAACAGGGGGCTGGAGCCCCTCTGCTGTGCAGCCAGGCTGTTGGGGCTCTTCAGCCTGGAGGAGAGAAGGCTCTGGGAGACCTTAATGTGGCCTTTCAGTACTTAAAGAGGTCTTATAAGAAAGGTGGGGCAAACTTTTTAGTAGGGCCTGTAGCAATAGGACAAGGGGGGATGGTTTTAAACTACAAGACAGTAGATTCAGACTAGATTTAAGGAAGAATTTTTTTTATGATAAGGGTAGTGAAAAACTGGCACGGGTTACCCAGAATGGTGATGGATGCCCCATCCCTGGAAACATTCAAGGTCAGGTTGGACGGGGCTCTGAGCAACCTGGACACCTGAAGATGTCCCTGCTCATTGCAAGGGGTTGGACTAGATGGCCTTTAAAGGTCCCTTCCAACCCAAACCACTTCATGATTCCATGATTCTATGATTCTAAATCATCACCAGAGAAGCTATGCTGTTGGGACTGGAAAATCTGAGGTTAATGCAAGTAGCAATAGACATAGAGCATTTTCTTTTACAATAAATATTTAGAAGAACTCTATTTTTTTGGTTTAGTGTATTTCAATGGCAAGGTAAAAACTGCTCTTCAGCCTTTGAGATATTCACATCAACTACTGTGAAATTTCTGAATGTAAACTATTCCATAGAATACAAGGAGCAGTCCTATGGTATTATTTAAGCTTATTCACTGAAAAAGAAAAAAAAACAAAACAAAACAAACAACAAACCACTAACCCCAACAGTATTAGTTAACAGAGGAAGAAAGTGTTGTGTCTTACGAATAGAAGACCAATTTCTTTTCAAAAAGTATCAACTGGCTTGAGAAATATTTAGGAAACCAAGTGGATGCTGGAACCCAAGGTAAAAGATTTAAGCTAGGACCAGCCTTGATATTTTTGGTTATCCCTATAAGCGGTCAGGGACAAAAGTGACTTTTTACAGATGTTCTTGACAAGCTTCCTATAGGAACAGGCAATCAAAGTCAAGTTTGGAAGCAAAACATTACACTCTGCAGATGGGATTCACCTACCTTCACTTGCCAAAAAGGTGTTCAAGTTGAAATTAATCATGTTGTTATAACGACATTTTTCAACAAACTTGTTCAGATTTTTTAAAAAGTCATCCACTGAATGGTCATGTTTCTCTCCATCTATTATTAAGCCTAAAGCAGGTATCTTCCCAAGCTATTAAATGACTAACAGAGAGTAGAAATGTGCTGGAGAACATCTGTTTTAGGGGAACTTCCCTCAAAATTTCAAGGAGTCTTTCACAATCTTATTGATCGCTCAGAAAACTTGTACTCCAGTCCCACACCAAAACACTTCAGCTGTTCAGCACTAGTAGTCTGCTTTCTCAGGATGTTTTGTCTGTTTATTTGTTTTTTCCTAATCATCACACTTTCAACATTTACTTGTTGGGACTGATTCTATATGCCTATGGTAGGGGAGAACACCAATGCCAATCAAAACATGCAGAAATCAAACACCAGAAGTCCCAGACTCGCCCTTATTTTTCCAGGTCCCACACCACGCATAGAGTTCAAGCATGTTCTCGATCAGCATATCTATTATTTGGCAGCTATTCAAATAAGCCTAATTTTGTGTGCTGTTTAGGACACAGAAATATCCTACCTTAGGCACTTAGGTAGTTAGAAACAATCTCATTCAATAACTTGTGAAGGAGATAAGCGCTTCCAGAAGCTGATCCTCCAAACCCATCTCAATAAAAAAAAAATCAATGGTAAGCCAGTGATGGAATTACACCCCAAAATTACAATCCTTTCTTCCTCTCTGCTTCCCCCCACACTTTTGCTAAGATGGATTTCACCTGAACCTTCTTCCCCTATCCTATTTTTCCTTACATTATTCACATTACCCTATAGAACAAATTTGCATGGACCCAAGTCATAGCTCCCACCTGCCAGTAAGCAAAAGACCGTTCTCCAAAGAGGCAGGTATTAAGGTGCTCTCTTATACAATGTGTCTGTAAAGCCAGTTTTTTGTGCTTCAAAGATCTATACATCACCATGAGAGAAGACCTAGGAGAGTCGACAAAAGACATGTCAGGGTGAAGGGAAAAGAATATATGTGGATACCCCCTGGTATCCATCCCAGGTCAAGGATAAGGGATCTGTCGTAACAAGCACACCACATTGCTCTTAGCTCAAGCAGTAGCAGCCAGTCTGTTTGCAGCTGGAAAAGCAAAGTGCCATCAACAACATTTACATAGTTCACACACGCCCCTGGGCTGATTAGGTGTGAAACAGGGACGGGAAATTGCTTTTAAGTGTCCAGCATTCTTGGCTCCAACTAGACCCATTGAGGGCATTTTCATCTGTGGGCCATACCTAACTCCACAGGCACAGAAGTCAGGTAAAGCAGAAAAGAAGCTTTTCAGGGCTACGGGATCACCTGCAATTCGGGGTGGCATGCTGGAGCCCTCTTTCTACAGCTAGAAAATACTGAAGGGATCCTAGAAAAAGGGTATTGAAAGCACCTGGGGAACAGCCCTTTAAAGTGCATATTCAAACTGTGTTTCACTGCTGTTTTCCTTCTATCTGTTGCTGTCTTACACCTACACCCCTGACATGAATATATATTTGTCTTTTACTGTTAAGACTGAGTAAGGGAGAGGAAAAAGATCAAATCTAGAGCTTTCTTCCACCTGTGATTCAGAATAAAATGGGGTGTAGAGGGAACCTTGTGATAATCCGCACCTCAGGCATGGTTAGGAAACTCGGGAGCTCCAAGAGGAGATGTTGTGTGTGAGTGTCTGTGTTACTTGGAGAAGCAGGTAGGGTTGTGTTAGTAGTTGCTGAGATATGGTAAGGACCTATCTTCAGCTGACACGAGCGACCCTCTGGTGAGACGCAGATGGCACAGGTCCCCTACACTGCACTTTGGGTGAAGTTCAGTGTCACAGAGAGCTACAGAACATGGGGAAACAGGCCTTTTGATTTCAGCCTTTTTCCTGGTCCTACCAACAAAACAATAGGTGTCATGGCCTCTTTGCACTGATGTGTATGAGAGCTGTGTCCTCACATTTGGCATCCATGCTTCGGAGTTTAAGCTATATGGATAGCTTTAAAACATCCCTGTAGTGACTTGTCTGCTCTTGTGTTTCTCCACGTCCTCCACATCCTCATCAGAAGGAGCAGATCCTGCCCAGGCTGAGCTCCATCTCAGGATGCCTTGGAACAGGAGAAGCATCTGTAAACCTTGTCCTCACCCAGCAATAATATACCAGGCTTCAGAAACTGCCCACACATGGCTTCTTCCCATAGATAAGTCAAAGAAAGATGTTTTTTATGCCTTGAAAAAGAGGCTGCCCAGGCAGTCATGGCAGATGTGCTAAGATGATGGGGGAATATATTTGACTGGCAGGGCCAACAGGGACTTCATAAATGTAGGACCCTAAGGCTGACCCTGCATTAGTAGTGCACTGCATGGCTGTGGGCCGTGTAGGTTTCATTTTTTGGTATTTCAAGAAAAAGGGATAAGCAGAATGCATATGAGTTGTTGGGAAGGGAAACAAAGGGTTTCCCCTCCTTGCTGCCCTTTTTAAGCAGTGATGTTTAGATCCAGTGATGTTCAGATCCAGTGATGTTCAACAGATATCACTAGGAAGGGACTGAGATCACAATTCCCCCCCAGCAATGACACTGCTCCATGAACTAATTCAGAACCTAATGTCAGGCACACAAAACAGTACGCTGCTGAACTCGTGTGCTTCTTCTTATTGAACTCATACCACATGTAATCTGGTCAAAGTAAACTACAAGATCAGAGCTGTTATCTGCAACATCCCAGCGATGGGGAGTGGGTAGCTTCAAACCCTAGAAATTATCTTTTTAAAGGCTTCAAGCCTGACAGAGCCAGCCTTCAGGCAGGGTTATGAAATGAAGATTACATGCATGCACACGTATAGAAGATCTATTTTTTATTTTCAGGGATAAATAGTAAGTCATTCAGCCATCTATCCAGCCACTGTGGTTCAAGAGGGAAGAGCCAAAAAGGACTGGAAAGCAGATTTATCTTCTGTTGCTGATGGTGGGTTGGACCGGTTGAAGAAAGCTTAGTCCGCTATTAGCATAAGGGATGACTGCTGGTGTGTTACCTCCCTGCGTGTTGGTCTGACTGTTTTCCAAAGCTAATGCCAATGGGAAGGCTGAAGGAAAGGTATTTCAGTCCCATGATGCTCATTGCTTCAGCTTAGATTAACTGCAGCAGGTAGAGGTCTAGATGTGGAAACAAGGGGTCTACCTCCCATCTAGTTTGCCTGCTTCTGCATACAATTCCTTACAGACCATTTTCTAACTCTCTGCAGTCCACTTGCAGTGGTCTGGAGTGGTGAGACATTCTTGCCTCAGCAGGTAGACTACCCTAAACCTCACTGCTTACATGGTTTAGTGGGTATCCACTGTTGGCCATGGAACATGGAGCTAGACCTCTGGGCTGGTCCCGTTTGGGCATGGTTCTCTTTTTAGGAATTGTTTTGATTTTATTAAAGAGAAAGGCAGAAAAATCTCAATTTTGAAAGAGTTTTGGCTTTCGAAAACCACAATCTGTTGTTAAGAACAGAAAAACCTGTTTCTAGTTAAAAGTGGAAATGTTTTCCTGCAAGTGTCTTCTCAAAAGCCATTCATTTGATTTTAATTTTTAACAGTAACGAAAACAAGCTCAGAGGCTGTTGTGGGCCTGGTCATGTGAGAATCAGCGATGGTGTTGGGCTTTTGTGCTTCAGTCCAGCGTAGTGTGAAGGTGGGGTTAAGTGAACTGGCTCCAACCAGATGTCCACCAGCACAGTAACCTGGTTTGGATCACAGCCAGCATGATTCTTCACCAAACTGTTAAAGAAAACTTGAAGCACAGAGTGATCACAGTCCTTGGGCTTCTGACAAGGACTAGCTTTCCAGAAGTATAATGTAGTTGGGGGGAATCCTAAAAGGTACTTGATTTAATATAAAGCTGGCTCCAACTCATCTGGAGCAGAAAAATTCAAAGGACTTGGGCAACTGCTTCATGAAGTGCTGTTCAAAGACCTGATATTCAAGGATACTTTGGAAACGGGAAAGGGGAGAGTGATAAAACACAAACATACAGAGCCAAACAATACTTGTCCAGAGACATGAGGAAAGGAAAAAGCAGAATTAATATTGCTAGCCAGAGAGTTAATAAGTCCTGAGTGATGAAACAGATGAGGTTTGGTTTCCTATAGCACCAGGTCTCATGGCCGGAGTCTTGTGTGTCTACTAAAGCGTGAGTTTGGTTTAAGAGAAATCTACTGAAATCAGGGATTTTGTGTTATCTCCTGCCTCTGTAGACCCCTCAGTGCCTAATATGGGGCAAGTTCCCATCTGATTTCAGTGAGGCACTCATATATTCTCTTTCCCTTTCCTAACCACATCACAACTGTAGGAAGCTTAAAGCTCCCTGCCTTCTGTCAAACTTGACAGTAATTGATCAAAGGATTCAAAAGAAGAAGAGCACATAAGCATTGCAGACTGCACAGACGTGACACAATCCATATCGGTGCCTGGAGATTCCTGGTGCAATTACATGTTTGTGATACTGAAGTTCTGTAGTAACAACTTTATGCCATTCACCAGCACTCTTAATTGTACAGGGGATTTTGATTCCCAAACCCATTTTTTTTTGGCCATCTGGCAACAACTAGAAGAAAGCCAAAAGAGCAAAAATGTATGGGATTTGAGCAGTTTGTAACTTCCCCAGTAGATTGCTTCCAAAGGGTTTTGGCAGATACCTCCAGGTATGTTTCTACCAGACAATGTCAGGACTGTGCAGGCTGAGTGAGCTGAGAATTGGCGTCGGTGTAGTTGCTTCAGCTCCAAGTTCATCCAAAGTGAACCTGCTTTGCGCTGCGTGGGGTGTCACGGTGTGTGGTAACAGTAGCATTGCTCGGGGGCCTTGGGGGGGCTTCCTTCAGGGCTTCCTTGTGCTAGGTAAACACACGTCTGACTATAAACCATTTCTACACACCAGAGATATTTTTTTTTAAAGACAGACACACATCATCAAACCTCTGCTACAGACTCTGTAAAGGAGCTTTGAAGCAGGTGGACGATCTTCTTCTGGAATAACTATGCCAGGACAAGGCTTTAGCATAGGAGCTGCTTCCACAGCTGCATTCCCCTTTCCTAATGCAGCTTGTTTGGTGTGGGAATTGACAGCTGATCTTTACAGTGGCACTTCCCTAATGAGAGCACCTCCATGCTGGGAAAATTTTCTTGGCGGAACTGCTGATACAGATTTGAGTTCAGGTCCGGCCGGGTCACGGTGCTGAGAATCCTCACTGGCTCCAAGGCTGCATCACCTGTACATGCGGTTCTGGCAAGCAAAGGTATTACATGTGGGTCCAGCTGCAGGGTTACTGTGCTATACCCTGCTCTGCCTCTTGGCATGTTAATAAGAATGTGATTGTGCCTTTCTGGTGTAATAGCCACGCCATTCAGTGATGCAAGGATTTGAAGTTATTATTGATATCTTGAACGTATTGTAAAAAGAAAGATGAGACTTTCTTATGCTGTACTTCAGGAGAACAGACTGGAATTCAGAGCATTCCTGGGAGCTGCTGCCTTATAGACCAGACAAAGTGACTCCCTGTCCCCTCTAGAAGACTTGGTACTTTGAAGAAGGACCAAAGCTCCCGGCTTCCCTTACACCTCTCATAAGGCACTATTGCAAGAGCAGATGAGCTGAATGGAGGTTGCCACTGAAGGGGTGCACCCAGAACGTTCCCCAGAGCATGCACAAAAGCTCAGACAGTACCTTTAGATGATCCCTGAAGCTGCACCAGTTTGGTCACCTTGAGGCTTGACTCAAGAGCACTCACGTGGACGGGCAGTCCAGCAAATTTGGCTTTGAGCCTAGCTTTGAATCCACCCATGAATAACTGCATGGTTGCAACTGTTGGTTCCTAGATCGTGAGCTGATATTCAATGTGTCTTTATATTTATATATATATGCTGACCACAGAAAACCTGAGTAACAAGTCCAGCAATGTAATGGAACTGATCTATATTCTGGGATCCTCCCGTGGTTTTGCACATTTGCTTAAATGTTTGGGGTTTTTTTTTTCCATCAATATTTCCCTGCATAGGTTGTGTTAGTGTAGTTCCTGGTTGAATTAAAACCCAAGAAAACAAATTGCATTCAAACATATGGGTACGATTTTTTTTTTCCCCCTATTCACGAGTCATTATTAGTTTCTTCTGCTGGCCTTCTGAGGTAGCAGATTTTAAGGAAGCTCCCAGTGGTAATACAGGAGAGGAGTGATGCAGGGAAAAGACAGTGCAATGCTCTGTGATAGAGGTCTACCTTTTCTGTTTTACAGATCTCTCAAGCGTTTCCGTGTGGAGTTAACCTCTCCCATCCTTTAGTGAACCTGAGCTTCTTTTTGGGGCTTTTAGTACAGTTTATGAATTGACTATTCCAGATCATAACCCATCACGAGTTTTTAAGCCACAGGTTGAAAATCCTAGCTTTGGAAAGCTTAAAAGAGCCTTCGTGAGTTTGAGCCGAGGCTCTTTGACCTCAGTCGTGAGAGTCCCTGACTCAATGTGGGCTTTGAATCAGACCTTGAAAGGTCTGTAGCTTTTTACCAACTGGCTGTCCTCCTTCTTCCTTCTCTCTCCTGTGTTTGTTGTTCCTTCTTTCCACCCCAGCAGATGTTTTCCAGGCAACAGAGCAGGATCTTGCTTCACTTGGAGCCAGAGCCAAGCTGTGATGCTCTCGCACCGATGAGCACCAGTGGGAGTGGCACCTCTGAACAACCAGAAGCGGAGAGCTGGGGCAGTGCCCTCCTGCCCCTGCGCTCACTTCTCCCTGGGTTACCAAACCCCGTAAATAACAAAAGAAAAAATAAAGCCCAGAAAACTACTAAAGCAGGAAGAGAGAGAGACACACTCAGTGTTTATCCACATTGGCTTCCAAACTATCTTGACGAACCTTCTTGGGAATGAAATTTAGGATGTGGGTTTTTTCTGGCTGAACCTTTAAGGGTGGGCATGTCCTCTGGGTGCCCTGTTGCTCCCTCTCTCTGCTTACTAACACCCTAACCAGAGCCCATGTCTCAGTGACATCTTTCTTTCAGCTACTAACGCTTGGCTTCTGGGTGGGATTTCTGTGCCTGATACCATGTATCCAGGCTCCAGCCGAGCAAGGCCTCCTCCACCTCTTTCAGAACCATTAAATATGCCGTAAAACAACAATATTGTATATGCCAATAGAAGCATATGTATTTATTACTCAAGCTATTTCAATATCTTTCTATCAACATTTTATTTCTTTTTACTTTTTATCCACAGGCCCCTCTCCACCTCAAGACAGGGGCTTCTTGCAACAAAACTGAATATATTTTTCTTGAAGGGAATTTCTTTTAGATCAAATGAAATCCTCTTATGTTTCAGTGTCATAACTTCATTTTTTGTATTCTTGTTTGCTTTTCACCTGTATTTTTCTCACAGAGAAACTGTAAGTAGTTTTCTAAACACCACTTGTCTGTAGCTGGCCACTTGAAACAGAACCTGAAAAAAAACAAAGTGAAAGAAAAGCTTGATCTTTGAAATAATGATGTTTTATATCTTTAGACATCCAGCTTTATTTCTCTCCAAAGACTAGAGTTTGTTTTGCACATTTCTTTGTGTTGTACCTGAGAATCCTTCTTATACCTGATCTAGTGGGGTGCATTTATTCTTCCTGTAGCAAACTATGAGCTTCTTTCCTTTTACTTAGTTAAGGAGCCAACATCTTCCCTCAGACTGGAGAAGAGATTAACGCAACCGTCCCTCCTGATCACTATTTGTCTTCTACCAGTCTACTGGTGCTTTCCAGTAGTCCAGGGGAATGAATCAGCACATCAGGAGAGTGGTCTTCCATACAGACCCTCTCTCACCTCCTTCAAGTCACAGCTGGATCTGTACGAAGCCAAAGAGATAAAAGGTCTGCTAAAATGTGTACCGTCACCTAAGAAGGGGGGGTGGGGTTGTGTGGGAGTCGGAATACCACTTTTAAAGTCAACAGCACAGACCAGAGCAGTTGGTTTGTACATGCTTCCCTACATGGGACCTGACAGCCTGAAGAACCAGGCACCAGCATCTGCTGAGCCAGGTGCATCCATCCTGCAGCATAGGAAGGTTTAAATTCATTTCTATAGACCGGGGTTAAATTTCATGTCCAGTCACTGTTTATACCTTGGTGATGCTGAGCATCATGCAATTTAAGTTCTATAGTAACAAATTCAGATTTTGTTCTCTTAAAAAGGAGGGTAGAAATATCTCTTTAAATTATTCTGGGGGGGTGAAAAAAGTTTATGTCAGAATTTGAAATAGCTTTGAATTTACATTTCAATGAATTTGAAAAACACTGTCAATAATCAATTTATTGTTTATTGTATGAAACAAAAAACTTGTATTACCAAAGATGAAAATACTTATTTTGGTACTTTTTTCCCCTTTTCAAAAGAGCAAAACAAAATTTAGTCAATTTGTTATGTTGCCCCAAGAATTTTCCTACAGTGGCATTTTCAATTTTAATTTGAAATATTTCAAGAATTGCAGTTATAAACCTCTATATGTGCTTCCCACCTACCTTTCGTTAATACTACATCTCAGTAAATGATCAAGTAGAGAGTATAACTTGGGAAAAACAAGACAGATTTAAAATGGCATCACTAGAGCTTTGCTAGCTCAGTTTACCCTTCAGAAAAGAACTCTGATGCCTAAAGTAAAAATCATCCTATTCTTTGCTTTCTATCACCTTGATATGCTTCCTTCTCCTCTCTTGCTGAAAATTAGTCTTCAATAAAATAAGCCAGTGTGGAATGCAGTATTTTGGTTCAGTGATTTTATTTTTTTTTACAATGAACTAAAAATAATATAGTATTTCCCACTGTTTTCTTTCATTACTTCCTTCTTTTGTTATCAGAGGGTAAAAAAGGGTAATAAATTTTAACACCCCCACAACTTCACACCAAAACAATATCTTTTCTTCCCCCCATATAGTTCAAAAGCTGAAAATTTCTAAACACAATTTCCCATTAAGTCAAATGTTTTATTTTGAGTGAAGCCTCTGTCAGAAAAGGACCACTGCTTTGCAAGTAGGGTGGAGTGCAGGGGTCTCAACCACCTTCTCTTAAGGTCAAGAGGATCTTTCTGTGACTTCATGAGGTTTTAGCTCCAACCCCGCAGACTTCATCCAAAGCCTATTGGAATCGGTAGAAAGAATCCTATTGACTTTGATGGGCACTGGATCACATCTTATATGACTGCCTGAAAAACTCTTCCAGATGAGAATTTCAGCTCCACACTGCCTACGTACCCAGACTGGGGAAACTATTTTGCTGGAACGTTGCTTTAGGGAAATCAAATAAGAAAAGAAATTACCAAGCTTCAATCAAAATTAAAATCACCCTTTAGAAAACAAAAAAATAAACCTTGCCATCTGTGACTCTCTCATTTTACACAACATTTTTATTAAAAGCAGCTGGGTGCTTCCTCTCCCTTTGACTAGTTTAAGCAAGAAGAAGATGTTTATTTAACATTCACAATTTGTTTAGAGCTAGCGAACGAAATACCTTGTTGTGCATGAGTTATTAGCTCATTGCAGAACTGCTCTGTTTAAACGAGCCTTTGACGTTGATTCATCTAAGTGTCTCCTAAATGAGAATCATATGCATGGTGAAACCAGACCTTGGCATTTCATCAGGGTGTGATTTGGGAACACAGGCTTGAAACTCTCCATATTATTAAAAGAAAAGGAGGTGGGGAGGGCAAAAGAGATTTTGCACTATTTTTAAAGAAACTCTTCGCTTGGTAGTGTATTAGTTGCAGGATATTAGTCCCAGAAGGAAGTTGCTGAATCACTGACATTTGAATAATCATTTGGTGCTAATCATTTCTAGCCACTTGACTCGGAGAATCAGTACAGGAAACTGACTGCTAATATTGTGTATGAGGGGCCAAGGAAAGCATGTAAAAAGGAGTGTGTGAATTGGCCAAAGTCGGCTAATGTCACTTCTACTCCTATATAAAAGCAGGACAAATTGTTTGGCTTTCCATTCAAATAGCTGCAGGCATCAGGCTTCAGCTGTGAGCAAGGTTCTGAAAATTCCCAGCATCATACCTGCTTGCTTTTACGCTCAGTGAAGATGATTGACACATCCATGGCTCATTTTGCTCTGTGGGATTTCCAAAGTGTTTTGCAGATCAGTGAGCCAGGTGCACTGGTGGGCTACATCACCCTTGCATTAATCTGGAAAGGAAAGCAGCCATGATCCTGAATAACCCACCGCTCCACCCGGGTGAAGTGCCCCATTGGAGTGACTAAAGTTAACAAGCATGTAGCGAGAAATGTGATCCTTGATACATGTAGTTGTAATCAGCAGCTAAATGTGCAGAACTCTCTGGGGTGGAGTAACACTCGTATAGGTTTCATCTTCCACCTCCAGGATGATTCCTTCATCAACTTCCCTGCTCAGTGGCTCCTTCTTCAGCTGACCAGACTCAGGACTTGAACTGCTCTTAGAAGTTTTCTTCTCTGAGGTCTTGGCATTGCCTTAAATCAGCATTTCCATAGGGACTTCCAGTCATCCCTACTCACCAAGAGAACAGCAGGTCTCTCACAGGGGACGCCTGTCCAGCCCTCTGGTAGAATCCCACCGTGCTGCACGTGGCTTTTTGCATCAAGCACCTCCCTTCCCCATCCAGAGCGTCACTTTTTGTTTTTCTTTATCTGCTGTGACCTGCAACTAATTTGAATCAGTCCTGAGTTTCCCAAGACTTCTCTAGACTAGATTCCTGAGGGAAAACATAGTTGGTTCTGGTCTCAGTTACACGAGGCTAAAATTCCAATGTTTTGCCAAGCACGTAAGTGCGGTTATGCTCAGCTTCACCCTGAATGCACGGGGTGTTGTTTGGTGACACAAGGGTCAGTTCTTAACTTTATTGCTCCATCTTGGAGTGAATATATTCTGAAGCAGATGAATTCTCTTCTACCCTCACTTACTCCCTTCTGCTGTATAGTGTTTCCTGGTAATTAGCCCATGAAACCTCATCAAACACGGTTAGAAAAAAGAAGAGCCCTGTCTCCATTCTTCGTGCTGAACGAAACCGAACCTGTTTCATGCTTCCAAACTGTGGAGAAAACATTTCTGTCAACTTGTTTCCTTCACATTTTGTTGCATTTCAGGTCACAGATGTCCTGCAATGATACAAGATTTGTATTTATGATACACCTCTCTTCCCCAGCACAGTTCAAAGGCAAGATCCGTATGATGTAATTCGCTGAGTAGTGGCCTCACAAGCTTGGCAAATACTCTCTCCTTGCACCACCCCAGAACTTCTGTGCCTTCAGCCAGCGCTCTTACAGAGGAGACACTTCCACAGACCCCCTTCCCAATCTTTAATTCTTTATTTTATTATTCCTGAACCCAAGACTAAATGAAAAGTCACTGTTTTAATGTGGGTTGGGGTTTTTTTCTTTGCAGAGTAATTGGAAAGACTGGCAGTTGTCTCCCTGTTCCTCAGGCCTCTTTTTTTTTTAGAATTTAAATTGTTGAAACACAGTTACTTTAAATTATACAGGGAAGTTGGTTTGGCTTAAAGCCTAGACTCTTAAGTTGTTATTCATCTCTAGATGAATACACTTATGGGTGTATTTCATTTGCCTAATCATAATTTCTTAGTGTCATCTGGTCACTGTAGAGTCTCCTGCTGCAAAACAACATGAATCTTCTGTAGACTGTGTCATGTCTACACATGAGGACATCCAGAAAAGCTAAGGGCATGTAAAATGGCATCAGATACCTAAGGGTGGGCTTCTGCATCTTACCGTGCAGTAGAGGTATCTTCACTCTGTGGCACACTCATCTTTGTAAGACACAGGTGTCTCAGTCCCGTTATAAGAAATGGAGATCTATACATCTAACAAGTGGCTCACAAATAGGCATCTAATGCCATTTGAAACCCTTCAGGACATTGAAACCCAAATGATCTGTAGGTGCTCCTCCAGAATGGTAGACCTGCCTTGCAGGCCCTGTGTCATACCTGTCAGTCCTGTGAGCAAGCCTCAGATACCACAAGGCATCTCAAATCCCATGAAACATCTGTGCATGGGTGGCTCAATCAACCCCTCGTTAATGCAGCCCATGGAGTTGGGAAAGTGATTCATCTGACCAGTGTAGGTGGTGTGGAGATGAATTGCTCCTTGAGATATATCAGCTTTATTGATTAGGGGTGTGACTCAGTTGCCCAAAGGTAAAGGTCTCATGATATCTGAGGTGGCTACTGGCACCCAGGGTCTCACCCTTGGTCTCTGCTGACAGCAGCAGCCATGTGGCCAACTCATTCACTTGTAGGCACCAAAGCTAAACTAAGCTACACTGGATGTGCTGCCATTCAGCTGTCCCCAGCGGGTGCAGAGCTATAAAAGTAGCTATATAGCTACTTTTGGAAAATCAAGGGGTAGGTATAGGAACTTTGATACAGACCAATCTTACCCCGAGGAAATAAACACTCGTGTTTCAGTCTGAAGGCAGCTTACTCCTATAAAGCAGCAATCTCACTGGGCTCAAGGAGACTGCCCAAAACATGAGGCATTCCTCTGGATTAGTGAGAGTCTCCACGCGTGGTGATGCACTGTTTTACCAAGGAGAGCAAAGCCCCGCTCCGCTTTTGTTAGGTACCTTTCAAAAGCGCCCATGGAAGTGTTCCCCATCAGTCAGTTAAGGTGACAATCACCTTGCCCAACTTAGATCACCTGACTTTTATATACCTAGTCTAAACTAGGAGTATAGACTTCTCTTTTGCCAACAGACACAAGCACCTCCAAAGAGCAACCTAGGGCTTTTTAGATAATTACATAAGTAACCAAGTGTCTCCTGAAGGTGGCTGGGGACTACCTATTGGAGATGTTTCACTTCTGGGTGGCTGAAGTTAGGTGAGAACCATTTCACTCGCCAGCTACTTTGGAAAGCCCCACCCTAAGGCTGCTGGATATAACTTTCCCAGCACCTTGTCTGGGGCAGTGGGAGTCTGTTGGCTTCCATTTGGGTCCCACCCTTTCAGTTTGGGGATGGTTTCAGCCTTCATTAATTTTAAGGAAAGAGAAGAAAAGGTTGCTTTTAATACGTATTTTCTTTTTCATTTTCTCTCGCTCATCTCCCTGAATTTCCCCACTCTGTCGACAAAACCTCTGATATAATAAGCAAACAGCAGGCAGAAATACAGATTTATGGCAGTAGTATACTTGGCAAAAACCCATTTCCTTGAATGTTCTCAAGAGCTGCATGGTTCCTACACTCCCCCAACCTCAATGTACATAACAAATTTCTTTTGTTTGTTTTTTGTCACTTTCAAGCTGAAAGACGATAACTAACAACAAATGGTGGTTTGTTTTCTGCCATAGTTATGTTATTTATGCCTTGTCTGGGTCTATAACTTTCACCCCCTCCCCTTTTGCTTCAAGAAAGGCCTCTGATGGCCATTAATTTAATGATGTATCTGGAAGAAACTTGCCAGCACTTGTCTCCCAATAGATTGTAATAGACTGGAACGGACTTGGGCCATTTCCAGATAATTGGGTTTGCGGGTTCTCATACTAGGTCTTATTTCGGCAGAAGAGCCGCATTTTACATCTGTATAAAAACAGATGAAGAAAAAGAGGGAAGAAAAACACAGTGAGAATAAACAGCCACCTTTTCACAAAAAATCAAAAATGTTTTATTTCCCTCAATGGCTAATGTGTCCAAGCTTCATATACCAGCATTTGACAGGTCCCATTGGGATAGATGGGTGCCCCTGAAGGCAGAGATTGAGGACACAAAAGGTAATTACGTGACGAAAAAGCAGAATACAGAGAAGCAGAATAGATCATTACACACTCTCACGCACGTGAACACCTAAACCTCTCTCTCTCTTTACACTTTGCACATATCTATTTAATTTAAACCACCACCATATTACCTGCAGCACCAGCTGTGGTACATTTCTTCAATCAGTGCAATTTTTTAGGTTTGTTTTTAAGGAAACAAACAAAATGTTGTGCCATAGGATGGGATTAATCGTTTGGATGAACATACAGACATATAGTAGCTTAATTAAGTGTGTCTCTTCTGGCTCAGCTTCCAGTCCTGATTGGCACTGGTCTCCCACAGGTCCTGTGCCCTATCTATGATCCACATATGAATATTTGAATCTCTCCTGCAGCACCTCAGATATCATTAAAGGTGTCTTCAGGTCTTCATGTGACATGAATGACCGAACTGCCATGGCAGGACAGTGGTGTTCTAGTCAGAGGAGTTTGGAGAGCCATTCATCTGACCACATCTGGACATCCTCTGAAGGGGGAGCTGAGTCTCTCTTTAGGCTTCATTAACTAGATCACCATTGACTCCTTTAATAATCACAATAGACAGACAGAGATTATCCTGAAGGTAAATTCATCTCAGCTGTCTCCACTGTGTAGGAACAAATTGTGCTCCACATATGGTTGCTTCTTTTCCTTTGACATGGAAGGGTTTTAGACAACGAGGCTAAGCATGGCATGATAATATCTTTTGTTAGATTAATTGCTAAAGGGTGGGGGTGGGGAGAAATATCACTTCTCAGGCACAGAAGCTCTTCTTCCAAACCCAAAGAGAAGATGAGATTATCTCCTCCTTTTCAGCTGGGAGCACAGTGTGACCCAGTGGATTGTGTCTAGAAAGGTGAGGAAATAAGGAAAGCCAAGGCATGCCCCGGTGAGTTTAGAGGCTACAACAAAGAAGTTGGGCTGGGTTGGTTTATACAACTCAACAGATGGCAGGCTCAGAGGGGCTGTAATCGATGTGCAGAAATGCAACAGGAGGCAAACACAGCCCAAGGGAGAGCAGTGGCACCAACACAACCATTGAGAGCTGAGTCAGGGAGAGGTTCCCTCTGATATCAATGGAGGGAAAATCCTTTGGGATATTAAGGCCACACTTAATTGGCTTATGAATGAGCTAGTAACATGTCCCTGTCTGCAATAGTCTCAAGGGCTGAGGAGGTCTCTTCCAGTCTTTTGTTCCTTTATAAGACATAAAACTCAATCTGTATTATTGTAGTGTTTATATTAAAAAAAAAAAAAGGAGTGGGTGGAGTTCTTTCTATAGGATATGGTTATGAGTATCGTTAACAGCATTTATCAGATGGCTAATGGAACATTATGATTTCGTTGCCTAGAGTGAGCAACATACTTGTCTCCAAGTAAAAACATGCAAAAACAAAGGTGGAGAGTTTTCTCCAGGCCTCTTTGAAATATTTCCATAAAATTCAGCAGGATTCAGTTCAGCACCTTCTTCCTCAGCCTTCTCCTTCATACAGAGATACTTGAGGTAGGAATTGGTTGTGCATCCTGATATCTCACTGCTTTCTCACCAGCAAGCTCAAATTCAATTGCAGGAGCCACCTGCCGAGGAAAAAACTAACCTCCACAAAACACTATGTACACAAGAGAATGAAACCATTTTAAATGTTTCATTACACAAAATTATATTTGAACACAAGAAAAAAAAATTTTTTTCACTCTTACAGTTGTTGAACACAGGTTGCCCAGGGAGACTGTGGAGTCTCCATCCTTGCAGATAGTCAAAACTCAGGTGGATTCCACGCTGGGCAGACTGCTTTGCATGGTGAGATTGGACAAGGTGATCTCCAGCAATCCCTGCCAAGCTGAAAGACTCGTTGATATTGTGAACCTATTAAAAGATTTAAAAGTGTTTTCACTACACAGAGATTTTTGCAATGTGAAGAGGTACAGGAGCAATGGAAGAGAGTGGCAAGTTCTTGTTAATAAATTACTAGTGATGTCTGGGACTATGAGGTTCACCAGGCAATATTTGACTAAAAGTAGTAATTGCATTCATATTTACCGCTTAGATGTTGCTGTGTAAAAGCCAATCCTTTTCTGTCCTGGATGTGAGTGCTATTATTCATGATTTCCCCTCAAGTTATTGTGGGGTTAAACCAATGAATATTTTATATTTTTTAAATGTGATTTTTTTCCAGCTGGATTTTTCATAGGACACCTATAGAAAACACCTAACCATTTTTGTTTCTAGAGAAACTTGATTTTGTTTTTATTATAATAACAGTTTTTATGGCGATATTGTATCATTTTGGATGATTTGTTCTGCATGTGGAGATATATATTGTTTGCGAGAACAGCATGGTGTATATACAACTGGGTATAATTTCAAAGCAACGTCTGTTGGATTTCAGCCATCATGTAGCTAAAATCCCCTTTAGAAATGTATCCCTTTAAGATTGAAGCCCACCCAGGAAGAATGAGGCTTTGGTATGTGTCACATAGACCAAAGACAAGGGCCACTCAAATGAGAGATAACTGTCAAATAAATGGCAAGAGGGCTTTTCCCATCCAAATCAGTTCCTGCCTTTTAATTAAAGTCTGCTCAGAGGGTGAGCTACGTGGAGCAGCAGCAGTGCTGGTAGAAGTCCCAGAGAGCAGCTGTTCTAGGTGGGGTGGGGTGTGCTGTGGGCTGATTCCCAAAAGCTCTTTCGAGAAGGTTTTGTGCCCTGACGTGATAGGTCTTGCTGTGGGTACAAGCTCTGGAAATGCTGGCTACTCCTCCTCTAATGATCTTGGTTCAACTGGGTTCAACTCCTCCTCCTCTCTCTGCCAGTTTTCCTGGGATGCTGGGGATGAAATAAGAGTGCAGAGAAGACCATCTCCTGCTACATACGTATCCTTCTTGTGCCATGAGCAAGCCTGATTTCACCTAGCCCCAGTGCCTTCCTATAACAGAGGCAGTAATAACAGGGTTACGTTGTGCATCGGCTGGTTAACCCCAGGAACAGGCTGGGTGTCTGCCCGGAGGCTGGGATATTAAACAGATCGTTTTGCCCAGTGCTTTAACCCTCCGTACAGACACTACCACGATGACATTTCTATCTCCTCGCTTGCTCCCCACATCAGCAGGCTGTATTTTATTTTCGTTTGTACCACCGAGGCACTGTGACCTGAGAGAAGTTTGGTAAACGCAATGCTTTGAAGCTCCATGGACAACATCCAGGTTAATCCCCACACTCCACGTGGGGGAAGATGAGACCGAGAATAGAAGCACAGAATAACAGAAGGGCTGGCGGCAGCCGAGCCGCTGTGTTTGCCTTACGGTCTGCGCCTGCTGCTCAAGGGAGGTTCTTGTCCTCGGGGAAGGGATGTGCCCAGAGTCACTGAGGCCAAAGCCATGCATCTTGGCTCAGCGCTGCCTGGTTCCCGGGGGGAGCAGCGGGGGTGATCCAGCCCGCCCCGGGCAGTTCAGGAGGGGCTGGGACAGTGTGCTCCAAGGAGCCTGGCCACAAGCAACCCTTGGGCAGAAAGACTCAGCGTAGACCACTGAAACCATAATGAGGGGCCTGAATCAAAACCATGGCAGGTCCTCCTCCAAGCTCACATCAGCACCCCTGCTGTGCAGCTCTGGCTTGGCTCTCCCTGGAGACAAAAGCCCTTTAGGAACAAAAAAAATACTTTTCTTCTTTCTTCTTTTTTTTTTTTCCCTCTTCCCCTCCTCCCCCCTTCTTTTTTATTCTCTTTTTTTTTTTTAAGGGTGATTACTTCCATCTATTTCAAGGCATGAAGCTCCCCTGTGGGAATAAGCTGGAGGCTCATCTTCAAGACCTGCTTTTCTTCTATGGTTTCACCATGTTCTTAGGTAAATCCTTAAGGACCAGATTTTCTAAAAGCAGGCATTTAAATGCCCTCTCTTAATTGGAAAGGCATTTAAATAGCTAAGATCTGTTAGCTTCTGTACGAAAGCATAAAAATGCAAAGGGCTGTCAGCTTCAAAAATCACCTCATTGAGATCATCATCCTTAACAGGCCTCACGCCAATTTAATGAGACTTAAGTATCTGAATACAGCAGAAAATCCAGGCTTCAGCTTAGCCTCTGTTAAAAGAGGGAATAATATTTTTCTCACCTTTTATACAGTTTTTTAAAACATCCCTGAGATATTAAACTGCTGAAGTAAGAGGAGTCATACAAGAATACCTATATAGCCCTTTGCGTCTCAAAAACTTTTTAGAAAGACAATTTGTAGAAGCTTTTTTCTCCACCACCACCAGTGCAGTGGTCTACATGCACTCAGACTTAGCACTGCAAAATAATTCGCTCAGCAAGAGCCAGGAGGGAGTCTGAGGGCTGCGGCAGGTTTAGGACTTGCCTGTTAACGAGTAGGAACTTTTCCCATGGCATGTGCAATACCTTGGGCCGGTGCAAGAAGTTCACACACTTGTTATGACAGATGCTTTGCTCAACAGCCGGCGCTGATAGGAATTACATCAGCCTTCCAACCACACCCACCGGCAGGGGAACGGAAAGGCAGATAAATCTTGCTGGACACAGCTCCTTAGGAAACAGACCCATCTGCCAGCCCCCTTTCTTGGGGTTTCTGATGCTGTTATCTTGGACGCTCTCTTTCCTGGCTGGATAGCGACAGGAAGCATTTAGTAAGTGGGTAATAATAGTTTCATGTTAATAGGAAATAGCAGGCTTGGAAGTGGCCATATGTCTGAGAACTGAAAAGGACCCCACAGCTTTCTGAGCATGTGTGGGAATCCCACAAGCCTTTGAAGCTCGTCCAAAACACACAGCCCATTTAATTCTTTCATAATTGCCAGTGTCAATAGTCAGCGGGTATCATTTTGTCATATATTGTTTTAATCTGGGAGCAATATTGTCTGACAGAGAAGCCCTGTGCTAAGTGGCAGAGAGAGGAGAGGGAACAGAGCACGGCGCTCATGGCTGGAGGATGCTGCCTTTGTCTGCTGCAGGCAGAGAGGACAGCCGTCCAACTGAAAGGAGGGAGAGGGGAAGGAGAAGGGCACACAGGACAGAGTCAAACAGCAACGAAGCAAATCCCAGGCTCCTTGTGCATCAGCCGTGCTGTCTGCAGAGCTCATCCTGCTCCTTTGCTGGTGAATTGCCAAAGTGGTGGTGGTGGAGCCAGAGGGGAAGGATCTTTTGGCGTGCAAAGGAGACAGTGTCTCTTTTTATACAACTCCTCTTTGCTTC
Source organism: Ibycter americanus (assembly GCA_035590275.1). Classification (NCBI taxonomy): domain Eukaryota; kingdom Metazoa; phylum Chordata; class Aves; order Falconiformes; family Falconidae; genus Ibycter; species Ibycter americanus. The sequence goes on from JAVJGI010000050.1 coordinate 52,368,483, forward strand.
AGTGAAAGTCCTGCTGAGTTTCCACCATGGCTGGTTCCAAGACTGCTATTTCCTATTAGCATGACACTATTCATACTCTTGTACTAATGCTGGCCAGGGAAGGTCAGTAGGACTCCAAGTAGCCTTGGAGTAAGATTATCAGAAGAGTTATAAAAACAGCCGAGAGTAGACAATACAGAGGAAAGAGGCTTACATGCTGTCCTTCAAGGAGGTAAGGACCTATTCACACACATAAGTAAATAATTCAGCAATGAACTGTCTGTCTCCTAGCTCATGGCATATGTGTCGAGCCCTTCCTGCCTTTCAAAGAGCGTGTCTTCCTTCCCTACAGCAAACAGAACAAAAGCTGAAACTTTCTTCAAGAAAGTGGAAAGTCTGTGGGTTTGGAGCACAACTTCATAGGAGGTTTCTGTTACTGAAGGTCCCTGAGGCTGGGAAGATGGTCAGCATTTCTTGTTGAAAATACTGAACTTTACCTTGTTCATTTTAAATTTATCTATTCATTTCAAGGAGTAGAAAGGCCATCTTGTGTGTGTGTGTGGGGGGAAAAGACGCTAAGATTATAGAGGTGGGTTTCATATCCCCATGGGCAGAGAAGGGAGGAATCCCTCCATGCTCACGTTGCCCATTACCCTGAGCACAGTGCAAATGGGTGGCAGGGGTGGAAGGTGTGCAAGGAAGTACATCAGCAACCTTTCCCTGGCAGCTGTTTTTGCAGCAATCAATCTGTTATAAAGACATGCAATGGATCAAGTCCTATGGCTGAGGTAAGGGACACCAGTACTGCAAATTTCACCAGAGCTTTTGGATGAGAAGGTCGCTGAACTAATGGGTGCTGCCAGGACATAGGCTGTGGTACATGTATCCCATACCAGACATGGAAATGCCTTGTGGGTCTTTCACATGGAAACGTTTCCAGTAAGGGGGTTTGAACAACCTCCAAATATAGGTGCAACCTGAAATGTATTTTGGTGAATTAAGCATTTATGAGTTAAACCTCTCTTGCCTTAAACCATTTGCCTTCATTTCCCAGCAACTCTCAAAGGGAACCGGAATATTTCATGCACACTCTGAGTACTCTGTCATTTTTTTAACCACACAATATACAGAACTCTTCATATTTAATAAGTGCAAGTCAGCACATCTGGCTCAGGGTGCTCATCTGCTCATATTTGCACCCTTTTGCTGGGGATTTAAGCCTGGCTCTGATACAGAAGCTATATAAACTGAAGACCTCCTTCCACTGAAATAAAGAGAAGTTCCTAGTGGAAATCTTTTAAATTTTTTGGCAGTTTTTTATATTATTCAGCCCAGAGTATTCCTGATGCAATTTTAATTCTGTTTTGGGAGACATTTTATCTTGGTCAGCTGCCATCTTCCAATCAAACTGTCTTGGATGCCTCTCAGATTTCCCTTGCAGTGCACTTCACATCTCTCATGCTCTTTATTATCTTGATCTGCAAGGCAGGACAGCGCTGTCATCATTCTTCAGTAGAATTTAGGCATAGACAGTTTGTCTGATTTGGCCACGATGACCCCAAACCAACCTCACAGAGCAGGGTATTGACCTTGTGTCTTTGAGGTCCCAGGTTAGCAACTACATCATTAAAGCAACCACAGTAACCTTCCCCTGTACTTTTATACCCAAAGCACAGATATGAAAACAGAAAAAACAATTTCCAGAGACTTACCTGGGACCTTACGATACATGAAATATCCTAACCCCCATGTTTATTTGGTTATCTTACATGTGCCTCAACGAAAATCCCCTGATTTTGCAGACAGGGCAAAAATTCTGCCAGTAACTCTGTGGGAAACAGAGTCCTCTGCTCAGGTTTGGTTCTACTTTAAAGGGCACACATGCTCCAGGGGGATCTGGGGGATGGCATTTCTTGCTTGCTGCTCCAAATCCTGCACCTAATTTGCCAGTTGTGTTGATATTCCAGACACTGTGGCTAAATAACCGTTCCTGTCCTTTTTTTTCACCAGATCTCTAGAAACTGCATTTATATGCTCAAAAGAGCTCAAATTTACTGGATTCTCCAGATGATGTGGTTAAATAATTGTTGATATCCTAATAAGTAGCTCCTCCAGACATTATGATTAAATAATTGCTAGTGTCTTTTTTGCTAACTTCTCCAGATTCTGTGGTTAAGTAATTGTCAGCATTTTGCTTATTGAATCTGAATTAGTTCTATTGAAGTAATTACATGTTTCCCCTCCTGCTTTGGAAAATGTTATAACATGTCTCTGAAGTGAATCTCATGGGCCTGATTGCCTCATTAAATCCGTGCGAATTTGATGTGTCTTAGGCAAAGGATACGCGATGAAGTTACTGAGCGAGCTGAATGTGAATGTGAGTTTGGCTGCTCCGTGGTGTAAAGGAACTGTAGAGGGATTGTAGAGAGTTAATTAACATTGATAATATCCAGTTGTGGGCTTGCTTCTGGGGCGGTGGGTTGGCTGATGTGGATAATGTACAGCTGTGGCTGGTTCCTGCTAAGTAGCTAAATAGCACTGAGGAGCCCAGAAGAGGGGGAGCACTGGTGGAAGGGGAGCACTGGGTGAAGAGAGGCAGTGGATGAAGAGGTGCCTAGGGATGCAGAAGAGACAGCAGAGAGAAGAAGGGGGCCTGGATGAGGAGAGGCTGGCTGGGAGAGGAGCCTGGAGAAGGAAGAACCCAGATGCAGCAGAGGAAGAAGCAGGGTGGGCTGGTCTGAAGAGGATGAAGAAAGAACACAGACAGTAGATGAACCTTTGAAAGCTTGTGTGGGACTGGTGGTGGTGCTGTGGCATGAGAGGGCTGGGATGGAATGGTAAAAGCCTTGTTGCAGCTTAATAGTTTTGTAGTGCTGCGACACCGTGGTGTATTTCTCAGCACAGGCTGAACCCCCTACACCATGCAGTTGCTCACAATTCAGTGATAGCCTGCGTCGTGCTGGCCACGTTTATCTCATGGCAAAATTGTACAAATTACTTTGAAGCGGAGGATGCTATGTGGGATCACACCTTGTTTACTCGGGGATAAACGTGTTTAGATAACAGCACTTGGCACCTGTTTTGCTTGATTATAAACAGCACCACAATGTAAAAAAGTACACAAAAATCATGTTCCTCAGTGGAGATGGTTCCAGTTTATAGTAATATAAGTGTCTAGCCTCTGCACACTTGGTCTGTCTTAGAACTTAGATGAAAGAAGACAGGATGAAGTACGTGGGGAAATTATGTTCTCATCTCTTCTACCTCCCACCACCTTCTGTTTGCTGCTGCTAGACACCTTCCAAATGGAAGGCTGCATGGAACTGCTGCTGGTTAACTTTGTCTACATTCCCACTCCCTGGAAATCACCACAATTTCCTTTTACTAAGGATTGGTGGTAGCACCTGTAAGGGTTTTCTTCTCTTTTTCTAGTACTGAAAAGCCCCATACTCAGGTAGAGGAACCTCAGGTGTAGGGAAAACTCAACTGTTCTTTCTTCCGAGGCATGGACAAATGGAGTTCTTGTTGTGAGTAAATTGAGAGGTTTGTGGCCATTTATTGTAAACCACGGTCAGATTCCAGAAATAGGTAGACCTCATTATTTTAACATAAGTAAAATTATGTCTGGTGTCTTTATGTATGATTTTTTTCAGGTATTACTCCCTTGTAGTGTTGATTCACACAAATACTGGAATCAGTGGGAATTAAGGACCTGAATACCTTGAAAATGCAGATAAAAAGACAAATCTGACAACTTCTACTAAGAGTTTTTCACAAGACCTGACTTGCACATATTGGGGTTGTCGCCTGTGCTGAGCATTGCAATTTTCTGGTCTTAGGACTTTCACATTGTCAATCGTGGCATATGTGATTACATTTCTCCATCCAAACCATAGCATAATGCATCTGCTTTGCTGATGAAGCCTCACAGATCTCCTCTACTAAAAAGAAAAATGTACTTAACCACGGTGCTTAACCACCCTTTTCAGCCCATACCTGCAAACCAGATCTCATTTAATCCACACCCTCAGGGAACCCTAAAACAGAGGAAGAAAGATGGGACTCAGAGGGATGAATTAGAATAGACAAGTTCTTGGGATAAAGGAGCAAAGAATACTCAGAGAAAAGCTTCCTTTCATACTATCCACAGATACGTGTAAGCCTTCCACTGAAAGCAAGGATTTTTTCACTGGAGAAATAAAAATAAAATATCTTTAATTTTAAATAAGGAATTTTTAATTTAAAAAATGGGGAAAATGATTCATTACAAGATTTCCTGATTGTTGAGAGATTTTTCAAATCTGGTAGCCCAGCAGAGATGAGCTCTGTGGCCCCAGCTCTGGACAGTGGCAAACCTGAGCATGTATTTTCAGTGAGCAGACACGCAAACATGTATCTACGTGTACACACATCACACATATCTGCACAGGCAGAAACACTCACACAGACATTAACAGCACCAACAGACTTCTTGTGTTTTTCATTTTCCAGCTGGAGTCAGGCACTTCGTTGCCCCAGATGGTGGGTTAATCAGTTCCCGTTGCCATCCCAGGTTATTAAGAGCCAGGACAACCAGCACCAATTGTGCCTGAAATATGAACAGTAAGTGGCCTCGGTTCCTGGACGAGGTGAGTAACCTTGTGATACGTAGGTGCGTTTACGTGATTTCCCACAGCACAGCATTTCCATCTCAGCCAGCCCACTGCCCTTGTGTGACCACTCTGCGGTGCAGAAGGGGGCCTGGTGGCTCCAGGGCTCTCCTTCCCCTGGTTCCCTGCTCCCATCTATACTCCAGAATCTCTGCAAAGGTGGTTTTGCATTTCAAATTCTCACCCCAGACCTCCCTAGGCACTTCCCCCCAGCCCTTGACCCACAGCATAAGGATACAGATACACATATGGTTATAGATACAGGTATAGATGTAGGCACACGTACTTCCCATATCATTTCAATCAAACAATAAAGATGGATGTTTAAATTTTTATTTTTACTATTTCTATCCTACCAACATATTAGTGGATTTAATACCAGATTGGAGGCCAGTTCTTTATCGGTAAGGCATCCTATGGCTACTTGGGGCTGGGTGAGCACAGGCATGAGTGGCTGCTATTCCTTTACATTACCCCCTCCCTCACAGCAACCTTATTGCCTGCATCCCACTGGGAGCCAAAAATAAGGCATCTGACACATTTTTTACTCTACTAGGGCAATCTGATACCACCATAAACAGTTCTGGCCAGGTCCGCTACAGGGTAGCTTCAGCACGGTCGAAGCAGAAGGGTCCCATGGACTGCAACCTTATTCCGAAATGGATACAGCTAGTGGAAGGGGTGCAGGGTAAGGTATTTCAGGAGAAAGGAGACACTCCCACCTCTTCATCAACTCCATGGCTGCTTGTCTCCATTACCTTTAAAGGAGGAATAGAGTCTGCCACCCCTGAATAGCATGTGTTTTGAATTGTGCATTGCTTTTCTGACTTCAAACCACACTATCATCTTTACAACCGAACCATACGCCTGTAGTTCGAACATAGCCCCTACATCCCACTGAACCAATTTTTGCCTTCATAAATGGTGACTGATGACAGCTTCTTTGACCTGCACTATATGGTAAGGTAAATTTATGAAAGATTTGACTGTGAGATCCTATGGTAATATGTGACCCTTTCAGGTACATGGTGGAAATCTTCCCAGGCAGCTTTTTCTCTCCTTCACAGTGTCAGCTTTCCTTGCCTCATTAACTCTGCATTTTTATTTATCTGTTTATTTTGGCCTGGGTATTTTTCCCTCTGGTTCTTGTGTGTGTAATAATGGCTTAAACCTCCATATGACCAAGCTATGATTATTCTAATTATTGTTCATCTGTGCATAGTGACACAGATGTTTTTACAATGGGTGCTTTATACAGATCTTAAAAAAAAAAAATAGTGGTATACAGAAGGTCTGTAAGTGTTTCTGGATTGTTGGGAAAATTAATTTCATATTTTGGGAGGGGACAGGGAAACAAATACATATATTGAGAGACTTAATTGCCTTAGGGTCCAAAGCTTTTTTCTTTTTTTTGGGGGGGTGGGGGGAGGGCTGTGTGTGGGGGGAGCAGCAGGAAAGATACTGAAAGACCTAGGAAATGAGTGATGATTTGACATGAGCAGTGAAAGCGCTCGATCCCAACAATGGGATCTGTTGATGCTAAAGAGCCCAAGACCCCTCAGGCAATGGGCAGGTCAGCTGGAGGCTGAAGCTCAAAGGACTGCAGAACAGATCAGCTGCAGGTCCAGTGCCTGGTACGAGCCATGGCTGTCAGACTTGAGTTTGCTAGGACTTGACTTTCATAGCATTTTGACATGGGAATGAATCACAATGGTGATTTTTTTGTTGTTGTTGTTTTGTTTTTGATTAGATTTTATTGTCTAACAAGAAGGATGAAATGGAAAATGTGCTGCAAAAGATGGAAAAAAGCATAGCTTATCTAAGAAATTCGAGTCAAGCATGGACACTGGCTGCAAAAGCCTGAAGAAATGCACCGATGTGAAGAGCAAGAGATAGTCAGAGCACACCAATGAGAAAAGCTCTCCCAGTCAGTCCTAAAGCCTGCAAAGTCTAAGTACTGATCTCAGATACTTTGTGTTCAATGCTCAGGGTAGTTTTCATCTCACAGACCTAGACACCTATATTTAGTGCCTATATCCAGTTTTTTATCTGAGAGATTTAGGAGATTTAGAACCTAATTTGATTACCTTAACACAGGCATCTAAAGCCCTTTCATCTGAAATATGAAATAGGGTGTATAGGAGATCCATTCCCATCTGGATCAGGATACCCATATTGTGAGGAAGCCATAGCTATAAAGGCATGAAATACTTATTTTAAAGCAGCTGTATCAAGACCTAGGCACAGTTTGTGAAATCTGAAGAGTCATTCAACTGACCAAGTAAAGGTACCTTATTTTATTGACTAGATCTCCACCGACCTTAGATCCTTCAGCTCTCATTCAGACATGGAAAACTAAACACTGAATAATAAGTGTGTTAATCAGTGAAATAAATTTTACCTGAAGTTTCATTCATAAGTGGAAAAGCAATGCCATTTTTCTTCTAATACATCCAACACTCTTGCAGTTTCATAATTACATTAGAGGGCACAGATAACAATTATCAATAACTGAAAATGTGTTGCCTTAAAATTGTTTCCCCCTGTGTTGAACAGCTTCACAGACACGGTCAATAAGAATATTTGGTAAAAAGGAG